>OY728122.1:1925286286-1926536286 GCA_963277665.1 Viscum album | reverse complement strand
AATCCTCCTACATTTTCAAGGGATTGAGGTTCTCAATCTGATGAGTCTTTTCTTGAGGCCATGCTCTCTACCTTTGGGAATCTACAAACGCCTCCAAAGTGGAGAGTTATGGTTGTTACATACATGCTTTGGGATTTAGCTAAGTTTTGGTGGGACATGGTTACCCCGGTCGGTTGTCATATGAGTATGTTATGGGTTGAATATAGACTACCTTCTATGATCAGTTCTTTCCTTAGGTAGTGAAAGCTGATAGAGCCCTAGAGTTCATGCGTCTCGAGTAGGTTTCAATGTCAATTATTAAAAATTCTGCACATTACACTAATTTACAATGATTATCACTACTTCTTTGAAGTGATGATCTCTTGAAGGATATATGTTTTGATGATGGGCTCCTATATGCCATATTAATGAAGGTGAATGTATCTCTCATGCCATCTTTTTTTCCTATAATTGATCATGCCCTTATCAAAAAGTGTAACTTGAGGGAAAAATGTATACCATGTTTAAAGGATAAATATCACGTTAGGACATTAGTTCGTCCGGTGGAAGGATACATTCCCTTGAGGTGTCTCTTTAGGGTAATGGCTGCCAATGTATCCAGTTTAATAGCGATGTGGTGCGCAATCAGTGTGGAAGACTGAGGCATAAGAGGCCACAATGTGATAGAGTCCCTATGAAGTATTGATCTTGTAGATGTATGGGTCATATTTAATGTTCCTGTAGGATCATTCCTTCAGTTTTTCGTGGAAAAGTTCAACATCCTCTCCATCTATAGGAGAGAGTTCTTTTGAACAATGTCCAGAGGGGAGTTTGAATAGCACCAGAAGGTCTGGCCATGGTGGAGGTCGTGGTCATGGTAGTCTGATCCCATATCACAAGAAGTGCCAATAGAGTATTCATGATTGTGGTAGTCCATCTGTTTAATAGTTTTGTGGATCATGTCACTTGCATTCTTTATAGTAGATACCTGATGATGAGGCTGCAAGACCAACTATAGTGTGAGGTACTATTCTAGTAACCTCCACTATTATCTTTTCTTTGATTGATACATGTTATTCAAATTGAATTCCTTCTATATCTATTATGGAATGTCCCCTACTATAGATATATTATCACTATGGTGTAATGACCCTCGATACACCCTTGGGAATAATGATGGAGGTCATACACCGGTGTTGGGACTGCCCCCTTGAGGTAGGTAGTTACCCTTTCTCATGGAACCACTTTGTTCTATAGATGATTGGATTTGATGTCATTCTCACGATGGACTAGCAAGCCAACATTCACACATTTGTAGACTTCTATCATCACAGGGTCTCCTTCATATCACCAGAAGGAAACAACTATCTTTTCAAGGGTGAGTGGGATGTCTAGGCTATGAGAGCTGGACCGAAGCATCATTAGCTAGTTAGAGTGACCGACTAGATTGAAAATATTTTCATAGAGGATTAGGGTTTGTTAAAACTGATCTCCCTCAAGCTTTTGATCATTTCATGGAAGTCCTTATCAGTGACTGTTTTCCTTACATTATCGGATAGAGGTATAGTTTAGAATTGTGCTTCATCCATGAGCTACTATTGTGTCCATTCTTTTGTACATGAGGAACCCTAATGAGCATCAGGATCTCAAGCGGCAGATAGAGAACATAGTGGCCAATGTCTATATGATTCCTAGTACATACTCTTAGGGTTTTACCATGCTTTTCATCATGAAGACGTATGGAAGTCTTCTTCTCTGCAAGGATTACAGAAGGATGAACCGTCTTACAGTGATGAATCGGTATCCACTACCTCGAATAGATGATATTTTTTACCAGGTATATGGAGAAATGTTGTTATCTACGATCAACCTGAGATCAGGATATCATCAGGTTCAATTAAGACCATCAAACATACCTCATACCTCATTCAGTAGCATGTATGGTCTGTATGATTATATTGTTATGTTGTTCGGTCTTAGGAAAGCGACTCCCATTTTCATGAATTTAATTAATATTTTTATCCACCCACATTTGGACTCTTTTGTAGTGGTATTTTTGGATGAAATGATGGTGCATTCTCTCAATCCTAACAACCATGCCAAACATCTTGAGAACATTTTTGTAAAAAAAGGGAGCACCAGCTTTAAGCCATGATTTCTAAATGATACTTCTGGATTGAAAAGGTCAACTTCTTGGGTCATATAATTTCACAACTAGGAGGATCTGTTGAGCATAAAACGTTTTCTGTTGTAGTTTCCTGGGAGTATCCTTATAATGGGTTTTATATTAGGATTTTTTAGGGCTCGTAGGATATTACAAGAGTTTCATAAAGGAGTTTTCTCTTCTTAATTCACCTCTTATTAGTCATACAAAAAATGTTGTCAAGTTCACATGTTCAATATCATCTGAGAAATAATTTTAGAAGCTAAATGAAAATCTTGTATCGACACCTATTTTGATTCTTCTCGTACCAAGAAATGGTTATATAATCTTCTTTGATGCATCGGGAATTGGCCTAGGAGTAGTGTTCATGAAGTAATACAAAGTTGTAGCATATAGTTCTCGACATCTGATGCCTCATGAGATAAAATAGCTGATGCATGACCTCGAGCTGGCAGTAGTTATCCAAGCCTTACATTTCCAGAGATGCTATATATTTGGTGTGTGATTTTTGGTGTATACAGACCACAAGTGCCTGAGTTATAAATTTTCTCAGTGAAACATGAACCTCATATAGTATATATGGGTTGAATATCTAAAATCCATTGATTTCGAGCATTCCAATACACCTAGAGTAGGAAATGTTGTTTCTAATGAATTAATCTTGAAAACTCAAACACTGGCCATAGTGGAAGCCAGTGATGAATGGATGTTAATAGACCTATTTTCTGAACATCCTTTAGAGTTTCATGATAGTCTTTAGTAGTCTTACCTCTCATCCATAACAATTAACTCTTCACGTCTTGGGAAAGTGAAGATTAGGCATGTTTCAAATCCTGATGGTTTGGTTCTCAATGATAATTTATCAAGAGATACCCACCTATGGATTGGTTTGTCTATAGAGATGATGTCATGTGTCTACGTTGATATATCTCGGATCCTTCATAAATGAGAGAGGATTTGATAAAAGATTCCCCCACATATCCGTTGGTAGCCCATATAGGAATATAAAATATGTATCGAGATATGTGACACATGTATTGGTGGCCCAGAATAAAACATCATATTGAAAGCTTTATCTCTAGGTGTTCCACCTATTAGCAGTTGAAGCAGGAGCACCAGAGACAGGTATTCTTGTTACAAAAACTTCAAGTCTCGGAATGTAAATGGAATGATATTGCTTTTTATTTCATAGTTGGCTTACCTTAGTCACTATGGGGTATAAATTCCATCTGGGTTGTCATTGACCGAATAAGGAAACCATCCCACTTCATTCTTATATGGGATACCTTTTATGTTGATTAATTGGGAAGATTGAATGTCTGTGAGATCATACAACTACACAGGGTTCCACATACTATCATTTTAGATAGGGACTCTCATTTACCTTCATGATTCAGGTAGGGTTTGCAGAATGCTATGGGGACTTAGGTGCTTCTATAAATAGCTTTTCACCCTCATACCGACGGATAATCTGAACAGACAACATATGTTCTTGGGGATATGCTCTGAGAATTTCTCCCTTATTTATGTAGTTCTTGGGAGAAGCATATTCCTCTCTTTGAGATCTCTTATAATAATAGTTTGCAGGGGACGATTATGATGGATCCTTTTGAGGCCTCATAAGATAGGCCATGTCATGTACCATTGTGCTGTCTAGAGGTAGTTGAGGCATGCCTACTAGGTCCTCATCTTGTTCAAGAGAATTCAGAAAAGGTTTAGCTGATTAGAAATCATAAGACTAATACTGAACCTAGATTGAAATCATATGTAGATCATCATTGACTACCTATTGGGTTCGAGGATGGGGATCATTTTTCCCTCAGGTATCACCTAGTATATGGAATAGATGGCTAAATAATTAAGCAAAGATTTCACCTCGTTGTGTTGGGATGTTTAAAATCTTAGAGAGAGTCGGGAAGGTGCCCACTCTATCGATACTACCTTAGATGTACCATGCCATGAACTATTTCATTCATGTATAAAAACTTTTCCAATATCATTCCAACCCATTTGTTTCCTTTGATCCTACGGAATTTGAATTATATGTTGATAATTACTTTTGAGGTGAATACAGTAAACATCATTGAATGATGGACGAAGGATCTCCGAGGAACATTTTTCCCTCTCGTACAGGTGCTATGGAAGCACTAGTGAGTAAAGAGACTTGAGAGAGGGTAGCCGATGTAAGTGCTCACTTTCCAAGGTTGTTCTCAGACATTGCTTCATAACTATTGGAGGGGAAACTAGGTGGGGAGTTATTTTTAGGGGTGAATAATGTAAGAACCTAGATTTTTGAGCAGGAATGCATTAATTAATTGTTTGTTTAAATCATTTCTTTAGACCTAATATCGATTCCAAAGGAGTTAATAAAGGTTCTGAGTGTGTTTGATGCTTGTTCGAAGCCAGTAAACCATCTTTTTCGAGATAACAGACTCTATGTAAGGAATAGAATAAACCCCGAAGTTTTATGCATAGTTTGGGAAACCACGTGGATGGTATTTTTTCACATAGATCCACCTCGCATGGTTGGTGCATGGCTATGTGTCTGAATCATGCGAGCATCCAATTTTTATATGTAGTCATGCATGGTATGCACAAGGTTTGACAAATCATGTGGACTAAAATATTCGAGTAGATCCATCCCAAACAGTTTGTGAACATATTGAAAAATTGTGTTGAAAAACCATACAGATGCTAATTTTGTAGGTAATTTTTTCTGTTATTCCCTTAACGGCCTTTTAATCCCCCTCCGTAATTCTAATCTGAGTTTATGTGGGATTGCACTATTTCTTTCTCAATTTTGGCCTTTTGGACGATGTAAAATTTGAATTAATGGATCCCCTTTGTCCGACAACCAAAAGAGCTTTTGTTTGTCACATAGGATACGAAATAGTACGTAGTAGAGTGACCTTTATCTGTTCTTCATCTCTTTATCTCTCGACCTAGATATCTGCAAGTCAGAATGTTTCACCTTTTCTAATATATACTCCTATATAAAGTAAATAAAGGGATGATATTAGAGGAGAAGGATCGTACAACCCAAAGGTGGATGGTATATAAATTATCCCTAATGTTATTTGATTTTGGAATTTTAGTGTGGGGCTGGCCGATTTTATTAGTAATCATTTCTTAAATTTACATGCCATGATTACACCAGATAGAATCACATCGTTATGCTCTTTCAGAATTTTTTATTTGATTTTTGAGGTTACACCCCCAACTCAATGACCCTCTTGTCAAAGGATATTCAATAATTGGTCTTTTAGTGTATTTGACAGGTTTGAGCCACTGTTTCGGTGTTCCCTTGAATTACCTTCCTAAAGGGGAACCTACCTATAATAAATGGTTTTTTTAATGAGGAATTCATAATGGAAAGTCCCATGTATGAACACCACATGACAGGCATAAGGAATGTTCTTCTAAATTGTTATTAAATGTGATATATGGAATGACATGTATATAAAGAGTATAACTTGGCATTATTTAATGAGATTTAATAAAGGTTACATGTCCATGGAACCCCATTCCATGTTTACAGAGTGTAGCAGAGTTATCCTCTAGAATTGAATATTCCATAATGGTTAACTAAGACCTATTAAATTGTTGCAACGCAACATGGATTACCCACACTAATGGAAGAAAATGATTGGATTAATAAATAAATGGTTTCAACTATACATGACATATCTACACTAATGGAATAAATGAAATGCAAAAACTGAATTACTACATGATTAAAAAACAAAATAGGAATGGGCTGACTTGATATTGCCTTGAATTATTAGAGGATAATACCTTGGGTATCAGGAACCCCATTCTAATTCAAGGATCCAGTTTTCTTAGGTTGACACACACCTAGACTTTTTTTAATTTATATTCCACAAATTCCATATATACTACCATTGTGTCTATTTTATTATTATTTTATACCTCAGATTCACTCCATATATCCAGAATTTTCTAGAAGGTGCCATGGTGAAATCCCACAGGGCCCTATTTTGTTGTATCCCTATTTTACCTTGGTCGATAACCTTGGATTTGGTTGGTGAATTGTTGTTTAATTTACTGGATTATGGTCCTCAGATTACATTCATACCCTTATAGAGACTCAGATACAACATAGTTAACATTATGTGAGATCTACATTAACATTGATATTACACTAGAACTCCCTCATTAGAAATATTCTCGGGTTCCTTCTTATTTCTTAGGTCCTTCACTACTTATAATATCACAATGTGATGTCATTGATTTCTATGTTTCTCGTGACCTATTAAAATTAAATTGTAATTACATAATTAATTAACCTGTTTCATGTTCGAACACCATCCAAGGGTTGATGTAAGTACTTTGGTATTTAGTCACATTTTATTGTTTTCTTTACATTACATATGCATGGATGAACAATACTATATTACATTACATGAGATGGATGTTATATACACCGTTGGTGGAGGCCCACTAGGATTTATGTTACTCCCTCTTTATGGCACTTTTTGGAACCCAGAGATGATTACATGTTTGTAGGTATTGACAGAGGTAAGCATACAACTTCTGACACTTGATTGTGTGTATATACGATGGAGCTGAATTGAAGATTGCCAATTGGGAACATGAGTTGCATGGAGTAGTATTTTTTTTCTTTTTACCTTATAGAACATGTAATGGTTGATGTCTTGTATCTATAATTTCATTTTTTTCTAGTGACATGACCTTACATCATAATTTTTCTAATTGATATAGTTATTGTTATTCTAGTTTATTCATTGCATCTATTTGCTTCCACTTTTTTCTTATATTACATCTACGGTATATTTATATTCCCTTATATTCCTTTTATTTTTCTGTACTCTACTAATAAGGGCCAAGTATTCTCATGGACACACCATAGGCACTCATTTCTAGTCGGTAGCCTCCAGCGTTCGAGAAGATGCACTTGAGGCCATGTGGCCCACTCGTCTTAGGTTAGCTGTTTAGTGGAATCCAAGTCCAGTTTTCCAAACCTATTTAATGTTTTATTATATATAATAACTGGAATATATTTGATACTATATTTTGAAATGTTAATGGGTTGAAGATTAGGTTTATTTTAAATTTTCACATTTTGGACTTCTTATTTATGAGAATTTGTAGTTTATTAATTTTATAATTAAATAATAGATATTTTTAATACATTAATATACAAGTATACCTAAAAATATTTATTAGAAAATCTTATTGGTGTTTAATTTTAAAGTTTAAACAAAATCTTTGTTGGTTGAAAAAAACATCCAACTATTAGGTCATGTATGAAAAGGGAATGGGGAGTTCATATTTTTTGAATAGATTCTAATAACAAAACATGTATCATACAAACATTAATATATTGTATAATTATATATGAAACATTATAAAAATTTCATATATTGTAAATTGATTGTGTTAATATAGAAAATATGAGAGGAAAAATATAAAATAAAATCTAGGTTACTACATTTGTGAATAATTAATCATTTTTTAAAAACGTGATGTAATGGGTTTTATAATTATATAATTTAACTAAGAGTGTAAATCTATTAGGGGAGGAAAAATTGAAATATCACGTGTTTTGTGATGTGTATTTGATGCAATTTTATAAGTGAACTGACCGGGGATATATTAGATTATGAATATTGAATTTGTTTGTTAAAATATTCCTTATTTTATCATTTTGGAAATAAACATTTGAAACCTATAGATTCCCCTAAGATTTATTTTTTTATAATTACATAATTGTTGGTTATTTGAAATTAAAACCATTCTAAAACAAAATGTAATATTGGAAAAACTTTATTAATAGTGAGGATTCATTAATAGTGTTCTATTATACTATAATATAACATTGGTTAAAAATATTAATGATTTGGTTTCAAATTTCAGCATATTTTTTTATTATTATTTTACAATACAAATTCATATTATCTGAACAAAAACGTTAATATATTTTTATCTCATAATTATTCAATGATGGTGTCAAAAAAAGTTTTTGTATTTTAAAAACATGTATTCATTAAAATTAAAAAAAATCATAATTTTTAGATGAATCCCAAAGAACCACCAAATCTAATTATTGAATGATGAATACAAAATATTGTTTTTCAAATTAGAATTATAATATTGTGAAATTTAATATTTACTAAAATGAAAAACCATAATAAAAAATGTATTTATAGGAAAATGAATTTCTAAAAATTAAGTGTTCTTGTTATAATTTTATATAAATTAAAAATTCAATGAGTCATATACTATTTTTTAATATAAAAATATTTTATTATTATATCTTCTCAAACCTTAATTAAGCAATATATATTATTTTAATAGAAAGCATTGAATTTTCATACATTTCCATGATCATTTAGGATTAGATATTATGATAATTATGAAATATATTATATATAATACCAATACAATACAAATACTAAACTACTACTAAATGTCCATTGTTACCATAAAAAAATGATTCTAAAATTAAATATTGTTTTCATTTTAGTATAATTTTCTAATTTTATGAAGTATCCCCATACTAAGAATATATACCTTTCAATAGGTCAGACACAACGTTTAACAAAATTAAATATATTTGAAAATGTCAGATGAGTATAAATGTTTTAGTAAAGGATACATAAAGAAAGATATCTATTATTCCATTTTGGAAATTGTTAAATAATTATTCTTTTTTAATACGGTTCAGCTACAAAATGCAACTTACTTACTAAAGAGATAATCATCAGTCCACAAATATATTAAGAAGACAACTAAATATTATTATTAAAGTATTTGTTTTAATAAATAATGTTTTTAGTAAATCATGAGTACTAATGAATAATTTTCCAAGAAAAAATATGTTTCGCAAATAAAAGTGGAAATTTCAAGACCCCATTCTTCTAATGGTACCCATAATGTGTAGTAAATGATGGAGGATATATAATGATGCATGAGTCCTAACTCCCATATGTCATGGGATTGTGACTTGAATCAATGGTATAATAATATAAAAATATAATGAATTAAAATAAAATTTGATTTAGGAATGGGGGATAAGATACTAACCATCAAAAAACCATAATATGTATTATGAATATAAAGAAACCAAAATATCCCAAAAATTCTTGTGTAATGTCTCCATTTATAGAGTATATAAATAAGTAATTAAAAAATTTCTTATGGTGGTGACACCAAATAAAGCTTCAAATTCCAAAATAATAATGTCCACCACATTCCACAATGTCCTCCTAGAATCCTGGAAAATATTTTTCATATAGTTGTTATGAGGATACATTTATACTTAGTTGGATTTGACCCAATGTCTCATATGAACTTATGAAAAGGAATTACAAACTTGGAGATGAGAAAACAAAAGAAATCTAAACCCCTAAATTGGTCAACTATGAAATCCCATCTGCATGGATGAATACTCACAAAATGACACATCTATGTAGTAATATAATAAGAATCATAATAATAATATTTCACCATGTACGACATTATCTCAAATTTTATTCTTTCAAAACCGAACATCTTTTGTCTTGTCACTCCAATCTCATTCAAAATGTATATTTTGAGATGAATCTTACAAAACTATAACATTATATTCATATAATGTTTAATTGGCCATATCTTCCTACCCAATTACTCTTAGGCCACCACATCACTAGTCAAAAAAGTAAATTTGGAGAATAGTAGGTCATCATGAATATGAATAAAATCAACTTTGGTCATCCTATTACAATGATTGAATGCCACTATAAGAAAAAACTTCAACCTCATATAGCCAAAAACAATATCAATATATCCTTAATACATCTCAATTAATTCATTATAAATTATCATCAATGATTGGGATGGGTAGAGAAGGTAGCCATTCATCCTTTCTCACCATCTAGGATGAGCGGTGAAACACCATCATCTCATTTAGTTGTTGTAATATAGTGCTCGATGCTGGTAGCATAGGTTTCAAAGACATGTTTCCAATATAGTGAACAATAATAAATAATATAACATTAGAATATGGGTTTTCAATAATAATACCATCTCTATCAAAAAATCTCAAAATGAGCCTCAAAGTATTCACCTTTTCCACAATATTTAAAAATACACAACACTGCAAAAATACTACAGAACAAAATAATATATACAAATTTATTATAAATTTTGTCCAAATTCATGGGATTCACATTAACCAACAATATTTTTTTATAATGCCCATCTATTTCATACTATGAATCAACCACTTCCACCAAAATTCCCCTTTTAATTCATTTTTTCATTGGCCATACCATCCCATACCATTAATGATTCATAATTTTCTATTTCTTCCATCCCTACCATGAAACTAGCACAACACCACAAAATAAAAAAGTAAACCCTCATTCACAGGTCAAAAAGACCTAAATTTTTAATATTTCAATTCATAATAACTTTTCATTACATCCCACACATTGAAAAAATGAAATCATATATTTCACACACACCATAAACACACTTGAAAACCACATTCCACATATTTACTATATCATATATAAAATTTAAAAAATTGTATTTTCATTACATTTATTTCATTAATTTTCAAGTCAATTCATATAAACAACATAATTTCAATAGAAAACCAATATAATAATAATATATTTAATATTATCCAATTTAATTCCGGTTAATATAAAAAATCACACGTTATGGGATCTCGAATCATATAAACAAAACCACAAACAAATATACCAAAATAACAATAATTTGTTGTAATGGAATCGTCTAGTATAAACCCATGGACATTGAAAAAATATATGAAAATAATGAGTTTTCATTCCATTCATCCATTATTATAGTTAACCACATATTATCATAATTTAATAACCACCTTATCATTCCAATTTAATATTTCGATTGTCTAATTTTACATAATAGGTGACTATTAGAATAATAAATATTTATTCATGAAATAAAATTTTCTCAGGAATATATACATGAAACATGAAGAAATTATAAAACAATATAGGTAAATCTCTCTATTATAATTAATTTCACTAATATTATTTCATTATCATGATTAAGATAACATTAATGATTTTAATTTATGAAATATATAAATCAATATCCCTTTCACATGTACAAATAGATATATAGAGAAGGATAACCTTTCTACAATTATTCGTTTTAGAACACAATAACCAAGGAATAGAGTAAATTGATGGTTAATACAAGTATGAGATTATCAAAGTAAGAGTTCATGAAAACTAGATATTCTTATTATCTAGAAGACTGATTTTGGGGGTTATCTAGATTAGAAGAATATTGATTGAAAATGTAATGTTTATGGGTTTATATTTTTTATGAATAGAATAAAGGAATATTCAAAAAATAAAATATAAAAATACCGATTTATTTTTCACTCTTAATTTCATTATAGACCAAGAAATAATTATAGGTTGATCAAAATTTTGCAAAAATTAATTATAAATTACCAAAAGAATCATAGGTAATTGATTACATGATTTTATGAATTTATGAATGTTAAAATAAAACATCAAGTGTTATTGTTAGAACAATAATAGAAAAATAATATTAAAATAGATATTCTGCTACTCAAATTCAACATAGAATTTATGTATAATGATTAATAGTTTTTTCAATTCAGATCACATTTTAGGGTATAATATAATGATATATTTTTATTAGCATTATTCATGCATTGAAAATTCTACATTACAATTATACATAGTTTGTGGTTTACATATGGGTAATTGTTTTACTCATATAAAATTCTATACTAACGCTCCATAGTTTCATCATACCCATAAAAAACATTTAAAAAGATGCCTTTACCATTATGTGAGATTTAGGTTACCATAATACTTGTATAATAAACTTATTGGTACCATTATGGGGTGTATAAATTGACCACTTATACTTATTTAAATGTTCAAAAACATCCTTACCATAATGTAGGGGGGTGACAAAATTATGATTCTAGTTTATAGACGGACCTTATCATTATGTTATGGGAGCAAACATTATTTCTAAATTTTATAAATTTCTTTTTAATTTTCCAATTGGGGTGGACGTACACTTACATAACATGTTTAGAACATGGAAAACTATTAAACACCTCATGGAAAATGTCATTACCAATATAAATCCATTGAAAAAAAATTTCCCACACACAAAAACAATTACTTATGTGAGGATAAATGTTTTAGGAAAAATTTGAAAATATTCTTTAATCTAAATTTAAATTAATTAATTAAACAATTTATTTTATCTTTTATAGTTAAATTTGTTTTTTGAAAAAATGACCGTAATTTTAAAAATTAAAATTTAATTTCAATATAATCATTAAATAATTTCATATTACATCCATAAATTGGAAAAAAAAATTGTTGAAATTTAAATATAAATTAAAAATAATATTAATAACACTTTTATGAATTATAAAATAGATCATGAACCACTAAAAAACCAAAATATGAAAAATGATGGTTCTTTGAAAACTGGGACTCATATTGCCTAAAATTTCATTTAAAACATTTCTCATAAGCCAATATTATATTATAAAATTAATTCAAGGAATTATAAATTAGAATACTATAAAATTAATGTAGTTACCTTCTCAAATTATCATTATATAAATACTAAATTAAATATTACAACTAATCTTACAAAAATTCAATCCCATATTGTTCATTCAATCATAAATTCCTTAGGGAAAAAAATAATATTCTAGTCCATTTGAGCACTAAATTATGTTTATCCATAATCAATAAGAATTAAAAAGGACTATAACATAGAAAAATCACATATATTATTTCAATAAATTATAATGATTCATAAATTCTATTTTTTAACACATATATCAATGAACAATGCGAATTCATTTATAAATAATGATAATAAAATCTTTTCCTTTGAAAACTATTGAAAAAATTAATATAATAAATTTAAATGTTTTAAAATTTAATAAACATTTAAATTTAACTTGAAATATTAATGAATAATAATTCTCTAAAAGGTAGGAAAATATATTTCTTTTGAAATGAAAATAATTCCTTCCACTCTTTTATAAAAATTCAGAAATAAATTCTTTGTAAAATGGTAAATAAATTTATTTCAAAACCATCACAAAGAAAATAAAACATGGTTTAAAATGAAATAGAAAATATTATTCAATATATGATTAAAATTTATAATTTCTGTATCTACAAATTGAAATCAAGAAAAAATAATTTAGACATTTAAAAAAGGGTTTAATTAAAAATATCATTACCACAAGTCTGAATGACCACATATGTTATTTAAATGTATTTTTCTAAAATTATATTATTTTAATAAAAAATTTAAATCCATTATCATGTTTATACCATGATTATTATCCCTATTATATGATTTATTAATTTTTTTTTATAGTTACTAAATTGGTAATGATCAAGTTAGTTGTTTTGTGGATATATGGTTTATAATCACAAAAACCATTGGTACGATTACAATGGGTAAAGGGATAATTTTACCATAATTTAAAAAATATTTTCAATGAAAAAATCTCCATTGTTATAAATTAATGTTTTCAAATATAGATTAATGTAGTTGTAAAAAAGATAAAACATTATTTAATGGAGGTAGTAGTCTGTACGTTTACAAAAGGCATGTTTTGATTTCTATATAATAACGATTGAATGAAAATTATAAAATTCATAAAAATTTAATAATGTTACTTATTTTATTATTATTTTAATTCATTAAATACATCATAATAAAAATCCATCTAAGGTGTTGATTAAAAATAGAGCACATCCCTTCGAGGTGGTGTTAGTCCTGACATACAAATAAGTGATATTTTCATTTACCTATGATGAAAAATGAGATTACAGAGGGTTACACCATAAAAATAATAAAATATTATTACTTTTATACAGTTATTTCATTTTCTTATTTCGGTTATGATAGGTTTGAAATTGTTTAATCAACAAATAAAGACTGGAGAACTTGGTTAAGAGTTATAACTCTTCTTTGGAAACCATTATTTGTATTACTCCAAATGACTTCTTGGAATATATTTCAGTGATAAATGGTCTTTTCAAATGTTATTAAATGATTACTAATAGCTTTTATTACAACCTATTTTAGATATTCTTCGTTTATTTTTGAATAAATGTTGAGACAATGTGATTTTTTACATTTGAGGGGAGTGACACTATAAGAATAATTATTAAATTTTTAATATTATAATTTTCTTATGCATTTTCAAGTGGATATATATTTAGAATATTTTAAAAATAATGTGATATGGTACTGTAAAATATCATTATGTAAGTATAATTATGAGTTTATGTGACCTTGTTATATGTTTTAAACCCTTTATAACATGGTTCACCATTAACCAAGCTGTTTAGAATTTAATATAGTAACTATTCAATTTGAAAAAAATGAAAATGAAAAAATTATTAAATTTTAACCATGTGATTAAAAATATGAAATAAAAATTTATTGCTTTTATCGTACTAATTGGTATGAAATAATTTAAATATAATCACATAAAATACATGAAAACAAAGTTTTTAGAAAACTCTTTGTTTATGCCTAAAAATATTTATTTTAAAAAAAATTAAAATTATGAAAACTATTGAATTAGTTGGATTAAATATTATCAGATTGAACTAAAATGACTTTCAAACAAATCTTGAAAATTGGACATGGAAAATTCCCAAAAAAATTATAATTTTTATAAAATGTCGTTCTTTTCAAAATTCATCAAAAAACAAACTATTTCTGATATATCTAAAAACATCAACACTAAATTATATTTTATATGATGAAATAAATATATAAATAAATTTTATCATATAATATTTCAATACTTGATAAGATTAATTATTAATAAACTATATAATGCATATAAATATATTAGTTAGAGAACTATAATTTTACAATTTTTAAATTAATATAGATATATTGTAATTAAATTTAGTATATATATGTCCAATACATAATACATATGAGATATGAAATTGATTTATGATTAACATTAATTGGTTTTCTAAAATTATTATAAAACATTAAAGGTGATCGACTAAAATTATTTTGATTAAAAATTCTAATATATTACAAAACATAATTCTTCGAGAAATGGAATTTTACCAATAAATAATTTTATTCTCATCTCAGTGATTTTTATATTTATAAGTTTATATATAATATATTATATTCATTGTTATTAAAATGAAACAATTTATTTTTCAAATCAACAATAATAATACATAATATAATGTATTTTATAATTTTTTATAATTTTTTTAAACATCTTTTAATTTTTGTAATTACGAAGAACATTTTACATCAATGATATATTAATATTTATCATTGATAGGGAAATATATAATGGTATATTATGGATGGGTGATTTGTATGATACAACCTAATTTTCAAAGTATTTATTTGATTTTAAAATACCACATAAAATCATAAATTTTCCAATGGATGGGAAGATAGAATTAGAACATTTTGAAATCCAAATGGAAAGACCAAATATGAGCATGGTGTTAGTCAAAATAGAATAATTTGTGAGTATTTTTTCATGAATTAATTTCCGATATCGATTACCCATTAAATGAATGAGTGTTCAAAACCCATACTAGAGAAGGATGAAATCAATATAACAATTTTCAGCATGAATCAAGATAGTAATCTCTATCCAGATGGATTCACGATGGAATATTTAGCAGAATTAGGGAAGATAGATAACACTCTGGTATGGAAGGTAGTTAATGGCTACATCATAGGTGGATCACTTACTAAATCATAATGCGCTTCAAGGGTGGTGATAAACCCCAATGTAAAAGGCTCTACATTCTTAAATAAATATAGACCAATTTGGATTTCCAATTTTATCTAAAAAAATTCTTACAAGCCTAATCAATAGTAGGATTGGTGATATCATTTCAATAATTATATCAGATGAACAATATAGATTTAGTTAATTCAATAGCATAAAATGAACGAATAGAATAGAAAAATAAATGGTGGAAGATGTGAATAAAATGAAATTTGATCGAATATGAATGTAATATATGATATGGTTATTGGTTACGAAATACTGGAGTAGTATTTTATTTTGAGGATCATGATGATGTTTGGTTTCAATGACTCTTTCATTGATTTTTTCTTCAAATGTTAAGAATCTCTATGAATCATGATCTTCCTTATGGGAAGGGGTTCCAGGATCTTTATGTCAGAGCGATGTGTAAGATAAAGAGACCCATTGTCCCCTAGCCTCTATATCGTAGAACATGTAGCTATCAAAAGAAACATAAAAAATTGTGTGAATGATGGGAAATTTATGTAATTAAAAAACATGTTTCAGAGTTTCATAATATTCTATTTAATTAATGATCATGATATGTTATTTTTTATCAATTATAGGAAAAAATCATATGATGGGTTCACTTTAATCATTAAAATATATGGATGATTGAGTGGGAATAATATCTATAAATGGAAGAGATGAATGATTATTTCCTAAATTTGTTAATGTAGAGGAGGCTACATGATTGAAAAAAATGATTGGTATAGAGAGGCAGAAACATCCTATGGAATATCTTATTGATCTCGAATTTTATGGATAAATTCGGAAAACAGTTTTTGATGCTATTTTAAATCAGATATTACGGGGGATTTAAAATTGAGGAAATAAATTCATCTCCTTTAGAGTTCATATTTCCTGGAGTAATAATATTCTTACATTATAACCAATGAAAATTGTATAAATCAATAATCCTATGAAGACGATTATTAGAAAGATGGATAATATCATGAATATATTTTATAATTAGATGATCATCATGACATAAAATGTCATTGGGACTAGAGGAAATGGTTTTTGAAAAAAAATGAGTAATGTATGATAGTTCTATGAAATATTGAACAAACCATTACTTCCTAACAAGCCAACTCATTTTGGTATATTATTACTAGAAATTCATTGTTGGAAAATTTTATGTGGAATAAATTTGGTGATATCATGAATGATTTGGATAAAAGACCTAGTAGACTTACCAACCTCGTACGCTTCATACATTCATATCTAAGGGGTTTGGATATCAATTTTCACCGGATTATTGGTTTCGATGATAGAAACATTTAGTCAACAACTTGGATTTGTGGGAACACTTATTTTTCATGTTTTCCTATTTCAAAACTCAACATCTCTAGATAACCAAACATTATTAATTCTATTTTAAAACCTAAGTAATAAATCATTTAAATCATATATGATTCACTTAGGTGGTAGACATCTTTATATTCACTAAATCAACCTTAAGCGTTTTTAATAGTAAGGACTACATGTATTTGGTATGTGGTTATAACATGACTAATTTCTGGGCACCAGATTTTTTTTGGAATGAAATACAAACCAATATGAACTTTTTAGTTTGATGATTGGGAAATAAATGCTTACATACTGATGAAAACTTAAATAGAAGAGGAGTTTTCTTTGCATCCAAATGTTAATGACGTGACTCCATTTAGTAGGAATCTACAAAAAATCAATTCTTATAGAGTGAGTTGGTGAGGGGATTATTTAGTTTTTCTATAGAAAGTCGAAATATCCATGATGGATTTATAAAAATATAGGGGACCATTGATATCCATTTTCTCAGTTATCGAACATAGGGGTAGAGAAGAAAGCTAATGATGTCATTTTTTAAAGCATGTTGGTCCATCTATAAGGCTCATAAAAAATCTACAGATGGTAAAAAATTAAAATGTTTTCATTTAGGTCTATATAATGAATATGGTATCAAAATTGTGATACCTTATTCATGGTGGGATTTCATCCCGGATTTTAATAAGTTTTCTTCCCATACATGGGTACATTATGTAAAGATGATGAATTTTTCAAGGATGACGAGTTTTTTGTAAGGCACCATCAACATGGTTCAAACTGGATGTGAATAGATCATTTATTTCATGAAATATGGGATATAGAGGTATTGTGAGAAAAAATAGAGGCTCACTTCTTGTGGGTTTCAGATTCTTTTATAGAAAAAAATCTATCAAATATGATGTATGTTCTTTTCTCAACAGTTTGATGTTGTGAAGAATGCACAGTATTAAAATTGGAAAAGTAAAATGCATCTTTTATATGTTGGTTTTATTTCTTCAATTTAATGGCATATATCCTCTAAAATCATCCTATATTATAATAAAATACATATTTTTATCAATGAGGGAACCTAGGTTAAACACACTTGAAGAGAATTTGTTTTGGTATAGGAGCTTACTATGGAAGGGATAATAGATGAGAATACTGTAATTTATGATTGATTTGGTTCTCATCGAGATGATTAAAAAATAATTGTCACGGGTGAATCCATTCATCTTCATCATTTTCACCACCAATTAGTGGTGTTGTATTTCATTGTTTTTTTTGGTTTGTTCATTATGTTATATAGATAATAAAATGTCACTTTTCAGTATTCAAATCCTTCATTTATATTTTTAAAGTAATTTAAAACCTATAAACCCAATCTTCTAGGATTGTCATACAAGGTTTTTAGTGACACCCTATAGTTGTGAAATTAATGATGATCAAGATAATACATAGCCAATCTTCATCTCACTTATTGTACTTATTGGACAATATTTAGTGCTTTCAACCACATATAATATCGAAATAGTGATTTCACCACTAATAACAAACACATAGTAAATTTTAATAATTTTTTTTTCATATATTAATATTTATCTTTAATGTTTTTAATAATTTATTCTCTTCATAATTTCCATTATTAATTAAAAATTGACCATTATTTCTATCTCCCATACCAAAAATACAAAAAAAATTGATCCCATTTATCAGGTCAAAATTATCCCCAAAAACCACATTAATGTTAAAATCAATATATATCTTAATCAAATACCCTCTCCAAAATATAATAATTTTAACCTAAAATAATATTAATTTCATTTGCAAAAAATTACATTTAAATAATAATTGCTATCTTTTTTTATGTTCTAAAATTCAATCAAACCATTTTCTGTATTGAATATATTAAACCAATGATAAAATGAAATTTTAATAAGATTATTACTTATATAACACAAATATCAATTTCCCTAAAAATATAATAACAATTCCCCAATAATCATTAATCACATTATTATCCAACCCCACAGGAAATCAAAATGGGTTTTTATGCCATAATAATTATGATCATCCTTAAAATTGACAATGAATGAATGCATCCATATAGATTAATTTATCATAATATGATAAAATATTATCCTCTAGGCTTATATAATCCCATATTTTTTTGCAAACTATTATTCCCCATGGCCACACTCCATGACCTAGTACAAATATATATCATTTGCAAATAGGAATTTTTATTATTGATAGAAAAATATTAATGTACAATAAAATACAATATCAAAAAAATATAATATGTGATATACATACCAATTTCTTTTTATGATAATAATTTTATATAATTATGAAATCCTAAAAACAATAAAACCCATACCACTCTATCAGAAAAAATAGTTTACCCATAATAAAAAAAATTCAATATTTATAGTTACTCTTTAACCTATCACTTAAATTATATAGATATGATACAAATATTAATATTTCATATTTCATAATCGTCTTCATAACCTATATTAATGGAAGCATATAAATTGTGATCTAAGGTTCATAAAAATAGGTATAGTAGAGCCTATTAATGTTTTGAATAAACTTAACATGAATAGTATGGACGGAATAAAAAATAATCAAAAAATTAGATATATCTGATAACATGAAACTATAAAATATATCCATGGAAAAAATAATAATTTAAATAATAACATGGACTATAATAAAAAAATTTCATGGTGATGTAATTTATATTACTGGATATCATAAAAATATGATCACGGCCTTTGTGATATTCATTATACATAAACTTTTATCAATTTCACCAAATACGTAACTTATTTATTCAGGTGAAACATTTTTTTGTTATGGTGATATATAATTATAAGAACATATTAATTGATATTTACAATTAAATTATTGTTTTATTGACAAGAAAAATAAGATAATAAATAACATACATTCCATAAAAATAAATAAACATTTTCTTTGAAATAAGATGTATATGAATTATTAATAATTCCCCAGAAAAAAAGTAGTTCAATGTTCTTATTAAGAACACTTCAAAATGATATTTTGTATTATAATAAATATAAGGTTATGTTAATAATTTAAACAAATTATATAAACAATAGTACTGATATAATATATATCCATCAATCTAATGATCATGATCATGGTGGAGAAAAATATTTTCAATGGAGATATGATGGGTGATATAAAATAAAAGAAATAATAAGGTGATATATCAACTATAAATTTATTATATCATTTACACTATTATACATGAAACCTTTCCCTTTATTATATATGTGTTTTAGTGTTTTGTAGTAAATTAGAAGAAAAATTAAAAATAGTTTTTTATGAAATTATTTGGAGAGTAGTTTTAATAAAATATTATCTGTCACTTCAAAGATCACATCAGAAGATAAGAAAAGTAGATATTGAAATAATTAATTTTTTAAGAATTATATATAATAAATAAATTCAAAAAACATTATGTTAAACATAAGAAATATGTAGTGGAATGTGAAAATAAGCATATTAGGAAAGAAATCCTTTTATTTTTTTATCTAAAATATATCACGTTATTTATAAAAAATGACAAAAAAATCATAAAATAAATTACATTGGAAATATATGAAAACATAAAATTTATGATAAATAATGAATAAAATAAATAATCAATGAAAAATTTATACATGTATTAAAATATTAATATGAATTATTTTAAAACATTTTTTTGAATATATAACTGTAAAACATGAAAAATAATTAAAAAATTGTTTTAATTCTTTTATAAGAATGAAAATGATATATAATAATAAATTTATATGTTCTTTGATGTATATAAAATGAAATTATATAGTATATATAAATTGATTATAATTAATCATGACTAAAATTTTAATACATAATGGGTTTCTTTTATGGGAATTCATTTTATAAAATATGAAGCAAAGGGAAGTGAAAATATAATTTGAAAAATGAATCCCCAAAATAACTAGATAAGAATGAAATAAATGATTATTAGTGAGAAATAATTTACAATTCCCTCATATATGAAATTTATTATATATTGTATTAAAATCCAAATGATATTTGAAACAGAAAATCTTGATACTATTATAACAATTTTCTCTTGGTCCAATGAAATGGGGAACATGAAATGGAACATTAAAACTACAGAATAAATAGATATTAATGATAAAAAGAATAATTGAATATATATAAATATATATATTATAAAAAAATATAGTTGTTTAATATAAAAAATGTTCCATATTAAGAAATTACTTGAAAAAAAATTCTTATAGATTTTCTTTCCAATGAACCAGAAGAAAACTAAGGAGAGATCATGATATAGAAATTAAAATCTCATGAATGGAATATTATTTGTTAAAAATGGATAAAAAAGGTACTAATACATTAAATAATTAAATAAGTGGTGAATAATATGAATCATATCTCATGGAAATGAAATTAAGATAAAAACCCTTTGTAAGATAACACATTTTCATTCATCATTTTCACCTCATATATAATAAAATTATTTTTTTGAAAAAATTAATATTCAATGAATTACATTGATTTTCATAATTTTATAAAACATATAATAATGGTAATTCATATATTACCTTTTTTAATATATAATTTCTAGTAGATAAGATTTCTTTTAATTTATCGTTTCTTATTTTTAGATTTTCATTTCAATTTTTTGTAATTAAGGATTTTTAAATTATTTATATAGGATTAATATAAATTGAATTAAATTTATACTAAATTATCTATATTAAATCTCCATATAGGAATTAATATGATACATATTAACAATGTTATCATAGGTGTATAAAATCATATATTATAAGGAAAAGTTAAAATGGAGAAAAGATATAGTATTTGTTACAAATATAATTAAATAATAAAACCACTATCATAAAAAATAATATTTTATATCACTTAATATGATATAATTATGAAATTTTAATAAAAATAAATTTATTCAGGGCATATAATGAATATTTCAAAAAATAGATAATGTTATTTGGTGTTACCTCATCATTGATGACCTACTCCCTTGTTAAATCCATGAAGGCATTAGGGTATATAACTAAAGAAAATCAAAATAGGAAATAAATATGATAAGATAGATAGTATTGGTAGAGTATGATGTATATTAATTTCAAGGTATATTTTATTCTAGGTGAATGTATATGGGTACTTTGGCTCGACGTGACCTGTATTTTTATGTCAAAATTTTGATAATTTTATAATTCATCTAAAATAAATTTAAAAAATAATTTGATTTTATATAGTATTTCTTTTTATAACTAAACAATGGATGATTACTTGGTTTTTAACCTATCCATAACCAAATGGATTTTTTAAAATTTTTATTTTATTTTATAGAATAATGAATATATTTTAATTAGAATAACATATATCTTAGGACCAAAACATTAAAAATTGTTTTATAGGTAAAAAATATGGATTCTAAATGAATTATTTAATTGAATAAATCATATATCATTATGAAAAGTGATTTAAAAATTTTTATGTCATAATTACATCACTATTATGTCTTAAATGTTATGAATGTAATAAAAAAATATTTTTTACTACATAGAAAATATAATTATTTTTAATAAAATCCAAAATGTTATCAAAAAGATATCTATTTCTAGTGGAATAACAAAATATATTAATTTTTTCAAATATATGTTTTAAAATTTGGGGTTATAAATTAAAAAAACAAAAAATATAATGAATAACTAGTTTTATAGTAAAATGAAGTTTTAAAAATTTAGTATACTTAGTAATAATACATAATAAATTTAGAAATAAAATTCTTTTAAAAACTGACCTTTAAACAATATATATTTTCATCCACAACCTATTAATATTTTATTATTTGATTAATAATTTTATTTACTTAATTATTATTTTGAAATTCAATTAATTATTTTAAATAATAAAAATAAAATGTAAAAATATTAATTTTATTCATACATTTCTATTTTTCTTTACTCTTTTTCTAATTTTTACAAAGATAATTGTCATTTTACTCTAATGATGTTTTTTATATCATAAATTTTATTGTGGTTTGTTTCCTTGTAGAGTGTCATATGATAAATTCTATTTAATATATTATTTGTTTAATTGATAGATAAATACTCTATCCTTAGGGTTTTAACTATGATTGAAAATCATAGACAGACATTGAATGATTTCCTTCAACCACCTTTATTTAATCAAACCCATATGTTTTCTTGTATCCTTCAATAATAGATAGATATGAATTTAAGATATCACTAATAATCTCAACCACAAATTGATGTTTTATAAGTGGAGGATTTAAACAAGCATATCAAGGGAATTTTTATGGTTTGTGAATCATTAAATCCAATAGGAGATGGAAAAGGGAAAATTTTCATTAGATTTTTTCACTTATCTCTTTTAAGAGTGGTTATATGACCTCATACTAAGAGAAGTCACACCTTTTGATGAGATTCATTGGATTATCCATTAGTGATTATTCTTTATATCTATTATTTATTGTATAAATAATTTCAAAAACACCTAAGGGATACCCCTGACCCAGGAAAATGAGCTACTCTATTAAAATTCCAATATTGTGTTTTCATGTTGTTTACTATTGATTGATCAGAACATGGTTAAAATTATAAAAAACATGAAAAATTCACATATACTCTATGTTTCACCTTCCTAGATGGTTCACTGTTTAGTAAACATTGATTAAAAACTATTTAAGATTCCTAAACTAATAAACATGAATAATTTCAAATCCATCCCAAGATTATTTGACATCCCTAAATGAATTTTACCCCATTTCAACCCTAGTTCCCTTCCAATATTCGACATAACTCTCTCTCTATCATAGGGATTATACTTTCTTCTTCATATTTTATCTATTAAATTACATGGAATGTGATTCACTTCTCAATCAATAGATATAACATCATTTTTTTTATTTTTCATTCCCTCCTAATGATATGTAGGCCTAGGTATATTGTTTTATAAATTTTTTGAAGTGTTTAATGATGTTTATATTATTTGGTTATCTTTAGGGGATCCATCCCTATATATTCTTTTTTATTCAGCTAATTTATCGATGTCTTTAATTAATTATTGTAGGTTTTTCTATATTACACCATTATTAAATGAACTCTTAATTCAGGGATTTTAGAACATTATATTTAAATACTCATAAATAGTAATTTATGGATGATTGTAATGTATATTATTAAATATTATAATTTCCTCATTTTTTTTAAAATTTTTAATGATTTTTTAAATGCCGTTTAAAATAGGATTTATTAAAATTTATAAAATATTTATTGGAGGGAATATTTAAAATGTCTCATAAATGTCTCGAACCAATATATGATTCCATCCATCCAGACACCTGAACTGATTTGAGTCATGGTTTGATGGTCGTTACCAATCCCTATGAGATGAGAACAAGTCCTAAGAATTACAGTAATAAGAATGGGAATGATTGAGGCTAAAAAACAAGGATGAAAAAACAAATTGAACTTGGAAAATAACCAATAATAACTCAATATAAATAAATATAAAATTGATCTAGATACAATGAAGACTAAAAATGAAGAACTAAATACTAAACTGACACATAAGTACTCTGACATGACCTCCATGTGACCTCTTCATCACCACTCACCATGAGACCAACCTTATATAAAGGAACAATTTAACCAAAAACCTAAACCATAAAAAAAATAAGTTCTGCACACACTATGATACATATGTAGGGATTTAAATTATACTTCTTAGTAGAAAAACTCCATAGTGTCCATGCATTTTCTTTCTAAAATAGCACAAAATTGTTGGTTTAATTTAAAATTTTAAAATATGTTTTTTAATCAATTCTAGTATGTAAACATAGATTTCATCAAATTTCCATTCATAAAAAACACACTTATTTCCTTTTAGCAAATAGATCTAATTTTCACACCCCATTTTATATCCAAAAACCATGTACAAATCAATAACCTGTAATCAATAATTCCAAAGTTGAAAGTGAAGGATACAAAACCAACCCTTATAAAATAGAAGGGATAAAATACAAACAGGGATCTGAAATAAATAGAACATATAGATAGTTATAATTGGAACTTCCTCAACATCATTAGAGGTATTACTGATATGTACCCAATTCAGACTCACCTTATAGTATATGGTGCCACTCCATAGACAATAACCAAAAGGACCCTCTAAACTATCCAATGTAGTGGAATATCCCATTGTTCCTACAAGAAAATCCTAAGGGCACTAACCCATCTAACTCGGTGTATAAAATAAACCATCACTCTAACCTCTAGATGACACCCTTTAATCCCATTAATATAGTACATGGTGAATGGTATGGTCCTCACACTCGTTTTTAACAAAAATCCACTACCAATATGCCTGACTAAGAAAAACACTTACACCACCTATGTGATGACACTATTTTTGGGGAATCATCTATATATTTTCATTTATCACAATAATCCATTCAAAGATTCCAATCATGAAATCACTTGATTTGACTATTAAAAAACATTATCTCAATCATTTTTATATACCAAACGGGCCCCACAATCTCGGCATTTTCTATCCATTTTCAAACAATTTCCAAAATGTGGACTGAGGAAATTCACCCCCTATGATCCAAAACAAATTTCTGAAATTCCCCAAGGTGAAAATCATGAATTCACATCACTTCACAATAATCCAACATTTCAATGACAACACAAAATTCCAACCAAGCTTCTACATCCCATAACATAAAAACAATCCATTTCAAAACCACACAGGGAACCAACCAAGCCATTATTATTTTCAAACAAAACATAAGTACAAATAAATTTCCAAACCATTAAAAAAAATATATTAAACATAACATTTACATGATCAATGCGAAAATTTCAATTAAATTTCAAATATGAAACAATTCCCAATCGAAAATAGAAATATGAAACAAATGAAAATCACCAAATTTTCTACGAAAAAACATAAAATATTTTAACCACCATTTGGAAAAACAAAAAAAATATCACAAAAGAGATCTGACCATTCCAATGGGAATACAAATTTTTAAATCCATACACAAAATACATAAACTTTGGAAAACCATTTCCACAACAATTTATCAATTAACAAACCCCACTAATTGTGTACAAAAAATAATCCCACCAAAAAAATCACACCTCCAATGAAAATCCAACATTAAATTGATTTTAATATCATATTAAATTGAAGTCACATTTCATACCTTTAATACCATCAATGAATCAAATTTATAGATCATAATAAATTGTGATAATTCAATCAAAATCAATTTATTTCATAAAACAATCATCCAGCAAATGATCACATTAAACCACATTGAAAACACCATTTTCAAAGAAACATAACATTAAAATAATCCAACCCATAGGCCACACATAATAATCACACCATAAATGTCACCCAATTCAACATACAACACCAACTCAAAACCCAAAAACATTTTTAAAAATTACTGAAGGGGGAACACTACCCAAAGCATAATCATTCCCATTAAAATTATTATTTTCAACTTCTAAAACAACATTCATGCATTCAAATATTATAATAATTAAATAATTCCATTAAGAGAAATTTTGTACAAATTTGTTTCATCAAAATACCAAATAAATTAATACTAAAAAATCAGAATAAATAGATACACATTTATAAATCATTTTGGAGAGATCGTGAATAAAATATAATGTTCCATAAAGTAAATGGATGAAACACCAACCTTAACAATGTGAAAACAATACAAAATTTGAGAGAGGGAAGAATACACCAGAATAGCCAATTGGAACACCCAAAAATCCAAGGAAAACAAACCAAACATCATCCCCAAATCATAGGGTTTTTAAAAGATGAAACCAAGCCTACGGAATCAAATAAATGATATTAAAAAATAGAAAAGAAGTGTAAATCCCACAAAAACCATGAAAACTCTCCTTAGATCCATTAAATTGTATCCCTGTGAAAAGGAGGGTCAAATTATGGTGACATGGGAAATCCAATGGTATGAATATGTTGTGAAAGGGAGGATAAACCTAAAATAGAGTAAAAATATAGAAGGGTAAAAGCGGAAATTTCCAAATTTTAATAACATAGGCAACACCGACATTTTGGTTTCACAGTTTTCTAAATGATCTGCCTATGATATACCAATCACTGTCAAAGTGGGTCATGCTACATGATTATCTATTATGGTTGTCCAAACAGTGTTCCAACCATGAAGTCAGAACTATCCAAATTGAACATTTTGGATATGGTTTTCTAGGTGTGGGGTCACTGTTTCCTCTAACCATGTGTCCACCGTGAACCAACCACTTTATAGCCCAAAATATCCATTTTTTCATAAATGAAATTCAATGCCCAAAAGATAAAAATATAAAATAAACCCAAACCACAACCAAATAATCTTAGGTCAAAAGAGAATAAAATAATTTAAATTAAATGGTTATGGGTAGAAATTAAATAGTTAAACATATTCTAAAATCTTTGGTACTCAGTTTTGAATAAAAAATTGTTGAAATTATTTTTCCACAAGTTATTTGTGTCTCTATAGATAGTGAGATAATGAAAAATAGATCACTAATACACTTGGAACTATATTATATTAGTCTCTCTAGGTGATGGTGAATCCCCGACTGGTGATATTCTTAAACAAGTGATCCCAAACATTGTATCCTTAGGTTACACCCCCTATAATGTGGTTTTTAATGGAATTTTTTAATATTGTATAATAATTGTAAATTAATTAAACCAAATTCATGATGTTTTGGAATTTTTAAATCTTTAAAATCTAAATTTATAAAAAAAAATCAAACAAGAACACATTTTTTATATAAACAATTTTATACATAGAACAATTTGTGGGATCCAAATTTGCATACTCAAATCACAACCAACAATCACTAATGGGTGTATGCATGGATTATTTTATCTTATAAAAAAATGGATAGGCACCTCTTGGATTCACATCTTATAAAGTTATAATTATTCAGGCTATAGAGGATATATGCTGGGATGATTCCCTCATGTCATACAATGATGCGTAGAAGATAAATGTTTTTTTTGGTTCAGCTATATAATTATTGTATTGATCATTTATAACTATTACAACTAATGATATCCTATATATAAATATTTAATTATTGGATAAATTTTAAATTTTTATCAGTAATGGTATGTGATTGTATATTTTTGTAAATCATTTTTTTATGTCGTCTATGTAGATGTTCATAATTGTGTAGAGTATTGGGGTAATAAATCTCCATTGTATTGATATGTCATTTTAGGTTTTTCATTAGAACTCGTTTATTAGTTTTATTATAAAGAAACAATTGATTTTTTTATTCCCATCCACTAGTTTCCAAAACATGAATATTCAGAACAAGCATTAGGAATTATCATAGAAAGGGTTTGGTTCCTTGATTATCCGAAGCCTATAATGTTTTCTAATATGGTTGGAAATATATTTTATAGTAAAAGAATATGGGGAAATATTATAAGAGTGTTGGAAATGATTTAATAAATTTTATATAATAACTTGTTATTTTAGTATATATTTTTCATTAAAAAATACATTTTGTTTGATATCACGTAATATATAAAATAATAAAATAAAATAAACCATGATATATTTTATTGAGATTAAATATTATAATTTGGGATTAATATTTAATCATTATTAATGTGAAATATGATACAACCTTAAGAAGTTGATAAGTGGAATTAAACCACAAGTAAACAAAAATAAAATGAGAAATAAATATTTAAACACATGGTTGTCATTGAATATCATAACTATAACTATAATATTTAATAAATGGAAAATAATTTAAATGATATTAAAAAAATTTATAATTATAAAAATGAATAAAATTAATGATTCAACATACGTCTGAAAGTCTATATATTTGAACATAATGTTTTCTTTGTGTATATGGTATTTTGAAAAAATTTATTTGTATATAGTTATTTCCTGTATGAATGTTGAAGTAATTTAAATTTTTAGTATTAAATATAAATTAATATAAATCATAAATAATAAAAAAATACAATGAAATAGAGGTAATTTATTACACTAATATATTATAAATATATATTTATATTTATATTCAATATATATTATTATTATTTAAAACAGAATAATTTTATGTTTCCATAATAAAAAAAATAAAACATTATAATACCAATGGGTTGATAAAAAATTAACGGGTAATGGAAAAAAATTATTAATTTTAATGAATATGGATTAAAATCATCTAATGCTACAAACAAATAATTAGTATCCACAAATTTTTTTTCAGTATTTTTAATTTTTATCATTATGAATTTAATTAATCACATTTCAAATTTCAATCTCATAAAATGGTAAATTGTATTACAAAATAGTTTGAAACTCATTAAATTACTAATTGATGGGAAATAATATGAAGAACTCATTAAATTTAACAACCCTATATTACCAATAAAACCCATTTATTTATATTTTTTAATTTAAATGATAAAAATCTCATATATTGAACTTTAATTGGATATATGGAGTAAATATTTTAAATTATTATATTTATTTCATGTGTGATGTTAAATTTCATTTATTGGAATTAAAATATGTTACATCAGTAAAAAAATTGAGTTTCCATGATAAAGGTAAAATGAGGTAGAATTGGTATGTTATGTGGTAAAGATGAAATATATTATGAAAAAGTTTCAATAAAATGTGTGGAAGAGGGTATTAATGACCCATACTAATTATTTCTTCACTTTTAAAACAAATTACTTTTCAAATGTGGACCATATATATTTAAACATGAATAATTTTTAAAATTACCATAAAAACAACTTACAAAATTCCCCCTTCTTTACCCATCGTAATTGAATATTTAACATAATTTGTCTCTCAAATAACATAGATTTTTTTTATTTCCAAAATTCAATTTAAACATTTGACGGATTTTGATTCTATGTATGAGGATTAAATCATCAATTGTGAAGGAAAAGTTTTCTGGTAGGTGAAAATTCATCTATTTAAGCATCTATATTTTTCTCTAACATTTTTAGTTACATTCCTATGTCATATATTTGATAATATTATTTTATACAATAATGGTTTCATTTTAAAATGATTTTTATTTTTCAAAAATAATATCACTATTATAAAACCATATATTTAATCGAATTTGTTACTATAACATGTTCTTATCTATGTCAATTCATCGACATATGTGTCAATTGTTATCATGAAATCAACATTTTAATAATGAATAATTATCAAGACATTAATAATGGAAATATATGATACTAATGATAAATTGTCTTATCTATTTTATTGTTAGGAAACTGTGACTACACATATTAATGACCATAATACTGTAAATTGTGTTTATTGATAAATTAACCAAATCATGCTCATTATAGATTATATTATAACAAACCGTCATAATATTTCCATTAAAGAGAACATGGTAATGAATAAAGTATTCACAAAAATGATTACACTATATTAAAAAGACTTTGAATGATTATCTATTTATTGAATAACTATCATATATATAACAATTTTTATACTTATACAAAACATGAAATATTTATAACATTTTTGGAAGAAAGAAATTATAATAGAATAAAATGTATGTCTTAAATGATAATAATTTAAGAGAATAAATGATGTTTTATATACATAAGGAAAATAAACTAATTTTCCACAATAGATATTTTTATTATACCTGAGGTAAAATTTCCATCATGGAAATCAATAGTAAATGTATAGGCGTCCATTCTAGTAGAATATTGAAATCAATATTTAATTTTAATAATTTCCAATTTAAGGAAATTTATTTTTTCTATCTCTAGAAAAATATTATTTTTTCATCACAACATTGTTCTTGGAAATAAAAATTTTCTTAAAATTTCACATTCCATCACATTAGAAATTAATTAGAAGTATAATTTCAAGTAGAAAAAAAATTATCTCTTTTTTTGATTTGTAAATATTTCTTCTATATAATGATATTATTTATTATTTTATTGATTTATTTATCACATAATCTATTATTTATTAATTTATATCTCTAATTTCATTATATTTTGTTTTCAAAATCATTTACTTAATCCCTTTTAATAATTTATGAAGGTTTACTTTTAAAATATCATTTACTTTCATTAAAAATGGGTGGATGTAAACACATATATCATTTTCTACCAGAATTTATTTTTACACTGTCTTTATTATGTATCATTAAAAATATTCTGAACCAAAATTTCACTGTTTTCCAATGTAAAATTTTTACACATTAATTTATTAAAAAATATTCTTTTGAAATAAAATTTAATTAGGTTATAATGGGTATTTATTATAAATTAACATTGTAACTTATGAATAATCCCATAATATATTATTAATGTATTTATAAAAACTTTTATTATAATTATTAATCATTGTTTACATATTCTATAGATATCATCAACATTATACCTCTCAAAGAAATAATTTTTTTTAAAAGACATTATGAAACACATTTCCTTTAAAAGAGTTAATTATACAATGATGGAATAATTAAATATTTTATGTTCATGTGTAATATAGTTCTATGATTTATCATTATATGAGGGGTGTGTATGTTATAACCATATAATGCATTATGTAATATTTTATATATCATATGATTACATGTATGGGAATGATGAGTAAACCCATTCAACTAAAGGGATCTTTCAACTCTATGAAGATTTTATTTCTAGGGTTCATTAAAATAAGGATTGACTTAATATTCTAATATACAAACCACATTCCATTTCATATTTTATGTGTTCTGAAGACATGATTATTGTCCCAGGTTTTCACAATCCTATAAATCAATTCTTTGGTTATTCCAAAATAATTATTCAATGAATCCTGATTTATATAAATGTTTTACCAGGTATGATTATCTTATTCGATGTCCATTAATCATGATTATGTTTTTATAAAATCATTCTCACCTTATCTTCACTTCTTATTAACAAATTTTTTATCAGATTATTTTTTTATTATGTCCCTTTTTTAACCTTTAGAATTTTTTAATTCCTTTGGATATGATGTAGAACACTAATAATGTTATATCTAAATGTCTATCTTGTGGATATATAATGTCTTTGAGAATTTTATTTTTTTGTTAAATATTTTTTATTTGTTACTATTATTCAAACGTTCCTTAATCCGTTTTGTTTTTTAAATTACATTATTATGAGATAAAATATTAATATTTATGAAATGTTATAATATATATAAATGTTGTGATTAGATTTTCTATGCATGTATGATTTTGGTTTTTATTTATTTTGGGGATAATGATTTTTAAAATATTAAGTTATAATAGAAAACAACAAATATTGATCCAAAAGTAAAGTAGAATGAAAATAAAATGACATCCAATGAAATGGAGGTGTAATAATTTAAGAAATAAAAGGATTTATTTTCCATTCCATATGCATTATATGACTCATGAATAATTATTTATAATTATACTATACTATTTTTATTGTAAAGACCCAGAAATTTCAAGGAATTTTTTTTTTCTTAATTTTCTTTGTAATTTTACAAGAACGCAGTTTCTTGACAGCGCCTAATTCCGAAGTTTAGCTCGGGTACATTCAGTGAACAAATGAGCAGGATTTTCTAACTTTTGAACCGGTGCTCAGAATCGAATTCTGAGGGCACCGATGAATCCCTAGTGCCAATAATTACTTAGAAACACCTCTTCCGGAGTTGCGTTTTCACGAGAGTTGATGATAAAAATTGTGGAAGTTTATTTTATAATTATTCTACAATTTTTATTTTACTCTACGTGTTTTATCCTTTGGATGGATGTTAGGTAACTACCCAACCTCCCTTGGGAGGTTATTAGGGTGGTGGGGCCCACACAAACCCCACCCCTTCATATCCCCTAAACCCCCTCAACTCCCTTTTAAATGTTGATAACTTAAGTTTATCAAACTTATGGTTTTAATGTTTAGAGTTTAATGACAGTTTTTGAAATTGAAACCTTTGAATTTCAAAAGGCTTGTTGTGTTAATAAATTAAGAATGGAGCTTATTTTATTTTGTTGTTAGAGTTTTATCCTTGAGAGGTTTTGGGAAGAACATCTTCTCCTTCAACTAAGAACGTGAAGAACACCTCGGACTTCGACGAAGAACACGAGGAATGTGAAGAACACATCAAACTCCGTCGAAGAATGCCGAGTCCTCGAAGACTGACTCCACGACACCGATCCATGACACGACGTCTCTTTCCGCAACGGTTCTTCCGCAACGTCTCTCTTTTTCCGCGACGGTTATACCGCGACGTTTTCTCTTCGACGAACCTACGAACAAGCTTCTCTTTTGAAACCAAGGTAGGGGTTTTAATTTTATTTATTTATTTTGTTCGTAAATACCAACTTGACGATCTTCGTGGTTTAAAACCAATAGTTATCGAATAACGTGAGGGGGCCGGACCACACAAACACGGCCGACCCTCCTCCTTTTTTTCATGTTGGTTCCTTTGTGGTTTGGTACGAGAAGGCATGGTGCCGTCGCACCACATGGAATCATGCGACAAGGAAATGTGTGGCGCCGTCGCGTTGCGCCATGAAAAGAAGAACAAGGACGCGATGTCGTCGCGCCACGTTAGAGAAACCCGAAGACATCCGCGGATGGAGTCGGGCCACGGCGAAGGGGCGCGACGTCAACACGCCGCGCCGGAGAGCCACGAAGATGGCGCGTTTTTTAATAGACGTGCGGATTGATGGGCGATGAAAAAACAGGGCCGCAATGTAATTTTGAAGCTTGCGTAGTAAAGTTCGAGACCCGATATGAACATCGGGTCAGACATTTTTTAAAACGGACCACTGGAGCAACTCCGGTGGCCCGCGGAAACACCCGGAGGCGAGGGTCGCCGGCGCGGCGCCGCCGGCGACCAGAGGCGGTGGCCGGAGCCGTTCGGCCGCCAGGAGGCGGCGACGCCCGAGCGCGCCGCCGGAAGATGGGCGACGGCAGTTCTCCACCGGCCCCAATTAGCGGCGAGGGCGGCTGCGCACCGCCCCCCGCTCCACGACTTCGGCTCGGCCACGCCGAGCCGCGGCTGGCCGGTCGGGCCGGACTGAGCCGGCCGGGCCGGGCCGGACCTGGTCCAGCTGGGTCGGAATCGGGTCGGGTCGACTTGGTTCGGGCCGACCCAGGGGGGGGGGGGGCAGGCCGGGTCGGCCCGGGCCCAGACCCCCGTTTTCAGACCACTTTCGGTAAAATGCCCATATCATGGGCTATGGATCTCAGATCGACACACCGTTAGTTGCGTAGCGATCCTTGGAACGAGACGGTCGTTTCTGTATATTACACTCAAGGTTTCAGAGAACTTTGGGTTCGGCCGGGTTGGTTTGGACACAAAACCAACCGCGCCCTCGGAGCGGAAACACTTATATCTTTAGCACCGGACGTCTGATTGACGTGCCATCGACTTTGATGGATATCTCTAAGTGAGACGGATCCTTTGGCTCACTCCGCTCAAGGTTTGGATACCTTCGGAGTGTGGTCGGGTTGGTTCGCTCACGAAACCAACCGGGCCCCTAGAACGAAAAAGTCAATAACTTAAAGACCGGGAGTCCGATTGACGCGCCGTCTATTTCATTGAATTCCTCTTGATGAGACAGAACTTTTGGCATACTTTTCTCGAGATCTGGATATACTTGGATAGTGGCTGGGTTGGATTGCACCCGAAATCCAACCGAGCCCCTAGAACGGAAAAGCTGATATCTTTCAGACATGACGTCCGTTTGACGAACCGTCAGCAGCGTTGATGATCTCGTTTAGAAACGGTCCCTATGAGTATACCCTATGAGAGTTCGGGGTACAGTTGAGATACGGCCAGGATTGGTTCGCTTACGAAAACAACCGAGCCCCTAGGATGAAACGGCTAGTAACTCACAGACCGGGCGTCCGATTGACGCGCCGTCTGTTGCGTTGAGACCCCTATGATGAGGCGGTCCTTTGAGATACTCCTTCATGGTAATTTGAGATACTTGGAGTATCGACTAGTAACTCATGGAGCGGACCCTCCCAGAGACGTGTGTACGATGTACGGAGACTGTGTAGCTGGCTGGGACCCGAAGACTGCTTGTCCGATTCGAGTCGGAGAGACTTGTATAGCCTAGTGGGGAGCACTAATATGTTTGGGTGGCAGACCTACAGCAGGGAGCACTACTGTGTTTGGGTGGCCGACCCGCGGTACTCGACAGGAGGAGTACCTCTGTAGGCTATGAGGGGGGAGAACTACTGTGTTTGAGTGGCAGACCCCGGTGGGAAGCACTACTATGTGAGGTGGTAGGCCCGCAGTACTCGACAGGAGGAGTACCTCAGCAGTCTTAGGTTAGTGAGCAGTACCTCGGAGTCGTGACAGGACCATTGTACACTCTAGAGATGGAGCTCCTCAGCAGTTACGGTTTCAATAATGAAAATCCTGGTTTGAGTTGAGACTTTTTGTTTACCTCATGATTGAGACGGGTCACTTGATAACTTTGTTATATGTATGGGCATATACCTGGGTAGTGGTTATCAGTTGATTTCATGGTCTTGGTGTTTTCATCATGATTGAGATGGGTTACTTGATAACTTTGGTATATGCATGTACATATACCTAAGTAGAGAATATCTGTTGAGATCTTATTTTTGGTTGACCTTGTTTGTTTTAGTGAGACCTTGAGGGTCTCGGGGTCCCTAATGAGTATCGTTATACTCACCCCTGCACAGGCTATGCCCGCACCTTGTTGTGTTGGTTGCAGACGACGGGCAGTGCTGACAGAGGCCGAATGTTCGAGGAATGGACGGTACCCGGAGATGGACTACACGACGAGTCAGTACCCGGAGGTGGACTTCACGGCGAGACGACACTCGGAGGTGGTTGACGGGCGAGAGCGTTGTGGAAGCTATCTGTACCTACCCTTCAGGTAGGATCCGTGGTGGATGATCTAGGAGTTGCGCCATCTGTAACTACCCTTCTGGTAGGATCCGAGGAAGACGACCCAGGAGCTGCTTCGTTTCTTCCAGCTGTTTGTCTTTTTCTGTTGTACTTTCGTTCAGTAGTAGTTGTACTTTCAGCTGGGTTTGTATTCTGGACCATTTACCTTTCAACACATTCTCTTTGTACATAGTGTTTTACTTCCGCTTGTACTCTATGGTGTTTTTTTAGTTTTATAAAGGCAATGCCTTCCCAGTTATCGAGATTTATGCCTTTGGTGCTAGTCGCCAGCCCCTGTCCTATGGAAGGCGTGCTTGGGTTAGTCACGGCACTAGCCCCGAGGACGGGTCGTGACAAATTGGTATCATAGGAGTCGGTTCTACCGCATAACTTATATCTCTGATATTTTCTTTTTATGAAGCAATAGTGTTAAGAGTACCGAGTGTGGTTTTCAGTTCATGGAGTCCAGTGTTGGTGCGGGCGGCCGACGTATCCATACACCAGGACCCTGACAACTGATTTCCGACTTTGTGTCTTTGTACCATGAGCTGCATTAAAATAAATACACTTACCTTTGTGATGTTATCAATCCTGTACTATCTTGTGTTGTTACTAAGAGGTTCCGTATTAAAATTTTGACTTGACCCTCACGTGTGAGATACCTACTGGAAGAGACCCAGTTAACACACACTGAAGCTGACAGTGTGACTCAACCCTTGGAGGCGAGAGTAACGGTTCGATCTCTTGGTAGTAGCGTCGGGGCCTTATGACGTCATCCTTTGTAGGGATTAATATCATCCATGCCGGGATTGACTGTATTAGGCAAAGAAAGTGGTTCATCCAGGGGATTAGATCAGATTTCTCTTATCGGAAAAGAAGAGATCTTTGCAGCTCTTGTGGGACCGGAGATAGTCAAAGCCATGACAGAGAAGGTCTCGGTCATCCAGGAGGCAGAGACCACTGGAGTTCGAGGATGGAAACCACGTTTCCCTACCGGTCTCACCTCGATGAGGTTTACGGAGGTGTGGCCTAGGCGGCATGTTATCTCTGAGGTTCAGTAGACCCTTTCAAGTCCTCAGCAGGGTAGGCGAGGAGGTTTACCGCTTGAACCATCCACCTCAGTTTCCCCAGGTGAACGACGACTTCCACGTATCTCAACTGAATAGATACGTGCTAGACCCATCGCATATCATCGACCATGAGGAGCTGGACAATGGCGATGAGGTGTTTTTCACGGAAGTTCCAGTGGGGATTGTGGATCGACAGGAGCGGATCCTATGAGGACGATCGATTCCTCGGGTGCACTTTCTTTGGAAGTACGGAACCTCCAGGTAAGCACATGGGAGCGGATGGCTCAGGTGCGTGTTCAATACCGCTTTTGTGACCCTAGTTTGTGTTGAAGCTTTACGTGGACGTAAATTCCTGAGGTGGGAGTAATGTAAAGACCCAGAAATTTCAAGGAAATTTTTTTTTTCTTAATTTTCTTTGGAATTTTACAAGAATGCAGTTTCTGACGGCGCCTGATTCCGAGGCCCGGTGTGCCCAGAATTAATTTCCGAAGTTTAGCTCGGGTATGTTCAGTGAACGAATGAGCAGTAATTTCTAAATTTTGAACCGGTGCTCGGAATCGAATTCTGAGGGCACCAATGAATCCGTATCACCGGTAATTTCTTAGAAACACCTGTTCTGAACTGCGTTTTCACGAGAGTTGATGATAAAAACTGTGGAAGTTTATTTTATAATTATTCTACAATTTTTATTTTATTCTAAGTGTTTTATCCTTTGAATGGAAGTTGGGTAACTACCCAACCTCCCTTGGGAGGTTATGAGGGTGGTGGGGCCCACACAAACCCCACCCCTTCATAACCTCTAAACCCCCTCAACTCCCATTTAAATGTTGACAACATAGGTTTATCAAACTTATGGTTTTAATGTTGAGAGTTTAATGTAAGTTTTTGAAATTCAAACCTTTGTATTTCAAAAGGCTTCTTGTGTTAATAAATTAATAATGGAGCTTATTTTATTTTTTTGTTAGAGTTTTTTCGTTGAGAGGTTTTGGGAAGAACATCTTCTCCTTCGACAAAGAACGTGAAGAACACCTTGGACTTCGACGAAGAACACGAGGAACGCGAAGAACGCATCGAACTCCGCCAAAGAACACCGAGTCCTCGAAGACCAACTCCGCGACACCGATCAGTGACGAGACGTCTCTTTCCGCAACGGTTCTTCCGCAACGTCTCTGTTTTTCCGCGACGGTTATACCACGACGTTTTCTCTTCAACGAACCTCCGAACAAGCTCCGCTCTTGAAACCAAGGTAGGGGTTTTAATTTTATTTATTTATTTTGTTCGTAATTACCATCTTGATGATATCTGTGGCTTAAAACCAATATTTATCGAATAACGCGAGGGGGCCAGACTGCACAAACACGGCCGAACCTCCTCCTTTTTTTCATGTTGGTTACTTTGTGGTTTGGTACGAGAAGGCATGGTGTCGTCGCACCACGCGGAATCATGCGACAAGGAAATGCGCGGCACTGTTGAGCCCCATCGTGAAAAGAAGAACAAGGACGCGACGCTGTCACGCCGCATGGGAGAAACCAGAAGACATCCGCGGACAGAGTCGGGCCACGGCATCAACGCGCCGCGTCGGGGAGCCATGATAGATGAAACGTTTGTTAATAGAAGTTCGGATTGACGGGCGACGAAAAAATAGGGCCGCAATGTAATTTTGAATCTTGCGCAGTAATGTTCGAGACTTGAGATGAACACCGGCTCAGACAGTTTTGAAAACGGACCACCGGAGCAACTCTGGTGGCCCGCGGAAACACCCGGAGGTGCAGGTCGCCAGCACGGCGCCGCCGGCGACCGGGGGCAGCGACCAGTGCCGTCCGGCCGCCAGGAGGCGGCGGCGCCTGAGCGCGCCGTCGGAAGATGGGCGACTGCAGTTCGTCATCGACCCCAATTAGCGGCGAGGGCGGCTGCGCACCGTCCCCCGCTCTGCGACTTCGGCTCGGCCTCGCCGAGCCGCGGCTGGCCAGTCGATCTGGACCAAGCCGGCCGGGCCGGGCCGGAATGGTTCCTGCCGGATCGGAACCTGGTCGGGTCGACCCGGTTCGTGCCGACCCGGGGGGGGGGGGGGGGGGGGGGGTCGGACCGGGTCGGCCTGGGCCCAGACCCCCAGTTCTCGGACCACTTTCGGTCAAATGCCAATATCATGGGCTACAGACCTCCGATCGACGCACCGTCAGTTGCGTAGCGATCCTTGGAAAGAGACGGTCGTTTCGGTATATTACGCTCAAGCTTTCAGAGAACATTAGGTTCGGTCGGGTTGGTTCGGACACAAAACTAACCGGGCCCTCGGAGCGGAAATGCTTATATCTTTAGCACTGGACGTCCGATTGACGTGCCATCGACTTTAATGGATTCCTCTATGTGAGACGGATCTTTTGTCTTACTCCACTCGAGGTTTGGATGTCGTCGGAGTGCGGTCGGGTTGGTTCGCTCATGAAACCAACCGGGCCCCTGGAACGAAAAAGCCAATAACTCGCAGACCGGGCGTCCGATTGACGCCCCGTCAGTTTCGTTGAATTCCTCTTGATGAGACGGATCTTTTGGCATACTTTTCTCAAGATCTAGATATAGTTTGATAGTGTCTGGGTTGGATTGCACCCATAATCCAACCGAGCCCCTCGAACGGAAAAGCTGATATCTTTCAGACAGGACGTCCGTTTGACGAACCGTCAGCGGCGTTGATGATCTCGTCGTAAAACGGTCCCAATGAATATTCCCTATGAGAGTTTGGAGTACAGTTGAGATACGGCCGGGATTGGTTCGCTCACAAAACCAACTGGGCCCCTATGATGAAAAGGCTAGTAACTCACAGACCGGGCATCCGATTGACGCGTCGTCTATTGTGTTGATACCCCTATGACGAGGTGGTCCTTTGAGATACTTCTTCGTGGGTCTTTGAGATACTTGGAGTATTGACCAGTAGCTCGTGGAGCGGACCCTCCCAAAGACGAGCGTACAGAGTATGGAGACTGTGTAGCTGGCTGGGACCTGAGGACTGCTTGTCCGATTCAAGTCGGAGAGACTTGTATAGCCTAGTGGGGAGAACTACTGTGTTTGGGTGGCAGAACGACAAAGGGGAGCACTACTGTGTTTCAGTGGCAGACCCAGAGTACTCGACAGGAGGAGTACCTCTGTAGGCTATGAGGGGGGAGCACTACTGTGTTTGGGTGGCAGACCCCGGCGGGAAGCTCTACTATGTGAGGTGGCAGGCCCGCGGTACACGACAGGAGGAGTACCTCAGCAGTCTTAGGTTAGTGAGCAGTACCTCGGAGTCGTGACAGGACCACTGTACACTCCAGAGACGGAGCTCTTCAGCAGTTACGGTTACGATAATGAAAATCCTGGTTTGAGCTGAGACTTTTTGTTTACCTCATGATTGAGATGGGTCACTTCATAACTTAGGTATATGTATGGGCATATACCTGGGTAGTGGTTATCCATTGATTTCATGATCTTGGTGTTTTCCTCATGATTGAGATGGGTTACTTGATAACTTAGGTATATGCATGTACATATACCTAATTAGATGTTATCTGTTGAGATCTTCTTTTTGGTTAACCTTGTTAGTTTTTGTGAGAACATGAGGGTCTCGGGGTCCCTAATGAGTATCTGTATACTCACCCCTGCACGGGCTATGCCCGCACCTCGTTGTGTTGGTTGTGGACGATGAGAACTGCTGACAGAGGCCAAATGTTTGAGGACTGGACGGTACCCGGAGATGGACTACACGACGAGTCAGTACCCGGAGGTGGACTTCATGGCGAGACGACACTCTGAGGTGGTTGACGGGCGAGAGCGTTGTGGAAGATATCTGTACCTACCCTTCATGTAAGATCTGTGGTCGACGATCTAGGAGTTGCGCCATCTGTACCTACCCTTCAGGTAGGATCCGAGGAGGACGACCCAGGAGCTGCTTCCTTTCTTCCAACTGTTTGTCTTTTTCTGTTGTACATTCATTCAGTAGTAGTTGTACTTTCAGTTGGGTTTGTATTCTGGCCCATTTACTTTTCGGCACTTTCTCTTTGTACTTAGTTTTTTACTTATGCTTGTACTCTGTGGTGTTTTGTTTACTTTTATGAAGGAAATTCTTTCCCAGTTATCGGGATTTATGCCTTTGGTGCTAGTCGCCAGCCCCTGGCCTATGGAAGGTAGGATTGGGGTAGTCACGGCACGGGCCCCAAGGTCAGGTTGTGACATTTATATCCAAGGGTTGAAAATTAAAATAATTGGGTTAATAATAAGTTTTATAGATTATTAAATGGATTAACTATGATGAAATGAATCCACACATGCAGATTCAGTTCTTCAAATAGAGTGAAATTTTTTATAAATTCCAACAGAAAAATAAATAGAAAATTATATACTTGAACACCTTTTTCGATATGGGTTTGAGAGGATTAGAAAAAAAACATAATATTTAAAAGACATGAAAATAATAAAAAATAATATACTAACTATGAATCTGTGTGAACAAACATCAAAAGAGAGGATGTTCATCTTAGAACATCAGAGTGACCTATGAAAATAATTTTTCAACATAGGGTGAGTATTAAATTTCTCAGTAAAGGGTTTTAAAAACATTAATAAATTTTTTTAAATCGATTCCTTGAAATATACACATGTAATCAAAATTATATTTTCATATCATTTATATAATTAATAAAAAATTTATAAAACCATTATTTTCTCAAAAATAATTATAATTAAAAATAACATTTCTATTTCTCCATTGAAAATAATATTTTTTAGTGAGTCATTAATGATACATGACATACTATAATAAATACAATATGCCTCTAGTCATAACTCATATAGCGATATATCCACTTAAAAATTATTGTTTGACTCCCCATAACAAAATATTTTTCATACTAGGGAAAATATTATGAAAACATTTAAAGGACCTACCATCTTAATTTATGACATAATCCTTTTTGAAATAGTATATATATAAATAGTTTTCCATATATGAAAATAAAAACACTTCATGTCATGTCATAATTTTTTATATGATAATTTATAAAAACATATGTGGGGTTTAAACATGTTATACAATATGGGGTTCTTTTTTAAAATACGTAAATATATATGTATATAATAATAAAGTAATAAAATTATGTGAGATATTAAAGATTACTAAATAATGGCATTATGTAGCTATGCATGAAATATGGGGTGAAATGATAATTTCACAAATGAAAGTATAACTTGCCCAGTAATGGAATATAAAATGATATTAAAAATCATATATTAAACTAATTTATACATAAAAGTTTATAAATAAAAGGATAAATTAGGAACAAAATTTTAGTCCATTGAATTTTGAATTGAAATTAAAAAACATGACCCCTTTTTAATTCTTAAAAAAATTTATTAGATCCATATAATCATGTATATTTGTATATATATATATATATTTCATATTCATAACTAATAGTTCTATATCAAAATAAATCATGGAAAACAATGTACAAGAATTGAAAAATAAAAATAAAAATTAGACATTCAAAACGTAGGATTGGAAACAAATTTAAAATAAAACCCTTCTCTTAGGATTTCAAAAAATAGGTATATATAAATACATTATCATATATATATATATATATATATAATTTTGTAAATAATAAAAAAATTAATCTAACCCATACATAATTCTATAAGAATGAATGATTTATAAGGAATTTCGTGAATCATAATTTTAAAAAATATATATTTCAACAAAAATTATTAAAACAAAAAGTTAGGTATGTATATATTTGTATATAAACTTATATGTGTGTGTGTGTGTGTTTCTGTGTGTGTGTCTCAGTAAAATCATGAATAAAACAAATTGGAACCTTACTAGTTTTGAAATTTAAGACCCATTTGAAAATAAATAAATTCAATTCCATCCTTACCTGAAATGCATAATATCAGAACCATTAGACACTCTTACATTCTAATCAGAGTGAAAATTAGTTCTCTAGTTTGATTTTCTCACATTGATATAGGAAAAAAAACATTTTCATAGATAAATATTATTTTATTTCTGCTCCTATTTTTCCAAACCAATCTATATATATATATATAATTGAAAAGCACGCACAAACTTGCTCTACAAGCTTTGTATTGGGAAAGAAACCCATGGAAGAAACCAGTATACACATAATGGGAGAAAAAACATATAATGAACAAATAATGCCTCTTGATAATGGATTGATTTGAAATTGTTAAATTTCGTTCAACAAAACTGTGAAAAAGAAAAGAAGATATCGATCAGTAGATAAGAGTCCTGATATACACATTCACGAAGAAAAGTACCATGGAAAAGGGTTTTAATATGATTTGATATAAGAGGACCAAAAACAATGGATAAATCCAAAAAAATGGTGATCATTAGAGGTATACCAAATGAAAAATAAAAAACCTAAAAATGATGCAAACACCAACAAACTATATAGGAAAATTGAAACCCTATTCACATAAATACCCCTTTAGAGATGCTATATATACTCCTGGTATTGGAATTACGCATCTTTGATTGAAAAATCACAACCAAAAAACATTCCCAAGAATATGCTCAACCTCAACTTGAATTTTCTCACACATCCCATCCCAAAAATGAACTTCCTAGTACACTCGAAGCTCATTTTAGCATCTTCTTGGCTAGAATCCAATCCACTAGATGCAATTTACTCCCATGGAATCCCATGGTCGATGCCCCAAAAACCATGTGGTCAATTTATCATTTATTAATCATATCATTATTGTTATTTATTTAAATTATTTATTAAAACATAATTTATTTAAATATTATCATAGTTTTAGAAAAAGCTATAATTGTATACTATGACTATAATAAAAAAACATCTAAATTCATAAATTTTTCAAATAGATATCATAATTTATATTTTCTAATGAGTCCTTTTATAATAAATATTTTTTTCAAATTATATCACATTGAAATTTTAAGAAAATGAAAATATTAATAATTATATTATTTAAAATATTTAAAATTTATAATACATAAAAAATAATTATTTATTTAATATACTCTATTTCTGATAAAACATATTAATATATCATACGTATATTATTTATATAATTGAAAATTAAATAATTTAATTAAAAATAAATCCATTTAAATTATAATTTTATATTTGAATATACTCAAAAATAAAAAAAAATTTGATAAAATAAATTTTTTATTCAAATTATAATTATTTTCTTAAAAGCAATCAAATTAATTTATTTATACAAAAATATTTATTTAAAAAATTTAATAGTATAAATCATTATTTTTATAAATTTTATTTGAAATAAATTTAAAATATGTAAATTATGAATTATAATTATTTTAAAATAATAATATATTTATTTGAAAACCTAAATTTAATTTTAAGTTTTTAAAAAATTAGTTTTTATTTTAATTTTAAAAAAATTCACTTAATAAGTAATAATTATTTTAAAATGACTTAGTTGTTACATTCTCCACCCTTATAAATAATTGTGCAATTGAAATAGAATCATTGGACTCTAAAAAATCATAAATTTCTATCTTTAGAATTATGAAAAATAGGAATCATATACTCTACCACTTTAATAACAACATCTAATCTCTTATTTACTCTAGACCATTGCTCTGATACCAACTATAGTGACCTGAATCCATGCTTCAAAATTCTTTTCTTACAATTATGTTTATTTTTATAGACAAGATAATAGAAACATACATATACTTTGTACAACTAGGGAACTATTCTAGAATATATTCTGAATTATTAGACAATAAATTTTGATTTAACATAGTTAAAAATAAAATAAAACAGTGTGAAAACTATGCATCTATGTGTGCTAACTCCAAAATAGAGGATGTCCAACTTAGAACATCAATGTGACCTGTGAAAATAATTTTAAAACATAAAGGGAGAAATAAATTTCTTATTAAGGGGTATTGAAAATTTTAATAAATTCATTTAAAATAATTAATTAAAATAAACACACAAAAATAAAAATAGATATTTATAATGATTGTATAGAAAATAAAACATTTAAAATACCATTATATTATAAAAAATTTAAAATTGACAAGATTATTTAAATTTATGGATTTAAAATAATAATTTTCGTTGAATCATTGATGATATTTGGATAACCATAAAAATAATATAATTTAACAGGTCATAAATAATATAGATTAAATTTACTGTAAAATTTATTTGGTCACTAATAATAACATAACATTTTTCACACTAGATCCAATTTTAACAAAAATATTAATATAGATTCTTTTCTCATTGATAAACCAAAACATTTTGAAATAGTACACCTGTAAATTCTTTTCAATAAAAGAAAATAAACTTAGTTACTTTTTATCATGGAAGAATATTTTGTTTAAATTTTTTTTTGAGAAATCCTAATTACAAAATAGTGGTTAATATATTAAATCTATTGACATATAAACAAAATGTAATAAAGGAATAAAATTACATGGGATGTTGATGATAATAAGATAAAGACCATATATTACTATGCATGACATACAAGGAGGTCTGAAGAAAATTTCGAACATGAAATAATAATTTTGTCTATATGGAACATATAATGATATCAATTATTATTTATAAAAAAATTAGACATAATATTTAATAAATAAAATAGAAAATTAAGAAAAAATTGATGTTGTTTAATATAGAATTAAATATAAATAACTTTCTACTTATTAATAACTAAAAACAAAATAATTCAATTGATATAATCATTAATTTAAATATAGATATATAAATATATATATTTCATATACATAACAAATAGTTTGAAATCAAAATTAGTTGTTGCAAAAATATGTACATGACTTGATAAATGAATTTAATCACTTTCTCTTTCAAAACATAGGCATAGAAATATATTTTAAAACAAAATCCTTCTCATTTTATTTCTAAAAATAGTTAGATAAAAATATATAATCATATATGTTAAAAATATTTAAATCAAAAATTAAACAAACCCTTAGAAAAATTCATAAGAATAACGGATTTATAATTAATTAATGGAACATAAAATAAAAATAAATCTTTTCCTCCAAAATTTCTCAATCAAAATGTGAGATATGAATAAATTATTATATAACCATATATATGTTTTTGTAAAATAAAATATATAAAAAATTTATAAATTACTAATTTTGAACATAGAGAAATAGATAAAAATGAATAAATTCAATATCACCCATACTTGAATGGTATAAAATCATAATCTTCAAACTCTCTTACCTTATCTTTTGAGTGCATACTGGTTTCCCAATTTTCATTTTCACACTGAAATAGGCAAAAAAAATTTAATATGCATAAATAAACAGGATTTTATATCCACCCCTTGTTTACATAGAGAATAAATATTAATATGAAAATAATTGGAAACTATATACAAGCTTGATTGGTATGTCGTGTATTGAGAATTACACTTGAGGAAAAACCATCATATTTTAAATTATAGAAACAAAATATAACCACAAAATCATTTAGGCAGATAAAAATATTGACTATAAATTGATAAAATTCGATCCCAATAACCAATAGAAAAAAAATCATATATAAATTAGTAGATAAAAGTCAAGAAACACACATTCATGATGAAAAACCCCTCAATGAAAGGATTACAAATAGATTCAATATAAGTGGACCGAGGTCAATTATGAAAACAAAACAAAAACGAAAAACATCAGAGTTCAACCCACTGAATAATCAGACACCTAAGGAAAATAATGGAATCACCTACCTCAGATGTAAATAAATAAAAATACTATTTCTCAAACTAATCAATTTGACGACACTAGATCTACTCCTTCCTATGGATTTCCTCATCTACAATCGAGACATCTCACTCTATAAATGTCGCCTAGGATCTCCACATCAAATCTTATTATAGAGACCCAATATTTTTAGAAATAACATTACATGAATTTAATCATAATTATAAATTAGAGTAGAATCCAAGTTTCATATTGTCTTGTGTCATAGAAGACTAGGTACATGATCAAACAAAAACCATCTTTTTATTTATACTCCATAATGATCTATTATCTTCCATTGTTCTCATACATCTTCATAGTATAACTTTGGTATAAAATGCCCAAATGGATGAGCCACAAACCATGTAAGGAAATAATCATAATTACCAAAGCATTAGCACAAGGGATTGAAACATGACATAATGATATAGTAAGTAATTTAACATATGGAATCATAACTTATAAACAAGGAATAATATAAACAATGATTAATATTAATATGATATAATCATAAAACATGAATTTAGTTTAAGCCAAGGCAACCACCATGACTTTTTCACATAGTATCAGAAGTCTAGGCTAACTTCCAAGACCGTTGCAATTAGTAGCGCATGCCAAGGCTAACCACCATGATTGTCACACATAACATCTCATGAGGAAAATCTTTACCCAATTCATTGGATATATATTTAGGCACAACCGTATTAACATTCCATTAATTTGTCTACAAAAAAATAAATCATACATAATCAACCGTATATAAACATATGGGTTACCCATGGAAATAATTTGGAACCATAATCATGACATAAACATAACAAATGGGAATATCATAAAATTTTCCATGAAATAATGGAAAGAAAATATATATGGAAATTCATCAAATAAAATAGGAAGGTATAATGGGAATTTACTTGAATTAGATGTGAAAACTTGAATCCAAAATATTTAAGGAAATTTATAATTAAAAATTTCTTGAGAGGTTTTAAAGAAAATACTATAGAGCCTTTCAAATAAACCAGGGAAAAATACTCTATAAAAACCAGATGTTAATCCATAAGGTTATCATAACAAAAATGAATTATTTTATATATATACAATGGTGGATTAAAACATAATATTTATTTATCTTGAAAATGGGTAAGAATTTAGGAAGATACTTTAAAAACAATTACCTTATTAAGAAGTACTGAGGAGTGAATCACATAAAAAGTATTATATATCAAAAAGAGATTGATGGAAGGGAATTTCAAAATTATATTTTTATATGTAACAAAATATAGACGATTCACATAAATATATAAGGAAACTTCATTTTTTATTAATAACTATATAGAAACCCGAAGGAACGAATGAGATTCTGGTTGAATTACGTACGGATTATCGGCATTGTAGCAGGTGTACCTAAGAGGGCTTCATGAGAGAGTAATTTGTTTATCCTCAAATAAAAATCATGATCGATGTTCAGGAGAGGTGAGAAATAATACTCTATCATTATTTATTACATATAAAACGTCATGTAATATAGGACATTCTTGAATAAAGGTGAAATAGATAGGATCCTTTACCTTAGGTATGAAGGTGTTCTTCCCTTGTGATTAATGACTTGAATAAATTGATTAGGATTGTTAATTAAACATTAAAAAAATAGTACTATATTTATTTGATTCATTATACCCTTTTTATATTCATTCATGTCATTTTTAATGTGTTAAGTTGCACAATTTCATTGTTTTAGAACGATGGTTTTTGTTGTTTTCATGAACTATTCACTTGTATTCATGAATTGGAAGTTAATTTATAAAGTTGATAGTCATAGAGAATTGTAATTATATTTTATTTATGATGTCATATAACATGAAATGATCTTATAAATAATTTTATTACAATCCTTGAGAATTAATAATTATACAATAATTTAATGATGATCATTTGGGATAATTCGGGCGGTATTTCGACCACAACGAACATGTTTTGTTAAATAATTAATTAAAATGTACATAAGTTATTTCCAGAAAATAAAATAAGATATAATGAATATATAATAACCTTTTTAAACCATAAAAATGGTTTCATGTCCAGATCTTAAGGTGATAATAGAAAATGAATACATGTCGTTCTTGGTGGTGTAAATTAACACCTCCCGAAAAACGTTTTCGTTTCAAAAATAAAAAGAAGAGGATAAGGGGAATGAATTATATATTATTCCATTTGTATCATAACATTCCATTTTATTTTAACATTCCATTTGGTCATTCCATTAGTCCACCCTTATGAAATATTTCCCTCAAAATTTTGTTTTTTCATTCTAGGACATAAATTGGTGTGGGTTCTTTTCATTCTTTCCCTCCTATAGTTCCCATGTTTCCTCTTCATACTTATGGTTCTTCCATAGTAATTTTACCAGGTGAGTAGTGTTATTACTTAAAACATGATCTATAATATGAAATATATACTATGGTTTCTCGACATAAAAATGATCATCCTCCAACTATACCCCCTCTGAAGAGAGTACATGTGATGGATCTGGTATGTACTTCCTTAATAGGGATTCATTGAAGACATAATGTTCTTTGGCCAAGACATGTGGAAGTTCCAATAAATATGCTAGAGCCCAGACACATTCTGGAATCTTGAAAGAGATGACATACCGGGGAAATAACTTCCATTTCTTTTCAAACCTCATGACCTTCTTCAGTGGATATATGCGTAGAAATACCAGGTCTCTAAATATGAACTCAGGGTCTCATCGATGATTGTCTACATAAGTATTTTTTCGAATTTGGGATTCCATGATTTTATTATGAATGGGTTTCACCTTCTCTGCCACTTCTTAGTCCATTTTAGTTCCTACCATCTTATAATCATTGAATGTTTCCCAATATCTCGTGTTCTACATAATTTCCCATAATGGGCTTTGTTTTGTTCCATTCAGATTCTCAAGTGGAAACTATTATTGTAGGAGAATTAAAAAATTAGAAAATGATGATCCCATAATCCTATGAAGTCCATATAAAATGATCTCACCATATCTTGTAGTCTAAATATCCCGCTCAGATTGGACATTAGATTGGGGTGATTGGTCGTACTGAAGTTCATTTCAGTGCTTAGATCATGTTGGGGGATTTTCCAGAACATCGAGGTGAATTAATGATCTCAATAGGTTACCATAGATAGTGGAACTCCATGAATCATTAACACTTATTTTTTGTATATCTGTGAGATTTGATACAACGAGAAGTCCTCTAAAAATGAGAAAAATTGAGTGGTCTTTGTATGATGTTCCATAATGACCCATATAGAATTGTTTCTCTCGATGTCCTTGGTAGTCCAGTGAAAAGGTCCATCGTAATTTTCTACTACTACCAGGATGGTAGGGGTAGATTTTTTATCATCCCCTTATATATTTTTCTTTTAGCTATCATATTTTTTCAAACTTGGCATATTGATTTATAATCAGAACTATCCTTCTTCATATTGTCCCACCAAATGTTCTCTTGGAGATCATGATACATCTTTGTGCTCCCTGGGTGAATAGGGAAGTTCGAGCTATTTGCATAATTCAAACGAAACTTTTGTATCCATGGATCAGAAGAAACACATAATAATGACCAAAATATGAAAACCCTTTCATCATCAATCATGTACTCTGAGGATTTTCCATTTCTGATAGCTTCCACCCTTTTCACAAATTCCACATCTTTTCCTTGAGAATCATGTATTTCTCCATGAGGGATGCTTGGTAAATCATTTGATAATGGATTGATGATATTCCCACCACAAGGATTCCCAGGTCTATCCTCTACAAATCCATGATGATTAGATAGTTTTCAATTAACATCATTGATATAGATATAGGATCCTTTCTATTTAGAGCACATGCCACCTTTTTCGTTGTATCGGGATGGTAGTGGATTGAGAAATAATAATAATATAAGAGATCTATCAATATTCATTGTCTCATATCAAGATATTTCTGTGTAAATAAATATTTGAGACTCTTGGGATATGTATATATCTAACACTTCCCCCAATAAATAATATCCAAACATATTTTCAAGGGAATGATCACATCCACCAACTCTAAGAAATGCTTGGACTAGTTTTTATCAAGGATTTGTAGCTTCCTTATTGAACAGGCTATCAATTTGTCATTTATCCTCAGAAGATAACATAAGACAATCTTTGAAGAATAACTGTACACCACAAAATGTTCTCCACTTATTTAGAGTGTCACTAACGGCACTGTTATAAGCCTATTTTTTGAACTCCTAAAAATAGACTTCACATTCTTGAGTAAAAATAAACATTAATCCATTTTATGATAGTTTGTTCATTGGTTTTGACAGTCATTAATATTTCATCAAAAATCATTCATAATACCCGAGTAGACTGAGAAATATGCAGATCTCTATTACATATGTTGGCTTGGGCCACACTTCAATTGCCTTTTTCCTAGAAGGGTCCATAGATGTCCCTTTGCTGGTGATTACCTGCCCCATAAACGATTCTTCCTCTATCTAGAACACACATTTTCTGATCCCTTCATACAACTTATCCCATCATAATTTTTATAACATATTATTAAATTATTTCTCATCTTCTTCCTTTCTCTTGGAGTATATTAGAATATTGTCAATAGAGACTACATAAAATTTGTCAATGTAATATCTAGCGACTATATTCATTTAAACCATGAAAATTTATAGGGAATTAGTGAGTCCGAAGGGAATCACTCTAAAATCCTAGTGTTCGTACCTTGTTCGAAATGTACTATTGGGAATATATTTCTTCGTCACCTATAATTGGTGATATCCAGACCGAAGGTCCACTATTGAGAAATAACTAGACCCACAAAGATGATCAAATAAGTTATCTTTTAATGGTATAGGATAATTGTTCATTATAGTGAATTTATTGACCTTACACTAATAAATGTAGAGTTCCATTGAACCGTGATACTTTTTGATGAATTGGATTGGAAGAAACCATGGTAAAGCACTCAGGCATATAAAACCCATATCTAGATTCTCTTGTAACTGCTTCTTCTACTCTTCCTACACTATGGGTGACATTATATAAGGTGTGCCTAATATAGACAGAGGTCCTGGAATATGCTCAATTGATAACTCATCCTCTAGATCAGAAAGAAAACCATAAAACTTATTAGGAAATACTTTAGTGAAATCACTCATGATGGGGATGTCTTCAAATATTATTCCTTAAATTATCTCAATCATTTGAGATATAAATGATTTATTATAAGGAATCAATATCCTCACATGAGACACTGATTCAAAAGGATATTAATCTTCCTCATTACACTTGTAAATAATTGGAGGATGCTTCTGGATGTGAAGAGTTATCTACCATTCCCAATAGAAGATGTTGTATTTTTATAATGATAGTCAATCCATGCACAAGATAGAGTCGATCTCTTCTGAATGACGTATGACTTGATTTTCTGCAATGATTAGTCCAAAAAAATTAACTGAGGGGAGTAATGAACGATGGATGTGATAATTTCCCCATTCTCTATTCTCATAGAAAATGTATCATACATATTTTTACATGGTGTTTGAATTTTTCTTCTACAAATTAATGATATAAAAGAACGCATAGTACCATAATCTAACAGAAAACTCGCTATTCATGAATAAATTACTAGCGTACCTGTCACCACATCATTTTCTGGATCCACCTAATCAAAAGTGATAGCATAAGACCTTCCGTGATTCCTTAGAGGTTGTTCTTGATTTATTCAGAAAAAAACCTTGGCTTAGGGTATTTTTTGCATAATTCCTCTGTTCCTTTTAGTGGTAACAACACACCACTAGTTGAGTGTTCATCTAATCCATCTTTTATTCATATAAATTTGCAAGATTCTTCATATCCCTTTGGCAATTCATTACCAGATGTCCCGTTATTCTGCATTTTAAGTAATTCTTGGATCCATTTATATAGTTCCCAAGATGCCTCTTCACACATCATTTACAATTGGGATATTCGAGCTTCATTACATTAATGGATTTGATTATTTAATGTCCCATGTTGTTCACCATTTTTTGCTTCATTTATCTAGGACCATGATACCAATGAGAGTCTGTAATCTACATTTAAACCGTGAGGGAAAAATGGAATATCTCCTCTTATCTTTCGAAATCTCAGATCACCAACACCTTCCAATGAATCGACTTGAGCATACTAAAGAAGTGATCTATCTTTTATTAGATGTTCATGAAAAATCCAAAATTTTACCTTTCAATCCTTTTAATTTGTTTTTAATAATCCCTGATAGACTCATATTCCTCCTACTTGAGATAGAGAAACTCTCTTTATATCTTAAGGTGGAGGGTTCGATGAAAATATTTATTAAAAAATCCTCTTTAATTCCACCCAATCATTGGAATCCTTATAATAATTGCGCATAATATTCTTAACCAAGGTCCACCATAGATCAGCTTCCCCATAAAAATGATATACTTCCATTGTGACATTCTATTCATACGAGGAATAGAGGATGGAGAACATATTTCCATTGGAGTTAATCCACTATTATACAAGGAGGGGATATGAATTTCTGCGAAACATGGGAGGCCTTTACCGTAATGATGATTTTATGGAAACTTGTTATTTATATGGTAGATAAGGGTGTTAAACATGATTCCATATAAGGCCAACACCTTAAACATTACTTAATCATGAATTAAATGAATAATTCACATATAGGATCTTTTCAAGTTTAGAGTTTTATAGAATTAGGTCATAACTATTACATCTCAAAATATTACATAGTAGACACTTCTTTTAAGTTTCTATAACATAAAAACAAACACATTAAAAGAAACATGTCTAGTTTTATGTTTTATATAGAATGTATTTCCTTGATCCCATCCTTGACCATATTCATCTCTAAGTCCTATGGAAAACATTTCATAAACTTGGGATGAGCATAAAAATCCCAGTAAAGGATACAAAAAGAAGTAAAATTGTTAGTTTTTCAAAACAACCAGTAAACCATGAGTACTTTACCAAAATAATATGTTTCACCTTTATAAAGTAGTAAAAACTCTTCACTGAATAAATGACCATTACATACCATTTTATGACCAAAATATTACCATAAAACCCATTTAAAGAACACATAACATATAAAGGTAACTTGGGACATAAACATACTTAAATGGAATAACCATACGGTCGACTTCCACACATACTTAATGGAATAGCCCTATGGCCGACTTCCGTACCCAATGAATTGGAGGTTATAACGTAACCACCTATCCTGGTATTCATGGCAGCACCAGTCATATTCTTTATCCCGTAACCTCCCTTCAAATGTCCAATTACCATTATAAAATCATAAGACATAAAACAAATATAATGGGAAGAAAACATTTCCACATTTTGATCACAATATATCACTTTAATATATTAACATAACAAATCCATTATAAAAACCATTTTCAATACCAAAATACATAAAAGAGTATATGGTATTTATTTCATTTTAAAAACATTATGGCTTATTGAGGAAGCCAAAGACCAAATAATACTCGCTGTGGCGGAAAAGGTCGTTGTCACCGTGTACGTTAAAAGAAACATTCCTTTTTGTCGTTTAGTAAAACGCTTCGTAGAAAAATATTCCTTTTTATAAAAGTAAATGTAAAAGGGGTTTATACACCGTATAAAATAAATTTTTGTATAAAACGAAATATTCCTCAATGAAAATAGATTGAGACGAAGTCCCATACAAAGATGGTATACTTGGATTAAGGTTAAATCAATTACATAATTATGTATGACAAACAAATACCCCAAATACAAGTGAATATTAAGTGTAAAACAATCAGTGGTTATTCACACATATTCATAGGATGACATATTCAAGGAGTACAAGTTTATCCCAAAGAATCAAAATTGGTTTAAGAAGTTCCCTGGCAAAAATTTGATAGCCTAACGGCGTCACTTCAAAATTCTAAAAATGAGTTGATGAGAGTTAAAAAGGGGTGTCTCATCACTTGGACATAACATTTATATCAATAAGGATATATAAGAACATATCCCATCATAATAATATTAAAATACCTAAAAAAGATGTCTTTTAAAATGGGGAGGGTGAAAGGTTCCCTTACAGAATTGGGTAACTTATGAAACGTACACCCCATGAAAGAAGGACTATACAACATTTATGTAAATACCAATAAACGAAAATATATTACACCAAGAGTAGAATAATGGGAAGTACATGCACCACTCAAAGTAAAATAGTGTAAAATGTAGCATAAATATCACAGGAATAAAAGTGAGATGAAAATTCCCTTACAAAAACTCGGCAGCCTAACGACGCCACATAAAACATCCAAAAATGGATTAATGAGATCAAATAGGGTCTCTCATCATATTAACAAGAAATTTACATCAATAGGAATATTAAAGAACACCCCCAACATAACAAAGACGATTTTAAAATAAGTGACATAAAGGAGTGTACTTAAAAATAAAGAGAGAGGTTGGATCTCTTAAGAAAATTCGGCAGCCTAACGGCGCCAATCAAAACATCCAAAATGTATTGATGAGAGAAAATAGGGTCTCTCATCATATGAACATAAAAATTAAAATAATAGTAATATAAAATAACATCCCAATAATACGAAATATGAGCTTAAAAGGAATGACTTAAAAGAGTGTGCTTAAAAAGAAAGGGAGGGGTATGATCCTTTACCTCAAGTCTGACTTCTCTTGTTCGTTTCTTTATATTCCTGAATAATAAACATTGGTAAATTTATAATTTCTTAAATACCTATTTTAAATATTATTATTCAGTTCATATCACATATTATAATGTTATTATAATTGGTTAATAATGTGAGTTCATATCAGACATTTTTGTCGATGTTTGGTATATAAGTCAAAAATGAACTTGTTTGAAAATGGATGTCCATGTAGTTATAAGTAAATCATCTAAAGAATAGTATTAATTATTTAAATATCATATATATCCATTAAATATTATTTTTATACTACTCTATAACAATTTTAGATATAAAGAAATGAAATACACCATTCATGGAGATGGTAGGTCGTACGTACGCATGAACGCTACTTTCATTTATTTGTCATATTAATGATATTAAAAATAATTGATAGAGATATATATTATAATTCCAATATAATATATATGTTATATAGGTCACATATTTTCATTCATTTCATTATTTATAAATTCCATGTATTGCATGAACGAGGCACATCACTTGAGTGGGCGGTAGTCCACACTTCCTCGTATGAACTTATCACATTTGCACAACCTGAAAAGCAAAAAGGAATATTTTAAATTTAAAATTCAGAAGCATATAGAAAACATAAATTCCATATATATCATATATAAAATATAGTGACATCGTAATCTCCACTATGAATGGTGTTATGAAAAGATTGAACAATCATCGTTTCGTGAGGCAGAAATTCGCCATCCACAGAAACAATATGTTCTTTAACCATTAGACGAAGGTGTGTGTAAGTGTAGCTCGAATTATTAAAATAAAAACATACTAGTATATTTAATATACTGGTTTTGGTTACAAAATAATGGAATAAAAAGAGTTTAGAGGGTTGTAGAAACAAAATAAAACAAAAGAACACAAAGGAAGACATTACCTTTAAATCTGGTAACTCTTTCTGATTTGAGCTCAAAGGCTTCCTTGGAAAGGATTCTGCCAAAAGGTGAGGCTTCAATGATGAAGATAGAGAAGTGGAGAGATGAAATGGGTAGGTTTTGTCCGAGCCAAAGGCTTGAGAGGTGTGGGTAAGGTGGTAGAGGTGGGGGCCATTTATAAGAGGAGAAGAGGGGCACTCTTTGAAAATTATAAAAGGTTACTTTATTTTCAAATGAGTTTCTGATTTTAAAGGTCCCACATTGAGTTATTTTTAAGATAAGGTGATAGGAGTTTGGAATGCACCCATCCAATAGGTTTTGAACATGTTTAGGTCTTAGATTTTACATTATCGTTTCATTTTATTTAAATCGTTAAATAATGAGGTAATCGTTGCATCATCATGATGTCATAAATAATTTAATTTATTTAATGTCTAAAAATTATAAAAAACGATCATGACGTAGGAAATCTTCATAGATTTATAATTAATATTTATAGTAAAAAATATGACTTGTATAACTCCATTTAAATTTTATTTAGTAAAACAACACATGTTTGTGACATTTTAACTTTAACATTAAATAAAAAGTTTTTAATGTCATTTTCCTACCAAAGTGGCTCCATGGAGTCCCCAAGTTTCCCCATGGATTCTCTTGGTCGGCCATGACACATACAATAAGGTTAGGACATGTGTCAAGGTCATTTAAAATTATTAAAACATTATTTTTACCTTAAATTACACTAATTACCTTTAATCGCGGTTAATAAAAATGAAAAGTTACTATTCGCCAAAAATTATTTTAATCACATTGAACAACATTTTGATTCTTAATGAAAACCATGTACATCGGATTTTTGAAAATCAAATCACAGATGTGGTAAAGTTTCATTTAAATGAAAAATCAGTTTCATTAACTACCACTTAGTGGTTTCACTATTCATAAAAAATTGATGTTTTTCAGAAAAATACCAAAAATTCCCCCTAAGATATATTTGATATTCCGAATTAAAAAATGATGTATATTTTTAAAAATTCAAAACATATAAGTTGAATTAATTAATTTAATAATTAACCCCTGCTGTCAAAACAAATATCGTGTTTTTAAGAAACAATATCTATTAAAAGATTAACAGTAGTTTAAGTCCAATTTCAAAGTGAAATTAATTCCAATGTACACCATTGGATTAAATGGTAACAATTTATTCTAAATACACATTAATATAAATTAAACATATAATCCATCCATATAAATAAATCAGATTAAAATGAGTTTTTTAATTAAAATGCAACATTTTCACTAAAAATGATCTTTATCGAAAAAATAACAAAAAATTACACAAAGTAAATTTTGATGTCCAGATTCTAAAGAATGATTTTATTTTGTCAATTACAACATATAATATTTTCAAAATTATATTTAAAAATGTTCTCTATAAAAAGGCGGTTAATCGACCTTTGAATGAATATTAGAAGATTTATGCTTAAAGATGGATTCATTTTCATTTTTCGCCTCTAACATTTATTAGATAAAATTAAAAATATTTGACAAAAATATATAATCATTTTGTAGTTAGTTCCGTTTTTTCCCTCCATTAAAATGGATAGGCATTAACTACCATTTAAAATAATATTGTTTTATTACTAGTGTGCAATGTAAGATTTCAAAGAAACTCTTTGTTGCGTATCGGGTACGCTATCGAACATAGAAACCCCTTTAATGTAAAATTAATATTTAATTTGTAAATATTAATACATATGAAAATGTTTTATTCTTTATTTACCTGGGATGTTACATCCTAACCCCCTTTTTGGAATTACGTCCTCACAATTTTATTAACATATCGAAATAAGTGGGGGTATTTATCCCTCATAGCATTTTCAGATTTCCACGTTGCCTCTTCAACCATATGGTTTTTCCACAAAAAATTTACCTGGGGAATTACTTTATTTCGCAACACTTGCTCTATTCAATCAAGAATTTGGACTGGTTGTTCTTCATAAGAGATATCCTCTTCCAACTGAACTACCTCTGGGCTCAAAACATGAGATGGATCTGGAATATACTTTCTCAACATCGAAGCATGAAAAACATTGTGTACTTGAGATAAACTCGGAGGTAAAGCCACTCGATAAGCAACTGATCCAACTTTCTCCAAAATTTCATGTGGTCCAATGAAACTTGGACTCAGCATTCCTTTCTTACCAAATCGCATCACACCTTTCCATGGGGAAACTTTGAGAAAATCATGATCACATACCTCGAAAGATAGATCCTTCCTCTGGTTTTCTGCATAACTATTCTGTCTGCTCTGATCTTTTTTCATGTGTTTCTGAATCAACTAAACTTTTTCTGCCATCTCTTCGACCAATTCTAGTCCCATCAGATTCTTTTCAACCACATCATCCCAAAAAGATGGAGTTCGACACCGCATCCCATATAATGCCTCAAATGGAACCATATGTATACTGGAATGAAAACTATTATTATATGAAAATTCAACCAAAGAAAGATGTTGGTCCCAACTTCCCTGATAATCCATCGAACAAGCACGTAGAATATCCTCCGAAGTTGGAATTGTTCATTCTGACTGCCCATCTGATTGAGGATGAAAAGCTGTACTAAAATTTAATTCAGTACCCAACAACTTCTGAAGGACTTTCCAAAAGTTAGAAGTAAACCTCGGATCATGATTAGATACAATGGATAGGGTAACTCCATGAAACCTTAATTTCTCTTTATGATACAATCGAGAAAGTTGGTCTAGAGATAAAGTATCTCGAATAGGAAGGAAATGACCAGATTTAGTCAAGCGATCAACAATAACCCAGATTGCATTTTTACCTCGAGATGTCTTCGGTAATCCCACAACGAAGTCCATGGATATATATTCCCATTTCCACTCTAGCACCGGTAAAGGTTGAAGCATCCCTTTCAGTAACTGCCGCTCTGCTTTAACCTGCTGACAAGTCAAGCACTTCACAGTAAAATAAGAAATATATCTTTTCATTCCATCCCACCAGTAATACTCAAGCAGATCTCTGTATATCTTAGTACTGCCAGGAGGAACTGAAAACAGGGAACTATGAGCCTCATATAACAACTCATTCTTCATCTGTGAATCACCAGACACACATAATATCTTCCCAAACCTCAAACACAATCATTATTAATGTTAAATTCAGGCAACATACCCTTCTGAACGAGCTCTACCTTTTCCTGCAACCTATTGACTTTCTTCTACGCTTGCTTAATTCTGTCTGATAGGGATGATCTCACTGAAACATGAAAGAAAACAGAAGAACCTCCTGTACCAAAAACTTCTATTCCAAAGGTAATCAAATAAAAAACCAAAGGATCTCATTCTAAATGTAGCATGGTTAATAAAGCATTACTTTTTCGACTAAAGGAATCATCCACTTTATTTGCATTTCCCTGATGGTAATGAATTGTACAATCATAATCCTTGATTAATTCCAGCCATCTCCTCTGTCTCATGTTCAATTCTATCTGAGTGAATATATACTTTAAACTTTTGTGATCAGAATATATTTCACACTTTACTCCATAAAAATTATGCCACCAAATTTTTAGAGAAAAAACAATAGCAGCTAATTCCAAATCATGTGTAGGGTAATTTACCTCATGAGTTTTCAACTAACATGAAGCATAAGCAATTAACTGAATATTCTTCATTGGAAACAACCAAGTCCTTTCAATGAAGAATCACTCTAGATAACAAACTCACAATTCCTGGAAGGAAGTGCCAAAACTGGAGCATTCACCAATCATCTTTTCAACTCCTGAAAACAATCATCACATTTTTTTGTCCAGATAAACTTAACACCCTTCTGACTCTGCTCAGTTATTGGACTAGATAACCATGATAAATTTTCAAAAAAAATTCTGTAGTAACCTGCCAAACCATGAAAACTATGGATCTCGGTTACATTTTTGGGTCATAGCCATTCATCAACAACTTTTGTTTCAGCAGGATCAATAGTTATTCTATCTTTTGAAACAATGTGTCCAAGGAAAGAAATATGTTGCAACAAAAACTCACACTTTCTGAATTTCCCATACAATTTATTTTCATTAAGGGTTTGAAAAATAACCAGTAAATGAATTTAATTCTCCTCTTTACTTTTAGAAAACACCAACATATTATCAACGGAAACAACCAACTTTTTTCACCTGATTCAACTAAGCCATCACTGCAACAAACTATTTAGTTCTGATTCTGACCATCTCAGGATACTGATTTGAAAGGTCATTTCCCTCTGTATGCCTTCCCAGATAATCTGTTCTGTTTCTCTATGAAAAACCATTCTTAACACAAAACTATCTTCGGCGAAGAAACATTGTAATATTTTAATTCCATATCATTTCAATCATACCATAAATTAATTTATAATTTAACAATTTTCTAACTCTTAAAGTTGTCAAAACTAACATTTGATACCAACTATAAGGCCCTATCCTTAAACATTAATTAATCATGAATTAAATGAATAATTCACATAGAGGATATTTTCAGGTTTAGAGTTTTAGAGAATTAGGTCATAACTATTACATCTCAAAAGATTACATAGTAGACACTTCTACTAAGTTTCCATAAAATAAAAAAACACTTTAAAAGAAACATGTCTAGTACCATGTTTTAGATAGAATGTCTTTCCTTGATCCCATCCTTGACCCTATTCATCTTTAAGACCCGTGGAAAGCATTTCAAAAACATGGGATGAGCATAAAAAGCCCAGTAAAGGATACACAAAGAAGGAAAACTGTTAGTTTTTCAAAACAACAAGTAAACCATGAGTACTTTACCAAAGTAATACTTTTCACCTTTATAAAGTAGTAAAAAATCTTCACTGAATAAAATACGATTACATAACCTTTTGTAACCAAATGATTACGATAAAACCCATATAAATAACACATAACATATAAAGGTTACTTGGGACATAAACATACTTAAATGGAATAACCATACGGTCAACTTCCACACATACTTAATGGAATAGCCATATGGCCGACTTCCATAACCAATGCATTTGAGGTTATAATGTAAACACCCATCTTGGTATTCACGGCACCACCCTTCATATGGTTTATCACGTAACCACCCATTTAATGTCCAATTACCATTATAAAATCATAAGACATAAAACAAATATAACGGAAAGAAAACATTTCCACACTTTGATAGAAATATATCACTTAAATATATTGACATAACAAATCCATTATAAAAACCATTTTCAAAACCAAAATACGTAAAAGAGTATATGGTATTTATTTCATTATAAAAACATTACATCTTATTGAGGAAGCCAAAGACCAAATAATACTCACGGCGGCGGAAAAGGTCTTTGTCACCGCGTACGTTAAAAGAAACATTCATTCTTGCCCTTTAGTAAAAGAATTCTTAGAAAAAGATTCCTTTTGTATAAAAGTAAAATTCAAAAGGGTTTATACACTGTATAAAAGAAAGTTGTGTATAAAAAAAATATGCCTCCATGAAAGGAGATTGAGACTAAGTCCCTTACAAAGACGGTGTCCTTGGATTAAGGATAAATCAATTACATAAATATGTGTGAAAAATGAATACACCAAATATAAGTGGATATTACGTTTATAACAATCAGAAGTTATTCACACATATTTGTAGAACGACATATTCAAGGGGTACAATTTTATCCTAAAGAATCAAAATTGGGTTTAGAAGTTCCCTTGAAAAAATTTGACAGCCTAAAGGCGTCACATCAAAATTCAGAAAATGAGTTGATGGGATATAAAAAGGGGTATCTCATCACTTGGAAAACAATTTTAGCAATAATGATATATATGAACTTATCCCATCATAATAATATCAAAAGACCTAAAAAAGGTGTCTTTTAAAATGAGGAGGGTGAAAGGTTCCCTTACCGAATTGGGTAACTTCCGAAACGTACACCCCATGAAAGAAGGACTACACAACATTAATGTAAATACCCATAAACGAAAGTATATTACACAAATAGTAGAATAATGGGTAGTAAATACACCACTCAAAAGAAAAATGGGGGAAAATGTAGTATAAATCTCACAGGAATAAAAGTGTGATGAAAAATCCCTTAAGAAAACTCGGCAGCCTAACGACGCCACTTAAAACTTCCAAAAATGGATTGATGAGATCAAATAGAATCTCTCATAATATTAAAATAAAATCTAAAGAAAGAGGAATATAAAATAAAATCCCCCAACAAAACAAATTGGATCTTAAAAGAAGTTATATAAAGGAGAGTACTTAAAAAGAAAGAGAGAGGTTGGATCTCTTACGAAAATTCATCAGCCTAACGACGCCAATCAAAACTTAAAAAATGTATTGATGAGAGAAAATAGGTTCTCTCATAATATGAACATAAAAATCACAGTAAGAGTAATATAAAATAACATCCCAATCATAAGAAATATGATCTTAAAAGGAATATCATAAAAGAGTGTACTTAAAAGAAAGAGAGGGGTAGGATTCCTTACCTCAAGTCTGACTTGTCTTGTTCTTTTTTTATATTCCTGAATAATAAAATTTGGTAAATTTATAATTTCTTAAGGATCTCTTTTAAATATTATTATTCAGTTCATATCACATATTATAATGTTGTAATAATTGGTTAATAATGTGAGTTCATATCAGACGTTTTTTTTGATGTTTGGTACATGAGTCAACAATGAACTTCATTGAATATGATTGTCCATGTAGTTATATGTAAATCATTTCCAAAATAGTATTAATGATTTAAATATCATATATATCCAGTAAATATTCATTTTATACTACTCCATATAATTTATAGATAAAAATAAATGAAATGCACCGTTCATGGAGACGGTAGGTCGTACGTACACATGAACGCTACTTTCATTTCATTGTCATATTAATGTAATTAAAAATAATTTAGAGATTTATATATTATAATTCCATTATAATATATATTTTATATAGGTCACATATGTTCATTAATTTAATTCTTTATACATTCCATGTATTGCATGAACGAGTCACATCACTCGCGGGGGTGGTAGTCCACACTTCCTCGTATGAAATTATCGCATTTGCACAACATGAAAAGCTTAAAGGAATGTTTTAAATATAAAATTCAGAATCATATAGAAAACACAAATACCCTATATATCATATATAAAATACAGTTACATTATAATGGCCACCATTAAAGGTGTTAAGAGAATATTGAACAATCATCGTTTCGTGAGGCAGAAATTCGCCATCCACAGAAACCGTATATTCTTTAACCATTAGATGAAGGTGTGTGTAAGTGTAGCTCTAATACTTCACATAAAAACATCCTAGTATATTTAATATACTATTTATATTACAAAATAAAGTAATATAATGAGTTTAGAGGGTTGGGGAAGCAAAATAAAACAAAAAACAGAAAGGAAGACATTACCTTTAAATCAGGTAACTCTTTTTGATTTGAGCTCAAAGGCCTCCTTGGAAAAGATTCTGCCCAAAGGTGAGGCTTCAATGATGAATAGAGGGATGTGGAGAGATTAAATGGGCAGGGTTTGGCCGAGACAAAGGCTTGAGAGGTGTGGGTAAGGTGGTAGAGGTGGGGGCCTTTTATAAGTGGAGAGGAGGGTCACTCTTGGAGTGTTATAAAAGGTTACTTTATTTTCAAATGAGTTTCGGATTTTAAAGTCCCCACATTGATGTATTTCTAGGATAAGGTGATAAGAGTTCTAAATCCACCCATAAAATAAGTTTTTGACAGGTTTAAGGGATAGATGTTACATTATCTTTTCTTTTTATTTAAATCGTTAAATAATGAGGTAATCGCTGCATCATAATGATGTCATAAATAATTTATTTTACTTAATGTATAAAATTTTTAAAACAAATATCATGATGTAGGAAATATTTTTATCTTTCTAATGAATATTTATAGTAAAAAAAGGATTTGTATAACCCCATATAATTTTTTGTTAGTAAAACAACACATGTTTGTGACATTTTTATTTTAACATTAATTAAAAAGTTTTTAATGTCATTTTCCTACCAAAGTGGCTCCATGGGGTCACCAAGTTGACCCATGGATTGTCGTGGTCGTCCATGACACATCCAATAAGGGTAGGACATGTTTCAAGGACATTTCATATTATTAAAACATTATTTTTACCTTAAATTACACTAATTACCTTTAATCACGATTAATAAAACTTAAAAGTTACTATTCACCGGAAATTATTTTAATCTCATTGAACCACATTTTGATTCCTAATGACAACCATGTATGTCGGATTTTTGAAAATCAAATCACATAAGTGGTAAAGATTCATTTAAACAAAAAATCAGTTTCATTAACAACCACTTAGTGGTTTCACTATTCATCAAAAATTGATGTTTTTCAGAAAAATACCATAATTTTACCCTAATCTATATTTGATATTCCGAATTCGAAAATGATATCTATTTTAAAAAATTCAAAACATATAAGTTGCATTGATTAATTTAATAGTAAATTCCCACTGTCAAAACAAAGAGCATGTTTTTAAGAAACAATATCTATTAAAATATTAACACTAGTTTAAGTCCAATTTCAAAGTGAAATTAATTCCAATGAACACTATTGGATTAAATGGTAAAAATATATTCAAAATACACATTAATATCAATTAAAAATATAATCTATCCATATAAATAAATGACATTAAATGGAGGTTTTGAATTAAAATGCATCATTTTCACTAAAAATGATCTTTATCAAAAAAAATAACAAAAATTTACACAAATAAAATTTTTATGTCCATATTCTAAATAAGGATTTTATTTTGTCAAATACAACATATAAAATTGCCAAAAGTAAATTTAAAAAGGGTTCTCTATAAAAAGGCTGTTAATTGACCTTTTAATGAATACTAGAAGATTTATGCTTAAAATTGGATTCATTTTCATTTTACGCCTCTAACATTTATTGGATAAAAGTAAAAATATTTGACAAACATATATAATAATTTTTCAGTTAGTTCCATTATTTCCAGACATTACAATGGCCAGGTGTTAACTACCATTTAAAATAATATTGTTTTATTACTAGTGTGCAATGTAATATTTCAACGAAACATTGTGTTGCCTATCGGGTATGCTATCGAACATAGCAACCCCTTTAAATTAAAATAAATATTTAATTAATAAATATTAATACATATGAAAAAGTTTTATTCTTTATATACCTGGGATGTTACATTACTAATATTATTCAAATCTTGAGAAAGGTGTACATGTATTGTTATGATGTTTTGATCACCTGTTCCCATCATATCTGGAATATTATTTTGTAAATCTTCACATTTACTATCATAGTGGTTTCAAAAACATGTTATTTTATTTCCCACCACCAACTATAAAAAATAATGGATAATTAGAGGTCATGGATAGTTAGTTATTGAAAAAATAAAAAGGTAACATTAAATATAAAAGAGAAAACATGTAATGGAGAATTATATCCTAACTTGTGATTTCATAGGTTCAAATCTAGGTTATCCTCTATCAATGTTTTACATATATTTTTGTGAGAATTTTTTATTCCAATAATAATTTAGTGTACTATTATCATAAACATATAAAAGAATTTCCCAAGGGAGTGTCAAACCAAGAGTACAATAAGGCTCTTAGTCGTGTAATGAGATGCCTCAGGCCGAGCCCAAAACTCATTATCAGATTTTTCACTCTTATGTACATTGGTTCTAAAGACATCATTACCTGTTTAAATCCAGACTAGGATATATTTAATTTAGAAACCACATAGTCTATAATAAACAAAATTTTTTGATGTTCTCTTATAATTAGACTCACCATTTAGGTTCTCACTGAGGTTATCTATTCCTAATCACCATAAATAACTAGAAAATCCTCTAAAACCAATTATTTCTACCCTACATTTTACAAATAGCATTACATGATTTTACGAATATTTATACATCAGAGTAAAAGACAAAGATCATAAAGTCTATTGTCTTGGAATACTAGGTTCATTATCAATCATAAAACAACTTTTTATTTATTCTCTTTAATGACCCCATATCTTACATTGTGCTCATAGATACCTAGGGTGGTCATGAAAAATGGTATGAGCTAATGTCCAGAAAGGGAATACTCATAAGAACCAAATAATTAGAACATGGGATAGAATTCATGACATGATGATTTAAAAAGGAATTTAATATATGGAATCATAAAAAATAAACAAGGAATAATATATAAATAGAGTCATAGTAATGTGGAAAAAAAATAAAACCTAGATTTTTTATGTGTCAAGGATAACCTACAAGACTCTTTCCCATAGTATCACAATCGACGACTATCCTCCAAGACCATTGCACATAGTAGCACAAGCCATGGATAACTGCCAAGACCATCGTATATAATGTCCCTTTGGACTCATATTTACCCAATTTTTTGGAGCGCAATCTGGGTGCACCCATATTATATTTCAATGAATATGATTTTCCTTAAAATTAATTGTACATAATCAATCATATATAAACTTAAGGGTTAAACATAAAAATTATAGGGTATCATAATCATGACATAAAGAATAAAAAACGGGTGTAGCGTAAAATTATCCATGAAAGATAGGAACTAAAAACTTTATGTAAATAAATCAAGGAAATCATTTATGTATCATGGTAAGTGGTTTCATGTATAATTGAACACATTTTTAAAAAGTATTTAAGGAATTATCCCATTAAAACTTGTTGGAGAGGTTTTAAGGAAAAAACTACAGAGCCTTAAAAATAGAAAAAGAAACAATTATTAATAAAAACCAGAAGTGAACCCATAAGGTTTTCACAATAAAATGGAATTATTTTATAATAATAATGGTCAATTGAAATATAAGATATATTGAAAATGAAAATGGGTAAAAATTGTGATGTTCCCTAAAAACAGGTTTTCTTATCAAGAGGTTTTGAGGAGGGAATCACTTAAAAACTTATATATCTGAAAAAGAGAAAGATGGAATGGTATTGATAAATGAATTTCTTGTGCATGTATAAAAAATTTATAATATTCATAGAAGTAGATAAAAATATCATTTTTATTGAAATAACAATAAGCCAACGCGATGGAATAAAAAGAAATCGGGTAGAATTCCTTACAGATTATCTGCATGATATCTGGTGTACTTATGAGGGCTTTATAAGAGAGAAAGGGGTTTCTCATAACATATAAATCAAAAGGGTAGTATGTATGAAGTGTTATGTAATACACCATCATTATGTTTTACCCATAAAATGGAATAGCATAGAGGACATTCTTGAATAAAAGGGAAATGGGGAGGATCCCTTACCTTATATCTAAAGGTGTTCTTCCCTAGTAATTAATGACCAGAATAAAAAATATTTTTATTAACTAATAATTATACATCCTATTATATATTTAATTGATTTATTGTACAATTTTTATGTTAATTCATGGACTTTTTAATGGGTTTAGTGGTTCAATTTCACTGTTTGGGAACATTCAATTTTATAGTCTTCTTGAACGGTTCACTTTTATTCATGAATGGACGTTTATTTAAAATGTGGATGAACATAAGGAATTTTAATTATATCTTATTGAATATGTTAAAGAACATAATATGATGATGTAAATAATTTGTTTATATATAATTTCAATGAATCATGAATCATTACATAAGAATTTAATGATGATCGTTTTTGTTATTTCATATAGTTTTTTGACCAAATCGAACTTGTTTATTTATTCGTTTAGTAATTTGTACATAAGCTAGGTCCCAAAAATTAAATAGTATAAAATATATATAACATAATCTGTTTAAACAATAAAAATGGTTCCATTACCATATCTAAAGGCGGTAATGTAAAATGAAAACATGTAATTCTTGTAGTTGTTAAATTAAAACCTTACGAACAATGTTTTCCATTATAAAATTAATAAGAGTGGATAAGGTGTTGGATGATATATTACCTAATTAGTATCATAAAATTACATTATATGAATGATAATGGAGTAATCATACCATGAGGATGAGGATATGTGGAGACAGATTTAAGAAAATGAACGTAAAAATGAACGGAAATTGAAGGAAAATAAATAGAGGGAATTACCTCTTGAATCATTCTTAAGGCATCATAGATTTTGTTTTTGAGGAGATTAGAAGATCACAGACATAGGGTAGGCGATATAGATGATTTTTGGGCCATGTTTAGTCATTTCTTTAAATTTAGAGGTGTGAGGAAATGAAGGTGTTATGGGTGGTATTTATAATGGAGGGGAGAGGGGTTTTCACAATACTCTATTAATTAATTTATTATTTCTCCACAAGATGACAAATAGTGAAGATTAAATGAAACAAATAGTATTACGTTCATGTGATTCCGAAACAATAGCCATTTACATCATCCATAACTCAACCATGATGCATAAGTTCATTTATTTATCATATTTTGGAAATTATTAACTTTCATTGTTCACCAAAAATTCATGTATTTTGAAAAAAAATAAGAAACATTAACTATAAACATTTTTTCTCGTATACAATCCAAAAACAAAATCCATTTTTTTAATTTTGTTATATATATGATTAATATATTTTTAATCTAAAATCATTATTTACTTGAAAAACAACAATTTGAAGACATTTATTTCCTTATTCACAGATATGGGTATATAATACTTCCAATTGAACCTTATTTATATACTATATGTGGTAAGGTTTATATTTATTATGGTATGCCACTATTCATAATGGTAACATTATTATTAATATTGGTATCTAAATATTCTCCAAAAATGAGGTTTCTAAAATTAGACTCTAAATAACTTATTGATCACGACTTTGTATGTCATATTTTTGAAATTCAAATAATCAATGTGAAAAAATTAGGTTTAATGGTGACATTGTACTTAGCACTTCATTGTTTTGTGAATTCTTGTGATTATATGAAAAAAATTATTTGAAATTAATTTCCATTGATAAAAAATTGGGTTGTTACACATAGCCTCTTCTCGATGGTGCTTGGACACCCCTTCTAGAAACTGATCCTCAATGGACCCTCGGTGCTCGGTTTGGCCTCCCCTCTACTTCACTCAACTCCCCTGTACACAGTGGACTCCCTTGAAAACATTTTTTCGACTCTACTTAAAGCCCTCGACATGTTTTTTACTTTTTTATTGTTTCATAATTGTTATTTATTTCATTTATTTAACAAGTTATTATTTTTTTAGTATTTATCATTGTTTTATAAAACCTCGTAATTGTATAATCTAGGAATAATTCAATATTTTAAAAATGCCTAAATTTTGAAAAAATGTCACATATTTTATATTTTAAAATGAATCTTATTACATTATTAATTTATTTTAAATTCTATCAAAGTTAAAATGAAATGAAATATTAATATTAAAAATAATATTACATAAAAAAATTTACCTTATAATTTTTAAAATTATACCAACAAAATCGGGACCGGTTGGACCATCCCCATAATATATAAATAAAAGGTAAGAGTACAAATTCAAGAGGAGCAAGGGGTTTTACAGATTTGGGAATAAGAAACGCCCCTCATATCAACATCTACCAAGGGAGCACAAAAGTCAGGGGCTCGAAGGGACCACATGGTAGTCATTTCTGTGACTGCCCTCTTGGACAAGGCATCAGCCACTTGATTGACCTCTTGGTAGACATGAAAAATCATTAGGTTGATATTCATTTCCTGATTAAGACATCCAATCTAGTGAGGCAAAATACTCCATGGAACATATCAGGTTCTCATCTTGAGAGCATGTACCACATGTTCGGAGTCTGATTAAATTCATAAGAGGTTCCAGTTATGAAAGACTGTGAGCCTCACGGAATAGATAATGTCCCATAGTTTTTCTTCATACGCAATTCCAATCCCAATAAAATGATAAAAACATCCCTTGACAATACCATGATATGTGTGGAAGACACCTCCACAACCCAATCATCCCAACACTCCAGATACAGCTCCATCAACATTAACTTTTACACATCGAAATATCGGTGGTATCTGGCGAATAAATTTAATCATCAGTGGCTTCTTCAGTTTACCTATAATCCCATGAATCCAAAATGAATTTAAATATGAACAGGTATTATCCATGCATCCATTTTTTATCGCATTGGAGGTATGTACGTCTCGATGAACCAGAATTAAAATTTCATGGAACAAAGGAGCTTTTCTGTCAAACAGGAAGTTGTTCCGGGCTATCCAGATGGCATGAAAAACCGCTCCTGCAGCAACCAGTAGCATATACTGGACCTGCACACTCCTACCAGACTTGGAGATGTATGTCATCAAGTCATACATCAAGAAATGTGAGTATAAATCCATGTTGAATATGTCTCTAATGTATTTCCATAGCATCTGAGAAAAGGGGCAGCAGATGAAGAGGTGTCAAGCAGTTCCATTTCATTCAGGCACAAATGGAAGGAAGACACAACACTTTGACCAACCTTTCATAATTGATCATCTGTTGGTAGCCTGTTTCGCCATATTCTCTAGAGAAGAAGAAGTCTGGAGGGCTGGAAAAATTTTTCTTTGAACCTGATTAACCAAGAATGAGCTTGTGTGGATCCAACAAGCTACAGGTTATAGACCTCTTTGTGATTAAAGAGTCCATTATTATTGGGCTTCCATACAAGGACATCACTATCCATGAATGGGTAGGTCCGAAAATCATGTTTAGCTTGGGGAGTTACCATGATTTTATAATTATCACACAAATCACGAAAATCTGCTATAGACATATCCAGTAGGTGTGAGGGAATATCACCAGTATACAATGGGCTATCCAGCAAGGTACTGTTGCAACAGTTGAGCCTAGAATGTCGGGACTCAATCCATTTAGAGTTCTGGATAATGTAATTAAATTATTTTCGAATGGAGGTCCAAATATATTTTGAAATATAGTGAGGGTAGCCTTTAATAAGCCTCATTCTAAACCTACATGACAGAAAATCCATTGATGAGTCATTATAGGTTAAAAGATTCCATGTGAATTTATTAATGATCCCCTCATTGAATATCTGAATATCCTTGATTCCAAGACCACCATACTCAATGGGTTTAATACAATCCTTACAAACAATGGTAATCAGTTTCCTTTCAGCGATAGAGCCTTTCAAGATGATATTACTCATCATGCACTGAAGTTCATTGAGCAGATTTTTTGGCCATTTATAGAGTGAGAAAGAATAAACAATCTTTGAGGTAATCCCCGAGGTAACAAGGCACACCATCGTAGCTTGATACGGTGCTTTACCCTTCCATTTCGCCATATGTTTAATAATACGGGAGTAAATTCCATCAAGATACTGCCTTCTTATCCTACCATAATTGATTGGAACTCCAAGATAAATGAAAGGCAGGGCCCCATTCCTAACTCTGAGAGACCTAGTGGCCCTGTTCTGTTTACCAACACTAATCCCATCACCATAAACAATAAAGGATTTACTCCAGCTTATATTCTATCTAGAAACAATCTCATATTGTGAGAAGAAATCATTGAGCGCAGAAATTGACCGCCTTGAGGCTTCCCCAAAAATCAATATGTCATCAGCATATAGTAGATGAGAAAGGACAAGGTTTTCCCTGAATGCTTTAATCTCTTTAAAGAAAAAAATTTATGATAACTCATTAAGGAATCTTCTCATGTATTCTTCAGAAATGGAAAACAGAAGCCCAGAGAGCAGATCACCTTGTCGAACACCTCAACTTCATTGAAAATAACCCATGGGAGATCCATTAATTAAAATGGGAAGCCTTGCAGACGTAAGAATACTTATTACAAGTTTTATGAATCCGCTTGAGAAACCAAATATCCTAAGAACATCAAGGAGAAAGTTCCACTTGAGGGTGTCAAAGTCTTTGGAGATGTCCATTTTGTGGGCAAAATTCACATTTATTGCCTTCTTTTTCATTAGATTGATGCCTTCAGTTGCAGTGAAGAGGCAGGTCTGAATGTTTCGACTATGTATGAGGCCGTACTGATTTAGAGAGATGTGGTCCTTGATAAGGCCCCCAAATATGTTCATCAAGATTTTACTAATGATTTTTTGGGTGGTGTTCCCCATCGCAACTGGCCTAAAGTCTTTGAAATCAATTTCATTATCCTTATTAGGAATCAAGGTGATGAAGTTAGAGTTTAAACCATAAGGCATGTAACCCCGAGTGAAGAAATACCTTACTTTATTAACCAAATTATCAAGCACAATATCCCAATAGAACATAAAAAAATTGTTGGTAAAGCCATCTGGTCCAGCTGCACTTTCCACGTTAAGAGAGAAGAGGGCCTCCTTGACTTCATCCGTTGAGGGAACCCTTGTAAGAGCAAGATTTTGATCCTCCTCAATACAATGGGAGATGTTATCAATCATATCATGAATGTTGTCTGTGCCATCATCAGAAAAGAGGCTAGTGATATAATTCACAATTGCGTTTGAAATATCACTTTTCGTGGTGTAGAGACAATCATCAACTTTAATGACCTTTAGTTCTGCTCTGATCCTTTTTTATTTGTGCATCAGGTGAACTTTTTTTTGAGATTCTATCACTATATTTAAACCACTTTACATTCAACTGATTATGGTCCAGCATTTCTTTGATAGTCAAAAGGTCATCCAGCCTGTAAATTGATTGAATTTCATCATGTGAGGGACTATCACCATTCTGATTTCTAATTTGACAGCTAGCCAATTTATCCTCAACATCCTTGATCTCATTATCATGTGTAGAGAAGGATTCCTTGCTCCATTCATATAGAAGTCCTTTAGCAGTCTTATGTTGAGAAGCAAGAACATGTAGTGGGCTGCCTTGACAATCAGACTTCCAAGCCTTAATAATGACTTCCCTACATTTAGGAGTTACAACCATTATTAAAGTGAAAGGGTAGAGGACCAGATCTGAAAACGTGAGAGGATATTTTAATCATAATGGTATTGTGATCCGAGTGATGTTTTGGTAAAGTGTGTCTAGATATACTAGAGTCCTTACTCTCATCATCCATCTGAAAAAAGCATTAGTGAAGTTTACTCGACTGCCTTCCATAAATAGTATGCCTGCTCCATGTAAAGGAAGCTCCTACAATTTTAATTCCATCAAGATGACATTGATCAATGAAAGATGAGAAATCCAAGGAGGCTTCCCTAATGAAATTCCAACCAGTTTTTCCATCCGCTCTCTGAACAGTGTTGAAATATCCCATTATAACCAATTTATTGAAGGTCTGTCCGGAAAAGGCATTAAGCTCACTCCAAAGATCCCTTCTTTTTGTACAGGATGGGGAGGAATAAACAAAAGTGGCCTCAAGACTATACCCTTGATAAGTGCATGAGACCGATACCCATTGTGAATTCTTAACATAAGAGGTTAGTTGTAGACTCTCATGCATGAAAATCTAGAGATGATCTTTGTTGATATCATACAGATTTGGAGAAATACACAGGTATCCAAAAGAACTCCATTTGACAGATTTCCACTTTTCAAAGAGAATTTTGGGCTCAGCAATGCCAATCAACATAGGTTTATAGGCCACAATATAGTATCTAAGGGCCATGGCCAGTGTGTTGTTCCCAAGCCCTTGATAGTTCTAGAAAAAAAAGCTTCATTGAGGAAGGGTTTGGCTCCTTTTCAGGGGACTCTTTTAATTTGTGATAGTTGTTGGGCCTCTTCCTTTTCTTCCAGTTTCCCTTTTCTCCTTTACATCAGAGATTAAAGTCACCTCATCATCACCCTTGGAGTCAGCCTTCCCACTATCATTTGTATCCGTTTGAGGGGCATCAATTGGACTGCTCAGTGGGGGAATAAACTTCATGTCTTGAGGTCCATCAATATCCTCATCCCAAAAGATACCACTCAGAGGAGTAATATTTTTGCTGGAAAGTGGATTACAAGGATCACTACCCAACTAAGGTGGCCTTCTCGCAACCTTGTTTGGGTTATCCTGTATAAAGGGGTGGTCCAGAGTTCCAGTAGTTGCAGAATTTTCATCCTCACCTGTTGTTTTTTCCCCTTTCCAGGAGGTAGCAGTAGATCCTTGAGGCCCTCCCAAGAGAGCTTCTTCCTCCACTCTAGGGGCATGACTCATGATCAGAGGGAGTACCTCCCTCTTTAAACATTCATCCATGATTATCATGGACTCCTCAGGAGGCAAGTGAGAAGAACCAACAATAGTGGGAGACTGCACAACAAACAGGACCACACCATCACCTGAGTGGACAGGGTTATGCACGACCTGTGTAGGTGCAGCATCTTGAACCCTGAAATATTTCCCCCCAACACATGCAGAAGCATAGGCTACATTCACACTCAACTCCACACTGCCATCTACATCTCCACACATACAGATGGAACACCATTAGGTATAGTGTCAGAAGAATGCCAACTCCAGACTTCTTATCTTGGGTAATCAAAAGACGTGTCCCAGCATGGGATGTATCATGTGATGAATTCCTATCAGGATTACTCAGCTAGACCGAAGATGGTGCAGGACCCAAGCCACCTTCAATATGGGGAGGATCATATGATGGTCCATCAGTCCTTTCAGCGACCTTGGCCTTGCCCTTCTTTATTCAACATGAGTCATCATCAGGACCTCTTACTTTACACAGAGTGAATTCCTTCTCCCTATTGCATTCACGAGAGAAATGACCCAGAAGTATGCAATTCATAGAGAATTTTGGTCTTCTCACATACTAGACTTCAAGCTTCATGTTTTCATCCCTTGTGGTGAGAACTACTTCTTACACTAATGTACTGGACATATCCACCTCAACTAGTACTATCTCATAGTGACCAAAATGAGGGTTAAATGTTTTCTTATCCAGGCATATAGGAGTTCCAACTGAGAATAAAATGTCCCATAGGATCCTTGGATGCCAGTACGACTAGTTCAAACGATAGATACGAATCCAGAGCTGCACATGAGGGTTATTTACATTATCAGGATGAAAACTCCTATCCAATTCCTTAATACGCAAGAAACCAGGCTTTAGGGAGAGAGGTCTGAAGCTCTAAGCCCCGCATTTCATCTCATTAGAGGGGAAAATTATATGATAATATCCCCTCCCCATTTCCGTCATTTTCCAGTCCTCGAAGCCCTATAGATCCGCAATCCTTTTGGAGAGATCATAAAAATTTTAAAAAATTTCACTTTTGGGGAAAAGAACCCGTGCAATTATAGAGTATCTATAGAGCTTCACCCGTTCTTCAACAGCATCTTGGTTGCCTGGTACATTCTCAAACCTTCCCTTTTTGATGATTCTTCCATGTGGGGGCATGCCAAAATCCTTGACTGAGAAATCAGATTTCACAACCTCCAGAAATTTTTTCTTTGGCTCAATCGTAGTACATAGATCATTCCTCGAAGATCTGGACTTTGAATATACAAGAAAAAATGTTCTTTTTTGATTAAATAACATATTTATTTAAATATTCAATATTTTTTAAATTCAATCCAATTAATGTATTAATACTTAATAGACATTTAGTGAAATTAAACTATAAAAAAATAATGATAATGTAAAATTAATTAAAATCTATAAATTCTGAATTATAATTGTGATAAACATATAATATAATTAATTGAAACACATAATTTAATTTTTTATGACATGGTTAATTTAAATTTCTTAAAATAAATCATATAATAAGTAGTAATTATTTCAACCATTATGGGTTATTATAATTACCAAAAATAAAACATGTGGGATAGTAAGTTGTGTATAAAATCATTTTGTTACACCCAATCAACTCTTTGATGTTATTAAAAATTACATGAATTTGGATAAATAAAAATAAATCCAAAGAAAAATATTCATCAGGTCCTTCACGTTGAAGTGGACACTATCATTCAGTGGGTATTTCAATCAATTAATTTACAGTAAATTGAAAAAATATATATAAATGATTTATTTCATTATCAAATACTCAAATCATGAATATTACTATCAAATTTTCAACATTTCCAAAATAGAACATCCCAAAGGTGGGAACCCTTATAGAGTATGAATAAGTTAAATATATCAAAATACATGGAGAGGGATAAAATATAAAAAATATTTTCAAAAAAATATTTTACATAAACCCTTATAACTAAAAAATATATATAATTCCTCAATTTGATGAAGAAGGGAAATGAATCCCAAAAAAATATAAAAAATATTAACAAGATAAATGGGGTATGTTTCTCTTTTAATTATGTATCCTAAAAGAAAAAAATATCATCTAATTTGAGGAATAAAACAATTCATCTAAATGGAGTTATCTGTAAGGTAATTTAGTGTCTATAAAAAATATTGGTGTGTATTCATGGTAGACATAGATATTAGCCACATACATTATTATCACAGTTTAAAATAGTTGATGAAAAAATGACTTTATGATGAATCTAAAATAACAAATACACAAGATTTAATGAAATGTTTTTTTATCATAATATTTGGGATGATTGATTGAGGGAATTTCCCTAAATTGAAATATAAATTAATTAAATATAGAACTTAATTCTATGAAAAACATGAATACCAATGTTATATAAAGATTATAACTAATGAAACAGATGAAATGAAATCTTAACCTAATGCACTTCCCAAACTCTATTTATTTAATAGTATGTAATATGAACATTATATCAACCAGTTCAATAATTCATGAATTAATTATGAAAATAAATATTAGAAAACTCCAAACACAATTGAGAAAGTGAATCATATGAAATTAAAACCACTGAACGTGTTTATTAAAATATTGGGTGCAAGTTATAGTCATCATCTGATGATGAGTAAAAGTAATATTATTTGTATACAGATCTACTAACTCATTTATAGCTGAGATGTTTTCTAATAGAATCAAATCACCACCCCAATGATATCATGTTGATTTACCAATGAAAAAAGAGGTCATTTTTTTATTATATATCAAATTTATAACACCTCATTAATAGATGTTTATGGGAATGTACATGCTAAAACTATTTTTATTCTTTAATTATTGGAACTTGATATGAATTTGGACTTGGATTGGAACTCTTTATATAGATACATATTATTTTAATGATTGGGAACACAAATTCCCTATCCAAAATCAACCCAATTTCGATTATTAGGAAAAGGATAATACTGAAATTCATATAGAAATTACATCCATTATAGAAATATTTATACTCAATCATGAGTGGAATTTCAGTCAAATGTTTTGAGATAACACAATGTGGAGGATATTATTATTTTAAATGAATATGATGATGATTTTCCTTATAGTTTCATGGTCTCCCCCACATCATGAGGATTAGTTTTCCATAGATATCATAACTTGTGTAATTTCTCTTAAGTTGATATTATTATTTTAAAATATATTCATATCATATTTATAATATTTTAATGAATTTATGCATGAATAATTGATTAATTGAAAAAAATTATACATTTTCATTTCTTGTTAAAAATTTAATTTGGGTAATATTTTAACAAAAAGGTTGGTGTTTTGGTGATAAAATGATCAAAGGAAATTATATTTTTATTGATATATTAAAATATCAAATATTCTATTTGAATGTAAATAAACATAAGTGGATTATTTAATCAGTTCTATAGGTAATACTTAATAGAAATGGATTACTATTTTTTTGTAATGACATTGTGATGGGAAAAATTTAATTTTCATTATTTGAAAATAAAAATCCATTGAATAATATTTGGAGATTTTTTTAACTTATAAATCGTTTTAAATTATATAAATATATTGAATTTATTGTTATTATTTTAAGTAATGTTGTTTAGTCTTTTAAAAGAAACTTATAAGAAATTATAGCTTAAATGATCGATATTTTTACAATATGCAGTGAATTTTTAATAAATTTTGTAGTATTTTTCATATGTTATAAAAGAAACACTTACAAAACCTCATAAGATATTATTCCAACATTATATGTGAATTTAAATTCTTGCCAAAAATCATCCTTGAAAAACTATAACTGTTATTTTAGAACATATTTATCAAGGAGTATGGACCTCATCTGGCCTTCATTTGAGATTAGAATAGTTAAATTATCGAATTGAAAAGTTATAGTAAAGATTGATCAAATTAAAAAGTCATGATTGTGTCATGAAATTGATCTAGAGAAGGAATAACATTGATGTTCTAAGGGATACTTAAACTACAAGGAATTTTTGAGGTTTTAAACAAATAATGATAATTAGAACAACATAAAAGGGTTAAAATAATATAATATCATTTATTTAGAGTGAGGGTGGTGGTTGTCGAAGGATCTCCAAGTCAGTATTTATGATGTTAAGGATGCTAATGATGGGTTTTGATCAATCGATCTGGGTCGATTAAACAATAATGTTGGTTGTAAACCAAGATAAATTATTTTTATCAATTCCTCATTACAAAATTTACTCAAAATGTGTGTGAGGATTCATAATTTTATTATGTAAGTAATCTTATATTTTATTGATAAAATACATTTCTTATACATAGTTACGAAAATATCTTCATGGAGAAGTTATGATCCAAGGCGATGGAGTTGTCAGAAAATATAACTTCACTAATAAAATCAGATATAGATTAATTGTTATCAAATTTTTTTTCCATTATTAAGACTATATAAAAATTTTTATGAGAGTATTATGTTCTAAAATTATTCTATTTTTATGATTTACATTAGTTCATGATATATGATCGATGAAATTCCAGAGTGAAATTCATTGAATTTATAGGTGAATTGATTATTTTGAATATATGTTTGAGAAGTATATATTTTCATCAAGGAAGATTGAATCTGTTGTTTCCATGATTGATGTTTAATATGTTATTGATAAAAACAAAATATGTGTTAATAGAAATTTGAATATCCAAGTATCAATCAGCATCCTGATTTATGAAATAATTTGGGGTCGGATGGGACTCAATAAACTCAATTTGAGTTTTTACACTAAATACAGAATAAATATGAGATTGGAAGAAATATTTTTTGATTCAAACCAAATAAGTGAACCTAATTTTAAAAAAAAATGTTAATATGAAATTTTAAAATATGGAGAATAACATCCATACTAAAGTTTATCATGGGTTGGATTGTTTACATATTTGAGTAAATATGATGCATAAGGTATCATAAGATAACATTTAAAATGTTCTTTGATCAGAAAAAAATATGTTTGGGAGTCTAAACAAGATAAAGTATGTACAAAATCTAATATCTATTATGAAATATTGAATAATATAATATTGTCATAATGTTTAATAGTTGGAATAATCCAATGAGGAGGATTCAACGTATTTTTTCAAAAATATAAAAATTTACAAAAACCATTTCACAACAATAATTGGAGACCATGGTAGATAATTTAGGTTGATTAATTAATTGTTCATTATGACAAGAGAAATCTATAATTTATAAATGAATAATTCAAAAGAAGAAATTAATAAATAAATATCCAATATAGAATTACATACCTAATAATCACATGTGAAATGATATTGATTGACACTTATATTATACGTGAAAATGTGTAAAGTATCACATCCACATGGATAAAATTTATATAACAAAAAATATGTTATTTATTTGGGGTAATAATTGGGTTATTTCCGGGGTTGTAAATCAAATTATTCATTCCAAAAAATGGGGACTGGGACAAGGTGGAGGTAAGGGAACAACCGTCAAGGTGGAAATTTTGAAGGAACTATAGCAAGGGAAGTAAATTATCCTAGTAGAGAAGATTCATTTTTTCATACAATTATTTCATTATTTACTTATTATAGTGATGAATTTTATACTTTTTCTAGTACTTTTAATATGAATAACTATATTCTCTTTAGGGTATGATTTAAATAGACTAATTGTTTTCATTATTCTTGCACTCTATTCTTAATTTTTGGTTTCTCCATATACGATTCCACTTTATTGATTTCTCTTCCATCACCAAAATTATATTTTTATGGTAATTAATTGTGTATATGAATTTTTAGGATGTTTTTAATTCATTCATATCATTACATTAGATTGACATATTTATGTGTGTTTTACAAAGTGAATATCATTTTCCCCATAATTAATTTTTTTGAAAATTTTAGTCCACATGACAGTCATTATTACACTACTCAACATGTTTAGGGGTTATGATAAGTGTATATATTTCCATCAAATTATCAACTAATGAAATATTCCTTGTACAACACATCACTCTAGTAACCTAGTGTCGGTTCCAACTTTATTACAATGGTATAGGATACAAGGGATACCATCCCGATGGACCAAATAGTATTACAATCTTGAAGAACTAGATATGCACATAATATTAATTTTATAATGGGAACAAAAATAAGAAAAATATCATTATAAAATAAAATGATCAGTATCCTTAAAACACATTCAATAATTTCATCTCCATTTCCTAGGGAATATAAAAAACTTCAGGTGAGATCAAATTCTCAGTAAGGGTTACATATAGTGGAAAATTTCATTAATAAATAAGTCATAATCAATATGGAAAGGTAAATAACTAAACAGAATTGAAATTTTATAAATAACATGGATATCATAAATGGATAAGCATTAAACAATATTGAATGGTAAATCAGTAAAAACACATATAACATTATTAATAAACTGATAATATATGCACATTGATAAACTATATATTTAAAAATTACATGGATAATAATAATAAAAGTGTTAAAGAAGTAAGAATTTCTTAATTATTGAACACCATGATCTCATTCATCACTATACTTATACTGCCAAGACTATTCCCAATACAGTTAGAATTATAGGTAAAACCCCATCTGAATTTTTAACTTATTTTTCTCATGAGATTAATAGATTCATAAAAGAGATATATATAACTATGACCAAACCATAACAAAATGTTCAAATGATTCAAAATATATCAAATAATTGATTTAATTCATGAATCCAAATTCCTTATCTTGAAATATTCATAATATATATAGTTTGAATATTAATACATATTTTCTCATTTATCAAATAACATTAAATGTAATCACTATTTGTAAAAATGGTTTATTTTTTTCAAAATAGTTACATTATTCATAAAATTATATTAGTATTTAATATAAATGTATTTTATAATAAAAATGATTACAATAAAATGTTTGTTTCATTAAAATTGGAACAATCACAAAAAATATCGACATTGTACGATAATTTTTTTCCTCTTTGGTAACATTTAAATTGTATCCCATTGAAGAATTAATGGGAAATTAAATTTTTATGATGGATATTAATTTGGTATTCATGTTATAAAAAATGAGGATGTAAATACACCACATAAAATGTAAAAAATTCTTTTTAAATAATAATACTGAATGACATAATAATTGATAAGAAATCACTTACCTCACACATTTATTTAGATAAACATTATTTAATAACCTATATAGTAGTTTTAAGCATTTATTTAATTTATAATAGAATAAAACTCATATTTTTAATATCATATATGATCCTATTAGACAATTTTTTCACACATTTTATAATATTATTTATTTATTTTCATTGTTTCATGTGTTAAATTTAAATATTTAATTATTCTTATTATTTTCAGGAAATTTTCAATTAATGAAGATATGATAAAAATAAATAATATAAATTATTATAATAATGACGTTATAAATAAAATATTTACTTATTAGACACATTATCTGAACCATTCGTAATCATTGGGCATGAGAAATATCACTCAATGCCTAGTAGAGACAATTGGTCGAACATATATACGAGTGATGGTATCATTACTATAACATGTTATAGGGTAAACAAGTTTGATTATATATTAATTTTATAGAATTTAAATCAGATTATATATATCACATATATTAATTAAATTTATCCTTATTACCATCAATGTAAAAATGTATGTAAAAAAGGAATCACAACCCATTGTGAGGATGTATTCCTCTATACAGATGAAATACGTTATGTAATTTTAAACTAAATGGAAAGTAAGAAGGAATAAGTGATATTATAATTAAATAATGATAATTAATATATATTTAGATATATAGATATATATTATACCCATTAATATATTTTTCAATGAGTGGGGATGATGGAAATTGATTTACATTGGTATTTAAGGCGGTAATCTACCCGACACATGATAAAAGGTTTCACATTCCAATTGATGGAAGATGAAAAGTATAGACATTATTACAATAAAATAATTAAATATAAGTATTTGGGTGTTACTTTATATATTATAACAAAATTATTTAAAATTATTTAAAGGTGGTGTAAGAATAAATAAAATAACAAATATTATGTAAGAAAATACCTCATCATCATATGAACTTTTTTAGATTGAACAAAAATCATTACATGGAGTAATATATGATCAAAAAAGGGACTATAGGATATTCATAGTGTATTATCTCTTGATTTAGGTATAGATTTAAAATACCCAATTCCATTGGATTTATGAAGATTTGAGTAGAGTGGTATCCTTTATTAAGTGGTTGAAAGGATTCAAATGGAATTTTTTAAACGAATCGATTATAACCACATTTCTAACATAAAAAATTACTATAAAATGGGTAATTATAGAAACATATAGGTAAAGATGTATAAATATATAAATACATTGAAATTCAATATATTTATTTTTTAAATTATTTGAGATTATTATGAGTCTTAGAAAATTGACGGATCTGGATTCTGTGGCTTGGTGTGATAGGAAGAGAATTTTTATCTTTTTAAGGAAAGTTATAGTATACATGTATGAATAGATTTACATAATTTGTTCCATTACTCGGATTAAAAATATGGGGGAACTATTGAATCCACATTTCCAGGATTCACTTCAGGGAGGATTAACATCAACTGCAGTAGGTCTGGAAAAAAGATCATTTTTTGGACATTTAAATTAATTATAAAATAACATTGTTATTTTATTTCTGTGTTCTTATTTTCCTCCAATGGAAAAGAGGTAGTGGTGGGACCAATGACATGTCAATGCATTAAATGTCTTTACTCCCATTTATTTTTGAAACTGCTTCATTGGAATTTAGAAGGTTCATTAGTCAAATGATCCTCATTAATTATACATGCATTACTCACTCATTTCATCACTTATTTATATGGTGCTTGTGGAGGAGTGTTGTCACAACTTCACCATGTGACGAGCCTCTTGAAAATTTCCATGACACCAACCACTTTGAGGACGATATGAGTTTCAGCGAGTTGTGGTGAGCTCCAACGAATCACGAACCAATGACAATGAAAAAGGAGGTTCTGTCGATCAGCATCAGCGAAAAAAATCTTTGTAATTTTCTCATTTTTCTACAACTTCTTTCCAAATGGAATAGTAGGATGAAACTAGAGGACACACAGTGGTAACGGTGACCCGAGATCCTTGTAGGAGCCGAAGACATAAAAAACGGACCACTTGAGCACATGTGGTGGATGTGGAAGAATCCTTCAATAGGCCATGTTGGTGGTGGATATAGAAGACCCACGACAATATGCTAAAGGCTGTGGAAGGCGGTGTGTGGTGGCGTGTCGTGGTTTCCAAAAGTGGCCAGCCCAAGCTGGCTTCCCAAGACATGGGCAGCTCCCATAGGCACTGCCTGCGGCACAAAGTAGTCACAGTCCATAGGCTATGGCAAAAGGAGGGCAGTGCATAGCAGCCATGTCCAGTAGGCCGCATTTGGAATGAGATTCTACACATACAGCAGGTCATCTTGACAGTGGCACAGTACTCTATGAGGTTCATTGACCTCTCTCTCTACTCTACCGACATGGTGTTGTACCCTATCAGCAAGACCCACCCCTAAGAGACACGTAGAAAAGTCATATGTGGCTGGTCGGAGGTAGATGACATAGAGGTCGAAGAAGACCAAACCATTTTCTGGACGACCCAAGGATGTAGGGTCGGAGGTGTCATGCTCACAAGGTAGAGCAGACCAGTAGAATAGCAGACTACGCTTTAGATGCGGCATCCAGTGTCACATGGCTCATGACGGCCTGACCATCCACAATGATGACCACAATATGGATAAGGAACCACCGATGAAAAGGCAAAGATTCAAGCATGGAGGTCCAGAGGGCGGCAGATGTGGTAGAGGAGCAGGTCGTGCAGTAGGCGATGGGTGTCGATTTGAGTTTCTACTGCCACCAACTCTAGGTGGTCCAACCAGACCATTAAGAGAAGGTGGACATGGATGAGATCAACTCCATGTAATAGAGGCCTATGACCATGACACACTATAGATGATTCTATGTATGATCTGTGTCTACTCATGTTGGAAAAAAATCCCTCAAGGCATCATTGAAGTATTTTTGAGGTGATTGTTTTTGTTGACAAAGAGAACATCTATGTTGTGATTGTTTACAATACAAACCATGACATAAATATTTTTTGACAAAGGATATTTCATGGTGGAAAGTCAAGTTCAAGAGCTGTGGTGCATTCTATCTTGGTGGATTTTGTATTTCATTGCTAAAGAAGAAGCAAGATTTCATATCGGTGAGCACCACAGAAGCTGAGTATATTGCGTCCACTCAAGCATGCACACAATTATTGTGGATGAAGCAGCAACTTGAAGATATGGGAGTTGAAGTGAAGTCTCCAATTGGAATCCAGTGTGATAACTCAAGTTCTATAAATCTTATCAAAAATCCCATCCATCACTCAAGGACAAAGCACATTGAGATAAAGTATCATTTTATCAAGGAGAAGGTTGAGCAGGGAATCATTAAGTTGGAGTATGTGCCTATAGAGCTACAGGTTACAGACATTCTGAAAATGGCCTTACCCATGAAATCTTTTGAGAGTCATTGACTGGATCTGGGTGTTGAGTAGATTCCTCGCACTTGAAATAGTGTGGATGTGGAACCACCCCCCTCTCCCAGAGATATGATGTGTTTTTCCCTAATGTGCTGATATGTGTTCTCTACTCTGTTACAGACTGCAAAGGAGTGACCTTTGGGTTCGTTGAAAAAGGGGGAAAAGAGTGATTGTTCAGGGGGGGGGACAATGTGGAGATTTGATAAATCCTGAATGATATGGGGAGAAGCTGATAGGTGGAGCAGCCAGATAGGGGGAGTTGAAGCTAGTTGAACGTGCTTAGCCAGAGCTTAGCTTGGACAACACAGGAAATAGGGCTAAAGAGGTGTTGACGCTGTGATCAGAAAGGGGGAGCGTATAAATCTGACGATTCTAGAAGTGATCGATCAAAGAATAGATATCACAACAGCTAAGGATCATGATAAAAGAAGAAGAGTGGTGTTGGAGAGTGGTATGAATTTTTCCAAACCAAACATTGGTCTTCCAACAAGTCCTTCAACAATTGGTATCAGTTTAGTAAAAATTGGTATCAGTATGGTGTCAACAGTGGATGTCAGAGATGAAGTGATTCATTGAGGAACATTTCATTTACTCTTGTTCCTCACGCCGAGCATTGCTCATGTGGGCTTAGAGTATGTGTTGAGTAAATATTTGATCGCTATCAGAGTTGCAAAAGGCGAATAGTGGCTTAAGAATCAACGATGAATCTTTTTATGGAATAGTTGTCAACAAACCCAAAGGGGGAGATTGTTGGGAAAAAATTCCCCAAGGCATCATTGAATTATTTTTGAGGTGATTGTGTTTGTTGACAAGGTGATCATCTGTGTTGTGATTGTTGACAATGCAAACCATGACATACAGATTTGATGACAAAGGGGATTTCATGGTGGAATTTCGTGTTCAAGAGTTGTGGTTATCGATCCATGTTTAATTCAAGAACGTTGATAATGGAATGTATGATCAGGAGGCGGTAAAAAAAGAACATATACAAGGTCGAGCCGTTTTCGTGTGTTTTCCAAAATTTTGGGCCTTAAAATCGACAAATGAAGAAAAGTGTTTTGGAAAACGGACATGCACGTCGAGGACTTGGAGTATAAGAAACTTGCGCGCCATATGTTTTTCAAGATCAGATGATAAAAATATGGCTAAGGAACTAAGTTCGCCCAAGTTTGGGAGTTGGCCGCACAAGTGTCTAAGAGGACAGAAGACTTGCACGCTGAGACTGGGTCGCGCAGGTGACTTGCGCGCCATCGCGCAGGGTGGTCAATTTTCCTATAAATACTAGACCACTGCTCTTCATTATTTACTGGAGTTCAACACTATGACAAATCAGAGCTCCCGTCGCGTAGGTGTGCTGGTCGCGCAAGTGGTGTTTGGGTCGCGCTAGTGAGGTTGTGCGCCAGTGTGAGAAGTTGCGCGCCGGTTGGCAGTTGCGCGCCAATATTGGGTTGGGAGTAAAAGGAAGAGAGTCACGCATGTTTGGAGTTTGGAAAGCTTGTGTCGCGCAAGTTTCTGAGGTGGACTTGCACGCCCGTTGTGACTTGCGCACCTATACTTGCGCATCGAGATAGACTTGCGCGCCAAGTAAGGTTTATTTCCACCAGTGATTTTCGGGCTGCGTGGAATCTGGAAGATTTCCCAATACCTTTAGTGCAAAGAGATATTCATCCATGGGTGAAAGTTGTACTTCAACAGAGCATCTACATACAGAGGAAGATGCATTCTTTCATTAAAATGAAGAGGCATACAAGTCTATAAACTATGAGTGGATTCCTTCCAAGAGAAGTGAGAAAAGGAAGAGAAAGAAGGTGATCCTCTCCACCGGTAGTGAGCTAGAGAGAGATAAAGAAGGAGTGAACCTTGGTAAATTAGTGAGATGACCCTAAACATTGTAAAGTAAGTGAGCCTGGGAATAGAAGTGATCTAGCCAAAACCTTGTAATCCATAGCTAGTGAAGTATAGTGGAATTTGGTACGACCGGAAACCTGTCGACGTATGCTCCTTGGACGTAGCCCTTAGTGGTGAACCAAGTAAAATTGATGTGTCCTGTGCTTGCTTTACATTCAGTTTATATTGGGAAAAGGGAAAGAGAGAGAAGAGTGTTTTGCTTAACAGCAAAACAAGATCAGAACTGTCTTTAATTTTAAATTAGTGATACCTTGATTCACCCCCCCCCCTCAGGGTATTCAGCCTAGTAGACCTAACAATTGGTATCAGAGGGAAATGTTGATATTAGTTCTTCTCTCAATGAAGGTCACTAATCATTATGGGATTCCGATATTCGACGGATGTAATTTTCAGATATGGAAGAATCGAATGCAACACTATTTTCGATCCTTGGGAATGGATGTGTTTTTAGCTGCTATGCATGGTATCATAGCTGATATTAATAGTAGTGCATTATTAGATGCTGAGCATAAAGGGTTGGATGCTGATTCCAAGGAAATCAATGCCTTAGGGGGATCACTTTCCAATACCATCTACACGAACGTGATGTCATGAAAAAGGTCACATGCCATATGTTTTTCAAGATCAGAAGATCAAAATATGGCTAAGGAAACAGGTTCTCACAAGTTTGGGAGTTGGTCACACAAGTGTCTAAGAGGAAAGAAGACTTGTGCACCAAGACTGGGTCGCGCAGGTGACTTGCGCGCTGTCGCGCAGGGTGGTCAATTTTCCTATAAATATTGGACCACCCCTCTTCATTATTTAGTTGTGTTCAACACTTTGAAAAATCAAAGCTCCCGTCGTGCAGGTGTGGTGGTCGCGCAAGTGGTGTGTGGGTCGCGCAAGTGAAGTTACGCGCCAGTGTGAGAAGTTGTGTGACGGTTGGCAGTTGTGCGCCAATATTGGTTTCGGCATAAAAGAAAGAGAGTCCCGCAAGTTTGGAGTTGGGGAAGCTTGTGTCGTGCAAGTGTCTGAGGTGGAATTGCACGCCCGTTGTGACTTGCGCGCCGATACTTGCGCGTCGAGATAGACTTGCGCACCAAGTATGGTTTATTTTCAGTAGTGATTTTCGGGCTGCGTGGAAGATGGAATATTGCTCGATATCTTCGGTGCAAAGAGATATTCATCCACATGTGAAGGTTGTACATCAACAGAGAATATACATTCCGAGGAAGATGCATTCTTTCATTAAAATAAAGAGGCCTACAAGTCTATAAACTGTGAGTGGATTCCTTCCAAGAGAATTGAGCAAAGGAAGAGAAAGAAGGTGATCCTCTCCACCGGTAGTGAGCCAGAGAGAGAGAAATAGGGAGTGACCCTTGGTAAAGGAGTGAGCTGACCCTAAACTTTGTAAAGGCAGTGAGCCTGGGCATAGAAGTGATCTAGCCCAAACCTTGTAATCCACAACTACTGAAGTATAGTGGAGTTTGGTACGACCGGCAACCTGTCGGCGTATGATCCTTGGACGTATCCCTTAGCGATGAACCAAGTAAAATTGTTGTTTCCTGTTCTGGATTTACTTTCTGTTTATATTGAGCAAAAGGAAAGAGAGAGAAGAGTGTTTTTCTTAACAGCGAAACAAGATCATAACGGGCTTTAATTTTAAATTAGTCATACCTTGATTCACCCCCCTTAGGGTATTAAGCCTAGTATACCTAACAACTCCACCTTAGCTATAGTAATTATAGGAAAAGCTTTCAGTCACTCTTAAATTTCCATGGCTCTTGTTTGGAGCATGTAAATTCTATTAGAGCTGTTGGATTTATCCTTGCGATTAGACTCTCTTACAGGAGAAGATTCCATGGTTACACACTGGTTCATGTAGTGTGAGATTATTCTTGGAGGACAGAGATTCTGATGGGATCTTCTTGTAGAGGCATCAAGGCCTTACGATGTTATCTTGGTTATTCACTGGTTATCCATAGTCCATGCATAGAATGATTTCATTGGGCGAAATTCTCGTTGTGTCCATGGGGATGGGTCCATGTTTTCTTTCACCGGCTAGAAGGGAACATCTACAGCACAGAATGGACTTACCTAGAGGATCATGCAGCCAATCACAAATCAGTTGTCAAGCCTTTCCCTCATAGTAGTTGATGTTTAGAGTCAGAGATATCTTGTAGTGGTGGACCAGTACGCCGATGTCTTCCTTGATGATGTCCTGAGACTACCTCCTAGCACAATGGTGGACGTATACATTTACTTATACCCAGAGATGGCACTGATATATACAACATCGTATTAGATGGCTCCTTTGGATCTTTGAGAGTAGCGAGTACAGCAGGAGGACATGCAGAGGAAGGGGTTTATAAGGCATGGTGTTTCACCGTGGACAACCCCGATTTAATTCGCTATAAAGGAATATGGGATTTTGAGGATCTGTGTGTATTATCGGAGCCTGAGAAAGGTGACAATGAAGAACTAGTATCCACTTACAAGGATTGATGATATTTTCAATTAGTTGAAGGGGGAATGTTGGGTTTCTAAGATATACCTTAGATCTGGCTATCATCACCTCATGGTATGAGATAAGGATGTGCGGAAGACAACCTTAAGATGTATGTATGGAAACTATTTTTTCTTGGTTATTCAATTCGGCATGAACAAATCCCATTAAGTGATCATGGGACTTCTGAACAGGAACTTTATTCTATTCCTCGATGTCATTGTGGTGTTCTTCATCAATGACATCATGATATACTCAGAGACGGAGGAGGAGCATGCCAATCATCTGCAGAATTTTCTGGATACACTCTGAGAGCACTAGCTTTATGGTAAGCTCTAAAAGTGCCAGTTCTGGATACAGGAGGACCACTTTATGGGAAAATGTATCTTAGAGGTTGTAGTTTCATTGGATCTGGTGAATATAGAGGTTGTTCTTTCATTGGAGCCACCCAAGAGTGTGACTAAGGTGCGGTGTTTCCTGGGGTTGACTGGGTACTACCGGAGATTCATACCCGATGTTTCCAGAGTTACGACACCCTTGTCAGCATTGAAAAACAAGGTACAACCCTTCATAATGAAGGAGATATGCCTGCAAAGCTTTTAGGAGATGAGGTAGAGACTAACTTATGCCCCCATATTAAGGCTACCAGAAGAGGGCATTGGTTTTGTAGTTTACAGTGACACATCAGGGACCAGACATGGATGTGTACTGATGCATTAGAGATTAGTGCTCTCTTATGGTTCATAGCAGCTGAGATAACATGAGCAGAACTACGCTACCCATGACATGGAGTTAGTATTAGTGGAATGCACCTTGAAGATGTTTAAACACTTTGTCATGGGTAAACAGTTTACAGTTTACTCTCATCACAAGATTATCGGGTATATCTTCTCACAGAAAGACTAGAACTTGAGACAACAATGCTGGCTAGAGTCCCTCCAGGACTATGACTTTGAGATAATCTATACTCCTTGGAAGGGGAACATAGTAGCATACACACCCAGTAGGAGGTCTGGTCTACAATTACTATGTGTGGCGACAGAGCAACTAACAACATTTTAGATATCTATTGTGTATTGGGATGGAGCTACTTACCTCTAGTCAATGACTATCACCCCCCTGCTTCTTTGGAGAGTTCAAGAGGCACAACATGGAGTCATTTACTGCGAGGATTGATGTGCTCTGATATCCTCAAGACGTGCACCTGATGGATTTTATGAAGGTGGGAGCACGTCATCATTTATAAAAGGATGCACCATGGTACCAGTGGTGCTACAATTGGAGGTGTTGAGGGAGTTCCATACATCTCCTCTGGCGGTGTATCCGTGTGTGGAGAAGATGCACCAGGACCTCCGACACCAGCACTAGTGGCCAGAGATGCAGAAATTATAAGAAGATTTTTTTTCACGATGCCTCATTTTCTGCAAGTGAAGGCCTTCCATCATGTTCCAGCATACTTATTGCATCCATTAAAGGTATAAAAGTGGATGTGGGATGGTATTTCCATGGATTTCTGGACAGGTATACCCCATACGTCAATGTTCCATAAATGGATGATGCATTTGTAATTACAAATGGTAGATCTGTTTTTTTGAGATTGGGATCAGTAGAGGTATTGAGAGGCCACCAGGTACATGATATTTTAAGGATCAATGGAGTTTCATCGACGATCATCTTAGATCATGACATTTGTTTTACATCCTTCTTGTGAAAGGGATTACAAGAGGAATTCTGGACTGAGCTATGCATGCGCACCACCATTCATCCTCAGACAGATGGTCAGATGGAGTGGACCATATAGAAACTCCAAGACTTCCTTCTTCCTTGTGTCTATGATTTTTTCCACAATTGGGAAGACCACCTACCACTGATGGTGTTTGCATACAACAACAATTATCACTCTGCCATAATCATGGATCCATTTGAGGACCTATACGGGCGACCATGCTGGTCACCACTATGCTAGACAGATCAAATGGATTCAGCACATATGGGTCCAGAGATGGTAAAGGTTACCATAGAGAAGGTGAAAATCATCTCGGACAGTATGAAGACTATATAAATCTGGAAGTAGTCTTATGCTAATAGGAGACGAAGGCCCTAGGAGTTTTCAGAGGGATACTATTTCTTCTTACAGGTCTCACCCCGATGGGAATTATGGAAGTCTGGTCATGGTGGCATTCCATGTCTGATGATCATCGGACCATTCTAGATCCTAAACAAATATGGCACTATGGAGTACAGTCTAGATCTACCCCCACATACTCACGGGGTGAACGATGTTTTCCATGTTTCGTATCTTTTATGGTATATGCACGATCTATAACATGTTATCTAATGGGGAAAGCAGGACATCAACGATGGGGTGATGCTTTCAGAGTTTCTAGTTGAGATTGAGGATCGATAGGAGTGCTTCCTTCGTCGGCAATCGATTCCTCTTATGCGATTTTGTTGGAAGCACATGAATCTCCAGGAGAGCACATGGGAGTGGGAGGCTCAGATACGTGCTCATTATCCCAATTTTCTCCCCAATTTTTTTTGTCATTTTGATGAAAATCAGTTAGGTGGGGAGATTTTTAAGTCCATAAAATTACATATATATATTTTAAAATTATTTGGGATTATTAAAATTCTACAAAAATAGACGACGGTTGATTCCAAGGACTGGTGTGCCCGGAACATAATTTTTAACTTTTTTAATATATGTCCAGTAAACATGTGGGGGATGTTTCCCTTATTTTGAACCAGTGCTCAGATTAAAAATATGAGGGCACCGTTGAATCCGCAGCACTGAGATTTGATTAAAGGAGGCTTCACTTCGACCAGAGTAGATCTGGAGAAAAAAATAGTTTTTGGATATTTAAAAGAATAATAAAATAAAAATGTTCTTTTATTTCTCTTTTTTCTTTTTTGCCAATGGACAGGTGGTGGTAGTGGGACCAATGACTTGTCTAGCCATCAAATGTCATAACATCCCTTTAATTTTGTAACCATAAAATTGTAATTTGGAGGGTTCATTAATTAAATGAACCTCATTAATTCCACATGTGTTACTCACCCTTCTCCTCCTCTATTTATGTGGAGCTTAGGGTGGAGTGTTGGAATGGCTTCACCAAGTGATGAATCTCCATCAAAGTACCACGATTCCAACCACTAAGAGGAAGACACCGCTTTCAGCAAGAAGTGAAGAGAACCACCGAATCATGATTATAAGACAAAGAAAATTGAGGTTCCATCGATCGTCGTTAGCAAATTTTTATTCCAGTTAGGGGGAATATTGTAAATGTCATCCTTAGGAGGTAATTTGTTGACCACCTGATACAATGCTAATGCGGAGGGAGCGGGAAAATAAAAAAAGGCCTGAATCATTCGCCTCTTCAATATTTGTCTCGTTTATCTAGAACGTTTTTTAAACGGAGCTGCAGGATGAAACCAGTGGACAAACAGTGGTAGTGGTGACCTGAGAGCCTTCTAGGTGCTGATGGAATAAAAAATATACCACCAGAGTATGTCCTGTGGCCCGTAGAAGAAGATGTAATCTTGCCATGTTGGCAGTGGATGAAGGAGACCCACAATAACCGGCCGTAGGCAGTGGAAGGTGACATGAGATGGAGCATCACGGTGGTCAACCCAATCTAACCACACAGGAAAAGTGCGAAACTCACAGGCACTGCCAGCGGCATGAAGAAACTGTGGCCAATGGGTCGTGGCTATATGAGGGATGCACAGGGAAGCCATAGCTAGTGGACCATAGCTGGTAGGAGTGGCCTCCCTCATCGCCATAGTGAGCTAGTGGATCCCAATCGGCCAAATGGTTGATCATTCATGCGGGGGAGCAGTGCCTTACCGGTTGGAGAAATGGAAACACAACCATGGGGCCAGAAGGACACAATGGTCCACCTTCGTGGTGACCGAGCCAGATGCGAGATGGCCAAGCAGGTCCGACCCGCCCAGTGGACCGGACCTGCCAGCAGATAGGGCTAGACTCGCGGCCCAAGGGGCCGGACCCGCATAGAGGGTTGAACTCGCCTACGGGTCAAGACAGACCTGTGGCCCAACGGGCCAGCGCGGGTGGGCCGAGCCCCAACCAGCTTGTCGGGCCAACCACATCTCAGTCCCGTGAACCGAACCGGGCTGACCATGAGGGGCTGATCTCAGCAATCCCGACAAACACATAATGGGCCGAAACTAGGTGGGGCCAGGTAGACCTCGAGACCCATTGCATCGGGCCAGTCTAACCAGGTCGGACCAGGCCAAGATCCAACTGGTCCCCAAATTACGAAATGCTCGTAACTGACAAACCTGGGGTATATTTTACATGACATCAATGGTGTTGGAATCTTTATTGGTAAGAGGTTCCTTTGGCCATTTCTGGTGGTCCAAACTGAGCTAGGACAGATCGATGTGCAATCACCCCCCATTTCGTGGGAAGATATGTAACAAATAGACAGGGCATCCGAACGATGCACCATCTATGGGAGAAAGGACCCTTGTGACAAGGAGGACCATTAAAGGTATTCTAAGTGAGTTTAGACAATGTTCCACGTTCAAGTGGGGTTGGATCAGACATGAATTCAAATGGGACCTTTTTAAAAAAGTGCCCATATCTCACATGCCGATCGTCCGATCAACGCATCATGTGTCACATTGGGACCCCTATGATAGGGTGGTCCCTTGGGTATGATTTTTGAAAGACATTGTACTAGTTAAAATATGACCAATATCTTGAGGAGCTTTTCTCCCAGAATCAAGCGTTTTGTGAGCGGATGTCATGTGGGTGGCAGTTAATTGATGAGAGACCCTGGGTGAACAGTATGATATTGATCATGTGTGAATCATCATCATAGGGAAAATTTTTAGATCAGCATCTTAGAAACCCTATGTGGATCAGCATCATAGAGACCCTGTGTGGATCAGAATCATAGTGACCAAGTGTGGATCAGCATAATACTGGCCCTTTGTGGATCCACATCATAGTGATATTATGTGAATCTGTAATGTGTGACTCTGTGAGGACTAGCCTTAAAGCAGCCCATCGTGGATCTATGACACATGACCCTGTGTGGATCGAAAATAGAAAAACCTCTTCATGGTTCAGTTGTGGATCTTATTAATGGGATAAAATGACATAGAATAAGACTAATAATCATTGTTTCTGATCACAGAGTTGTATACCAAGTGTGAGCCGACTATTGCTCCATGATTTTTAATGATGTATTGCTTTGTGGTTTATCCTTAGAGGAACTCTGGGAGACCTTTGAGGGTCTCAAGGTCCCTACAGAGTATTATTATACTCACAATAGCATGAGATTCACCCGCACCTTATTGAGTCTTGTGAAGATGACAACCAGCGAGGATGAGACATGAGGGAACATGGACTAGGTGGAACACAGAGGGGACACGCTGGTGTGGAATGATGTTAAGATGATATGTACCAACCCTTCCGGTAGGAACCTCAGTGGACAATACAGAAGCTATTTTCTATTTTCAGTTCTATTTTTACTTTTCTGCTGGGCTTGTATTATTGCCACATTACGTTCAGTACACTTTTTCACTACATCAATTTTACATCATGGTTTCTTCTAGTTGTATTCTTGGTTTGTAAGTTTATACAGGTTTGAAGGTAAGGCCTTCCAATTATAGGGATATTCCTTTTCGGTGCTAGACATTATCCCTGGCCTATGGAAGGCGGGCATTTTTTAGTTATGGCAAGGTCCCCGGGGTACTGTTCATGACAATATATATTTAGGAAATTCGTTTGGAATTATTCATAAGGTCTTTGTAACCCTTATCGTTTTTGTTTATCCCCTTGGTAAATCAGTTTTTTTCCATAACCAGAAAAATAATTTTTAATAAATTTTACTATTAATAATTCTCAATAATTTAAGTTAAAAACAAAGGGAATATTAATTATTATTATTCTAAAAAAGGGATCCATTTTCCGAAATTCAATTCACATTTGTGGGATACCATTTATAATTATACCCACATAGATGAAAAAATGGGGTTCCCAAAGATGAAATTATTATATTCTATAGAAGGTTTTTATATAAAAATTAAATCGTTAATGGCTTACAATGACATAAATTCAATTTTTTATAATAAAATTGAACAAAATTTTATTATAATCAACTTTAACATTTAAATTTACTTCTAAAATATTTTATATGAAAAGGAATTTTAAAATAAATTTAGTTTTCTAGACTATTAATCAAAAACTATATCACATAAAAAAAATCCAAAAAATTTCACACTATGATAATATTTTAATGATTATTTCAAAAATTAATTTCAGTTTATAAAATTTATAAAAATTATTTTAAGTGTTTGTCTGCAAATCCTGTCTAAATTACCTTTTAGAAAAATATAGTTCTTCCGAAAACTTTTCATTTATTAAATGACTCTTATTTTATATCATATAATTATATAACAAATAAATTTATTTTATACATGTTTATACCGTATATTATTCATAATTTTTTTTCTATTAATACCTATAAACATAACATCTTTGTTATAATGGTAATGTTTATATAATAATTTGAAAGATTACCATGTTTCATTAAAAAACATCGCTTCATGCAATATAAGTTATTAATGATATTGAATTCATTTAATTCTATATAAATAATGGTTTCTCTAGGTGGAATTTTTTCCCCACCAATAAAAATTATATCCTTAAAATTTAATGGATGTTACATTTTAAACAGATTAGGTTTTTTCTCCTTTATAATATCATCTAGTTCCCATGTTTCTTCCTCCATTTTTTATTTCTCTAATATACCACATCTAGTGGAGAAATCAGTTAAATCAATATTTTTTAGTAGTATAAAAAATATCAATTATTTTATCATTGTAATGTAGATCAAGTTATAATTATAAATTATAATAGGTCATAACATGTGTTGGGTCAGCATGTACTATTTAACAACGATATATAGACCACAAAATGTTCATTTGAGTGACATGTTGGGACCACCAAACAATAAAAAATATCTTTAATTAATTTTATGATTTCAAATGTTTTGATGTAATTACGGATCTGTTTCCATTCATAGTGTGTAAAATGTCTTAGGTGGTTACATTATTCCATCCTAAAATAATTTCATCTTCACTATTTCATAGATATAAACTTCTAGAAACATGATTCTCCTTCTTCATTATAACATCCTCTAGTTCTAACATTGCTTCCTCAATTTTTTCCCGAAAGAAACTTTTCCAGTTGATTCATATAATTCTTTAATACATTCTCAATAATATCATTAATATGGACTAATTATTCATAGTAATATTGATCACATTCCCAATCTAAATTACCATTGGTGAAAAAAATGTTGTAGGTCTGTCATGTAAATCTTGAAAATTAATATATGTAACACACCATGCACTTTTCAGAGACATAGAATAACTACCAAATGCTATGAAACACCCCTAATTAATTAATCTATTTAATGGATTATGATATAATTATAGTTATGTTTCCCATTCTTTATGAACCCTATGATTCCCTTCCCTTGTGAAAATCTCAAAAAAAACATGATCTTCCACTTGTAATTCCAAATATATCCTCCATTTATAGACATAACTCTTTTAACAACATTGAGAGGAATTTTTATGATCCATAATTTACATTATCTATGTTGTTGCCTCTTGAAATATTTTGGTTCTATATGATTCCATTCACCAACATTATCCCCTCAAGTTGAGTACGACATATCCTTCTATATAATTCCACATTCTATATGGCCCCTACCTTAAACATTACATAATATTGAATTATGTTAATAATTAAAATTGAGAATATTCTCATGTTTAGCATATTAAATAATTAATCAGTAAAAATTAAATTACTTCTCAAATATTACGAAGTAGAAACTTCTACTCAGTATCCATTTTTTCAAAAAATAAGAACTCTTAATAGAAAACTAGAATTCGTTTCATGATAGAAATCATCTTGAATTCTTCCTTTATCTTGCCCTATCTTATATCTTGTGAAAACCATATAAAAACATTAGATGAGCATAAAAATCTCAACATGGGTTATAAAATAGGAGAAGAAAACATTAGTCCATCAATACATATTAGTCAATGAAATCATACTGTTAAATCATTAACATGACACACAAGATCAAAATATTTCTGAATATAAAATTCAAATAATAAATATGAATGGTATCTTGTGGCATCCATAACATACATACGTTGTAGCTTTCACAACTACATAGGGAGTTACATTTGGAATACCGATCATAGTATATTCCCTAAACCACTAAGTAGAAACATTAACATTTTTCGTCGTCACGTTACACAATGCATTGGAGATTTATCTCTGGCCCACTAGCCCTAGGAGTATCATGGAACCACCCATATACATAAACAATGCTGCAGAACCATAACATATTCATAAAACATAAATAAAACATAAAGAAAAGAAAACATTTCCACATTTCAATCCCAATATATCATTTAAATATATTGACATAAAAATCCATTATCAAAAATATATTCAATACAAAAATACGTCATATAGTATGTTGCATTTATTTTTCTTTTATAAACATTACAGATTGTTAAGGAAGCAAAATTTCAAATAACGCTCGCCGCGGCAGAAAGGTCGTTGTCATCGCATTTGTTAAAAAAGAAATAATTCCTTTGTCTTTTAGTAAAAGGCTATGTGGAAAATGATTCAATTTTAATAAAATAAAAATTCAAAGGGTTTATACATTGAATAAAAGAATGTTTCATGTGAATAAAAATATTCCTCGATGAAAGGTGATTGAGAGGAAGTCCCTTCCCTCACATTCGACATGACTTGTTCGTTTTTAATCTATAAAATAATAATATAAATTTAATTTATATATTAGTAAGAACCTTTTTGAAGTTTATTATTCATTTTATTATACTTATTACCATGTTGTTAATATTAAATAATCATTTCTGTTATTAATGGTCATTTTGTTGGTATATGGTACTTAAGTAAAAAATGTACATCTTATAATTACAAGTTGCCCATGTGGACAAAAGTACATTATCACCACAATTATATTAATGATTATATATCATATATATCATATATATCTAGTATATATATGTATTTATAATAGTGCATAACATTTTGAGATAAGAATTGAATGAACCATTCATTGAGATAGTAAGTCGTACATACACATGAACGCTACTTTCATTTCTATTCCATATTTAATGGAATTAATACTGAATTATACATAGGTATATAATAATTCTAGTATAAAATCATATATAAATTCAGTAATTTCATTCTTTATATGTTCCACGTATGGCATGAACAAGTCATATCACTTTGAGGGGGTTATAGTTTATACTTCATCAAATGAAATTATCGTATTTACTAATTATGGAATCCATAAAAGAATTATATAAATGAAAAATATAGAAGAATAGAGGGAAAATAAATATAATATATATCACATATAAATATATTTCCATATTAATGGGAACTATAAGAGGCGGTAGAAGATAATTGAACAATCATTGTTTTGTTAGGTAGTTGTTCACCATTCATAGAATCAGTATGTTCATATCCATTAGATGGAGGTGTGTGGATGTTTAGTTCTAATACTTTTAATAAAAACATCCATGTATATTTAGGATATAGGTGTTGTTATAAAAAATATAAAAATGATATTTCATGGGGTTAATAAAGGAAAATAAAAGAAAAGAACTTGTGAAAATATGTTACCATTAAATTGGTTAACTTGATTCGATTTCAACCAAAATACATTCTTAAAGCTCATATTGACTACGTTAAGGATTCTAGGTGGTATATAGGGATGTTGGGAGCTTATTTGGGAAGATTTCTGTCATGTAAATGGAGCTTGAGAAATTAGAGTACGGGTTAGATGTGATGACTTTTTTTAAGGGGGTGGAGGGGCTCCTTACGAATGTTTGAAAATATTATTTTATTATAAACAATATTTAGAATTAAAATGTCCCCCATATCATTTAATTTGATGATATAATCAGTATTTTAATAAATCCTCCCAGACAATATGGTTTTATTCAATTTTAGGGAATAAATATAACCTTATCTTTTTGGTTTAACATTTTAGTTAACTAATTTAACTTTTACCATGTCCCCTTGTATATTCATACTACAGGGTTAACATATTTACTATAAAATCCCAAACGACCATAAAACGGATCGTTTAATAATATATTGATTGATTTAAAAACTCATTTCTGTCAATTTATAAACTTTTTATATCAAAACATTTAAAAATAATCTATAACAACTTGACTATTTTGATGAATCTAAATTAATTCAATGGTAAGAAGTTATAATCTTCAATCAAATTCATGGATGGCATAAAATGTTTTAAAATATATTTATTTTAATATTTATAATCTCATTCATTTAAAACATTCATAATTGTCGTAATCATTACAACATCATTGTTTCACAAATAATTTTATTTTTATGATTTCTAAAAACATTAAATAAAATATAATATTTTAGAAAATAATTTTTTCCTTCAAATGATCATTTAAAGTTGAAAAAATATCTTATATAACATATTATAATTTTATAATAAGACATATTTGTTTATGTAATATTTTCCCAAACATTAAATTAATGTTTATAAAGTGTAATTTTCACATATAAGTGCCTTTAAGGGGTCAAAAAATTGACCTAAGGATTCCCATGGTTGGAAATGTATTAGCCAATTGTTTCAGGACACATTTTAGGATAATTTAATCTATTGATAATATTATTTTTTACCCTTATTTACCATATTTTCCCTTTACCAATGGTAAATAAAATATTTACTAAAATTACTATTCATTATTTCTAAAAATGAAAGTTACCTATTTACACAATATGGACCTCTAAGATTAAAATATGGAATCCATTTTTTTATGTTCAAAAAAAAAATTTCCAAAATTAATTTAAAATTAATTCTCATTGTCAAAAATAAAAAAAAAATTTAAAAACAACTATCAAAATATTGAAACTTGTTTTTGATCAATTTCAATGTGAAATTTTTCTAATCACCAAAATTGGATTAAATGGAAAAAATAAAATATAATTAATATTTAAACATAATTAATAATATAATCAATCCTTATAAATAAATTTCATTAAAAGACAACTTAGAAAAAAAATGCATCATTTTTTACGATTGTTTAAAAAATGAACATTATCAAAAAAAAATTACCAAATTTTCTTCAAAATTAAATATTCCTGTCTCCATTCGAACTAAGAATAAAATTTTTTACAATAAAAAATACTAAAGTGACCAAAAATAGATTTAAAAAGGTTTCTCTTTCAAAAGGTCGAAAATCAACCTTTTAATGAATATTAGTGTGTTTATGCTTAAAATTGGATTCATTCACATTTTATGCCTCTTACTATTATTGGATAAATGAATAAAAATTTTACAAAAATATGTAATCTTGTTGTAGTATGTTCTGTTCATTCCTTCCAATAGAATGACTATTCATTAAAAACCATTTAAAATGATATTAATAATATATAATTTTTTGCATAACTCAACATTTTGTGAAATGTAAGATGTCAAAGAAACCGGTTGTTGCATATCAGTTATTCCATCGAACATAGCATCCCCATTAAAGTAAAATTAATATTTAACTCCCATATATTAATAAATATGAAAATATCATATTCTTTATTTACCTGGTAGGTTACATCCTTCCCCCTTTTGGGAATTGCGTCCATCAATTCTATTCACTTATAAAATATTTGGGTGTATTTATCCCTCATATCATTTACAAATTCACACATTTCCTTTTCAACCATCTAGTTTTATCACAAATCCTTCACCTAATGAATTGCCTTATTTCGTAACACATTCTCTCTACCATCCAGAATCTGGATTGCTAATTACTCATAAAAAATAATCTCTTTAAACTGAACTGCTTTTGGACTCAAAATATGACATAGATCTGGAATATAATTTATCATCATTAAAACAAGATAAACATTGTGTACTTATAATAAAATTGGATGTAAATCAACATTGTACACAATTAATCTAATTTTCTCTAGGATTTCATAGTCTCCAATGATCCATAGACTCACCTTCCCCTTCTCACTAAAACCCATCACATTTTCCCACGGAGAATCATTGAGAATGCCATGATCTCCTATCTCAAAAGTAGGATCCTTCGTTCAGTTATCTTCATAACTGTTATGCCTCCTCGGAGTTGTTCTCGGGTTCGTCTGAATTAGCTAAAAAAATTTACCATCGCTTCTTCCAATTCTGCTACCATAAACATCCTTTCGCCTACTTCATCCCAAAAAATCTAGAGTTATAAACAAATTTCCATTGAATGTTTCAAACGGTGCCATCTGTATACTTGAGTGAAAACTGTTATTATATAAAAATTCAACAAAATAAAGATGTTTGTCCCAAATTCCCGGATAATCTATTGAGAAAGGACATAACATATCTTCCAATGTCTGAATTTCTCTTTCGGACAACATATATTATTGAGGATGGAATGCTGTACTAAAATTTAATTCAGTTCCCAATGAATTATGAAGGCCATTCTATAAGGTAGAAGTGAACATGGGATCCCGATCCGATAAAATGGAGAAGGAAACTCCAAGAAACCATACTAACATTATAAAACACAACCAATAATGTTGATCTTGAGGAAAAATTTCTCTAATATTAATGAAATGAGAAAATTTAGTCAATCGATCAACAATAATGCAGATTTCATCATTACCACGGGAATTCATTTTTAATCCCACAATGAAATCCAAGGACACATTTTATAATTTCCACTCTGGAATTGGTAAATGATGAAGTATCCCTTTCTGTAACTATCTTTCTATTTTAACCAGTCAACTTATCAAACACTTCATAGTAATGTATGTAATATCTCTTTTCATTCCATTCAACCATTAATACTCCCAAAACTCTCTGTACATCTTAGTAATGCTGGGATGAACAAAAAAAGGAGAAATATGAGCTTCACATAACAACTCACTCTTAAACTATGAATCACAAGGAAATGTAATCCATTACCATGTATGAAATTAAAATCATTATCAATGTTAAAATCATGCAACATTCCCTTCTGAACCAACTCTACCTTTTTTTTCAACTCATTGTCTTCTTTCTGCACATTCTTAATTCGGTCTGATAGAGATTATTTCACTGTCACCTAAAACAAAATAGTTGAATTTCCTGCACCAAAACATTCTATGCCAAGGATTATCAAATCATTAATAAAAGTATCTTGATCAAAATGTAACATGGTTAATGTAGTATTACTCTTTCGACTCAAATCATCAGCCACATTATTTGAATTTCCTTGATTTAAATGAATTGTGTAATTATAATCCTTTATTAATTCCAACCATCTACTCTCTCTGATGTTAAATTATTTTGGAGAAAATATACACTTCAAACATTTTTTGTCAATATATCTTTCGCAGTTCACTCCATACAGATGATTCCTCAATACTTTTAAAGAAAAAACAATAGCAGCGAATTCCAAATCATGTGTAGGGTAATTTAACTAATGGGGTTTCAACTAACGTGAATCATACGAAATTACCTGAGCATTCAACATTAGGACACAATGAAGTCCTTTCTAAGTATAAATGACTATAGAAAAAAAATTCATCATCTTTGGAAGGTAGTTCCAAAACTTGGGCATCCAAAAATATTCATTTCAATCCTAGAAAATAATCATCACAGTATTTTTTCCAAATGAACATAACACATTTTCGAGTTTATTTAGTTAGTGGGATAGATAACAATGAAATATTTTGAACAAAACAATGGTAATTACCAGCTAAACCAAGAAAACTACATATCTCAGTTATATTTGTGGGTCTTTTCCATTCCTCAAAGACTTTTGTTTTATTAGGATCAACAATTATGACATGCTTTTGAAACAATGTGATCATGGAATGGAATTTATTCTAGATAAAATTCTCATTTTCTAAATTTCTCATATATATTATTTTCTTTTATGTTTTACAAGACAACCCTTAAATGAATTTCATGTTCCTCATTACTTTTAGAATAAACCTTAACATTATCAGTAAACCTAACCACAAACATATCCAAGAACTCATGAAAAATTTTATTCATAAGATCCATGAATATTGTAGGTGCATTGGCTAACCAAAAAGGCCTAACTACAAATTCATAACATCCATATCTTGTTTGAAACACATTCTTCATAATTTCTTCTTCCCTTATATTCATCTTATAGTACCACATCCTCAATTCAATCTACGAATAAAATGAGATCCCTACAGATGATCGAACAAATCATTAATTAGAGGAAAATGATACTTTTTCTTAATAGTGGTGTTTTTTAATGCTCTATAATAAATGAAATGTCGCATTGGACAATTGTTATTTTTAATAAAAACGACATGAGCAACCCATGGGGATGTGCTTGGTCAAATCAAAACTTTATCTAATAAATCCTCCAATTTTTTATTTATCTCAAAAATTTGATTTTGAGAAATTTTATAAGGGAGTATGAAATTAACTTTGTGTCAGGAAATTAATCAACAGTACATTCAAATTCCCAATAATATATTATACCACGAAACTCATTAGAAAAAACATCATAATCATTTACCACTAGAATATCATAAATCTGAATAGTTCCTTTATTTTCATCAATATGTGCAAGGTAACATTCATTTCCAGCTTCAACAAGTTTCCCATCATCTTAATATGTTATCAAAATAAAGGTTTAATGTTTGTACACAAACTGAAATTCTTTCAGAAATGAATCCCCTTTATTTCTAAAATAAATCTTATCATGATAAAACAAAATCCAATATATACCCAAAATAACATCAAACACTACAAGTGCCCAAACAATATGGTTTGTAGGTAGATTCTTTCTACACATAAGGACACGAGGGTTCTTATATTTTCTTTTGGTCTTAACATTTAGCCCCTTTTTTATACCATATGTTCAGGAGTCATATCATGATATAGAATTCATAATTTACTGAGAAACTTCTCTGAATTGAAAAAAGTGTAGACCCGAAATCAAACAACACATTGGAATAATCTGAATAAAAAAATAGTGTACCTGATACAACTTCATTCGATGGCCCAACATATTTTGAAATAGTTGAAAAGGATTTCACCATAAATTTCTTCTTGTAGTCTAGTTACTTTCCCTCAGTTAAGTTCATTATTGGATACTCATTTTCTTAATCACCCATTTCATTGAAAATAAAACATCATTCTGACTGTAAATTTTATTTTGTCTTATAATTACCCTGATCCTTTTCCGTTTAATTATGAGACTTTTATATTATTTTACCACATTGGTAGCACATAACAGAATTTAAAAGTCAGTACACATCATGATTTTCAATATAATTTTCACAAAAATTAATTTTATGTTTCATTCCATTGTAATTCTTTTGAATGGTTCTTCCCATTCATCTGCCAGCTCGACCTTTTATTCTGTTGTTTGTCAAAGAAAAATTGATCTTTATGAAACTAAATTTCAATGTTCTCCACACATCAAACAAGTTTTATATTTCTTTTTAACTCATGATAAGACAATTCCCTTAAATACTTTGGCTTTAATCCTGAGTAAGAACAATTGATTTTGCTATGATGATCTCTTATGAAATATCGATCACACCTTGCCAATCAAGAGAATTGTTTTTCATAAGTAGACACGGATTCATCCTCTTACATAAATTATATCAATTGTTTTTCCATCCTATCACAAACCACCATAGGAAAATAATTAGTAAGAAACATACATTTAAATTCATCCCAATAAATAGAATCAATCTCGTTAATATACCTTCTATTTTTAATCGTCGACCACCACTGATTGACTTCAACTTCAAAATGGTAAATATTGATACTAACCTTTTGATGTTATGAACACTGTGTGACATGAAAAATCGTCTCTTTTGATTTAATCCATCCTTCATCTAGCACTGGGTCGGATGATTCTCTGAATGATAGGGGATGTTTCATCATGAAATGCTTCTCTACTGACTTGTTACACTGTGGTTGATATGGATAATCTCATGCATGTATAACACCACCATTTATATACTGATTCAATTGTTCCATCACTATGAAAAACTATTTAGTTCTAATTCCGACCATCTCTGTTTTCTAATTTGGAAGGTTGTTTTCCTTTTGATATCGTCCAATCATAGTTTCCATCTTTCCTCTGTGGAAAACCATTTTAAATATAGAAATATTTTAGGCAAAGAAACATAGTATCTTTAAATGAAATATCATTTCTATATTACAATAAATTAATTTATTGATATTAATTTAACAATATCCTAACTCATATAGTTATCTAAACTGACCACTGATACCAACTATAAGGACCCAAAATCAGTACATAATATTGAATTTTGTTAATAAGTCAAATTAAGGATCATTTTATGTTTATAGTTTTAGAGAACTAGGCCATATATATTGAATTTAATCTCTAGTATTACAATGTAGAAACTTATACTATGTATCCATTTTTTATAAAAAAATATCTTAAAATAAAAAAAAACTTTTCTTGATATAAATATTCTTGAATTCTTCATTTCACATACCCTTCCTTATATCCTATGAAAAAAATTTCAAAAACATTGGATGAGCATAAAAAAGCTCAGTATGGGTTATAAAACAAGGAATGAATACATTAGTCCATCATTACATAAATGTAAATGAAATTATACTTTTAAATTTTTAACAAACCACAAAAGAACATAATATTTTTGAATAAATAATGGAAATCATAAATCATAAAGAAAACTTTTGGCATCCATAACATACATATGTTGTATCTTCCACAACAATATAGGGAGTTACATTCGGAATACCCATCACAGTATATTACATAACTCACTAATAAGAAAATTTAACTCTTACCCACATCACATTACCCAATACATTGGAGAGCTATCTCGGGCCCACCTGCTGTAGATTTATCATCTGACCACCTGTATATGTAAACAATTCCCAAAACCATATCTTCATAACACATAAAACAAACATAAAGGGAAGATAACATTACAACATTTAAATAAAAATATATCATTTAAATATATTGACATAACGAATCCATTATGAAATCCATTTTCAATACCAAAATTTTTAATAGAGTTTATGATATTTATTTTCCATTTGAAAATATTCTTCAATATGAAGAAAAAATATATAAAATAACGCTCGAAGTGGTTGAAAGGTCATAGTCACCGCGTACATTTAAAAAGAAACATTCTCTTGTTCTTTTAGTAAAATGATACATAGAAAATGTTTCCCTTTGAATGAAATGAAATTTCAAAGGGGTTTATAATCCTTACAATAAAAATTCATGTATAAATCAAAATCATTTTCAATGAAAGGATATTGACACGATGGCCCTTACCTAGTGTCCAACATGACTCGTTTGTTATTTAATCTCCGGAATAATTAAGTAAAGATAATTTATAATTTTATAAGAACCTTATTCATGTTTATAATTGCTTTTGTAATAATTATTACCACATAATAAACATTACATAATCCTATATCTTAATAATGGTCATTTTTTCGATATTCGGTACCTAGGTCCAAAATGAACTTCCTATAATTACATGTGGTCCTTGTAGTCAAAATTAAATTATCTCCATAATGATATTAATGATTTAGATATCAAATATATCATATATATCCAATATATTTTTTTATTTAGAATAGTATATAACAATCAGAGATAAGAAATGAAATGCACCGTTCATGGAGACGGTAAGCCAAATGTATTCATGGATGCTATTTTTATTTTTATTTCATATTTAATTGAATTAAATCATAATAATACATAGGTATATTATAATTATAGTATTATATCATATATAATTTCAGTAACTCCATCTTTTATACATTATATGTATGGCACGAACGAGTCATGTCACTTTGAGGGGGCGGTAGTACGCACTTCCTCAAATAAAATTATCTTACTATCCATTATGGAAACCATAAACATACGCTATAAATTATAAATACTTGATCCTAGAGACAATATAAATATAATTTGTATCACATATAAATATATTTCCATCTTAATGGCTACCATAAGACGTGGTAGGAGATAATTGAACAATAATTGTTTTGTGAGGTAGTAGTTCATTGTCCACCGAAACAGTATGTTTGTATACATTAGATTGATGTGTGAGAATGTGTAGTACGAATACATAACATAAAAAAAAATATTTTTGGATACATGTTTTATATAGAATAAATAAATAGTGGGAGTTTAGGGGTTTAGAGAAGGAAAATAAATTAAATGAACTTGAGAGAAGACGTTACATTTAAATTGGGTAACTCCCTTTTGTTTGAAACAAAAGGCTATCTTGATGTTCATTCTTCTTAAGTTAAGTCTTCTTGGTGGAATATAGGGATTTTGGTATCTTATATGGGTATATTATGGATAATACATGAGGGCATGAGAGGTGTGAGTAAGGGATATAGGTGATGGATTTTATAAAGGGGAGGGGGCTCTTTAGGAATTTTTTAAAACATTATATTTTTATAAAATGATTTTCTATTTTAAAAGGTCCCCAACTAAATTAATTCGAGTAAAATTTGACTACTATTCAAAATCCCCTCATACAAAGGTTTTTAGACATTTCAATGAATGCAAGATACCTTATCTTTTAGCTTTAACCTTTAGTTAACTAATTTATCTTTTTCCATGTCCTCTTGTATATTCTTATAACATGGTCACTAAATTTGTCATAAAATGCCAAGAAACAAAAAAAATGGGTAATTAATGTCATTAATGACATCATATAGGTCATTTGGATGAATCGTAGATTTTTAAGACTGTCTTATCATTTAATAAAATAATGAATGATTTATAAACTCATTTATGACAATTTATAAATTATTCATATCATGATATTTAAAAAAACTATAAGAACTTGATTCTTTAAAAACATTAATTCATATATAACATGTTATAATCTTCTATAATATTATTTTATTGCATTAATAGTTTCAAAATAAAGTTATTTTAATATTTATAATATCATTTATTTAAAACATTAATTAATGAGGTAATCATCACATCGTAATTGTGTCATAAATAAATTTATTTATATGATGTAAAATAATTATAAATAAAATACCAAGAAGTATGAAATATCTTTTTCATTCTAATGAATAATTATAGTCTTAAATATCACTTACATAAGATGTTATAAAAAATGGTTAACTAAGAGATATATTTTTATGTCATTTTTTCCATAACTGTAAATTAATTTTTATAAAGTTTCCTTTTTCACTTAAAAGATCCTTCATGGGGTCCCAAAATCGACCAAAAGATTACCATGGTCGGACATGTATCATCAAATAGGATTATGATATGTTTTAGTGAAATTTAATATAATTATTAAATCATTTTTACCCTTATTTTCTAGATTTACCCTTTAACCATGGTAAATAAAATATTTTCTAAAGTTACTATACATAATGTCTAAAAAAATATTATATTTAAACAATTTGTAACTTTTTAGTAAAAATATGGAATAAATTTTTTTAATTTCATTGTAATGAAGATTCATAAATTAAATTATAATTAGTTTCTATTGTCAAAACCAAAGAGCCTGTTTTTAAGAATAATAACTATCAAAAGATTGACACTTGTTTATATTAAATTTCATTGTGAAATTACTTCCAATGACCAAAATTGGATTAAATGGTAAAACTAAAATCTAATTAAACTTCAAAACAAATTAAAATGTCCATTTATCCATATAAATAAGTTATATTACAAGGCAGTTTTGAATTAAAATGCAGTTTTTTTCAGTATTCATTAAAAAATGAACATTATCATAAATATACCAAAAATTCATCCAAAATAACTTCGTATGTACCAATTATAAACAAGAATATTATTTTTTCAAATAGAACATAGAATAGATACAAAAAATAGATTTATAAAGGTTCCTCCCTCAAAAGATGTTTAATTGTCCTTTTAAAGAAGATTAGTGTGTTTAGGCCTAAAATTCAATTCATTCACATTTTAATCCTCTAAATTCTATAAAATAAAAGTAAAAACATTTAACAAACATTTTAAATCACGTTTTATATAGTTTTTTTTTATTCACTCCAATACAATAACTATGCGTTAACTACCATTTTTAATAATTTAAATATTTTTTTTTTCAGTATAACTCAACGTTATGTGCAACATAAGATTTCAATGAAACACGTTGTTTCATATCGAGTACGCATTAAAACAAAGAATCAGATTTAAAGTAAAATTAATATTTAATTCAAAAATATTAATAAACATGAAAATATCAGATTCTTTATTTACCTGGAAATGTACACTTACCACTCTAATTGAATATTTTCCTTAAAGCTATTAGTATAGGAAAACCCTAACTATTGTAAATAATGATCCCACATATCTAAAATTCATTTGATTAGGAAATAAACATGCATTCCATTGTTTGAATAGTCTGTACAATTTAATAGTTATAGTATTTGTAAAAAATTCTCAAATGATGCTCTGTATTAAGAGCCATATAAAGACCCTTCTAGAATGTTGGTGTCTGATGGGGATCATAGTAACAAATGATCGATAGAGGTTCCCCAGAATGTTCTAAAAAGTATTTAATATAGATACTATCATGTTTTTCAAGAATTAAATATTCACTTATGGGGTTTAAATGTGATGATTTGTTTAGGAAATCAACAGTAACCTGTAATACATCATTATTTCTAAGATTCATTTTTAGTATAGAAAATAAGTCCACAGTAATTTCATCACATCTCTATATTAGAATCAGAATATTTTTATGGCCACTCTAGGATATTTTCTCCCATCCTTGAACAATTTACAAACCATATCTCTTAATATATATTCCAGAATTTACCACTTCATGTTATCACCAAAAAAATTATCAATCACAACACATATTTTGGATAACAATTTCTACAGAGAAATTAAATATTTGAGTATAATACATTGATTTTATTTTTATATCAATTATAAATGGGAAAAATTATCTCCTTACAAATTTTGGAATACTATCTCCACCAATTATGTATCATAATTTCCAATCACTCATAAAATTAATTATCTTTTAAAATTTATAATCATAATATTTATTGATTATTATCATTTCTAATAAAAATGGTATCACAATCATTTCAAAATTTAGTGTTCTATTCGATTCCATAATATTTAATTATAGATATTTAGTGCATCCATGAAAATAGGATCCCTCTCAATCCTCATATTGGTCATAAAGCCATGATAATTCTTATTGAATTCAAATGATATATTATTTTCATTCCCTGGGTGGTAATGGGTCAAGAAATTATTATATATTAGATAATGAATTCGAAAACATTGTGTCATATTGATCTATTTCTATGAAAATTTATATATTTCGATTTTATGATCCATGTATGTATCAAAATTTTCACATTATAGATAATTTTTCCATACCATAAAATAAAATATTACAGGTTCTAATAAATGATCATTAGTTTGATGGTTATATTCTTGAGTCTACAATTACCCAGATGCATATGAAATTACGTTATCATTTCTTATTTGGAATTTTTTTTATGAATTACTATATATCACAAACCCAACATTTTTAGATTGTAGTTTCTAAGTCATATAATTTGAAAATATCCTCTTCAGTTCATAAAACAATTCTTCCCATGTATTTGCTAAAATTAAATTACTATATTTACATGTATGCATGATTAACAGGTTACCCATCCAGGAAAAATTCAAAATGAATACCTAATAGTAACCCGGGAAATGATTTAAAGTATATACATAATTTATGTTTTTTTATGGTAGCACATCTTGTGACTATATTTTTATTCTCATAATAAATTAATATTCAATAAATTGAGGAAATATGTCCATGAAATGAAATGTATTGAATCCATAAATCATGGTTAATAAATTTATTATTTATCTATTTAATTCTAACTGTCTCAATACATTTCAATAATTTTTTCTCAGTATTCTGAGTGATTTTAGAATACATCAATATATCATCTATGAATACAAAAAAAACATCAGTATATTAGTTGGATACACTATTAATTAGACCTATAAATATTTAAGGTGGATTAATCTATCAGAATGGAATTAATATAAACTATTAAGGTCTAAAAATGTTTTGGAAGGCTAAATTTTGAATGAATTCATAGGGATGCATTGATATTGGCCTTTAAATTCTAATTAATTCATTAGAAGACAAAACTCTATTCATTTAGAAATGACATTTTAATGTCTCAATAAATAAATCAATGTATTAATGTATAATAGTTACATCGACAATTTAAATATCACATTCTCAATCCCAAGACTGTTCTGAATTTTCTTCCCAACGAATCTCATTAAGAAGATCTATTATGATGGGGTCTAGAAGGGTCTCAAATGATGATTCCTCTACTCTAAATATACAAATTTATAAATCAACATCAGGAATATGTAATTTCTATCTTGTAGAAATATTTTTCATGTAATAGTTTGAAATCCAACCAATAATAAAGATTATATCAAACTCAACCATAGGATTTGATAATTTTTTTAGTAAATAATGAACTTTTATATGACTCAATGGAAATTTTGAAACAAAATATTATTATAGTGAAAAAAATAATAATATTTTTTGATGAAAAAATCCTTTTTTTTATGTAGGAAAATATCTTTTTTTCAATATTTGATGTTATAAAATAGTAATAGGATCTTATATGAAAAGAAAAAATTATAAAAAAAATACAATTACAGTAATATCCATCAAGTCTTTTAGGAAATATACCTCGACTGTAGTGATCACATTATATTATTCTTCATCTATTAGACTCTTATAAGGTATATTACCTTGATTCATGGGGAATTAATTTATTTAGTACCCTATCTCCAAATAGTTCAAACACTGAATAGATTAATTCTATTTATTCCCATTACATTTTAACTTATTGATATGTATCTCAAAATTGATAATAAAATCTTATGATTTTATTGAATTTTCTTTGATGATTTTTTCAAAAATTCCCATAAGATGTAAATTTATTCATTATACTCTTCTCTTATGACACATTCCCCTTGTAATAGTTCATTGTTGACCAATTATTGTCAATATTTCTATTGAAAATATATGTTATATAAAAATTATACTCTGTATTTATGGAACATAAGAGTATTTCATCTTACGATGATAATGTTTGTGAAACTTGCGCCCTTTGGAAACTTGGCTTATTCACATTAATGAAATGGATAATCCTTCATTCTATGTTGCATGTATAATTTTAATAATACATGTATACCCCTGTAAATTATCTTCAAACACACCACCACTATCTTTTTACTTTTTCATTAATATGATGAATATTATATTTATTTTAGCTTTTTGTTAATGAGGTAATTTTTTTTCAAATAATTTATCTTTAAAATACATCAATTACATAAGTTATATTAAATCTTATTCCCTAGTATTATAGATGAATGATTTAAATTTATCATTACCTACATTGAGACAATACAAGTCATGGGTAATATTTTCCATTTTATCACATCCCATGGTTATATATATCTTCTCAAGAGAGCTAATCCATTTATCAAAAACCATTTGATTATAATTCTCATAAAAGTATGGGAGACAATATCATATTAAATAATCCATAAAAAAAGATAATCACAATATTGATAAATATGTTTATCTGTCTGGGGAAGGATATTGTTCATAACCTAATTTTGATTTACAAATATATCCTAGATCTTCTCATTTCTAGTAAAAAATATATTATAATTATTTATTGGTAAATCTCTACTTGAACCATGAGTATTTATTCCCTTTTACCTTTTAGGTTTCATTTTAAAATAGTTGTATATATGGATTCACTAATAAATATATGAGATTTAATCATAATAAAAAATTATAAATATTCTCTACCACTTAACATAAATTAATTGTTTTTCATTTTTAATCAAAAAACAATAAATAGGTTACCCTATTGATGAAATCATATACAAATAATTTATAATGATTTTAATTAAACTGTGACTTATACATATAAAATCTCCCAAGACTGTCGAACTAGGTTCATAGTATGGAAAGTGGTTGTGCACTACATGATGACTGGTCAAACCCAATGCACCCTTTTTTAATTTATTATTAATAAATATATCTTGTAATGATCCATGCCCAATTATTGTATCTAAAAAATAAGTTTTTCTCCAAAAGGACAAATAATCTATTCCCAACCAAAACATCATAATTTTCTTCATTAAATATCTTCAAATGTTTTAAGAGGTTTATTTTCTTTCAATAAATTTATTCCTTAATTATTTCCCAACATTTATACTAAACATACATTGATACCAACATTATTAACACCACATCCAGTAACCCAAAATCATTGTCATATTGTTAAATTAGAATAATATACAAGGGATATCATCCAAAAGAAAAAACTAGTTTAATAGGCATGCTGACCTACATAAATACAAATTAACCATTTATCATAAGTAATAAAAATAAAAACATAATAAATCACAAAATAAAATGATAAAAATCATTGATACTCATTAAAATATTTATTATACATATCCCAGGTAAAAGAAAACAAAATAAGGTTGAGGTGAAATACACAGTAAGGTTTCCATAAAGTAGATGATATCAGGAATCAAAAAAGAATAATTAATTTGTATAACTAACAAACTAATCACACATTACAAATAATAGTTGACATAAATAAAATAATTAGATAAGGGAGAATAATTATGGAAAGGTAATTGACCTTAAAACATTCCACTTAATCAATAAAATGATTTTGAAATGAACCTATAGATCATTTCAACATGAAAATACAATGGATATTAATAATGACCGACGTCTCAAGGAAGTAATAGATTAATTACTATACTTTTTGATATTAGTCTTAACGATACCACTACTATGGGGACCTTTCACAATACAACCCAAAACAATGGGTAAAACCCCATCTGATTTGACCAAAAAATTTGTACCAAGAGTCCTTTAAATACTTAAAGGGGAATACAATAAATTTCCCCATACTTAACCTCATTTCTAAATTAATTCTAAAATTTCTATTAATTGTTTAATTAATGAATAAATATGAAATATTATCAAATATATTTATTTATTAAAGGATACTGAAATATTATTATTTCCCCAGTTAATCCAACAATATTCAATGTAATCATTTTTTGTAAAAATTGAATAAGGGTTTAGAAATAATAATATAAATCATATAAAAATATTTATAATTAATATAAATTTATTTTCTAGATAAAAATTATCTCAAGATACTGTTTTTTTTTCATGAGATAGTAAACATACACCAATGAAAGTCATATCGTACAATTATTTTTTTTACCTCATTGGTAAAATTTAATTTGTAACCAAATAAAAAATATACATGAAAAAAATTAATCATCATGAATTAAAATATATTAATGTTAAATAAATATATGTTTAATTATATTCAGAAAATAAAATTTTATATGTTCATATTAGAAAATTTCTAAATGAAATAGAAATTGAGAAGAAATACCATACCTCATGATTTCCTTTAGGGGATAATGGTCTTTCCTCATTAGTAATGGTTTTAAGAATGTGTTTAATTTATAAAAAAACATATAAATATTTTTAATATAATATTTGATCGTATTATATCTCTTTACTATTCTTTTGTTAACAATATTTTATTATTTATATTATTCTCGGTGTTAATTACCATCTTTTGTCATGTGTGTTTTTTTCCTTAAAATTCCATCTCTAGTAAATGGGATAAAATAAATCATAAATGGAATTATATTAATATTATAATTATAATATTTACTATGAAGATATATATATTTATAACTATTATTAATATTTTTTCCTGAAAAGTCAATCTCACTACTTTGTGAAGATGACATGTCGTACGTATACACAATCGATGATATCATTCCTTCAATGCGTGAATGGGTATAAAAGTGTAATATATATAATATATATATATTCCATAATTTATATCATGTTATATATATTATATATATTTATTAACTTTATCCCTCTTAACTTCCATTAAAATCAAAAGTGAATAATAAATCACAACGGTTCGTGTAGCTGTATTTCGCCGTAAACAGAAGTGAAATTATAATATTTTAGTCATAAAAGAAAATAAAATATGATATGAGATATTATAATTAAATATGTATTATTTATCATAAATAATAAATATATACAGTAAACCCATCATTATATCCTACCAAGTGACGTGTTTCTGGGAAAGGATTTAAATCAATTCACAAGGTGGTTGTTTCTCAAACACACAGTCGATGATTTCATTTCCCATTTGATAGAAGTGGATATAGATATATGTTACTAAATTAACATAATAACATATAATAAAATTAAAAATACTATATTTACTATACTATCAATATTTATGAATATTGTATGGAGGATGAAGATGAAATAAAATAATAATCATCAGTGAAGAATGTTACCTCTTATTCGGATGAACTTTTTAGGATTTCATCAAAAGAAATCATATGATGATTTTATGATTTAGAAAAGGGATACATGATTTTTTGGGGGAATTAATTAGGTTACATGGGTAGGTAATGGACGAAAATAATGGCATTGTATGTGTGAATATGGGTGGAAAGAGGGTGGTCTTTTATAATTGGGTGAGAGGACACCCATGAAATTTTTGAATAAAATCAATTACACCCATGTTTTTATCATCCAAAAAGCATAAAAATTGGGACATTATATAATATTATTGGAGAAACTACCATAATATATTTATAAATGGGTTTTTGAAAATTGTTTAGGTTATTTTAACACATATTTGTTATTTTATCCCATTAATAAATCAGTTCTGACCTTAACTAGAATAATTAATTATTACTCCTTTTAATATTCATTACAGTCAAAAATTATAATGAACATATAAGGTAATAAGAATTATTATGGTCATAATTTTCAAATCTATTTTTCTAATTTTAATTCACAAATTTTTATTAGTCAAATTAAAAATTACACCCAAAAACATGACGATCAAGCGAGTTACGAAAGAGAATGTTTACCCATGTATATATGGTTTTAATATCAATATTCAACATTTAATATATAAAACAGACAAATGTTTTTTTAAATATAATATTAATGAAATAAATATAATTTAAAATAAATTTAATTTATAATTAAATTTGATAAATAATGTAAATGGGAATCTAGTTTTTAAAAAATATGAATTTTTGACTATTCATTACAAAATGAACCATTTCAAAAAATCCCGAAAATTAACCAGGTAATAATTGTAATATGATGATTTACAAAATGAATATCCTTTTATTAAATAAATATCTAAATGTTATAATTATTTATGTTAAATATGATATCAATGAACGATTATACCACCATTTTCAAAAGAATAATCATCTAAAAAATTCATTTTCTTTCAAATGATTCATGTTTTGTTTATAATCAATAGAATAAAATTGAATTAATTTTTTAAATTTATAAACCAAATCAATTTCATAATTTATATATTCCTATAAATTCCCTTTAAAATAAATTCAATGTTATAATAGTAATGTTTAAATAATATTCTTATAGAGATTCATGTTTGATTTAAACCTTGTGTGGCCTGCATCACATCCTATTGAAGATATTGAATTTTATTAAAATGAAATAAATAATTATGGATTTGGGGGATACATTCCTACCAAAGATATATTTATAGTTTATCTATTAAAATGTTAACCTTTTCCAAAGTTTATTGTAGATAAAACATTCATATAGGTGTGTAATAAAATAATTCTAATAATCCAGGAAACAACTAAATATATCAAAACAATTTGTACATAGTTTTTTTAGATTTATAGTTGAAATTGAATCAAGAATGTAAATGTATTATTAATTTTTTCATAATGATCTCCCAATTTCATTATTTCAATATCCCTTTTAACAATATCCATTATTAAAAAACACACCATCATTAATTTATCACTTTCATCTCATCAGTTTCACTTAATTCATTGAACTTTATCAATCTAAATCTCTATTTTCGGTTAGGGGTATTTCATAATTTTTATTATTTTTTATTTGTTTATACTACTTTTAATCTCATGTCTTTGAACCTTCTTAACATTATATAGTATATATAGGTTTTATATATATTGTTTTTTCTTCAAAACACCTCAATGATATTAAATTAATTTTAAACCAACTCTAAGGGGTTTAATACATCATAAAATTTGAAATCTAATATGGAGATAATACACTATTAATGAAAATATATTATTTAAATAATATGATATTTTTTACAATATATGGGAAATATGAATTAAGTCTTCTTCCATTAAGACATACAAATTAACATGTTACCTTATGGATCTGATTAGTATTTTCTTTTTAGATTCCATAGATATATTTTTGGTTTCCACTGTACATGATATTATAATATATTCTTAGATAATGGATGAAAAAAATATCATTTTGAGAATTTTATAATAATTCTGAGAATGGAAAAAACAATATAACTATTTTTAATGTAGTAATTATAAATATAGAAAGCATAAATCTTAGTTCATGGATTCATGAGAGAGAGTATATTTTTTTAACGTTAAGAGGTGGATATATTTAATTAATTCCATGAAACAATAACATGTATAAAGACATATATTTTTAATTAATTGGATAGATATTATCTATTTTTTGGGATAAATTTAACATTATATCCAGTCAGCTAACTTGTTCAACATAACAATGTGTATTATTATACATGATGAATTAATATTTATAAAATAACAATGATATTAATAGAAGAATTTTCAATACACCTTCACATATATTACACAAGGGTGTTGAAGGTTCTCAGATATACAATTATGAATGAATAAAGTTATTTGATAGTGTCATTGTAAAATAGGTCATATTGGTATCTTATGCCTTATGTTTTTTAATGGTTTATCAGTAATATTAAAAGATACAAGATTTTGGGTTAAAATTTGTACTGTTTTCCTAAATGAAGTTGATTAATTCTTTCAATTGTAAACTTTTATAAATATATACCGATACTATGATCCTAAATTATATATTCAAATATAAATATTTGAATCTGTTTTAAAAGATATGGTTATAGTTGATGAAAAATAATGACTACTCAATATATTTCCACCTTCATATGGTGAACAAGGTGGTTAATTGTCCATGATGGAATGATCGTACTAAATAATCCCTGATGAGAATGGATTTAAAATAAATACTAATATATTTTAAAAGGATGGACTAAGAAATTAAAATGAATTGGTATGAATAATATCTTTCATAATAAAGTAATCAACCATCCATCCATGAGATGATATAGAAAACAAATGAGTTAGATATATATATATAGATGGTTTTAAATATTCTTGTGTTAAATCTAGATATAAATTGAGTTATATAATTTCTTACCCATATATATGTCTCATTCATAAACACAATAGTGAAGGAGATAATTGTATGATAAATGTAGTACATCCTCTAATATTCTCCATGGAGGAATGAAGATTTATATAGATTTTAATCCACAATTCTTTTCAGACAGCATGAAGATTTATATTTAATATAATATACCTCCATGAATCGTATATTACCATATCATGGTTGAAATATTTTAGTTAAATGGGTTTACGTAATTATTACCCATACCATTAAGTAATTGGTATAAATGCACCATGAATTTCATTGTATATCATCAAATGATTTCTCAATTCCATTTTGGTTTTAGTTTAATTACTTAAATGTATATTTCATTTAATTTAAATTTTACAATGTTTCTTCCCTGATAAATGTACAAAAGCATATATAATGGATATGGTGAGATAAAAATGTTTACCACTCCATATTATTTTAGATCGAGATCCCAGGAATAAAATAAAATTCAAGAGAGGTATTCATCATGTAATGGACCCAAAATTAAGTGTTGTCACTTCTTATCATCCATATAAAAATGATTAATATAAGAAGAACACTCGATAATTAGAAGACATGATAGGATTTTGTTCAATATATTTCTAATGAGGTTAGTAATAACACTCTTCCATTAAATAGTTCTTAGATATATGTTATTTAATTTCTAGAATTTAATTATATCTTTATGATTCTATTTACATGAAGAGTATTAAAGCATTACTATGTTGGTGTAATGTTGTATAATATAAGATTATTGGATGAGATCATTCGCAAGAGTTTTAAGAAGATATTAAAACCATTCATGATACATTTATACATCCCAAAGACATCAGAGGTGCAACGAAGTTACATTTTGAAGAGATCACATGTTAGTTGTGAGAGGGAAGGTTTTACGTAGAGTTTCCCCATTGAAATGGATTATGAGATTTAGAAAAACAGAAATTAATACATGGATACATTGGATCCTTTAAATTTATAAATATGGTGAGGATGGTTGTTTATTGTTATTAACATCCACCAGACAACCCTCAAGATCCTTATGTTTTCCATTATCACATTTTATGAAATAAAACCATTACCCTTCAAATATAATGAACTTTTAGACAATACCAGTGTAACATGATCTCTTTTATAAGGATTAATCAATAAAAATCCTTAATCATATAGAAAAATTAATATTAAAGAATATCACTCACCCAGATAATGTTCTCTAGAGGAATCATATGTTTTAGGATGTTACATAGTACCCTAATAATGTGATGAGTTAGAAGAACTCCTATTTTTATCTATATTATAATATATCATTCTTGAAATTCATTTAAGGAATGTATAATTTAACACCCTAATATTTTAGTATATATTTCAATTAAAATAAAAATTATTTATTTGAATCATTATAATAGAAAAAATAATATATTTTAATGATAGGAAATATTACAATAATAGATAATAATGAATAAACTATGATAATGAAATATGAGATATCATTAAAAATTTATAAGAAGAATAAATATATAAGATAAAAAAAAATATCACAAACCCTAAAAAAATATCATCATTGAATATTCTAATGATCATACATTCGATTATAATAATAGAAATAAGGAACATCTTATGAAATATAATATAAATTTTGATTGTTAAGTGATTGAATTGGTTGAATCACCCTTGATATATATTTAATTTTATATATAGGAAAGTAATGTGATCATTATATATATGTTCATTGTAATATGATCATTTGATAAATTGAATTAATAAAATATAAATAATTAAATGTAAATTGATTTCATTAATATAATTTAATGACAAAATATATATTTATTATCAATGATTTATTTTAATTTGTTGTTTAATTTTATCATAATAATTTAAATTGACATGTTTTAGTATGTTTTATTAATGAAATTATTCCTCATTAAAATAGTTTAGAACTCATTTAATTTTTAATTTATATGAAATAGTATTAAGAACATTTAATTATTTAAAATTTATATGCATATAAATAATTATAAGTCTTTTAGTTTTAATCATCAAAATTAAATTTGATATATTTATAAAAAAATTATATGAAATCAAGTCCAAAATTTTAATCATAAATTTAATACAAGGTAACATGGTAAAAAAAATTAATTCCTAAAAATATATTTCTAATGTGAAAATGTACATACCACATTAAATTTAAAAGTAGGTATAATTTGTTCAACAAAGTGATAATGACCTAAAATATCATTAACACCTATATCTAAATTTTATAGTTGAACAAACTCATGACTTATTACTAAACTATTTTCACATAGTTTCCACATTCCTTTTAAAAATACTACCTTATACGTTAATGATTGAATATTTAAAGAAATTATCCGAAGTCCTCTATTAAAAAAGACCCCTCATCAAAAGCTCCCCAAAAAATCCTTACCTTTTATTATACCATACATCACATATGATAATTCCACTCCAAAATACATTATATGTCATTAGTAGTGTTTTTTTTCAAGAAGGTGGCTTAAATACATTTTTCATAAAGATCTCATGTTAATAATATTTTAGTTAATGAAAAAATGTACATAAACTCTTCTCTATATTTTTTTAATACATTCTATTATAAAATATTATTAAATGTTATTGTCCCATCTGTTATTTAATATTTACATAGTTATTATATTGAAATAATTATATTATTATTTAATAAATATAATATCATTCTAATTTATTACTATATAATACTATTTTTTGGGTGGTTTCAGACTCATACCTAATTGATTCCATATCAAAATCACAATAATGAGTAATTTATCTCATAGATATGATTTAGGAAGTGTGACATTAAAAAATCAATGTTTATTATAAAGTAACATATTTTTACCATAAAATTATCTCAAACATGGTCATTATAGATTCCAACCTAGAGAATCAGACATAAATATCCATAAAATTAATATCGGTATGATAAAATGATGATAAAATAATTATTAAACTATCTTGTAAAATTATGGAATGATGAAAATGTTATCAAATATTTATGGTCACAATCACAATTGCAAAAAATAAACAAAATAGTAAAAGATACAAAAAATAATTTTAAAATATAGAATAATATTTGAATAAATGTGATATTAAATATTAAAATTGAAGAATATAAAAGGTAATAGATTAGAATTATATGTTGAAATAATTATTTTAAATGGTTATATATATTACATCGGTATTTAAAAAAACTCTTATTTAAATTGGAGTAAATTTATTTGAATATTTTCAATCCCACAGTGAAATCATTATTTAATGTTCTTAAATTACTTTTGGGGGAAATTATCTATTATCCATCTCTTTAAAAAAACTTTTCCCTTGATCAATCCCTTTAGAAATAAACCATTTTTTTTAAGTGAATGAATTTTTTTTAGAATTTTTTTTATGAATTCTCATAATTTAATAGTAAATATGTTTTTATATGTTACAAAGTTCTAAGAATAGATTATTTAAACCAAGGAAATTTTTTATGTGACTACCAAATATAGAAACTATTTCCTATGGAATGAATCTTCGATAATAATGAAAACAGTTTTTTATATACAATTATTTTAGGTTTATGATTAGATGTTATCATTCTCTAATTGGACTAAAGAATTTTTCATAATGTCTTATATATTTCACTATGCATAATTTTTTGATAAAAAATTTATATATTTTTAATTCATAGAAGGATTTTTTTATTTGGGATTATATACTTTGACGAGGAAAAATATATTTTTACTATATTAAGAAAATGATTCATCTCCTGGGAAAGAACCACTAGAATTTCTATTAATCAAAGAATGTGGTCAAGACTAGAGGAAATAAATCTATGGAGGAAAGGGTGAAGCTTAATGGTATAACTTGTTGATTCCAAAATGATTATTTTGAGATCCTCCAGAATCATGGAATTATTAAGAAGAAAACCAGTGGTCGTAGTAGATGCTAAAAAACCAGAGTTAGAGTGACTTATGTAATTTAGTATCACATACCCCATGCCTAATCTAATATGGGATTAATTCTAGGTCTGTAATATTCTTTTTTTAAAAAATTATAAAATATTTAATTTTAATAATTTATTATTCCGTCATATTTTCCATAAAATTATACATTTCATTTTCATGTAGTCATCACCCTATTTCTATGCGGTCCATTATACAATAGTTATATTCTTGACACTATAAATATCCATAGGATGGTATTACTCTATATCCAATAAGTTGTTACATGACTCTAAAATATTCAAATGATATATTATCTGATGATGTCTTTATTGTGGGGAGCTTTTTGAGTAATTTTTATTGTTGTATTATTGAAGAGTCTTTCGAGGGAATTTACCAATGTTATTCACATTAGAATATATTTTTAATTGATATTGTGTGTCTATGAGGTTTCATGAGGTAATATTACGTAAAAATAATTATTAATGATACAAAGGTAATCTAATCACTTAAATATGGTGTTTATATAGTAGATTGACAATTTTTAAAATCTTTTATAACTAAATAATATGTTAATGATCGATTATACCTTTCATGGAAAAATACAATATTTGATACCGATTATCTGTGTTGATTCTGGTTTTTATTGAATAAAATATTATTAGAAGGTATGAGTAAAATAACTATTAGTTTCTATTTATGTTTTTATTATCAATATAAATAATATATTCATTGTGTTTTATTACTATATAATCAAGGTCAAAAATGATTTAATAATGTAGTCGTGTATATTACTGTTCAAACAGGGTGATGTAAAAGGTAAAACATGTTGAAATAAAATACTTGAAATATAGGTGAATAAAATTAAGATTATAAAATGATACAAGAATTTAATATAGAATAAATTAGTGTAAATATTGGATACTTGATCACTAAAAGTTATATATTTGTTATATTGGTGAGCTAGATGATGATAATTCATAATTTTTAAAGGAAATATCAGGATACTATTACTAATTTTTAGAAGACTAGAAAATAGTTGATATTATGTCGAATTATGGATTAAAAATTTTAGTGATTTTATATCATTTTATATGTTGATAGTTGATTACTAATACTATAATAAGTTGAATGATACAAATCTCAGAGATATATTTCATCTGAGAATGGCCGTTTATATAATGGAATAGTGAATTTAGAACATAAAACTCATCTTCTTAAGAGTAAAACATATAATGACCCCAAACATTTATTTTTATTAGATGATATGACTATTGAAGGAGGATTTATCACAGTTTAGATGTTTTAATGATGAAAATTATAGTTGGTGATATTCATTATTTTTTATTTATAGAAACAAATATTTTCAGTAAATTTTAATTTAAAAGTGTTGTAAATGTTTCCAGGGAGTTTTTTTATTTCCGAAGATACATGGTGAAAAGGTTATATTTTGAATTTATGATGATATAAAAATTATAACATAAGGGATATAGTTTTACTTCTCATTTAGAGAAGTAAAAATAATTTGAAGAGGTAACTCATATATATTCACCATCAATATATATTGAACATATATGGATTTGGATAATTATTTGACCTATCATCGAGTAGGTGCCAATATTTTCATCAAACCATATATTTAACTTATGTCGTATATTTAATTATATTATTATATAATGTTGTTCTGGTTGAGTTATAAATGGTAGGGGACAGAATCTCAAATATGATGAAGGGTTAATTTCAAATGTAATGAAAATCGTAAAAGATCACATCTAATTTAATCCCCAATTCCCAATAGTTCAAATATTCCTAGGACCTATAATTAGTGTTAGAGGACCAAGGATCCATTTATGAAGTTTTTATTTATTATTGATGAAATATATCTAGTCAGTCAGTAGTTTGGGTATTCCTCCCTTTGATGAAAAAAATTCAAGGATAAGTGAATAAGCTGGTAACATTTATTCCCCCACATGGAATAGTGGTAATTTATGAATCTTCTATCATATTAATAATAATGGAGAAAAATAATCTCATGACCTATGATAATAAAAGGAGTCATGAGGTGGATGGAAGACAGAAAAATATTGTCATTTTAGTTTTATATAATGTTAATATATAGGTGATGATATTTAATATTATAAGGTGTCCGGGGAACAACATCGATGAATATTTGAGGTAAATGTAAAATTATTGAAGAAAAAAACATACAAAGAAGTATTTTTAGTTATATAATAATAACTAAAAAAGAAGATACTGAAAATTAAATCACCAAGGTGAATATTAGTGAACATTATATTATTTCTAGAAATCTCAGAGGATTCAGTAGTTGATAAAAAATTAATATAAAATTGCGTATATAGATTTGATTAAAAAGTTATTTTGTTTGAATATAGATATTACATATCTGAATATAAACTAATTAAAATTTTTTGTATGATATTATGAATTTATCTTAACTATATATTCATTTCATATTGATGTGTTATATTAATTGTACATTGAATCTTAAATTCTGAGAACTTGTTGATATTTACTCTAATGAATTTGGATGTAAGGAATATAATTAATTATATTATATGATGATTATTTATCTTATACTATGAAACATATAGTATTGAAAATTTATCTACAAAGGTAATCTCCCTTTAAAAAGATTCAACTATACAAAAATTAGAAACATCTCAACATAAATTACATAAATGTTTTATAACATGACGATGTTGATAACTAGGATAAGACAATTAATGAATAAGTTTATTAAAACATATATAGAAGTTTAAGAATGAACATAAAACTTGAAATTTGTTTCTAGAAGAATCAAAAGAAGCATGTTGAGTGAATAAGAAGTGTATGGCTATACTATTAGTAGACCAATAGATGATGAAGTTTCATATATGTTAAAAACCTTCATGGATTATATTGATAATAATTGATTGTAAATTAATGATGAAATGAATAAATAGTTGACGAAACATACATATCAAATACAATAAAACTCGATGTTTTTCATTTTCTTGAGAAAAAACATCAATTCCATAACTAATTTATACTATTGAAGAATTAATGTTAAATAAAGAATTCAGGAATATAAGAATATATTAAAAAGGTAGATAGCTTCATTGATGAAATTAATGATCACATGTGGAATGTTATAAAATGTTGTTACATGATAAGAGACCTTGTGTAAAAAAATATTAAAATCTTTTTAATGCATAATAAACATGTATAAAGGTTTAAATTAATTTGAAAATTTTTATTGTAGAATAATAATGAATTTAAGGGAAGAATGAATTTTTGAGGTTATAAGAGTGTATAAATTTAGTCCACCTGTCTACTTGAACTCATATATTCCAATCTATGTGGATCAATGACAAAACAATCATTGGATAAATATTTATACATTTTCAAATCCATTAAAAATTATACATATGTTACAAATAAAATTTTCATGGAAAATAAATTAGACTATTTCTATAGGTTTCACATATTTTTATTGGATGTTGAGATGGATATAGGTGTATTTTTTTGAATATTGAGAATTGGAAATGGAAAAGGTAAATATTTATTTCCCTTGAAACTTAACTTGAGTAAAATAGAATGAAACAATATGATATTTCTCCCTCCAATACTAAACCAAATGTTGTTTTAGAAATGTAAATTAATGATTTAGTTGATATGGTTAAAAAGAGGATTCTAAAATATAAACATTCAATATTTTTTGGATGGAAACAATAGTTACACATTTTCATGTTCTAAATACATATCTATTATGAACAAAATAAAAATATAAAACAAACCTGAGATGTGTCATAAGATAAATTCTATAGTGAAGAAATATTATTGTTATTATGTGTAGTATTATAATAAGGATAAAAAATTGGTATTTAGGATATATTATGTAAAAATTGTCAAAGAATGAATTTTATGGGATCTTCATCAAACATAATAATCTATATATTTTGGAAAAAACGTATGTGTTAGTTGGTTTAATCCTATTATGTAAATTTCATTGATAAGTAGTCCTCCTAAATAGAACAGGAGGGAGAATATATGGGTAGATCAACAGAATATAAAAAGATTTTATATATAGTGTGAAATGATAAAAAATCTCATTGAACTTAACCCTATATGTGATGATTCCATACAATTAAATGCAAAGCTATGAATACTATAACAATAGTAATAAAATAAAAGTCATTAAAAAATAGTTTGAACAATGAAATAGAAGTTAAAATAAGAAAACATTGATTTAGACTAGAAAAAATATGATTCCTGAAAATAAAATGGATCAAATCTCATTGGTGGATACAAAAATATTTTTTATGTTGTATTATATAAATAATGGAAATGGTTGATTAATTGATAGTTGTATTAAATTGTGAAAATGTAAACTATAAATATTGATTTTACACTAAATTTAATGAATGTTATAGAAACATGATGGTTGGTAAAAAAATACTCCACTAAAAATGTAAACTTTTTTAGAATAAGAATACATTAAATTAAAATGAATATCCACTCCTGAAATGTTTTTGATTTGGATAAAAAAAATTCCCTAGTATCATAACTTGAATCTATCGTAATGCTTTTTATTTTTCCCTTATAGAAATATTAATGAATATGAAAAAGAAATATAGTCTTCATTTATAAATTGTAATGTTTAAGAAGATGTTTATTTTATGAAAATAAAGGGTCTAATCCTTGATAATAAAAGAAACATTTTGTGCAAGCTAAGGGAATAATTTTCTGGGATCACTAAATCTCCTTATTCATTGTATTTTAAAGAAGAAAATTTTATATAGATGATAAAATTTTGTAATGGAATGTTTGATATGAACATATATTCTATTGATAATATGAATGTGAATATTATAATTACATTATAATAATACAAGTAAGACAATGATTAGATGGCCACTCATAATAATAATACATGTCAGAAATAATTTTCAGTTTTTCTAGTAACAATGATTAGCACTTCTCATATTGAAAACTGATTATACATGTTAGAAAAAAAAAGAATACACAGTTTAAATTAAATGAAATTTAATAAAATGTGATGTTTTAGACAATATTTATATAATATTAGAATTATTTTAACACACAAATTATAGTTTTATGAAAATAATAAATGTTAAATCTATGAAAATCGATAATCAAAAGTACTTTCAAATGATAATCAGATTTTTTTTCCATATTAAATTATTGAAAAAAATCCTTTTATAAGTGGTATAATAATGTTTTAGATTTCTCAGTGACTCAAATCACTCCCACATGTTTTATATAAAAATCATCATTAGGTATGTTAATGGATCAATAAATTTTCCATTAATGTATGTGTGTAATTATGTGAACATAAATAGTTTTACATATGATTTTTTTAGTAATGTAATGAAAAAAATCAATATCATGTAGAACATTATTTTTTCATGAATGTTGTGTTAGGTGAAATATTAAATATAATTTTGAGTTACTTATGTATAGTCTAGGTAGATTATGATTTTCTAAAACATTGATGTACTGACATGATGTGTATTAATGGTTAGTTGGTTGATTTATGATTGAATTTTAGAATGCCATTGGAAATTACATGAGACACAGAAGGAAAATTAATCTATCAATGAATCTAGCGGAACACTCTTGATCCATACACATTGTTATTCAGTATCATTCAAATAAATAACTTGATTTCCTATGTATTTTATTTGATATTGTACATAAAAAAACTAATTTTATATATGTTAATCAACTATATTCCATAGGAATGATTTAATGAATTTATGAGAAAACTATATGTTCAAACTACACCCCATCATAATGATGATATTGGTGGCCCCAAGTATTCATTGTATTTTTTAAAAAAAGGGGAGATTAAGTACAAAAATTTATTTTTAATTTTTTGTTTTTTGAACCTTAATCTGGGTTTCTCAAAAATATTTTCAATTATAAATCAGATACTTTTAAATTATAGAAGATATTTTAGAAGGATTAATTAAATATCGTTTCCAAAAAAATAATTTCAGTGGGGGATAAAATTATTTTAAAAACATTTCTTCATACCGGTGTTTTCTATTAAGATAATTCTATATTATATAGTATTCATTTTGGTGGAATTTTATGAGAAACTATAATAAGAGTATGTGATGCCGGAGTTAAAAAAATACCCAATTTGGGATATTAATAACAACTTAATATGAAACTGATTATTATTATTATTTATTTTAAATCATTCATGTAAGAAATTTTGTAACACCCAATGTTATTGTGTATTTCTTTTAATTAATTTAAACTTTTCAATATGTCTCATTTTCATAGTACACTAAATATAGATTTTTTTTAAATGAAATAACTACATTTCTCATTCATTATACAGAAAACAAAGTAAATATTATTCTACACACAAAATATAAACTAACATTATGTGCATGCTACCCTATGTTCATCTTGTGTTACACCCAATTCTGAGTTCCCTTGAAAACATGTGTTGAATGCAAGGATAATTTTTACCAAACTACAATACATTATTTATATTGTATATTAAATAGTATTATAGCTTCCAAATTTAAATTATATGTAATTATTTGAATAATATTAAAAAAATTGTTACACTATAATTTTCCAACATAAGTAAAATTATTCATTTGGTTGATAATTACTTATATGTGAATGTAATCACAATTTAAAAACAACGATTTTCATTTTCAATGAAGTCTATTCTTCTATATAAAAAGTTAATTTTATATCAATAAATTATAAAAACACACTTTTGAATAACATTTCATAAATTAAATTAAATATTTAACATTCAATAATTTTTAAAATGCTTCCTATTGATTTGATAGGAATAGGATAGTAATAAATACAAATTTTAAAACACTGTATTTTTCAAAAATATAATTTTAAATCCTTTTATAAATGACAGGATTTTAAGTTAATATTTTTACACATTTATAATTTTATTTGAGAAAATAAGATTTCTTTTTGAATAATTAATATCAAAATTTACATTGCATGGATTTTATGAATATTTCTACGAAGTTTCATTTTTTGGTTAATAGTGAAAATTTAGGAATTTCAATTGAAAACTACATTTCGATCTAATATATTTATATATTTAAATTTAATTATAAATTTTATATATATTCAATTTAGTTATATTTTATAACAATTAATCCATTTTTGGTCATTCAAATAAATTTTATATGAAAATTGGTTATTATGCCTATTGATTCTTTTAAACATTTCACTTTAAAATGAAAATTGTTTTCACATTATTTTAAATTGATTTTTCATAGAAATGTGATTAAAATTTAGAAAAATGTATTTTATACTTTTATTCATCATAATTTATAATTTTAATGAATTTCATCTTTGTTTTTCCCCAATATATTTATAAATATAATTAAAATTTATTACAATGATTTATGTAACAAAAAGATTACATATTTGTTAAACATTAATTTAAGGGGGAAAATAATATAGAAACAAGTACAAAATCCATTTGATGGGTATATTTCAAACAATTTGACTGTTTTATAAAAAATGGGAGAGTATTCAAGGAACATGATTTAAGGGAGACCTCCCAATAATGTTTACCTTTTTATATTTACAAGAGTTCCACTCCTCATCCAATATAAAAAGGGTACTCAACCCTCACTTATTCCAATATATGAATCCATTTATCATAGAATGAAAAATAAAAAATCTCATCCAAAAATCAAATCCATAATCCTATAATCCCCCCTTTTCTCCTACAAAAACCATGGAGTCCCCAAATTTAAAACAGAAAGGAGTTACCCAAAAAAGAGGTCACATCTTTCAACAATAATTATTTTAATTTTAATTATATAATTATTCAATTATTCTTCTTACATGATTTTATAATAACATTACTATCATCAATATTCATGTGTACAACGAACTACCACCTCTCAAAACGATTTCGTTCGTCTTTTCCATTACCACCACTCATGGTTTGGAATTATGTGATTTATATAATTTTTTTGTATGATATATATTAAATATATGATTTATTTATTCTACTTGAATTATTATATAAAACAATAATTTGGTCTTTCCATTTATCGTAAATTTGATATCTTCGTTTGTGGGCGTGTGAACTACCACCTTCTCAAAGCGATGTGATTCATTCATACATTACATGGAATGTATTTTGGATGGGTTTTTAAAAAAAATGATTTGTATGAAATAAAAATTCTATTTTAATATTAATATATATATTTTTCATTTACATGCATTATTTCAGTATAAAAATAATGCAGATACAGTGTTAATGCCTACGTACGAGCTATCGTCTCCATGGACAGTGTATTCCATTTTATATTTAATTATTTAATTAATTTTTATAAATATTTTTATAAATAATATATAATATATTTTATGTTTTGTTTTATATTATGTAATAAATATATAAGGATATATGTACTAGGATCAGGAATAGTAATTCAAAAAAATATACGAATAAATCAGATGTTACATGAAACATACCATTAATATGGAATTGTTAATATATGGTCTATATGACGTCATAATAAAGTTATATATTTTATCAGATAAATAATAGTGTTAATTTTTCGATTGATACTAAATTAATATTTATTATCTATGAGTTTTGAATATTAGTGATGAAATTCTAGACTTATAGTAATATTATTCTTGTATCTCTTTTATTTCTATGAGAGTAATGCCTTATTCGCCCAGTAATTTATTTTTCGTAGTGAATATACTACCCATGAATGTTTTATATGATTTTAATACTTACATTTATGTGTATTTACATGTGAATTTTAATATATTTAATTTATTGGGTTTAATGTTCAAAAGTTACCAAATATAAAATGAATTTTGTCTCATTTTCCTTCTTTGAGATAAAAACTTGTTATTCAAGTATATTTTCCTTCGAGGCTTATATAAATCCCATTGAATTGATATATATTTGATATTATTCTATTCTTTTTATTTTATGTTTCATTTAATGTTATTAATTCATTCAGAGCATGAATCATGTTTTCTAATGTGGTAACTTTTAATTGCTACAGTCTCATTATTTATCGTGATATTTTATGATTATGCTTCCATTGATGAAATCATATGATCCATATCTCAATAAATCTATCAATATTTCATCTCATATGATCACTCATTATATCTTAAATTATAGATTCTAATTTCCTCTCTTTTATAATTAATAATATGATGATATTTTTCATCAAATCTGACTCCATGTCGCTTTTTAGTCAAGAATATTTGTTCTTATAAAACCTTGTTCTCTAAAAATGTTTTAAAAATCAATTTACTATGATTTTTAAAGATTTATTTTTCCATGCTATAATATTTAGTAAAAATTGGTTTCTTAAAGTAATATATTTTTCATTTTCATTTCATATAACCTTTATAATTTTTTTAAACAAAAAATTACTATTCATCTTGTACGGATTTACCCACTATTATAACTGTCATTTACTTGAACCATCCTATGAAAGATTACAAGGTTATATTTTTGTAGAAAATTTTCCATTATATAATATAAATCAATTTTGATTAAATATTATTCAGGGAAGAATGTATTAGTAATGGATTTATGTTTAAAAGGCATTTTAAATGATTTTTAAATATTACATTATATGTTTTTGGGGTTATTTTCTAATACGTAAGAATAATAAATGTTTTAATATTAAATAATTATTTTTTAATAGGAAATGATTAATTATCAAGACATGTTTTAATTATTTTTAAACCATACAATATAATTTTCTATGTGGGATTTCAATGAAAGTGATTTTTAAAATGATTTATGTCTTTAAAATACATTTTCAATAAAAGGCTATTTTCCATAAGAACTTCTTCTTGTGTTCATTCAAATCCCTACCACATATATGTGGAAATAGTTTCATATTTCTTATTCTTTACTGGGTATATGATCCATGTAAACCATTATTATTATTTTTGAGTGGTTCGTGTAAGGTGGAAATGTTGTTTATGAAACATCTACCTCTACCATGGGTATTACCATAAAAGTGATTATGAACCCCACTACCTTTCACATGTTTTTATAGGATGAAATGGTTACAAAATTTATCTACTTTTCATAAGTGATGAAATGATTAAATTCTTATAATACCCATTTCAATTCACGGGTAATTATATAATGTTTACAAAACCCATCTCCATTTATGGTTCTTGATATTATGAATGGTTTGTTAAATTATGGAACATGCATGTTTCTCTAAATTTAGTGAGGGGTGGGACCTATATATCCCTCCAAATCATTAGTAAGTGATAGATATTTTATAATCCTAATTGTATATGGTAGGGAATTGTAATCTCGAAACACAAAGGTGTAAGGGAGAGAACCAAATTCCCAAATAAAAATAATACAAAAAAGGCCATCCCAATCCCGAAACAAGAGGGAACATGAGAGGGAATCCCATGCCTGAAGAAATAGGGTAGAATAGAGGGCATCCCAAGACCAAACCAAGAGGTTACATGAGATGGAATTATGATCCTAAGACATTATTGTACTGACGAGGGAATCCCAATATTGAATAATGAAGGTACATGGGAGGCTACCCCAAGCCCAAATTAGTAGGGTACAAAGGAGGGAAACCAATGCATGAAAGAATTAAGAAACCATGAGGGCATCATGATCCAAATAAAGTTACATGTGTTTTTATCCCAGGCCTAAAATGTTATCATGGTCTAGGTAGGTAGAATCTACCTATTATTTTCAATGATTATATGCATAAAACACTTCTGTGTCTTATTCCTCTGTAATACCCTCATAGATTGTGCTCCTGATTACCTTATGATTCATGTCTTATCAACTCAAAATCTTTATGTCAAGAATTTTTATTTTGTTATTTTATATAAAGGGTATGATCTTTAAATTTTATTATCATCTCCTATTACCCTTATACTCATGTTATGCTGGCATATCTCCCTTGTTTACCCTTAATGTTCGTCTCTTCTCGCCCAATTATTATGTTTCCTATCCCTGAGTGATGAAGAATGGTCGTAAGAAGGTAGATCATTAAGGGAGATGTTGAAGTCCTTTGACCAAGTTATATGATTCTACTTACTTGTTTTCAAAAATGTTATACTATTATGGTCCTTAGGGTTGTATTTTTGTAATGTTTTGATTATTCATCAAATTTGATGTAATATCCTTTTATGTTAATATTATGTCGCTATAGTTGGTATCAAAGGAATGGTTTATTCAACCATTGGAAACAAAGGTGGTTAAATATTAGAGAGAAACCTATTGACTTTTCTAAGGATATGTCCAGTAATTTCTATAAGAATAATATTAATGTGTCCTAAATTTTAATGAAGGTGTCATGGTTTAGGCCTCCAATAAGTAATTTTTCATGATAATGATATTTTATTATATGATATTATTTCATCCCACTGTTCTTTTTTTATCTAAATAGTATTAATTAATAGAAGAAAGTATTTTAACAATCCATGTAAGGGGTGTTGAATGTACGAGAATTATGAAAATAAATGTCCTTAGTGGAAATATCATGAAGTTAATCATGAGGGTTGTTATATTATTGGTTATAATAGTGATGATAATGATATTATAAATGAAAAACAATAAGAAAAAAACCTTATCATAATGTTTTTAGGAACTATGGAATTATGAGTCATCAGTATAGATCTATACAATGGGTGTCTATAGAAACTATGAGTATAGCCTGAAATAATTTTATCATTCCCATGGGTTAACCCAAAAAATTGATATATATCTATACCTAGGGTTTTTAAACCATAGTTATAATTTTTCCCTATAATAAACCTATACCCATGGTTTTATAAATAATTTGGATTTCTATCTGCCCTAATTTGGCAACAACATTATATCTTCTAGCCCCTAAACCAATAAATAATATAAAAACTATAATTCACCTTAAACTAAACACAAATATTATATATATATAGAATTCAAAGAACTACCTATTATGTGTTTTAATCATTTTCCGTGATATAAAATACATATACATCCATACAAACAATCAATTCAAGTCATTAGAAAAAATCCCGATGTATCTCTATTGCTATGTAAAAAAATTAGAAGACAAATATCTCCACCACAACCAAAATCCCCATCATATTTACCAGTAACAACATCCTTTTCATTGGATGTTTCATTTAAATTATCATTATCATCATCATCATCATCATAATCATCTTTTTCATCCTCATCGCCACCACTATCTGCTTGACTAACACTCTAGACATCATTATCATCACATGATCTATCATTAGAAGATCAAATTTATTCTATATATGAATAAATAGTAGTAGCAACCACTAATTGACATTTTTGACATATAACTAAAACATATTTCATGATCTTTTTAGTGATTAGTATACTTCTGTTATGCTCTTATAAAGAAATTTTTTGGGCCTCATATGCTTCTGCATGTTCACTTGTTATCATAGTTGTATGAGTGGTTTGATATGAGGATATGAGTACCAATACAAAGTTTTTATGGTGTTTTTACTTGTCAAACAGTTTACTCACCTATCTCTCCTAACATAATACCTAACTCAAATGATCATTTGGCCGAAAGATGCCATATTTATTTTAATCAAGGGCATATATGGAAGAATATTGAAAATATAAACATGATATTTAATTATGAATTTCATATAAATATTAAAAATATTAATAAAAAACATAAAGTATTTTATTCTTTTTTTCATTTTCTACACTTCAATTCTTTTTCTTCCTTGCCGAGAAAATATTTTTTCTTGAGGAACACGACCTTCGAACCCATTTATACATTTCAAAAAATTAAGTTTAATATTCTGAAAATATTCACAATATAATCCTTTTATAATAATAAATAATAATAAAATGGAATAAAATTTAAATGAATGAACAATTCATAAATTTAATATGTGTTGAACATTGAAGAAAAATAAATAAATACTATCTAATAATATAAACATTAAAATTATTTATACTCATTATAAATATTTCATTTATCTGAATATGATTGAATGAAATTGATTTCATACAATGAATAGAATATTATAAATTATAATGTATTTAATATATATATAAATATATATTAAATTTTCATTCAATATTAATATTTTATATATCGATTTTTTATACAAATTGTGTAGACAATTTTATTTTAACATAGTTGAAAATATATAATCCTTGATCAAATAAATCATAAAAAATATTTTTATGTGGATTCAATATTATAAAAATAACTCCCCTAATTTTATTAATAAAATTTATGTATTTATGAAAAATTAATAATATTTAAATAAAAATGCGTTAGTTATAAATAATAATAAATTCAAATTGGATAATAACAAAATGTTCAAAAATCTAATTGTCTAATTAGACATTATGCTATTTGGCCAACTGGAAAAATTCCAATTAAGACATTAGGCCATTTGGGGATTTTTTTATTTTTCCATTAGTCCATTAAGAAAATTAGAAAAATTTGTAATTAAGATTGTAGGCCTACTAGCCAACTTGGCAATTGGCCACTAGTCCATTATTCCAATTTGCCAATTTTCCATTATGGTAATTTTCCTTTAGGAAGTTAGGCATACATTCCAATTGTCCATTATATTTTTAGTCCATTATGCCCATTAGATAGTTTCACATTAGAGCATTAGGCCAAATTTCCACCATGGAATTAGGAAACTATTCCATATGTCCAATTGGACCATTGTTCATTAGGATGTAAGGCCATTAGTTTCACTGTCTATTTGGTTGTAACGTAGTTATGTTAATTTCATATTATTCAATTTTTTAAAAATTCCATTTCCTATTAGGCCAATTTTATACTTATGATATTATTCCAATTATCCTTTAGGGAATTATACCAATTGACCATTTATCCTTTTGGAAAAAATTTCATTCTTCATTAGTCCATTTGGCTAATTGGACAATTGGCCATTTAGATGTTAGGATAATTGTAATTTAGTTCGTTAGTCCAATTGTACATTAAACAATTAGGCTAATTAGTTATACATCATATAAGAAATTTTCTCTTTATTCCTTTAGTCCAATTAGAAATTAAGACATTTTAAAAAATTGAAAGTCCATTGTTAAAAAAATTGGCCATTAGAGAAATTTTCATATTGGCCTCATGAAATTAGGCCAATAGTCTAATTCTATGTTAATCCATTAGGCCAATTTATGGATAAATAATTATTCAATTTGTAGTTGGAAAATTGTCTATAACAATGTTAAGTTAATTGGAAAATTATCCATTAGGCCAATAGGAAAATTGGATAATTTTATATTATTCCTCCCAGAATATTTTCCATTCTGTTGTTAGGCCAATTGGAAATTAGGTCGTCATTCCATTTGGCATATTGTCAAATTTTCCATTAGTCTATTAGGCCAATTTTCCATTAGGATGGTAGGAAATTAGACCAATTGGACAATATTCATTTAGTCTATCTATCCATTAGGGATTTATTCCAAGTGTCCATTATGTCATTAGGCTAGTGGGACATTTGGATTTTAGGCCACTCATAAAAGTTTTTGAATACGCCATTAGGACTATTGGAAAATTAACTGTTATGAAATTAGTTGAATTATCCATTATGTCATTATGACATTTGTAAATTTATCCATGTGTCCATTTAGAGTGTTTTACATTAGTATATTTTTCCAATAGTCTATTAGGACATTATTTTGTTATTCCATTAATCCATTATTTCGTAAGACCAGTTAAACAATTATTTTTTAGGCCATTATACCAAATATACGTTAGACAATTGGGCTATAGTCCACTAGGATATTAGGATATTTTTCTACCTGGAAATTCGTACATTATATAAATTGTTCATAAGGCATAAGGTCAATTTTAAATTAGGACCTTAGTCCATTAGTCTAGTTGGAAAATTATTGATTTTGTTGTTAGGATACATTCTCACTAGTCCTATTGGCCCTATATCCATAAGCTCATTAGGGAAATTTCTTATTAGAACATTAACCTAGTTGGATATTAAGAAAATTTTCAAAATGACCAATGGGCCATTACACCATTTGGACATTAGGCCCATATTCTCAATATCGAATTTGGTATTAGGCCATTTTTTAAATTGGTTGACTAGACATTGGGCCATTATGCCAATTTTCCATTAGATTTTTGGGAAAAATTCACATTACACTCTTTGGATAATTAGTCGAAGACCATTAGGAAAATTTTCCATTATAACATTAGTCTAATTTTCAAATACATTTTAGTCAAATTGTCCATTCGTCCACAAGGTCTTTTTACATTTAAAAATTCGGCCATTGGGCCATTAGGAAAATTGGCCATTTTGTCATTTCAAAGAGGTATCTTTAGCCTTTTATCGAAGGTATTGATAAAAACATGACATAAACTACTACACAAAAGGCAGAGTATTTAATAATATAAATATTGATATAATTTTCATTCACAATAAATTACATGGTGCTTCTCTTTCAAGGGAATTATAGTGAACCCAAATGGGGGAAGATACATAATGAAATATTTTTTTTTTACAGCAGATCCTAGAAATATATAAATAAGTAATAATAATTATGTTTTATATTAAAAAAATTAAATATTGTGAATACCTTAAACTCATCCCTCTTCATGTTTTTGATAATTTTTTATATTTTATTCTTCTATTTTTGGGGAATATGGGTACAAATAGTAAATAAAAATTGAATCTAATTCTCCATAAATAATATTACTTATGATTAAATGGTCTCAAGAACTCCCCAAGATCAATAAACCTTACTATCATATAATAATTTCCATCAGGAAAGTAGTATTTATGAATAATTGGAAGTGTTAATTCATATTAATACAAAAATAGTATACATGTAATTTAACAAATTTCCAAACACATATCTCTACCCATGATTTTTCCTTTATGACATTCCCAGTATATCTCCATGTGAATAGTTCCACAAGAATGATATTGTGGTATATAGATAATGTAGTCATGAAACATCTACAATTCATAACATTTTTACCTATCATCTTATTTCCTTCTATTTAATCCACTATTATTTTTGTTTGGTGAATCTAGGATTTCCAAATATGGGAAAACCTAGATCTCCTACTAGACGATCCCAATTGATAATATAAACGTGTAAAAAATAATTCTTATGTAATATTACAATATGAAAAAAAACAATGTTTAATAATTTGATAAATTTAAAATAAAAAAACATAATGCAAACTGCCCAGTAGGATCTGATGGATCTATGGGCTGTCATATCAGAATATCCTCTAAAACATGTGTATGTTCCAATGAATGATATGGTGATTGACTTACATAGGATTGGAATTTTACATAAAAGAATCATAATATATTAAATTGATTATAGGAAATTGAGGCATTATATTCATGGAAAGATATGGGTTTTAGGAATTGTAATACATCAAAGGATATAGATATCATAAATGTGGAACAATCCTTGGAGGCGGCATAGAGATGGTTTGGAAATAAGATGAAAATTGAAATAATGATGGTGAAATGGTTGGGACCATCTCGAGAGGCTCATTCAGAGGATTGAAATGTGTGGTACATGGGGTGTCTGATTGTTGGGATGGGAGGAAACAAGTACGACTACTACCCTACCAAAGTCTAAGTGGAAACCCACACTCACGCATCTATCAATAAATATCTAATAATTCATTCTATTTAACATATTGTATATTTTTCATAATTAGAATAGAAATGAAATGTATATTTTTAATAAATATTTTTTAAAAGTCATCCATTAAACTTAGAACTGAATTATTTCATAAACTATTTCATAAAATGTATTTATAACAAATATTTAAAACCATGTTAAAAAATTTTTTAAACACATTTTTAAATCTATTTTCTAAAATTATTATATATATTTAAATGCAATGAAACTAATCAATACTAAAACAAACATATCATTCTAAACTAAAAAATAATTAATGTAATTATAGAGATACCTACCTGATAACCCCATGTCAAGGTAAACTAAATGAATTGTGAACATATATGGTTTCGTCTATATATTCCCCACCATGACTTCAAGTTCAACCTCAACTCTCAAAATGGGAAAAGTTTATCTATTAAATGAAATATTTTGTGCAAAACCAATGTGATTGAAATGGTATCAATTTCATCCTCATAATCATGAAAAATCATTCATTATATTACTTCATTATTAACATTGTAATCTTGTCTTAAGTGATTATGCACATAAAGAACATGCTTTTACACTGATTTTAAAATATATGGTTAATTTGTTGCTAGGTATCGACTTATTTTAATAACTATATATCGATAATAATTGATAAATGTACCATGTGGAATCATTGAATAAAAATAATTACATTTAATCATAGTCACAAGACCTGGTGATTAGTAATCCAATAAAAATATTTTCATAACAAATCCATAACATGACACATTTTTATATTGAGGCCAACTATTTACTGCGATAGAATAATAGATCATTTTATAAGTTAACATAACTACAGAATTATTTTTTCTCATTTTCATCATTCAATCAATTTTATCAACTTTAAATCCATTGATTATTTAATATTTTTTTATGGACCATGAATTCAAAACAAAACAAAATTATATTAATTTATAGAAACAATGTGAACATGTAAAATAATTACCTAAAATATATTTTAATAACAAAATTTAATGAATATATATATTTTTCGTTAATTTAAGTAATTTTCATACCATTTATTTCAACCATGTAGGAAATTATATGATATGAAAAGCCTCTCTCCTTCTCAAAGGTAATGATCTGTAAAATCTACTTATAAAATATTTATGTTTCCTACATAAATTTATATTAAAATTTTATGGTATATGTGATATTAAATTGTATGAGAAAACATATAAATATCCATTTTACATACTTGATATAGTCATCAAACAAAGAATAGTTAAACAAAACTATTTGATGTGCCATATCCTGCTATTCAAGACTTGAGGTTGCAAATATATATAAACTGTGAATTCCAATTGTATGAATATGAGATGGAAAAGAGATCAAAATTTCATCATACTACTATTTTTCATATCTCATTGTCTATTTTTTTCTTCTTACCACATTAGGAAAATAAATTCCATAAAAATGCATACAATTTTCAGTTCGCATTATTTCTTGACTTTCCATACATTTGTTTGGTTGCAACCTTGCCTTGATGGTGAGCTGATTTGTTCTGAATTTTGAGGTAGCAGAATGCTGAAGACATGCTGGGTCTGATCTCTCTCTATTGGCAGTTCGTGCAGATCTTCTTCTGGAGCTTTTTGAAGTCCGACCCTTGGATTTCTTGGGAAACTTGCACATGGAGATTAATACTTGCTGGATTCCCGTTGTTTCATCTTTTTGGATTCCTCTATCTATTTTTGTTTTAAGTTTAGCCTGATTATTCTTCATGTCAGCATATTTTTTTCCAGTTGAAAACTTGCTTAATCTGTGCTGTCTTATGCTTGATTTGGCCGGAATGCTCAAGTTTTGTATTGGTTTTTTGCTGCTGGTCCTTCCTTAAACCTGTATTGTTGCGGACTTGCTGAGATGATGTGCTGATTGATTAATATATTCTTTGACAATTGTTGATCATGCACTAGATTTTTATGTTCCAGAATGATGAAGATTTGGTGGGGATGATTGTGTAGATCTTCTTCTGGAATCTTTTGATGATTCTTACCCAGTTTTTTAATTTGTATCTTTGATGGTCTTTCCTATATTTAAGATGGTGTATACATTTTACACCTCGGGATTTTCCTGTAACCTTTTTATTTAATAAATTTCTTTTGGCATGGATTGGGTAAACAATCCTTGTCGCCTCTTTGAAAAAAAAACCATATTTCATTATATAGGATAAATCATCAAAAAATCAATGGGTATTCTAGGAATTTTATTAGTTCAAATATGAAAAATTAAATAAAACATGTAGGTGAAAATTGATGTAGGAATAATTTCTACATCAAACCAAAATATAATTTCACAGATTGATTCATTTTTATCAATAAAGGCTTCAATAAGATTTTAGCATAATGTTCTCTAAAAATGTTCAAAGAGAATCACTTTCACCATTATATTATTGGAGAAAAAATGCCAGATTTCAATTGGGATCAATTTATGAAGAAGGATTTTATGTTCATGATTTTTTAGGGATTTTAGTTTCGAATAAATTTTTTTGAATCATTTAAATATATTATTAGAATAGAAATAAAGATACATGATATTATCCAATACTTCCTGAAATTTACTTTTATCTAAATGTGTCATCGCATAAGAAGTACAAATAATTTTATTCTTTTTCATCAATACACATAAGACATAATTCAATTTGAATACCAAAATACAACATGTCTTGAAAGTATAGGAAGTATTATTTGGTCTTCCAATTGATTTTCAGATTAATTGAAATAAACATTTCAAATATATTTTTATCAATGTACTTTACATTTAAAAAACATTATAACAAATTGGTAGACTGATATGGAGACTCCAAAAATATAATTCCATTTTCCAATTGTATATTAATTACATGTAAACATTTATACACTTTTTGGATTTTATATGACATTTACATATGAATAATTGAAATATTTCAATTAATTATGAAATTTAGATCCTTATATACATTGATGTGGTTATTTAGTGTTAATATTGTTATTGAATGATCGAATTTTTTTCATTTATTGTTGAACCATTTGAATGAATCATCAATTCACAATGAATATAAAACTATAATGATATTTGATAATTTTATATCATCTATTCATGATAAAAATAGGACATGAAACTTTTCTCTTATTTATTAAACTACAAATCTCTGTATAAGCTTGGAAATCCGTTATTTCCCAAAGAAGAGCATCATGGATCTAAACTATTTTTTTAAAACATTTATCGTCTTCAAACCCATATCCCAATGATACATAAATTATCTTAATATATATTTAGTGTATAAATATATATCATTTCTAGGAGAAAAGGGACATGATATTATGATACTCAAGAAAGTGAAATGTTTTTTCATACACATCCACTAAGGAATATTATAAACATGAAAAAAACCGAACATGTTCTATGAGTTGTATGAATATTAAAAACCAATTAAAACCAATAAATGACATATCCAACATGATATTACACATATCGTCTATAAAAATGGGATACTGTGAATCAAATTCTCTCCATGATAATCTATCTTCCAGAAGTCCCAACTCATTAATACCTTATATTGGATAATATTTCGGTGGAACATTGTAGATTTTGGATCCTATGAATCAATGTAATGTGTCACATGACATTCTCTAGAACTTGAGATGTTCTTCCATTTTCATTTGGATTCCATTGAGATGTAGAAAAATATTTACCTTCATTAAGGTTAGTTTATTCCACCAAAACTAAACATCAATCTTATGAACAAGCTTAAATTATATAAGTAGAAAACAAGCACACCTTATTTAACATCCATTCTATATAATTAAATGAGGGAATATCTACACCATCATGATGAAATTGTAGAAAAACTGTACAAATATAATTAATATTTCAATTATAAATTACCTATATGTAATTTAAAATGATATAACTACATTAAAAATTATAACATATTCATTTTAGTACAATCTGGATATACAAGAGTTCTGGAATCTTATATCAAATTTTACACTCTATAAACATCATCATCTTCTATATTTTACTATTTGTATTTATTTCATTTCCATAATGAATTGGCATACCATATCCGTCATGATTATGCACAAAAAACTGAGCAAACATCAAATTCCATATACCAACTTTTTTTCTAATAATGAATAATAGATTAATGACTCATATCTAAAATATAAAAAAAATCATAACATTTTTTGAGATACATATTTTGATATATGGAAGCTAACTTCTTCCTGAAAAATCCATGGACTTATAACATAAATATAACATGGACAATATATTTGACAGCCATTAAAATATGTGTTAAATGAAATATATAAAAAAATTTCCAAATTTTATTGAATCTAAATTGAAATCCAATTGATATAATAAATACAACTTCAATCCATTCTTTTAAATTTTAAAAATATGTTCCAATAAATAATGAAAACTATAATTTCAATGATATAAAAATATAAATACAAATGAAAATTATTGTGTACATTAAATAAAAAACATTAACAGGACACAAAATTGAATTCAATGCATTATCTAAGTGACCATTATATAAAATTATATTATCCATCCCCGAAAATAATAAGTAATATCATATAAAAAAACCAATGCATACTCCTAGAAATCCAAACAAGGAGAATTTATTTCAATAATTAACCACTATAAATACTAATATAAAAATAATTATTTCTTATCCCTAGAGGAATTTACATTTGAGAACATGATTCATGATAGAATTTAGTCATGAAAGGATTTAATTTGAGATCAATATTAATTATATTATTCAATATAACTAGATTATGAAATTTATATGAACCTGAAAAACATTTTATATTATCCACATAAATTAATTATATTAGGCTATTTGTCATTTCAAATGAATTAACAAATATTTACTTGATGAAATATGATAAATTATTATCCCAAATATGGAATAGATACCACCAAATACTGGTATATTGTGGATATCAATGATGAATCCTTCTATATATGTTCATGTTATTTTATATATGTCTTGAAAAATAAATTTTTTTATTTATTGTTAAGTTAAATCCACCATGAAAAGAAATTTATAAATTAAAATTTTAATAAACTCCTAAATTTTGATTTCCTTCCGAAATTGGTCGATTTAGTTTTTCAGAATGAGTTATCTCTCAATTCATTATTTTAAAGTTATGTTTTTCATCACCTCCATAGTGTATCCTTACATATATTTGTTTTATTTGATCTCTCAAATTAAAAATCACTATTATCCGGAAAATTCACTATCTAAAATTTTCTTGATAGTAATAAATGAGTTTGGTGACCCATGTTTTCAAACATAAACTAGGTTCCCAGATTGCCTAATATACGCTAAAAAATCCTTTGACTTCGAAAAAAAGATTGAGTGATGAAATAAATAATTATAAAATTATTTCCCACAAATTGTATAAAATTATTTTGAAAATCATGCTACTATTATGTAAAACACATTTTAAAAATAATAAATTAATATATGAAAAAAAAATTATTTTTCACCATATCTAAAAATCATTAAATGACACATGTCTACTAAATGAAGATTTATAAAATTAAATCAGATCCATGGATATGGTGGAAAACAAGAGAATAAATAATAGTAGGGATGAAAATATTACCTCTCAATGATTGTAAAAAAACTGCCAAAATAGTGGAAGAACCCGAGGACGATGGGAGAAATGTTGTTCGAGTAGCAGATGGGGGTCACCCAAATCACTTGATGAGGGAATGTGGATGGAAAATATCCTAATTTTAGTATCATGAATGCAAAAATTTCCTCAGAAGGGGAGGGGAATGCTAGATTTGATTAGTATTCGAATGGGGAGGAGGGGGGTGCCCGAGTGATCTGAACTATGTAAAGTAATATAACCATGGTTTAAAAAAACCATACGTATAGGTCAACCAACTCCCATGATTTTTATTAAAAACATGGATATAGGTTTGGAAGAAAATATATACCCACATTTTATCTAAACTGTGGGTATAGATATATTGGGATTGAGGTAGTTTCTAGTAGTGAGATGTGAAATTTATGGGATGTTCTAACAATATTTTTTAAATTAAATGTAACTAGAATGATTAAATTGATGTTGAGGAACCTTAATAAATGATTAATATATCATATTCTATGAGTATTATAAAGTAATAATATGATGAGACCTATGTAATTATTGATGAATAATATTAAATGATTGATGTGTATAAATATAGTAATTCTAGATATATGATATAAAAACATGATATATACATTTCACATTATGTATTTGACAAACTATATTGAATGGTGCTGAAGAACTAGAAAATAAATTTTATAAATGTGTGATATTTTTATTAATGGATCAAACACCTTAATTTTTTACTACTATTGAGAAAATTGTGTTTGTCTTTGATAAAGTGATGATTAATATAGATATTGTAAAATGGATAATAAATATTTCCATGGAATGTATGATTTATTTTTTGGAAAATATGACTATGTTATCATAGATGAAGTGATTTTTTAATTTATGGAATATAAATATCAATATTCATAATTAGAAATAATGCATGTTCTCATCAAGGTTTTATAGTAATTCATGATATTTCAGCTTTTCAAGAGAAAACATGATAATGGTTTTCACATGTTTGTTATGTGAAAACCAATAGATACATTTTGAAATATGAGGGATCAATGTAGAAATGATATTGAGAATATCAGTTGCATTTTTAATAATGGTTTGAATAGTATTCTTTCAGAAGGGAAATAACATTAAACATTTATGGAATAGTTTATGTTCAACTTTTGATGTGGTTTTATATATTAATGTATTTTCTCACCATATGAGGATTTCTTCATATTGGATAACATGTGAAAATAATTTTTTATTATAATGATAGAATGAATGATATAACATTTTTTTTACAAGTCAAATGATATTCTAATTCTTCTTGAATTAAAATATAGTAATTATGTCTTCTCATAAAAACACTTCAACTATACGAAAATGGTTTGGAAATAAAATCTTTTCTCAGGATCATCATTTTCATGGAAATAATGGAACTTTTTCAAGAATCCATGGTGTAAGGAATTTTGATTGATAACCATATCCAAAAAAACATTTTATATCATTCTCCATCTGATTTGGATAGATATATTTCACTTCAATTCCTATGTTTTTAATTTACACCAATGTTCTATAATATTGAAACAGAGTTAAGAATTGATTTGGGTAACCATTAAGTTTTATTTTTGGAGAATGTTTTACTATCAAATTTTACAATGTGATTTTCTTTAGAAGAAACATTCTTGTATTGAGCCATTATTAACCAAGAAGAATTTATAGGGTGAAATTCAATTTAATGGGTGAATAATGTTGCACCCTAAATTTTATGGAAATAATTTTTTGAATTAATTTAATGGTTTAAATATATATTTTTTCATGAAACACTAGAAATATGTTTTTGATATGAAATCACCATGATTTATTTTATTACATTCCAATCCATGATAATCCTATGCTTTAATCAACACATAGACTGAAATTTGGAGTATGAAACACTATGTTTGGATTATGTTTCACACAATGTAGAGTTCCTATGATAGATTTTGTTAAATGAAAGTGTGAGATTTATAGAAAAACAATAGAGTTTAAATATTATAATTATAATAAAATTATACATACCTCCTAGAAATTGTGATGTATGTTGAGATTAATATTAGTTATATTTTGACAATATAATTTTTAAATGTATATAAAAAGATCCCTTTTATCGATTAGTTATAAATTAATGTAATAACTATTTGAAAATAATAAAATTATTTTTAAATGAAAACATTAATACTATGTACATAGACCATTTTATCTCAATCAATTTAAAATACACATTTGATAATTTTTTACTATAATTTATATAATACATAATCAATAATAATTTTATGACACTCATCTAATACATTTGTTATGTGTGTGAAAATAACAAATGAAATTTTTAAAAAGATGTATTTTTCAAGTAGGTAATTATACTTCCTATTAATAGGGAAGAATTTTAAATATAATTTTGGACATATTAATAATCATTATATCATAAAATATTTTTTTGCAATATAAAAATAAACTTTTTCTTCGGGTGATTTTTTTGTATTTCTCAACGAGGATTTATTTTTTGATGAATAAAGAAAAATATCAAATTTTAATTTAAAACTAAAAATTCATCTAATTTAAATATGTAATTAGATTATATTTTTAATATGTATTAATGATTATATAAGTCAATATTATATCAATTAATCCAAATTTTATCATTATAATCAATTTCACATTAAATGTGGATATAACAATTTAAATCATTGAAACAATTTCACTTTATTAAAATCCATTGTTCCCACCCATCAGCGGGATTAATTTTACATTAATATCTTCCATTTATATCATTAGAATATGGAAAAAATTTATTCCATATTTTTATTTGTGTAATTTATAACTTTTAAAAAGGTCATATTATTTTTTGACCAAATATATTAGTAAAAGTAATTGAAATTAATATCCACGATTATGGAAAAAACAAATAGTATATAGTTGATTAAATTTAATTTAATAGAACAAATAACTTATAAACATGTCAGAAATATGTTTTGTAGAAATATTTTCACTATGTACCCTCTTGTATCAAATATAGAAAATTATTTGATGCACGATATCTAAGGGAGAACACTCGATAATGTTTACCATTCTATTTTTAAAAGAATAAATTCCTTATCCATTATAAAAAGGGGACTTACCCCCTCAATTATCCAAGAATATTATATAATTTTTCTCAGCCATACCCAACACAAATATCCTAACAAAAACCCTAAATTCATCCAATATGCCTCCAATTTTGAATAATGACAATCGTGGATACTCCTTGGTGAAATCTATGTGGAGTGACCCAAAAAATAGATAACAACCTTCCACAAGAGATTTTGTTTTATTTTCTTTATCCACCACTATAATTCTTATTATTATATTATGATGTAATAAAATAAGAATCATCAATATCCTATATGTTATTATTATATTTCCTATATCTAAATCTATACACAATTACGTATAATGGGTAATGAACATACTGTTCATGTGTATGATGGACTACCACCTTGTGAATGGATTTTATTTACCTTTCCATTAATGCTATAATGGTTGGGATTTGTGATAGAAATACTATTTTTATATAATATATATGATATTTATGATATCATTATTCTTCATTAATTATTATATAAAACATAACTTCAGGATATACATTTTGTGTAAATATGATAACTTCATTTGTGGTTGGGTGGACTATAGCCTCCCCAAAGCGATGAGATTCATTCCAACATTTCATGGAATGTATTAAGGACATGTTTTGAAAATGTGTATAATATTATGCTAAAAATAATTCAATTAGAATAAAAATAATATATATATAGATATATCCTCAACATTCATTCTATCAATAAGAAATGAAAATAGAAACAACATTCATGTGTACGTAAGGCCATCCATTTACATGAACTATGTACTTCATTTCATATATATATATATATATCATTTATAGATTTTTATAAATATTTAAATACTGAATATATATGATATTTTTATAATTTTATAAATTCCATAAATTAGTAAATCGATATATAAGAAATGTTATCTAGAATAACAAGTCAAAACACATATAAAAAACAATTTTGATATTACCCAAAGTATAAAATTAACAATGAATTGATAATAAATGTTTAAATTAAATTCATAATTAAATAATATATAGTTTTACACATTATAGAATCTTTATTTTATAGATGAATATTAATATTATATTTTTTATACAGGAGGTTTGAATGTGTACATTGAAAATCTAGACATAATGTAATGGTTCTCTTGTATAACATTAACTTCTCTAACACTTATCCACTATTCACAACAAATTTATTTTTGGTTTTTTATATAATTCCAATTAATCTGTTATAATAATATTCCCCTTAAATTTATGGGTTTTTACATATTGATTTTGTGAACTTATTTTCGTGGGGTTTATGGTTCAATATTTAAAAAATTAGTAATGTAATTTTTTTCTCAATTTTCCTTCTTTTTTATACATGCCACATTCTATACCTATTTTTTGCAACATCTTGGAGTTTCTATGTGATGTTTTTTATTTATATGGAATTATTTCTAAAGAATGAAATTTGATGTCACAAGTTTATGTGGTCCTGAGAACCCAGAATGGAATTTTGAACATATTTTATTGTATGTTCAGTAAATGTCTGAGAATGATTTTTTGTATTTTGAACCGTCACCTGGATCAATAATACGAGGGAATTGTTGAATTCAGATTGCCAGGATTTTCATAAAAATTACTAAACATTACCCTGAAAAGGCAGAGCAGAAATGTTATTTTTTCATATATTTTCCATAAAAATAATAAAATAATTTAATAGAATTATTTTATTTTCATTCTTACATTTGACATGAAAATGTCGACGCTATGGGGTTGTGATAGGGTAGGAATTATGCGCATCAATGAGGCTTATTAATGTCTTATTAAAATGACAAATTAACGACACTTTGATGATGCGTAACAATGAGATTATTTCTTAAATAAAACAGTATAATGACGTGATGTCGCATCATAATAGGAAAATTGTAATATGATCCTAATTATTGTATAATGCACTGGGGAAAATAATGATTAAAAATAAGGATGATTCTTTTGAAACCCATTCACAGACTTCCAGCCTAGTGAAGAATGAAAAACACTGGTAGAACTAAATCTTCTTCATCACTCCTTTTGAAGATCAGAGATGAGAACTGACACTGATGTCTTAACCCCTTGAGGACGAATGTTCTGTAAAGAACATCCAAGACATAGGGGATTTTGAATTGTTGTTCTTCTCTATCCTTTTCAATAAACGATGAACATGGGTCAACCCACGAATAGGTTGACTCGTGATTCGTTCGCTTATGCTGGTGGGTCTGTCATTCTCAGGGATTTATTTTTGGGTGTAAAAATCATGGCATGTTACAAATGAACATAGGATCCCAATACCACCCCCATCCTTAAACCTTCTAACGCGGAGGTTGCAGGCTGACACAAACACAGACTTGGACCCCTCCATTTGTGTGTTACAAGTAAACAGTTTGTTTGAAGCAACAATATGGCAGATTTGAAGGATTCTCGGTATAGATAATGATCCCTAGAGTCCGTAGGCGTAGCTGGCGCAATTAATGGACCACCAGAGCAGATATGGTAGTCCTCAGAAAGATTTATCGGTGCACAGATGAAGGTAGAAGTATCATGTGGTGGCGATGGTGGCACGCGCCAACCGCATGCCAGATAGCTGGAGCGGGCCATCAGTCGTGCGGGGGGCCAGGTGGAGCAACACTCAGGTGCAGTGGAAGAATCTGAAATTCGGGCCGCTGTGCTGGAGACTTGTGATAGCATTATGGCTCCATGCAGACCATGGGGAACCCACAGACTGATTCCAAGGGTGACTTGCAGGGTGGTCGATCGTCACTGGCCACAAGTGCATGATTGAGTTGCCCTCTCCATTTGGGTTTTGATCGAACAATCGGGGACGTGTCGGTCCACATTATCCTAGGTTTACCCTAGCAGCCACTAATGTAGCCACCCCATGCCAGCTGGTAGGACTTGTGCCCCTTATGTTCGGGAAAACTGGTGGGGTGGACCCTCAGCCAAATCGGGCATGGTCTAGCAAGGCCTTTTGGACCAAGCACACTGGCGAGGTCGAACCCGATATACCTTGACCCATACAAGGTCAGTTCATGTCCATCTAAATGAACTGGGGTATGTGGATCCCTCAGGTCGGGTTGGTCAGGCCAGTCTGACTAGGTGAGACCAGACCCCATTGCAACCGCCCCCCTAGTTACTAAAAAGCATGTATCTTGCGAACCACCAGTCTGATTGACTAATCCCTTATGGATTTGGGACCCTATTATGGAGGTTGATCTTTTGAAATGATTTGTGGAATCTTTATTGGACATTGTGATGTGACAAATTCTTTAAAGATAGGTTCTCCCGTGCGCTATACGTACAGAATCATGGGGTTTGTTGAGACATGCTGAGTGCTCAACAACATCCCAGTTGGAAGCGGATCTGTGTGACTTGGAAATCCCATGGTGGGAGTGGCTATGTGTAACATTACAGGCCAATAATACTCGAATGAAGGAGTACCACAGTTTGGAAAAGGTGGTATGTGGCTCTGTGTGACCCAGCAAGCCCATTGTGGGGAGAGACTATGTGGGACCCAGCATACACACATTAATAATCGTGGATGAGTACCACAACAAAACAAGGTTAGTGGAAATCCGATATCTGTGAGCCGAATTCCAAATTTACCTGATAGAGGAGCAGTAATCCAGTGGTCGAGGAGTTTTATATTTGTGACTCACAATAATATTGTTATCACCTTGTAATATACTTTGTTTGAGTTGTCTGGTGTTTCATGCTTCACTTTGTAGAATCGGTGTGTAGTCATTCCATATTGTTTTAGGGTCCCTACTGAGTATGATGTTACTCAACCCTGCATGGGCTTCTCCCACACGTGTTGTTTCTGGTGAAGATGACTGACGCTTCGACATGGGTGGTCAGTGAAACTAGACAGACATATGATTCGATGGTGGACTGTGTGGCTTAGGACTAGGCGGGGCCCAATAGGACCGGCCAGTCAGGTCAGACTACTTTTTCTTAGGTAGCTTCACTAATATCTTGAATAGGGGGTTTACTATTGATGGAAATTAGAGTTTCCTTTTTTCACATTCTATTTTTAGTTCCTTTTTGGGTTCATATTCTACCCCACAAAATTTTAGTTGTACATGCACTATGCTTTGTTTTTGTGGTAATTATTACCCCTTTTTAGTGTGTTGGTATGTGGTTGGGTGTGTGTGCATGTACATACCATAACATCACAAAATGCCACCCACATTCAGGTTGATCCCTTCAGCACTTGTTGATATCCCATGGCCATCAAGAGGCAGGCATGGGGTGGTCACAACATGGGCCATGGAGGATGGGTCATGGAAAAGTGGAATTAGTGGGTGGACGGTTCCCCCTCAAAGAATGAGAGTCTGATTTTATTTTATTTTGGGGATATAGTGTCCTGTGTTGCCAGTTCAACATTCAGATTCGGGGATAACAGTGTTAGTGTGATGACTGGGGTATCACTAGACTAGGACCTTAACTTATGTTTTTGTCTTATTACATGAAAACACTGGTTACATAAGTGTATTTTTTTAATGATAGTTTTCTCACAAGTTATATCCTTTTATCTAGGGGACATATTGATCTATCATAGCAAACATCTATGTGTAAGACTAGTCGGGATCCAAATACGAAATCTGGAGGACGGCTCGTCTAGAAAAGTGGCGTACGTTCATGGACTAGTCCTAGATATGGCCCCATAGGGTGACTCACCAAAGCTAAAACCACCTAATGGTCAGCATCTACTACCAATGGTTCCAGAACAGAAAGTTCGTAGGCCCAGTACCATACATGAGATTCATAGACAGTGACCTCTAAAGAGAAGGGGAGAAGAAAGATCCTCTAACGGCTGAGGACCATATAGAGGATGTGATGTAGGATTTTCACTTAGTGGAGATTCCTCCTGGATAGATTGAGATCTTGGAGGTGAGCCATCTCTAGGGATCCAAAGGGAGATGGTGGATCTTGAGCATGTAGACACACGATGAGGCGACCCTCAATTGAATTTACTTCTAGCGGCTTTTTGGGAGGAGTTTTTTCCTCCTACATTGTTCTATGTGTGCATTCAAAAGCTAATTCACCTACATCATGGTAGCATGGCAGTGGAAAAGTACTCAGTGAGGTTCACAGAACATTCCTGCTGCTCTACAGACAAATAGAAAGACCATTTTTTCAGGGCATGAGCCATCGAGCAGGGATTCAGGCGGGGCATCAAGTCATCATTGTTGTCTCTCAACATCTATACCTAGGTCAGAGTGCTATTGAAATCCCATAATGTAGAGGGATTCTGGGCAGACGAGTTCTAATATCTAGATTGTTCAGTTGACCGCCAGTGGAAATTTTTTCTGGGGGCAGTAGAGAGTAGACGCGATTTCCCAAGAGGGCCAGGTCTTTTAAAAGATTAACCTAGGACATAGGGTCTGTCATGCGGGTCTCCCAGTATGGATGGAGTTATCAGGGATCAAGGTAGTAATACACGTGTTTCCAGTAGGTACACATACAATGTGACCACATGACCCCTTGGTGGTCCACACTGAACTCATGGATCATACAGATGGGGGCATGATCAGCTCCAGGTAGCAGAGGCTTATGACCACATTGCTATAGAGATGATAGAATGTACAATTTGTGTCTTATCCACCATAGTTGAACTACATATAAGCATAGGTTCTTGTAACCCTTTCCATTCCATTGCACTAGTTCGAAGCTTAGATATTCTAGAAGTATCATTGGCTCTATCTTTACAACTAGAGACTCTAATGACAGATGATTTGATTATTACACACTGGTGTTGTTAGTGGGAGATTACTCTAGGAGGAGAGAGAATATGCTAAGATCTCCTAGTAGTATCTTCAAGGCCTTATAATTTAATCATTGGTATGTACTATTAATTCACAATCCATGGTCAGATCGATTGTTTTTGGTATATTTTGTTTTGTGTCGGCACATATGGGATGTGGGTTTCCTTCCCGGTGAAAAGGAAACCCTTGTAGTGCATGAAGAACTCTCTCGTAGGAGGGTGAAAATGATAACTCTGCAGTTGGATATCCCCAACCTTAGTGTAGTGGGGGATATAATTTAATGATTTTCTATAGTGTTAGAGGATAATGAGGATGTATTTCTTAATAAAGTTCAAAGAATACCTCATTGTAGATAGGTAGATTTTTGTATTGACCATTATCTAGAGACAACACAGATATCCACACCAACATATCGAATGGCTATAAGTGATCTTTGCGAGCTGAGGGTACAACTGGTGGAATTTAATGATAAGGGGTTTGTATGACCCAGTGTTTCACCATGGGTAGCTCTAGTGCTTTTTTCCAAAAAGGTAGGATGGAGTTTGAAGTTGGTCATCAACTCCCAGTGCCTAAAATAGAGGACCATGAAGAACAAGCACTCACTACAGAGAATTGATGACCTCTTAGTCTAGGTAAAGGGGGAGAAGTGGTTCACAAAGATAGAACTCATATTAGGCAACCACCTACTTCAGGTATGGATCTTGATGAACAGATGACAGCCATTAGGCACCGTTACGGCCACTATGAGTTCCTGATGATGCCTTTTGCAATAAAAAACGCTCCAATAGTGTTCTTGGTCCGTATAAATTGGATATTCCAGCACTACCTAGACTGGTTCATCTTCTTCTTCATCAAGGACATCATGGTGTATTCATTCTTAGAGGAGAAGCACACTACACAAATTTGGATAGTCCTGCATACACTCCTACAACACCCGCACTATGATAATCTATCAATGTATCAGTTCCAGATATGGGAGTTCAATATCTTGGCAACATCATCTTGGAGGATGGACTTGTAGTAAATCTAGTGAATATAGAGGCAATGCTTTCTTGAGAGACACCCAGGAGTATAACTAAGGTGCAATGAATCTTGGGGATGGCTGGTGACGATCAGAGGACTCTATCCGCCTTCTCTAGAGTAGTATCACCCATGTAATCATTGACACATAAGGTAAATCCCTTCATGTGGATATAGATAAACTGGCAGATTTTCCAGGAGCTGAGGTAGAGACTCATAACTGCCCCCATCTATTATCTACCCAAGGAGGGCCTGGGGTATGTAGTTTACTACAACACCTCAGGGACCAGACTGGGTTTCTCCTGATGCAGGAGAGAGTGATGATTTCCTACGACTCAAGATAGTTGAGGATGAATGAGCATAACTACCTGACTGATGACATGAAGTTTGCAGAAGTGGTCTTGGCATTGAAGACATGGTTACACTAATTGATGGGTGAGTGGTTCAACGTTTACTCCAACCATAAGAGTCCCATGTATATCAACCCCCAGAAGGACATGAACCTGAGACAACAGTGATGGCTAGAGTTTCTCAATGAATATGAATTTGAAATAATCTATACTCCAGGAAAGGGGAACATGGTGGAAGACCCACTCAGTAGGAGGATAGGGTTGCAACTACAGAGTGAGGCGACAATGCAGTTAGTCGTGATGCAGATATACCACATAGAGGATGGTGAAGCTGTTTACATCCATTCGATGGTTTTTAGTCCCACACTCGTAAAACGTGTTTGGGAGACACAGCTTGAAGATGAATATTGTGAGCCCTGAGATGCTCAGACACCCTAAGGACGAGATCCTAATTTATTTTTGATAGGTGTGGAGCACGTCATCTTTTTCAGAGGGCGAACCATAGAACCAATGACATTTGATGTAGGTGTTGTTGAGGGAGTTCCATACTTCAAATCTTATAGTACATCTAGAAGTTGTAAAGATGTAAAAGGACTTATAGTGTAAATAATGGTGGCTAGTGTTGAAGAAAGTAGTTGCTGAGTTAATTTTATGATTCCTCACATGTACGCAAGTGAAGTCTGAGCACCATGTTCTGGCAGGCTAGACTCAGACACACAAAGTAACTGAGTGCAAAAAGGATATTATCCCGATGGATTTCATGATGGGGATACCATGTAAGTCTTGAGTTCATGACTTTATTTTTGTGATCATTGAGTGACTCACCAATTCGTCTCACTTCCTACCAATCTGGGAGTATGGAACAATAAGGGGATTGGGATTCCTATATGTCCTAGAGATAGTGTGGCTTCCCGAGGTGACTATGAAGATATTATATGATCACGAAGCCCACTTTACGTCCCATTTTTTTGAAGGGTTTACTAGAGGCGTTTGGGGCACAACTGTGTTTGAGCACATTTTTTCACCCCCAGTAGGATGGTCAGTTAGAGCGAACCATACAGTCCTCTGAGGACAAACATCATGCATGAATCCTTGAATTTGCTCATTGTGGGGAGGACAACCTTCTACTGGTATAGTTTTAATACAATAATATCTATCAATCAACCATTGGAATGGAACCATTTATGGCCTTGTACGAGCCACCTTGTAGATCACCCATATGCTGGACAGACCCATGGGAGTCAGTACTCATGGTTCAGTTTTGGTATGTGCTACCACTGAGAAGGAATAGATCATCCAAGAGTAGATGGGGACTTCACAGAGAAGTAAATAATTGTAATCCCCCAACCCTAGTTACCCAGAGTATGTGCATTATTACACAACATTTGCATCATCACAAAAGATCATGTCTCAAATGAAATATTAGTTTAGTAGACTTGGAAATAGTAGATAAATTCGTAAATCATGCATTACATCATAAAGCAAAAAAACAAAAAACAACATAGTCTCCATTTTACACACTCATATCCCCTCAAAATATCCATGTAGGTCAGTCCTAAAATACTTCTTCACATCCGGGGATAAATAAAACAATGAAAGGGGTGAGCTCAGATGCTCAGATAGGATAACAATATAGCGGAAACTTTCATAAATAAGCATAAACACTTAATACAATGTATAACAAAAACAAAGGTCATTTAAACATTAACATCAGCATAATATGACAAAAATAAAATGAAATAATTCTATTTACTTATTCTCATTGATATTCTACTAGTCAAATAATCACATACAATATCAATAACCACTTCCATAATGATGGAATGCATAATGCCAGACTTTCACAACCACATATTCAAGGCTTTTTTCCAAGACTACAAATAATATTTTGTCAAGGCATAGTGCCAAAAAACTAGTTTGTCTCATGAGACCTACCGATTAATAGAGAAGCTATAGTGGGCTCCACCTATCACATACTAAGTACAATGAATTTCTCATATGAAAAGGTTTAAACATAACATAAACATTAGTATTAAAACTGGCATACGAAATGTGAATACATTATCTATAAACAAGGAATTGTATGACAAAACACATCCATGGTCAAACATATCACAAATCCTCTAATACAATATGGAAGTTTTGTATCATAATAAATCAACATCAAACAAACATAAAATTCATCAAAGGATGTTGACATAGATGAAATCGAAACCTTTTTAGAGAAATATCTCATTCTATTTTGAAATCAATTAAAAGTAATGTAATTATAAAAGAAAACATTTATATTTGAAAATATTCTTATAATCTTGTTAGGGAATCTTTGATGATATCATAACAGCGGAAAATAGCGACACCTACCGTATAAATTTAAAAAACATTCATACCTTAATATTGTCGAAAAGGCTATAAAGGACCTAGTTTGGGAAATGATGTAAATATTGATTTATAAACATCTTATAAAAGTCAAAAAAGGGTATAAATCAATTTAACCCATAGTATATTAAATATTAAGAATGTTTTTAAATAATTTTTTATGAAACATGGATGTGGATGATAAAGAGGTCCCAGAAGAAAATTAGGTATAAACAACCACGGATAATGAAGAGATTGTAGAATTAACCATTACCTTGTAATTTTCCTTGGTTGAGGGGAGGTTAACCTCCTTTATAAAGGTGAAATAATTGTTATTATATTATACAAAAATAATATACATTACTATTATATCATATATGATCTTTTAATATTTCTTTGTCAGTAATAACATAGTATTATCATCGTTTCGGGTGTTAACGGATTCATTTTCCTTTATATTCATTAGTATTTGAGTCATATTTGTTATGTATGGGAGGTATATTATTCATATAAATAATTATATCAAGTCTTTAAACATTATTTTTATTCATCAAATTAAAATTAGTCTTGAATGGATACGATCGGGTATGAATCTCAACGCGTTCATGGAGACGGTAATCCGTACATACGCACCAGCAAAAATGTATTCTTTTGATGTTAAAATATTATATAAATGTATGTTATATCATATATAAAGAATTATTATCATGTTATATTTATTATTTACATATATTATACATCATTATTATACCCATCCAAATAACAATGTATTGAATAACAACTATGCCACAATGTGGTGATAGTAAGCCGTACGTACGCATGTATGGTGACATGTCATTCAAAGGATGGATAAAATAATGAATTTGGTTATACCATATATATAATAACATCAAACTATATGGAACATACTATATTTATTATCTTATAATGGAAACATCAAAGAAAAAGGAAGTGGAAGAAGAAACGAACTTGAAATAGGGTCGTGAAATTATTACCTCTTCTTCAGGTTCTTCCATTTGAATTGATCAAATGGGCTCCTGGGGATGGATTTATAACTATGTAAATGCCTCTTTGTTGAATTTAGGATAGATTAGAGGGTATTTTGGAAGATTTTGGCCTAGCCAAAAGGCTTTTATGGTGTGAATTTCAGGGAAGCGAGAGTGTCCTTTTATAAGAGGGGTGAGGGGAATCTTAAGAAAAGCTAGGAATATTATTTTATAATAAAATAATTTTTCGGTTTCATATGCTCATAAATGTATTATTTAAACTCTAAGGCATGTATGTGTCGAAAAAAACTCAACAAATAGGTTTTAGTTAGGTTTGGATCACTAGGTTAGCTTTATCTTTTAGATTTAACTCTTAGTTAAATAGTTTGACATTTACCATGTCTCGTTGTATTTTTATATTATATGGTTAATAAACATACTCTATACTTCTATACGAACCCCATGAGGTTCATTAATTATACACATATCATTATATAAGTCATTTGGATGATCCTTAGTTTTTTAGGAATATAATATCAATTAATAATATAATATATTTTTTAAAAACTCTTTTATGTCAATTCTAACACTATTTTGTATTTTGTTTTTTTAAGTTCATAATAACATTATTAATACAGAGAAAATTCATCAAAAACCCTAACTTGTCATATTAACCTATAAAATTATTTTAATTCATAAAAAGTCTAAAAATACCATTATTTGGATATTTATAATATCAATTATTTTAATATTTTTTTATTTTGGTAATTACTGCATCATCATTGTGTCATAAATAATTTAGATTATTTAATGTATAAAAAATATAAATAAAATATCAATATGTAGGAAATATTTTGATATTTCTAATTATTATTTATAGTCGAATCTATCTTATGTATTACCCTATATTAAAAATGTTTTAGTTATTAAACATTGATATTAAATCTGTGAACTCTTATTTAAATAAAATAATAATTAGTGTCCTCATCTAATACAAGTTGACCAAAGAGAAGTATATTTTATTCCTAAGGATGTTTTTGGTCAAATTATACTTATCCAATAGAATTAGAACATGTTTTATGGTAATAATAAAATCTTTTTTACCCTTAAATACCCTATTTACTTTAAACCTTGGCAAATAAAAGTAAAAAAGGTACTATTCGCCAAAACATATATTCATCATATTGAACCACATTTTCCATACTGATAACAACCGTGTATCTCAGATTTTTGAAATACCATTCACAGAAGTGGTAAAATTATTTTTTATGTGAATTTGCAACTTCTCCTAGGAGTTGGGAAAAGACGGTGAAAAGTTCAATAAAATTTTTATATATCTAAAATTATTATAAGCTGACTCCATGAATTAAATTGAACTTATATAGGTATTGTGTATCTATTTTTACCTAAAATAAATTTAAATATAATAAATAATTTTTTAAATAAAAATTCGGTTTTAAACTATAACTTAATGTTTTTAACTATTTATAAAAAATTGGATGTTTTTAGAAAAAACCCAAAAAATCACCCTAAGCTATTTGCGATATTCCAAATCAAAAAATGAAGTCTATTTTGAAAGATAAAACTTGTAGAATTTCAAAAACTGGGTATTACTATTCATAACGGCTACTTTTATTGGTCGCGGTGTGTTAGAATCTCGAAGTTGTGTACAATGAAAACTATTGCATTATTCAAAGGGAAACACACCATGGAAGCATAGGGTGTTACAATAATTCTTATTATGATAAGAGATAGAGACTCATGTAGTTCGAGGAGGGAGATCAAGTGTTCCTTCAGATCTCACCCCGAAGAGGATTGAAGAGGTTTGGCCAGGGTGGTAAGCTATCTCTGAGGTTCATCGGTCCTTTTCAGATCAAGAGCAGAGTTGGACAGGTGGTGAATCGTCTATATCTTCCCCACACAGATTCTCCAGGTGCATGATGTTTTCCATCTATCATGGCTGAGGATGTACAAGCACGATCAATCGCATGGGATTGACAAGGTTGAGCATGACATTGATGATGGGGTGACCTTTGCGGAGTTCCTAGTGGGGGTAGAGGATGGACAGGAACAGGTCCTACTTGGATATTCGATTCCACTATTTCACATCATATGGCATCACAAGAATCTCCAAGAGATCATATGGGAGTGGGATGGTCAGATTCTTGCTCAGTAACCCCATCATTTTGTTTATTTTTTGTTTGGGATTTTGGGGATGAAAATCCCTAAAGTTGGGAGATGTAATTTCTCAGAATTTTCATGTAATTTTTATATATAGAATAATTTCAAGATCGTGAAATTTGAAGGCATGTGATTCTGAGGTCCAAAGATCCAAAAACAAAATTTTTAACTTTTTAAAGGAATGTTTAGTAAACGTGGGAGAAATATTTTCTATCATTGGAAACATCGCTCAGAACGAAGATCCAATGGCACTGTTTAATTCAGAATGCCAGGATTCGCCTAGAAATGACATTAAATCAACCCGAAAGGGTCGTGTAGAAAAGTTATTTTTTCAAAAATTTTTGAGAAAAATAATAATATAATATAATATAATTATTTTTTTCTCTATTTTGTGTGCATCCATCGATGTTGCAGGTGGTGATAGCGCTCTAAATATGCACATCAATGATGCTCATTAATGTCTTATTAAACTCACTGTGTAACAACAGTTTAATGATGAGAAAGAAAGTGATTTTTATTAAATAAAAGAGTGTAATAATGTGATTTCAAATCATAATTGGAATTCTGTGATGTGCTCCTATTTATAGCTTGATGCACTGGGAAAGATACAGATTAACAATTTGGAGGATTTTCAAGAGAACCTCTGATAGACTTCCACCCTATAAAATAATCAAGAACATTGGCGGAACTACATCATCTCCATTATTCCATTTGAAGATCAGAGTGGATAAGTGATGTAGAAATCATAACCCCTAGAGAAATATTGTAGAAGGGAACAAAAAAGAAGTAGGGTTTTTTGAATTTATCTTTTTTCCTAACTTTTTCTTGAAACAATGAACACAGGTCAACTCACAAATAGGATGACCTATGATTCGTGAGTTTAGGTGGGATGGTGTTCCATTCTCGTGGATTTATTTTTGGGGTTCAAACCATGCCATGCAATGATTGAATGATTAATCACCAAACCTTCTCCACATTTAAACCTTTTTACGAATAGGCTGCAGGCTAACACAAACATTGGCCCAAACACCTCTATTTGTGCGCTCGAGGATAACGATTTTTCTCAAGCGATGACATGGTGGATTTTAAGGCTTATTGTTAAAGAGGATGCTCCCTAGAGGCCATAAAAATAGGGGCACGATGAACGGACCACTAGAGAGCTCCCAATGGTCTGTCGAAGGATACACTGATGCACTAATGCCTTCAATGGAAGCACGTGACAGTGGTGGAATCATACTCCAACCAGATATCGGATGACAGGAGTAGGCTATCAACCATTTGGACCAGCGCACCCTGGAGAGTGTGCCGGTGCGATGGAAACCATGGCCGATTGGGACACGACATTTTATGCCTATTACGCTAGCATGGTGTAGTGTAGATTGGGGTCAACCCGCAGACACAGTTTTTGGGTGACGTGGAGGGCGGCTGGTTGTCACTAGCAGCAGGGGGCGTGAAAGAGTGGTCTACTCCTTGAGGGTCACGCTCGAACATTGAGGGATGTGGCGGTATGCCGCATCCTAGGAACAACCCATCGGTCGCTAATGCAACTGGTCTTTAGACCAGTGGCTGCCTCCCCCGCCCAGTGGGCCAAACTTTATTTGGGCCAGACCTGTGCCCCTTCGGGGAGGGCCAAAATAGATAGGGTCGCCAGTCGACCCGGAGGGATATACCCCCTTCCTAATCGGGTTCACTCCAACATGGCCTATTGTGCCTAACCCAGTTTACAGGCAGAACTAGACCGATTTCAACACATACTATGTCATGTAATGTCTCACTAAATGAATAGATGTATGTGGAACCCCCAGTCATGGATGGTCGGGTTAGTCCGATCAGGTCAGACCCGGCCATATCGCTACAGGCCCCCTGGTTACAAAAACACCAGTATAATGAAAACCACATGTCTTATTGACAGTGTTTTTGTATCTATGGGACCCAATCGAGGAGGTTATTCATTTTTTGTTGTTTTTCTGAGCCTTTATTGGAGATCATGATGAGACAAATTTCTTGAGAAGTTGTTCCCCTAAGCACAATATGTATGAAACCCTGTGGTTGGTTGAGACCTGAAGACTACTCGATGACTACCTAGTGGGAAGCGACTCTGTGTGACATGGTAGGCCCATAGTGTGGAGAGGCTTTGTGTGACCCTAAAGAACCATGGTACTCAATAGGAGGAGTACGTCAGTTTGGCTTATGTGAAAAGCGACTCTATGTGTCTCGATAGGAAGACGATGGGGAGCGGCTCTTTGTGACCCAACATACCCATGGTACTAATCAGGGATGAGTACCAAAATAGTATAAGGTTAGTTGGAAGTGGATCTATGTGATCCAGCGGGCCCACTGTACATGATAGAGGATGATTACTCCAACGGCCATGGAGTTTGACGTTTGGGAATGACAATTCAACTATTACTACCCAATAATATACCTGGTTTGAGATGTCTTTTTTTATTCTATACATTGACGAATTTTTTGTGGACATTCCATCATTTTTTGGGGTCCCTAATGAGTACTATGTTACTCAGCCCTTCAAGGGCTTCTCCCACATGTGTTTTTTCTGGTGAAGTCAACAGATGCTTCTATAGGGGTGCTCAGGGAGATGGGACTAACAAAAGATTTGATGGTACAATTGGTAGATTAGAACTAGGAAGGGCCCAGTATGACTGAGTAGACAAGACGTACTGGTTCAGCATCCAATAGATTCACCACATTCATGATCAGGTGGGGTTTACTATAGATAGCCATCAGAATTTCATTTTTTGTACATGTTGGATAATGTATTTTTTTTGGTTTGTATTCTGGCCCACTTACTTTATGTTTTAGTTGCATCCATCTTTGATTTAGTGGTGCATTTTTTCCACTTTTTGTGTGTTGGGATATGTTGGGTTTTGTGTGTGTATACAGGTACATAGGAAAATTCCTCTAACATGAAGATTGACACCTTCAACACTAGTCTCTCGCCCCTGGCAATTTGGAAGCAGGAAAGGGATAGTCATGGCATGGGCTTCGGGAGACGGGTCATGACATTTCGATGAGGTTTATATAGTACATTTATATATGTAATATAATCAATGTCTTAATTTTCATGCTATTTTATTCCCCAGTGAATGTAATTCTTTCATGGGGATTATTATTCATTATTATCAAAGTGGTAACAATTTATTACTACAATCTCATCATTTATTGGGTTTTTTATGATTATGCTTCAACTAATGAAATCTTTTAATCCATATATTAGGAAAACTCTTTATTTTCCATATACTCTGTTTATTAATTATATATTCAATTAATAGTACTATTTTACACTCATTGTTACATAATATAAATCATAAAATGATTTTATGAATATAAGAAATTTATATCCATTTCGGTCAAAAATCTTCGTTCTTCCAAAATAATTTCCACTAAAAATGATTTAAAAATTATTTACTCAGATTTTAAAGAAATTATTTCCCATGGTTTAAATTTGAGTTAATTTTGGGTATAAAAGTAATATCCTTGACATCAATTCATTTAGGGATACTTTCAATACATTTTATGTTGCAAAATGAACGGTTGGAATGCACGTATTTACCCCCCATCATGATCTTTATTTCCTTAAAGCATCCATTGAAAGTTTAGAAGTATATTTTTTTAATGTAAATGTTTTTCTTAATATAATGTAATATCATAGTCTTAAATTTTTTAAAATGAAATTTTTTTTTTCAATTTTTTATAGTTAAAATGTTTTTTAAACAATTTTCAGAGAATCATTTATAAGTTTTATAGATTACTTTAAAACGGATTTTTTAAAAATGATATATAATTTTAAAAGATTTTTTTATGAGTAAATAATAATTTCTCAAAAGATATAGAAAATTATTTTAGTGATTAATTTTTAGGTTTTAGGTGGTTTTTAGACGAAATGTATTTTGTAAAGGATTTATTGTTAAAAAAGTCATATTCATGTATATATTATTATCTATATGAAATGATTCATGTTATCTTTAAAAATCCATCCCATTATGTATCTAAATCAGTTGATATAGTTTATTCATTAATTTCAACCATTTGAATCATCCATACCTCATAGATTATGTCTGATACTCCCTCATAACTTATATATTACTATCATGAGAAAATGAATCATAATAAAGGGGTGAGAAAAAATGATTAGTAAGAGTAAGAAATATATTGGAATATATCATAAACATAAACAATATGAATGAAGATTGATTGAAAGACACTCCTTTACAAATAATAAACTATAACACATTATGGAACAAATATGAGGTAAGTAAATAATGCCATAATAAAACATAATTATTGGAATTATACTTGTAAAATAACTAAATGAACATTAAATAATGACATCCATTGGGAGGGACGTTAATATGCCAGAGATTATTAACATATTACCAAGGCCCCATCCAATATGTCTAAAAATGCATACATCCTCAGCCAAAACCATATCTCAAATCGGGAAAGGCCTCAGCCATGTTTGTGTCTATTTGTCTCATAAGACCTACTAAGGCATAGAGGGGCTATAGCGGGCCCTAACCATTACATAATATGTCCAATTATTTTTTAATCTAAGTGGGGGAATCATAAACAACATTTATATTCTTATTGAAACTATCATATGAAATGTAAATTACATTCCCAAAACATTAAGCCTAAACACTAACAATTCGGAGTAAATTGGTTAATGGTTTTAGGATAAAACATCCACAATAAAACAATTCATAAACCATAAAATTAAATATGGTAGATGATATAATAAAATATTAATCACAATAATACTTATGAGTCAACAAGAGTGTTGAAATAGATTAAAATTTTATTACAAAGTCATTGAGTTATTCTCGAGATAAATACAATTTTATTGTGAAAAGAAGTGTTCTTTTGAAGAAGTATTTGTATAAAACCAGAAGAGAAGTAAGATATAATTGTCAAAATAAAATGAATGATTTTATAAAGATAACGGTTTCCAAAAACAGATTATATTGTACCCTTGAAAATAATTTAGACTTTGATAAATTCCACTGAAATGAGAAAGAATTTCATAATCAATTTTAGAAGTTTGTTTTGAAACGTGTAACACCCCATGAAATAAGGAAGGGATATGGTTGGTAAACACATATATAACACACACACATATTTTAAGATGATTAAAAAATAATACACAAGAATTTCATTGGGTTAATTAGAAAATAAATGTATCCTGAATAAAAATGGAGGCTCAGGTGAAAAACCCTTAAATTAAGTTCGAATGTGTTACGCTCATGAACGTAATTTCCTAGAATATGAAATTAGACATATAAATTACTTATTTTAGAACCTATTAGACATGTAATTAGTTACTCGTAATTCCGTTTTTTTCATTTATGTCCTTATAGATATGTTATTATATTGAATTCTGTCATTCCAGAGTGTTCATTTTCTTGATTTTCATAATCAGTTCAGTAGTTTTTAGGAAATGGAGTTCATGTGGAATGAATTTAAATCCTCATAATTGAAATAACATATTATTTATGAATATTAGGATGTTATAATGGTAATTTATATAATTTTTTACATATAATGAGGATGAATAATTAAATGAAATTTTATTGACATTCACGTAGATTATTTTAGCAGTATTTGGATTATTATGAACTAGTTAGGTCATAAGATTCTATAATATGTATTAATACTAGTTAATTAATCTTAATTTTGATATAATACATATATTATAGTCTGGTTAAACCATCAAAATGGTTTTATGAATAATAATGAATGATAAATTGAATAATGAAACATTGTTGTCCACAAATGTTATAAATTGGAACCTCATGGATGTTGATTTCGTTTAAAAAAATGTGAGAGAGTAAAAATGTTGATGATGGTTACTCCATTTTCATGATACAATTCTATTACATATATGATACTATAGTTATTATGGTCATTTTGACAATGGAGGTTGGAAGAGGATGATAAAAGAAGATGAATTGAATTGAAACTAAATGAAAAAGAAGGGCGCTTCACCTCTTTAAAAAACCTCCTTTAAAACATCTTTAAGGGATGGGTTTTTGGTATTTTAGAAATACCAAGATATTATTGGACTTTTGGAGTTACTAGGGATTGATTATTGGGTAGAAAATTGAGGATCATCAAGGCATTGTGGCGTTAAGATAGGATGAAGTGGGGGGGGGGGGGTTTAAAGTGGGGGAGAGGAGTAAATTTTTAATATTTTAATCCTTATTTTATTATTTCCCTCAAGACAACCAATTGTGTAATTTCACATGACCAATTATAGTAATAAGTGCATGTGTGTTCTAGACATGTGGCTTTATATCACTTATAATGTCATAAATAGTGAATTTAACAGATAATTTGTATATACGGTAATTTAGCGTATTTCACTATTCTTAAATATTCAAGAATTTCAGAAATATAACAAAAGTTCACCCCTACAATTTTTTGAAATGTAGAATTAACAAATGACCTCCATTTTTCAAAAATATTTTTATAAATATTATTAATTTAATTTTTAAATAAAATCATATTTTTTTCAATATATAACAATTTTAAAGGAATAATGAGTTTTATATCACAATAAAAAGTTAATTAAGATATCATTATATTATTATCAATATAAAATAAAATAATATCCCCATTTACAATTCATATGGGACATATTACTATATATATTACTATTCATAAGCATATGTTACTATTTAAAAAAATAATGTATTTTCAATCTGACACCAAATGACTTACTGATCAAAACTCTAGATGACCATTATTCAAAATTGAAAACATTATAGAGGCAATGTTTTGTTTTAACAGCTAGATTATATAATGTTTTTTTATAAATACATTGTTTCATGCATTCAATATTTATTTTCAAATCCTCTGGTAGTTAGATTCTCTCCACCTTACAAAAAAACCTTCCTCGAAATTCAAAGAATTTTACCTCACAAAATGATTTTGGTTGGTCTTCAACATAAGTTCTTCAGGCTCCCATGTTGCCTCATCAGTTTTATGATTTCTCCAACATAACGTTACTAGAAGAGTTATTGGATTTTTAAACACATGTTCTTCATTATCCAGAATCTAGAAATTCATATCACGTAATGATAGAACAGGTTCAAATTCTATACCTACAGAAGTGAGGATATGTGTTGGGTCTAGCATATACTTTCTCAACAATAAGACATGAAAAAAAAATTTGTGACTTGGACCGGTTAGGCGTCATAGCCAAAAAATATGAAATATCTACAATTCCCTTCATAATATCAAGTCACAATGTACATAGGGATAAGTTTTCCTTTCTATCAAAATTCTATAAGACACATTAAGTAAGATACATTCATGAAAACGTGATATTCAATATGAAATTCCATATTATTTCATCGATTATCATCATATCACTTCTGTCTTCTTTGTTCTGTTCTGATATGACCTTGAATATTTATTACCTTAATTGTTGGTTCCACCACATGCTCAAGACACACAAGCCTCCTTTCTCCAAATTAATCAAAACAAGTTGCTGAATGACATCTCTTTCCATACAATGCTTCATATAGAGCCATTTGAATACAATAATGGAACCTTTAATTATAGGAAAACTCCACTAAAAGTAATTATTGATCCCACATACCTTGTAATTCATGTGAACATGATCTCAACAAGTCATCTGTGGTTAGGATTTCCCACTCAGATTCACAAGAGTTGGTGGATGGTAGGTAGAACACAATTGATATTCATTATCCAATGATTTCTAAAGACATTTCCAAAAATTCGGTGTAAACTATGGGTCACGATCAGACACAATTGAGAGAGTTTCTCTATGAAGTATCACAACATCATTGATATAGAATCTTGCTAAGGGTTGTAGTGGAAAATCCTCCCATATAGTTTTTAAAAGTGAAGATTTCATAATTTTATCCACAATTACCCATAGCACATCATTCTTCATTGGAGTTTTTTTAATCCAGGGACAAAATACATAGTGAATTCATCCCATTTCCACGTAGGAATAGGTAGTGGATGAATGAATCTTTTTGGATGTTTTCTATCATCCTTCACTTGTTGACAGACTAAACATCATGATATGTAATCTGAAATTTTCCTCTTCGTGTTATCCCACAAAAAATGTTTCATAAAATCACTATACATCATAGTGTTGCGATGATGTATGGAGAAATTCGAACTACGAGCATCATCCAATAACTCTCTTTTTAACTTGATTATAGCTGGAATACAAATCCTCTTCCCAAATATCAGAATACCATCATCACACACAATGTTAGTCAACATAACATCTTTCCCAATAATAAATCTCATTTTTAGGTCCTCTTCATTAGTTTGAGAAGTGTTAATTATTTCTATTAAAGATGGCTGGGAAACCAATTTGAAAAAGTTATGCTGTTTTTACCTTCTTTTATAATTCCCAGGTCCATATTTACTAGATCCATGTACAAAAAATCATTCTCAATGCATATTTTATTGATAAATCCATGGTCCATCTTGAAGAATGCATTAACCACCTTGTTTTCCTTTCTTATGTGGTAGTGTATGGTGCATTCATAATACATTATTAGTTTGATTCATCTCCTTTGATGCATGTTGTGTTCATTCTATGAAAAGATATACTTCAGACTCTTGTGATCTGTATATATCTCAAATGTTATCCATAAATATAATGTCTCTATATCTTCAAAGAAAATATTACCATTTCTAACTCATGATCATTTCTTGGATACGTTTGTTCATGAATTTTTAAATTCCTTGATGCATAAGTAATAACTCTATCATTCTTGATAAGGAAACAGCCAAGCCCTTTCTTTGATTCATCTCTAAATATCACAAACCCATCATTCCACAATGTTAGGGTTAGGATATGATCATTTACTAAACTCATATTCAATTCTTAAAAACATTCCTAAATTTCATTCTCCATATGATCTTAACCCATTCACGTGCAATATTGGTCATTGGGTTGGCTAAAGAAGAGAAGTTCTGAATGAAACTCTGATAATAACATTCTTAATGAATAAAACTACATAAATCAGTTATGTTCATTGGAGTATGACATTATTACACTACCTTTTTCTTTTCATGATCATCATATATTCCTTCATTAAAAACAGTGGGGCCTAGAATGTAAAATGATTGGAGAAAAAATTAATACTTCCTGAACTTCCCATATAATTCATTTCTTATTACATTCTTTGGAATAGAGTGAAAGTGAATATCATGTTCATCATTTATTTTAGAGTATAGCATAATATCATTAATAAATAACACCACAATGTCATCATGATAATCCTTGAAAAATCTATTCATCAGATCCATCAATACAGAGGGTGAATTTGTCAGTCCCAAAGGCATTACTCTAAACTCGCAATTACCATACGAGGTTCAAAATTTCGTTTGTATAATGTCTTCCTCACTCAAAAGAAAATGATAATATCCATAATGAATATCCATCATAAAAAATTATTGGTCTCAGTGATGATGAACACATAAATCATCAATTCATGTTAGTGGATACATGTTCAATATTGTTATAGCACTGATCTCCCTTTAGTCAAAGAATAGCCTCATGGATCCATCTTTCATCCTAAGGAAATGAACAGGGGAACCCCATGGGGAAAGACTAGGGAGAACAAATATATTTTCACTAAATTCATTTAGTTTTTTCTTTTGTAACACAAATTCAAAAGTGGAAATTCTATAAGGGGTCTTTGATATAAGCCATGAACCATGAATTAAGTTAAAGGAAAACTAAATTTCACACTATGGGGGATGTCCATGTATGTCCTCTAGAAACACATCAATATATTCTTACACAATCAGTACGTCATCTATCTGAACATTCCTCTACTCACCCATTGATATTTTGTTCCCTTTCTCCCCAATAATTAAATTCACAAGTGCTAATGGGGGTGGTTCTAAATGATAATCATATGGTTATATTTATTACCTAATGAAAAGGGATTCCACATCATCCTCAAAAATTGTAATGTCCTTCCTCATGCATTAAATTTTCATATTATTGTTTGAAAGATATTCCATACCAAAGATTATATCAAATTAAATCATGGGAGTGACAATAAAATCAGTAAATAATGAACGTTTATATACCATAGTGGGGAATGCCTCACACAACATTTATGCAATGATACATCCTTTATGAGTTTTGTGTAACAACCCCTTTGTAAAATCAAATTGTAAATATCTAATTTTCTTGTAATATTTTCAATATATAGAAGAATTCAATGATCTAGAATCAAATAAAGCATTGGATAAGTTTGAGTAAATGGTGAAAGTACCAGCCACCACTTCATTAGAAACATAAATATCAATGGTTGTGATCTCATAAGATTATCCCTACTCACTTGGCCTTTTCTATTACATGTTTCTTGGACACGTTGTAAAATCATTATCTTAATTTCCCATTTCATAAAAATTATAGAATTTAACATTAATGACTACTTTCTTCCCCCTTACAATCACTAGACTGTTGTCCAATCAGTCCACAAGTGTATTATACTCATTTTCCATTTAAGAAAGCACCATTGTGTTTCCTTCCACAATGGTCATAGGGTGGATATTCAACTCTTCCCTTATTACCTGTTTCCTTATTTCATTTTCAAGATCATTCAAAGGACTTCTACTTCTCTTTCATTCCCTTTAATTTCATATTGTGTAGATTATTTCTATTCAATAATGATATCAAATAAAACTATATATTCAAATGTTGAGAAAAATTGGGAGTCAAGTTCTAGCTAGTGGAATGGATTTATCCCATCAATGAATCGATCAATCTTACTCCTTAGATTCATATGTAGTTCATAACATTCCATTATATACTTGTGAAGTCAAATTCATACTTTTCAACATTATCATCATCTTTTAGCTTCATATTCAGAAATTTCCTTTACATATATGCTCGTTGTTCACGAGGAATGTATTTATCTAGGATGATATCATTAATTTACATACATTCTATCTCTTCTATGTCTTCCTCCTTCTTTGTGTTTTGGATTAATGACTTCCACTAATTCACATCTCTGGATAGAAGGTAAACTATTACGATGACCTTCTCTCTTTTGTTACTTCCCAAAGTGATAAATAACTTCTCTAGGGAACGTCTCCACTGCTAAGCTACAATGGATTTTTAGTCCCATTGAATGATGGAAGATATTGTCACCTAAAATGATCTAATAATGATACTCCACATGGTGGATATATATGATCCCAATGGTTATAGTTATTGTTAATAACCTTAGTAAGTTGTTTTAGTATTGTTATAAGCTTCTCTACACCTGTATTAACACTAGTGCCAACATCATTATCTTTCATTGGAGGTCAATCCCTACATGGGATATGTGGGTTCAAGCGGTTTCAATTTCATCCACTATGTTCCATTTCTAGATAATGGAATACACTTGATTAGGTTATGAAATATAATGTATAATCATATCATAGAAATATTCTTATTATAAATTGAAATCCTATACATGTCAAACCCCATAATAACAAAATTGTTTTTCATGATGAAAAATTTACATTTTAATCCTTCATAATGGCTTGTAATGAAAATATGAATTATCCTAAGAATATCCCCCAGGAGATTTAAACTACTTGTGTAGTAAGGCCCATTGTTGTATACCAGGATACCCTAGGTCAAGCCCATAAATCCTTGTCAGTGTTTTCACTCCTAGGTACATGTGTGATAGAACCCCATCCACTTGTAGTTTATAGACCGGGTTCTATTTTATAGAATTATTAACCTAATCTATTTCATACCAAAATACCATGAATGTTCTTATATGCTTATCTTCAAAGACTATCATAGGGATTCCTTACCTATCGTATTCATTCAAAATATAGTTTCCAAGTTTTTTACAAAACCTCTTATGATACCAACTGTAAGGACCCGACCTCAATTTCCCAGAGCATGTGCCATATTTTATTACATTGGCATATAATTAAGGAATTCACATCCCAAACGACCGAGTATTTTAGTTTCACATGGAAATAAGATACATATATCATTAACATTACATCATGAAATAAAAAAAACAATAATTTAATCCATTAGAAACATCCATGCTTCCTAGATTATGCCTTCAACTCTCTCATAACATATATCTTAATGGCCTTGGAAAATGAATCATAAGAAAGGGGAGAGATGAAATTCTCTATAAGATTAAGAAATACTATAAAAGATATCATAAACCAAAAATTTTGGCATGGTGAATAACTGAAACATATTAATTTATAAATAATAAACAAGAACACATTATGTCAAGAATATGAGCTGAGTAAATAATGCAATAATAAAACATAATGATGCGTATTACACTAGTCCTATAACCACATGACCATTCAATTACTAGATACATACTGAGGGAAGTGAATATGATGGAAATTATAAAACATATTTTCAAGGCCTCAGACAAGACTTCTAAAAATGATTAAGGCCTCATCCAAAACCATATCACAAATTGGGCAATGCATCTGCCAAATCCCCATCATTTTGTCTCATGAGACCTACTGATGCATTATAGGGATATATAGGGCCCCACCCAAGACATAATAATTACTATGAATTACTCATATGATCATGGATAAACCAAAAAACATATAAATTCATTTTTAAATTAACTTAATAAATGTAAATAACTTTTCCTGAGCATTATGGCTAAGTATTAACCCTTGGGTGAAAATTGGTGAATGGTTTTAGGATAGCCCATCCATAATAAGGCTTTTAATAAAGTATAAAATTAAATGTGGTAGATGATATAACAATATATCATTCCGAATAATACATAATAATCTACAAGAGTGTAAAAAGATAAAAAAATTATATTATAAAATAATTGAGTAATTCTTTAGATAAAAACACTCTTATTTTAAAATAAGAGACCTTTTTGAAAAATTATTCAAAAAAAGAAGAATTCAAGTAAGATAGTACTTTCAAAATAAAATTATTGATTTTATAATGATAATGGATTCCAAAAATATAATATTCAGTGCCCTCGAAAATAGGTAATAATTTGGTAAATTTCCTCAAAACGGGCATGGATTTTAGAAATAATTTTCTAATTTCCTTTTCAAACGTGTTACTCCCCATAAAATAAGGATGGGTTATATTTTGTAAACAAATATAAAACAATAAAAAAATAATTTATGATGATTAATTAATAATAAAAAATAATTTTATTGTGGATATTAGACAATAAAAGTAACCTGGATAAAAATGGAGATTCGGGTGGAAAACCCTTAACTTAATTCCAAAGGTTCTCCTCTCAAGAACTTAAGGTCCTGGAATATGAAATTAAGTATATTAATAACTAATTTAAGTAATTATTATACCTTTATTTAGTTATTAATAATATTTTTTAGTTCATTTATGTCCTTATTTATATGTTATTATATTTAATTCTGTCATTCCATAGTGTTGTTTTCCTTGATTTTCATAATTGGTTCACTAGTTTTTATGTAATGGAGTTAATGTGGTTTGGAATTAAATCTATATAATTGAAATTAAATATTATTTATGAACATAAATATGTGATAATTTTCATATCAAGCATTTAGATACATGTAAATTTGATAAATCAATATATGAAATATTAATGACATTCACATAGATTATTGAAGCAGTATTTTGATTATTTGGTACTAGTTTGGTAATATGATAAAGTAATTTGTATTTATACAAGTACATGAATATTAATTAGTTTATAACACATATATTATAGTCTTTTTCAACCTTAAAAATCATTATAATTAATTAAGGATAAATTTAATAATGAAACTTCATCATCCATGAAGGATATAAATTGGAACCTCGTGCAGATTGATTTCATTTATAAAATAAATGTGAGAGACTAAGAATATGGATTATGGATCTTCCATTCACAGGATATAATTCCATTATAAATATGATACTACTGTTATAATTTTCACTTAAATAGAGTAGGTTACAGGAAAATAAAATTAGACTAATTGAAATAAAACTAAATGAAAAAGAAGGCTTCGTTACCTCTTGAAATAACATCCATGAGAATCTCCTTAAGGGAAGGTATTTTGGAAATTTTCATGTAGAAAGAGATTAATCTATCTGGGGAGTGACTAGGGAAGGATAATTGGGTAGATCATTGGGGGAGAATAAAGGTTTAGAGGATTGACGACAAGAGGAAGTGGGGTGGGGGTGGGGGTTAGAGTGGAGGAGAGGAGTAATTTTTGAATATTGTATTAATTATTTTATTATTTCCCAAAAAAACCAATATTGTTATCACATGTGAGCCATAACAGTAATAAGTGAATTTGATTTCTAACAAACTGGCCTTATATAACTTATGTTTTCATAGATACTATATTTAACTGATAATCTGTATATACGATATTTTACCTTATTTCACCATCCATAAATAATTCAATTATTTCAGAAAGAAATATCACCCGAACCATTTTTAAAAGTGAAGAATTCAAGAATAAACTCCATTTTTCAAAATTAATTTTATAAATTTTATAAATTTAATTTTTGAATAAAATCATTGTTAATTAAAAAATAACAATTTTAAAGGTATAATTTGTTTTATAACACCTTAAAAAATTAATTATGATATCATTATCTTATTTACTTATTATCTTAAGAAAATAAAATAATATAAATATTTACTGTTCATAAGTTTCATATTACTACTCATATTACTATTCTTAAGCGTATTTTGTTACTCAAAAAAAATTCTTTTTTGTCCTATCAGACTCTAAATGACTTACTAATCACAACTCTAGATGACTATTTTTTAAAATTAAAAACGTAGTAGAGGAAAATATGTATTTAATGGCTAGATTATAGAATGTGTTTTTTGTAATAATATAGTATTTCCTATATTCAATATTTAATTTTAAATCCTTGGTTCGTTACAATTATTATCTTGAAAAACATGATCTCTTTGCACATGGGGTATAAATTAGAATATAAATTTGGGCAATGGTATGAGGAAGTACAATGGTGTTAAATGAGCATTTTTGGAGTTATATGAGTAATTACCATGATCCGAACAAAATATTTTTAAATTATAGGTATCATGTTATGTGGGTAAAATTATAATTTCAAATAGGAAAGTAAAATATATTCGATCATTAGTTATTCATCATATTCATTCTCACAATCATTTACATGGTTGGTATATAATGTTTCCTCTGTATATGATTGTTTTATGATTCTAATTTTTTGATATCAATGCGTATAATTATTTTGAGATGAGATTGTAATATGTATGTGAATTTGTTTCCTGATGAAGGAATTTTTGAAAAAGATTCCTTAAATAAGTGGTAGTGTATTTATATTATCTATTTAATTATATTTTTCTAGTTTTTTCATAGATGTTTCTATGAGGTGGTATGATATTGTTTTGGCTGAAAATTTAATGTTGTATGATATATTGGAACCATGATGCATGAAAACACCCATGATTAGAATGGTCTATAAATACTATAACATTTTCATGATAAAATATGATGATTATTTGGTGTCTATTTCCTGAAAAATAATCAAAGTATTTCAGTAATGTTAATAACGCAATGTGTTGATGTTTTTTTCATTAGAAAAGGACCAAACATGGTATTCAACGTGGGGTAGATTCAAATAATGTATTAGTGAAAATATTTCAGAATATTATCAAGGTGTTTGAGCACAATAGGCCAAATTGAGAATTATCTTAAATTGGATTTAATAATATCATTTCCTGGTGAGGTTGATGTTAATGTTTGGGGAGTGTAAATAAATTACATGAAATCCAGGTGAATGTAAATCCACTATTGATAGAATATGGTCATGTCTTGTAGAATATATAGGTATAAAATTCAATATTTTAATGAACTAGAAAATATAAATTATGATAACCATGAGATATATGTTTTTTGGCACTAAAATATGTGTCCCAAGGTATGTCGAGTTTGATCATGGTCAGTTGAGATGAAATACAATCTGAAACAGAACAAATATAAACAATTGGGTCTTCCTCAAAAAGAAATTCTACTCAACCACCTATCCTTGCGACATGATGATGTGTGGATGGATGGAAACACAAGTTCAAAAATCCCTATGTACGTTGTAATGGATGTTTTTGGAAGGCATCATGAGTCAAATGGGAAAATCCCCTCTTTGTGGGAGTCATATTTTCTTCGCGACATGCCTCTGAGAATTGATAGATTCATTTTCATATAAATAGAAAACTCCCCACTTTTCATAAGAATTGTTACCCCAACCTTTCTCCTTCTAAGCCCAATTTTTTCAATTCCCCTAACCACCCAAAAAATACGAGAAAAATAAATTCCCCATTGTACATGTGCATCACAAAACCCTAATTACCATCTTTTATTTACCACTACTAATTGTAGGGTTTCCCTCCACGAAGGGATATTCCCTTTGAAAATGATGACGGCCCTCTGGGTTACATGAGGATTCTTAATGAATTATGGGTTCATGAATCACTCCCTTTGCAACTAATCGCTTTGTTCCAAAGTATGGTTACCCTTATTCGAAGAGATATTATATTTGTGAAGCCTATAATCTATGAAAAGCACCAACACATCACGAATAAACTCTCAGCAAGAATCCCCTCTTAGTGAGACCCTCTTTCATACGACCCTCTTGTATTGTATATAGTGATTTCTTAGTCCCTTGTGTGGTTTTCCTCTTTGGGATTCTCTTCCAAATAATCCATTAAATAGGTTCTGTAATAACTATTGATTCTTATAAAAGTTACACTATCATTGACCCCTCCAGTGATCACTCCTACAACTCATTGTATCCTAGAATATCTAATTTCATATCGTTCCAAAGTGGGTCTGTGAATCTGGTATGTATATTAAAGGGGTGAGGAGTGATTACTTCCCATCTGATATATATGATATTAAATTTCCAACCACCAACATCATCCACACATGACGTTAAACTATAATCTCACCGCCATGAAATGAACATTGGGTTCCCCATATAGGGAAATTAAAACGACCATTCATCTCTATCAGAGTGAGATATTTCTCTCCCTCATTAAGTGGAACGAAATACTACTCTTGAAGAATGATTTCTTCTTCAGTCATCCAGCATAGAGTAAGAAACAATCTCTATCTCCATGGGCCACTAACCATGCATGTTCCCACCCTATACCACTATGATGCATAACTATTTTCATGAATGTATTTTCTACTACATCCACATTTTTCTTACACTAATCTTGACTCAGAAGGAATTAAATGATAGTATTGGTCAGGAAACCCTAATAATAGGCATCCCTCATCAAGTAAGCCCCAACATCCAAATTCACAGGCAACTAGCCATGCGTAACCCTGGAGCCACCGATCTATATGGGTTTTGATCCCATTCTTATACAATGGTTATATAGGAATACTTCATGGGGTTAAATCCAAAACATCTGTAAACCTCGGTGCCCTCCTCTCAAGGGTACACCTACTAGATCTCAGTATCCACCATCATCCATTCCCATCATGATATTTTTCATGAGCCCCTATATCTCAGGATGGTGGTTTCCCATCCGAATGTCACATATCCTTTGGGAAAATATGGGATTATAATAATGAATAAGCCACAAGCAACCCATATCCATCAAACTAGGATCATTACAATTGCGAAGGCACCTAGCCATGTGTAATCTCAAAATCAGGCCTTCGAACTATGTGGTTTTTGATACATGTATTCTACACTGGTTACATATGGTGTATCCCCACGATTTAATCCAATAAAATAGTGATATTTGGATTACCCCTTCATGGGTTCTATCCTCTTGATCCACCCTTAGGATTTCTAGATCATCCTTCAATGTATGAAGAATTTCCCTTTGTGGTATACATCACATAGCATATTCTTTAGAGGATTTACCACCTATCTAATGGTCAACATTGGTTCTTCCTTCCAAGGGATGTCTCCCTTCACGGTGAGAAACCGCTTTTTCATGGGATTCACCATATCAATTCTTCCCATATCAGGCATTCAAATCCATCCATCCAGTAAAATGAATATCCTCTCCCTCCAAAGGACATACCTATTATATCCACAATTCCATGTGTTTTGATCATCCCATTTCTTCTCTGGATGATGTTAAATTCATGATCGTCCATCTATGCATGATCTTAAATATGTGGAATACCCCATGTTAATCTTGGGATTCCTGAGGAAAAACATATAATACATTCCTCTATCTTGTGATACCACACGATCAATTTCGGAAGCCTTGGGCTTCAACAACATTGAAAATCCCTTGTATAAGGATGAATATAGGTGCTCCAATGTTCCAGCATCATGATGTTACACTAATTTCCAAAGAGACTACTTACTTTCCATAAGGTTATTTTCCTTAATCAGTCGTTTAGTATGTCCAGACATATGCAACATAATTAACTATTATCCATGAAGATATGGAAATGAGGAAGTGTTTCATAAAAAATGTATTAATCTTTGGGGGAGTCCTGGAAAAAGAGGAAAATTATATGGAGGAATCTATGGAGGGTGGGATGGACATCCCATCGTCATGTTTCATTCAAGGATAAAACAAATCTGAAGAAGTAATGAATTTTTCCCATCATTAGAAAGCTATAATGTGGGGAATAAAATTTACATGTCGTAGCTCACAGATCTAATCACCACGCACACCCTGGTGGAATGCATTAGACATAGAAATAGTGAACTCAAAATGAACACTTCTCCTCAACAAGGGAATATTAGCATTCAAGAAATTGGTAGATAAGAATGTCAGCATGTCCATATATTTTTCACCAAGTCCTTCCATGAAAATAGTGGTCCTGGCATGGAACTCACCAAAAATTGGAGTAGTTCAATATTGGGCATTCTAGTCCATGCAGTCGTCTGTGTGGATCACTCTCTCCACCCATGGAAGACTAAGAGATGTTTTTGCCTTGGGAATTTCTTTCATATTATCTATAGTAAGGGAATACTCTTCCTACTTTGCTGGAACCAATCTAGTGTAAATCAATTACCCTTACCCATAGATGCAGTTTTAAGAGGAATAATAATTTTTCAGTCCCAATTGAATCTACCTTTACTACGATATCAACCCCGACCATGTATATCGAGTACCCACACCCCGTCTCACCCTATAGAATAATTCATAGAAAGGAAATATAGACCCTTTTTCATCAATACAAGAAAGAGGGTTCATTCCCACATGGGAGATGGACTATTAGGACCTGGAGTCTTTCACTCCTTGCTGTCACCATCACCCCAAGGGTTTTGTATGGAGATATTACTCCCCACTATAACCTTCAACCACTTCAAGTGCCTCTCCCGATAATATTATTGTGACTCACTCACATATTTCACTGCGGTAACGAAAATATGATTCATCTTGGCTATCAATACAAACATGTATCTACCAAGGAAGGATATCACTAAGTTGCATCGATGACACCAACTAATTGTTTTTATGGTAAATGAATAAGATACATATAGCCCTTCTCCATAAGACCCTATCCAGATAACCCGATGAAAATACTGGGTGCAATATCATGAATATTCCTATTAGGGGGAATCAACATCAATATACTTTGTTTATCATTCCACCCTCGATTAATTTTAACAGTTACCTATGACTACAGACCTAGGATTCACTTATTCCTGATCATAATTTAGACCACATGTACCATATAGGCCGACTGGTTTGACTCTTCCAGCCATTGGAATTATCAAAAATCATATTGTGCTGAGCTGTGATGATGATATCTAGTACGTAAGTCCTCCTCATACCACCATCATCCATCATGGGGTTCCTCAAAACTCTCACACTCTACATATATGTACGCCCCATATTAAATGAATCAATCATGTAGAGGTATTCTCCATCTTATTGACATCTATCATGGAGTCCCTACCTATGCCTATGATTATAAATATGAAGTCCCTCCTTCTGTATCATATCATCTACAAAAATGTCCTCCTATCTCAATTTGAGTCTAAAATGTAGGTCCTCCCTTCACCATAATCTACTACGGCGGAGGTCCTCCTCATACCATTAACCATTAGCATGGAGGTGTTCCCCATGATCTCATCTGCTAAAGCGGAGGTACTCCCTACTCCACAAGTCATCTAAGCACAAGGCATCCCCTCATCATTGAAAGTCAACCCAAATTTCCTCACAATTTTTAGTTGATCAGTATGATGTCCCACCTCATTCTACCACTTCCTATAAACATGGTGGACCTCTCCATGTTCTCACAGGCTCTGACGAAGGTTCTCCCCACTCTAGCACTCCCGACTGTGGAGGTCATCCCCACTATTCTGGTGACCAACATATAGGTCATCCCGATGTTCCTTTTGATATATTCCCAGGTGATCCTAACACTGCATCTCAATAAATTGGAGGTCCTCCCTACTCCTCCACCATTTTGTGTGGAGGTCATCCACATACAAGAGAATTAATCTTCCCTGAAGCTACATCCTTGTGAAGAAGGGTGAACCATATCCTCCAAATGAAGAACAATGAGAAGCACCCGATCATTATAAATCTAGTTAGTTTCTCATATTTTGAATTGTCATGGGACGCAATGATGTAGCCTTCACCCTTATTCAATACCTTATGTTCTGGGGTAAGAGCTCGACATGTGATTCTTGTCATATCAACCAGTGAAATATACCAATTCCCTTGACCGATTCATATATACATATTGGAAGAGGAAGATTTGGATCCATTTCAGAGTCCTTTCGGGAATCCCTTTTTATCATTGCCAGTTTCATTCTCTACCTTAACATGAGTTCACTGAGATTTATTCAAGGGAATGGTAGATGATGAGAACCCACCAGAATCGCCCCCAAAAATCATTTACATCATGCCTGATGTAGTAGTATTTACTATTTCTAAAATGGTTGTGAATATGAGGATTGAACCACCCCCAAGAGACGACCAAGTGAGTGGATACAAGTTAGTCCAGGTAGCATTTCTCTACCGACAAGTCTTTTCATGCAACAATATATATTAGTGACATTTCTAGTTCCTCTTCCTACCCGGATCGAATAATATCTCTACAAAGAGTTGGACTCCTCTTCTGAGTATGAAATCTTATGGGACACTCAAGCAGTGGTCTAGTTTTTTGATAGGTTCTAGGCGATCACTCCTCCAGACATCATCATTTTAGAACCCCTAACCAAGGAAAAGATAATGTGTTTCCAACAGACCATCTAGGTGACACATTTTTTCCTCTGAAACCATCAGTAAGCTTATCCAAATAGAAAAGGAGAATATCTATGACATTATATAGTAGTTTCTCATGGTTGAGGAAAAGAGCCTCTCATGGTTCAGTATCCCATGTCACTAGACTATCATCAGACCCATCAACAATGATGCATTCAGTGCATATTCATACACTACAGAATTATGGAGGAGTAATCTCCACACATCCAGATCTATAGTTGTGGGTAGTATTATACACTTCACATTATTTCATTCCTGTCATAGCCATACATTCCCATTGACCCCTAGGATATGCATCTAAGAACCATTTCAAAGAATATGGTTATTCCTGAAATACTATAGAATGGTGGATTCGACACATGGTCTAATAGGGAGAACATACCTTCTGGAGAAATGCATCATCTGATTGACCGCTAGGTGTACTAAATCAATAGCACACATAGATACATGTCTTTTCACTTCCTTATAAGTTGTATTCTATCGGTAAAGACATTGTAAAATGAATGTAACCGATTTGGACATTTAATCCATACAACTAATCCAGTTCACCATAGAAGATGTTTTTTGACCATTATACGTCCAATTTTCTTATAATGATTTTTGAAAATAAAAATCACATTGATTAGATTATTTATTAGAGTCATGTAAAACATTATCTAGACTATGGTGACCCTCTCTACGATCCTATCACTCCTCCACTAGGGTAGTATGGGAAAAAAATATTTCCTTCCAAGAAATTTTCCTTCTATTTATCTCAAGAATCTTGTCTATCTGTATAGGGTTGATACATTAACCTAGGGAAATAAACCAAAATACATATTTTGAAATCAATTGGAGCCACATGATAATCCTTCTCGGACTGTGGCTCATGTCATTCCTCCAGTGGCTCCACAGGTAATTCCACCAACCGCTCTATGATCCTTTGATCTGTCCTATCAGGTGGAACAACCATCCAACTAACTAGACATTTGGAATGCTCCCTTGGATTGGAATCCCTACATGTACAATCCAAAGACTAATCTCATTACCCGGATCAATACCCTGGAGACGTGATAGTGGTGATCCCGCGTGATGGAAAGTCATATCTACAATGCGATGATAAAATTTCTACCCCCAAAGATTTTGTAAAACCTACTTCCAAGGCATTCAACATGATGGTAGAACAGATACAACATCATGGCCACATTATTTATTAGTGATTTCCCATGATGGGAACTCCAGCATAGTAGGAAGCAGCCACGCTCCAGTGTTTTGTACAATCATAGGAAGAGATTACATTAATCTGGAATAGCCAATTACCCATTGGGTCCATTACTGGTTGGAAATTATTTATCAATAATTTATCTATTAGTTCTACTCCAAGATCTTCAAAATGAGTATTTTGAACTCTTCATGTTCAAAAAATGGGAATATGATTGATTCTGAGATTTCATTAACAAGGATCACAACCTAGATGAATCTTTGTAGAAATAAAAATAGGAACACACATTACATCCTACATCACTCACAAGAATAAATTCGAATTTATAGAATACTGATAACACATAGTTATAGGACGCTGGGATATTGGAATTGTTATTGGAAGATCCCCCACTGCAGCCTCACCAACGATAATAGTCTCAGGCCCAGCCTAGTGATCAATATCATCCACCACATAATCTGAAGGTGCCACCTAATCAACCACCATCATATAGGAAATAGAATCAGGATATGTCCCATCTTTAGCCTCCATCCTATCCACAACACTTGTATACATGTGTTCTTTTTTCAGAAAAGAGAAACCAAACCTACACATTTTTTTTGGATTTGGTTCTTTTTTATTTCCATAGAACCATGTATTAATGTATTCTAAAGAATCCAAAATGTAGATGACCTGAAGAGGTTGATATCAATGATCACCCTAACTACTACCCCTATCATTAGTTCCTTGGAATATACATAAAGTAGTACCATATATTCACGGACATGCTCTAAGACTATGTTGATTACCATATAATCAAGTTCGGCCCTATCCCATCATAGGTACTATGCATTCCTATAAATCTGACCATGACATAAAAGATGAGTGGAAATAGGTCCCCGACCATAGTTCTCATAAGTTTGATGATTGGATAGCGTTCATAATAGTTGATCACACCCATTTTTTCGTGCATATTAGAAGTGTCATGGGACTCATAAATTATCCACACATCCTTCATATGCCACTTTTAGGTCCACATAATATCAATATAATTATAAAAAGAGTGGGAGATGATTCCACAAAGGAATGTACTTCCCTCCACCAATACTAAAACAATATCGCTCACTCGAGGATTTCATGCCTCTAGAAATGGGAATCACCCCCTGAATTCAACCATTATTGGAATATATCGTAGATGATGAGAAGGAGTACACCTCTATGAATAATGTCGAGATTTTGGACACCTACATGGTTACCATAAGTAGAGTATCATGCCCATCCTTCTAATATTCTTGGTCAACAGTATGATCGATGAGGTCCTAGATATGTGAATTATTGGAATGCGATTTCCATTTCATCAAGACAATATATGAATCTTAATGAGAGTAGATAGTATGATCAACAAGTAGAAACAATCTTCCAATGTAATCATATTCAATTCCACCACTGTTTGGGTCACTCACCCTAAAAGAGACTTTATGACCACATCGAGATCAGTTACATAAATCTATTTCCATACCTCAAAATCCTAACCAATAGTCAATAGTAATTTGGCGTGGTTCTAAAAATGATCAGTTGTACATCCCTAACACCATCCATAACTCAATGATTAAACTAACAACACCAATCATGCTTCTGACTTCCCAAGATGTTTTCCCAGTGTATAAGTAAGATGTGTTGAAGCACCTTGTCAACATTTATGGAAAGATCCTAATTCATGATTACATCCACTTATTAGGAGATATGCATGAATTCCTCAATGTGGCCTTGAAAATATCCTTCTTATTTGATATAGAGGTTGTAGATGTAGAGACCTTCCTTTTTTGAGGAAGTCAAATGAGTAGAATGCTAATCCATTATCTCATTCTATGGAGAAGATGATTTTTCTCCTATACATGGGAACATCTACCCACTTTACACCACTGAACATCTTAATTTCATGGAAATCCAATACTATATATTTAATACAGGTTCTAGGATCAATCCCATCCTAACCCGGATGGTGCGAAATCTAGGATGGACCGAAGCATATCTGAGTACATCAGACATGAATATTCAGGGTTATGATAAAATTGATTATAGGAGATGTGGAAGAATCCACCTAATGACCATGTATAGTGGAATAGTTGCAAGAACTGAATTTTTTGTTTTTCTCACAGCATACTACATAAAGTACACTATTGTGTTAACCCTGACAACATTCACATGAATAAGTTCCCCGATAATATCACCAATGCCAAAGGTAACCCCTCAATGGTTGAGTGGGAAACCTCCAATGTGACACATCTCCTATTCCTTAAAGTGAATCACTCTATTTGGATTTCAACTGTTACAGGATCAAGGAAAAATGAGTTCAAAAAAATGATGTTGAAAACACTCCAACTATTGTTAATCCATGGATGATCTTGGATGATTCAAACATCCTCAAAATTCACCAGTTGGGGAATATAATTATAGACATGGGACATTGCTTCATTGTCTATTTGATAAAGGGAAGACATGTTCCCATGTATATGTAAAATCGGACGATTACTTCATAATCCTATTAAGGACAAGCTAGAGTGATAAAAAATCCTATAACCCTATTGATGTATCTGGATGTTCACCCAATGGATATAGTGGTAAAACATACATTCAATTTTCTCCAGGAGTGGATGAAATAGATCGGCCCACCACAACGACTTTGACTTCTTATAGTATGATACCCTTAATCGAATGCCTGATGGAATCATGTTGACAGCCTTTGTTTCCATGATTTCTATAGTATAGAAGTCTCCTAACAAATATTACACCACTAATAAAGATATAAAAATTAGTCCTCCAATGTTTTTTAATTCATTTGAATACCCTTCTCCCAATTATTATCTGTCATTAGATGTTGAAAGAAGATTTGGAATATTCTCATACTACATTAATAGAGGGAATGTCCACCACCGTCGATGAGTTGGTACAAATGAATATTACCACTTAGAATGATATGAGGCCGACAATATTCAGTGATTATTTTTCATGTAGTATAATAGAAACAATATCTAGACATTATAAATAAACATCGTGATTTGTTTTCTAAGAGATATGAAATTATTTTACGGTTAGACCCTATGGTCACCGTCTATTATCATGGACTCCTGGTGATTCAGCATGGGTTCAAACATGTTCCCACGATTATGCGTGCTTCCCACGGTGAAATGGTCAACATTGATGTTGATATGGTTATTAAATCCAAAAAAAATCAAGGATTTTTAGGACCCTAGATGGTTAGTCAACATCGTTACATTCAAGAAATGAATGGGGGGATCAATGCCTGTATCGATTTTCTGGATCTCAACTTATATTGTTCAAATGATGATTCTCCTCTTCCTGTGATAGAGATACCGATTGATGCTACCACTGTTTTCTAGTCTCTCTCGTTTCTGAACGGTTATTTTTTGTATAATTCTATCTATAAAGTTATAAATACAAGGAGTCCACCACCTTCAGGGAATCGGAAGGTACTTTCTGTTATCAGGTAATTACCGTTGGTTTGGACAATTAAGGAGCCAACTATCATCATTCCATGAACCAAATATTTAAACCATTCATCCAAAAGCTAGTGTAATGATACATTGTTCATTTGTTGGTCAAATACTACCAATATTAGTCCCATATAAGGGATCTTCTGAAAGTGTCCTGATTTTTATCCTCCCTCCATCTAAAGATGTGACCCTTAAAATGTGCCTATGGGGGTAACTCTTTAAATTTTATTTGATTCATTATTAGATAAATATTCATTGTTGCTCATCCATATATGATTATTTCTATCATTCAAAACCCACCTTCAAGTATCCTTAGGGTGCTCCGTGGCTTTTAAGGTCACATAACCTATATATGCCAATTCATCTCAAATCTCACTAGAATGTGTAAGCACTTTTCTAGAACCAAAAATAATGGTTTCATCTATCAATGGGATGAAAAGTACCAGAATGCGTTTGAGGAAATCAAACAGTTCCTCATGCGGCCTCCAGTTCTAATGCCACCAATCTCCAGGAAGCTTGTGGCCCTCTATGTCACCTCCTTGGAATGATACCCTAGTTCCCTCCTCATCTATAAGAACAACAAAGGGATAACAAATTTATTTACAATCTTAGTCACATTCTCCATGATATAGATACCATATACTCTCCCCTCAAGAAGAGTTTTCATGCACTAGTTTTCAAAATGAAAAAATTATGGCATTATATGCAGCATCACAAGATATAGATGGTGTCCCGCATGGATATATAAATGTATATTATATACCACCATATTTTGATAGGACAAGCCTCTTTGTGAAAATTTATTATTTAGACGATCAACAATAGATTCTTCCAAAATAATGCTATTAATGGTTAGTAATGGGAATACTTTTCTGCTTCCCATCTGACCCTTGAAGATGAGGCACTGTAACTTGATTTTCATGATGAGGAAATTATATTGGTGGATTAGGCTATACCATGTTGATAGATGAAGTTCAATGTATTTTCTATTTTCCCCACTCGTATGTGTCTATATTATCCTAGGGTCAATAGACTAGGTCTTGGAATCATCATCATAATGCCTAGAAATTATAGCATTCTCTATTCATTGTTTTTGTTAGATGGGTTGACCAAGAATGAGGTGGAGTATCTGGATTTCATCCCTGGTCTCGAGTTGTCTTTTGAGATTTATGTTACCCACCCAAGTGTGAAGGGGGGAATCTTTTAAAGACATTATGTTGGTCAATGATGACTAAATCATTTGGAAGGTCAAGATCGTACCCCTTATTGAATGCAATCTCCAGCTGTTGGGTCGTTTCCCTTATTTTATAGAGAAGAATCATGTTCCTCGATCATAGAATTATTGAGTTGACACCCATTCTAGACAATAAACATCTCCCAGAGATCCAAACTAGGACGATACACTCAATCTTGAGGAACATTGAAGGTTTAACACCGAAGAAAGTTCCTACAATGATGAAAACTAGCAGTTCAAAAACATTACTGTCAATGATTCATCATTGGGTCCCCCAAATTCTCTTGTAGTTGAAGAAAAATATGATTATAACACTTCTTTTTTTGAGTATCTCTATGTAGGAATTTCATGTTGGGTCATGCAGTAGTCATCAGGCGGGGTTAGATATTTCCCAAAATATTCGATGGTTGGGATACTTTTGGCCCACCATGGACCCTGATTGTATCATGTTCGTAAAGAGGTTCCACAATTGTTATATCCATTCCAAAATTGTGTATCGAATATCATATCATATTCATTCAACAATGTACGCTTGGACCATTTTTGTCTAGGGACTCGATATTATGGGACAATACCCCCCATCAATAGGTCAAAAATTCAGGTACCTTCTTAACATAAAAGATAACTTTTCCAAGTGGACATTGCTGATTACACTCTTGGATGACAATTAGATTTCTAATATTGAGTTTCTAATCTCAATCATCATCTATATATATTTATTTTATCAAACCATTCAAACTGATAATAGATCTGACACATGGGAGGCTGAGTTAGGTATATTGTAGAGGTTGAGTTGGAGAAATTGTATCCTAAGTATATAATATGGTCCAACCACACTTCTCTCTATAATGCATAGACAAATTGGTAAATCGAGGTGATCAACAAGACCATCTCTATCATTTTTAAGATGTTGGTGGTCCAGAATAAGTGAACTTGGTTACACGAGTCCTCCAACTCACTTTGTTATTATTGGATGACATTTTTCAATTCCAACTAGGTGACCCCATATTCCCTGATATACATAATAGAGGCATTAATCCCCATTGAGATTTAGTCTCCATACATTTGTATAGCTGTCTAACATCAGAAAACATTAGAAAGAGGTGTTGAATTCTGTGTGGATGAATTAGAATCATTCACCAAGAAAATGCTTCAGTCCTTCCATAATCTAGATAGGCATCAAAATAATATATATAAAGCTTATAAAAAGATATTTTCCATCCTCCCCTTATTTCAAGGTGAAATGGTTTTGTCTCTTCAAGTGTTGATGATTCTTAATAAGAAACTGTAGAAGTTGGAGCCCAAATGGGAAGGAAATTATATAATTTTCAAAGTCTATCCTAATTGTGGATTATATTTGGATCCTAAGGATGGGGAATATAATTAATCCTACCACCAATTCAGTATTCCTTAACCAATGCATTGATTAAGAACCAGTACCATCAGAAATGAAATTAATCTACAAGAAACATCCCTATTGTTCTGGATGACATTATACTACTGCTCCACTCATCTTATGTCACGACCCGCCTTCACCAAAAGGAGGGAAGGGTCAGCAGATTGCCAGGCCCTTCCTTCTTTAAGTTGAAGGAGAGATAATGACCCCCGAAACCCACCTTCAATAGGTCCCGGAGTGGCGACTAGAACCAAGGGTATAGGAAATCCTCGCAAATGGAAGGCATTACCCTTTTTATTTTATAGGATCAAAAGATAAAGAGGAGAAAACCCAACAACACCAAGGTAGAAAGAAAAGTAAAGCCAAAAGTAAACCATTCCCACATGCATGTTTCAAAAGTGAAATCCACAAAGTGCAAAAGGTGACTACAAGGTAAGTACCAAAAGAAAAAGAGAAACAACTGCAACTACTCCAAAAGTCCGAGCTAGTAAGGTCCTGCGTGATCCCCGAAGTCCTCCTGGAAACTTGAAAGCAGTTTTATATACGTAGGGTGAGCATACAAGTACACTCAGTAGGGAAAACCAAGACTCTCGTGCACAAGTGGGGGAACGTACTAAAGTCCCGTGAGAAAAGAGTAAACCAAACACCTAACAAGGCAGACTATCCATCCCATGCCTCACCAAGGCTCGCTCCCCAAATAACGCAAGTCAAGTAATATATATATAAGAGCACATCGATGTTTGGGTACCCCGCGCCACTTTCCCACTTGTTATTGAGACATCCTACGCATCGGACCAATCCCGCCATTCTCACCGCAGTCCCACTGCCACACCCGCCCACACACACCTGGTCCATAACCACATGCAGTCCCACTGCCGAATCCCGCCCGCACACACCTGGGCCACAACCACACGCAGTCCCACTGCCGTATCCCGCCCGCAGACACCTGGGCCACAACTATCACATGTAACCATGCCTGCAAACACCTAGGCCAGAACAACCACCGCTACGCCCGAAGACACCTGGGCTAAAGGATCCACTGCCACACCCGAAGACACCTGGGCCTCATCCCGAAGACACTTGGGAAACCACCTACTGCACACACCTGGCCAACCACCACAACACCCTGCCCGATGGTTCTTGGGCTAATAATGGAATTCAGGCCATCACAGTCTGCCCGAAGGTACTTGGGCTATCCGGGAAAGGGAGCAGAAAAGGAGTTAATAACCAGCCACTAAGTATAGTGTTGGGGAAAACACCCTTCCCCCATAAATGGGGGTGTTCGGCACTAAGTGCTCAACTTGGGTGGGGCGCGAATAAGAAACACAAAGCTACAAGTATAGATATAGGTAACAAACACTCACCCAAAACTTAGGTTTTCCTAGCCAACCTACAGAACACAACACCACTGAGTCCGAGTCACAATTCACAACCCTTTCCCACAGAACCATTTGTCCCATTCTTGTTTCACATTCAGTCAAAATATTCTGTTAATTTTAAGCACTACTGGGAAACTACCATAAGCATAACCAAGGAAAGCGTCAAAAGCATAGATCAACCAAAACACTCACACCCGGTTCTGCCAGCAGAGGATCTCTCCCCAATTTGTGATAAAAACTCACAACCACTGAAACCATACCAACAGGAGATCCCATCCCCCAAATTCGCATAGCCACCGAGAGTATAACAAAAACAGGGGATCCCATCCCCTCCCACATTTCCAGCAAACGGCCCGAAGGGAAAACAACCAACTACCACTACCAACACAAGTCAGGTATTTTCAGATTTAAAAGATTTAACAAACTCCATGATTTCAAACTTCCATGTGTTCCAACCAGGAGTTATCACAGAAGGGTTGATCCTGGTGCTTTCAACTTATTCAGCCGGATATACTTGATTAACCAATTTCACAGTAGGAGTTCACAATTTCAGCAACCCATTTAAAACATCACGAGGGGATTCAAGTGCACACACACGACCACCAACGGCCTCAATTTTCAGAAAACATAAACCAGTACAACAAAAGGGATGATCACAAGATAAAGCATAAACAACGATCACAACCCCTTCCCCTTCTTTCTTTAGAACTTCGTTTATTATCTTCATTAGGGTTCGGTTCAACCAATTCCATAAGAACAAAAATAACGCCCACCCTTCATGATACACAAAAGTGAGAGATGAAAGAAATTCCCTACTTGTTGATAGATGATCGACGTTTAGGCCGGGGGCACGGAACTTTACGGATAACGACGCGGCGGTCCCGATGCACCAGAAGAGCCACGATCGAAGAAGGGGGGAATCCACGGCCTAACCCTTAATTTATAAGAGCCAGGAACGGTTGAGATAAAAACGCCGAACCGCGTAAGACGTGGAAGTCGTGGGTTGACCACGCGGCTTGACTCATCATTAAAGGTGTTGAGTGGTTTAAACCGACTCATGAGCCGATTCAGTATTTAATTAAACTTTTGTGCGCATTACTGGAACAACTTGGCAAGGCTGGGTGACGTCGGCCGGTTCCGCCGATCCGTCACACCGATCGGTCGCACCGATCTGTCTCACCGATCAGTCGCACCGACCGGTCTCACCGATCGGTCGCACCGATCGGTCTCACCGATCCTTCTCACCGATCGGTCTCACCGATCCGTACCCCTTAAGGATCCGGATTTTGGCAAAGGAAGGGACCAAGGGGGGTCTGGGTCATTACATCAGATACCTCTTAAACGATTATCGTCCTCGAGAATCACAACAAACCAGAAGGAAAGAGAGGGTCCGAACAACCATCTTCGAAAGATACCTCTTAGGAGTGAACCTCTGATAACTAAAAACACTCTCCTGACAAGAACTAAGCAACATACCACGCCAAACAGCCCGGTCATGCGGGTTTGGGGAGTTCCCCTCCCCCATGTCAAGATATTATCTGCTTTGGGCGGCACTGACTCGCCCGCACGAGTTCTATCGCATCCACCTTAATGCGTCTTGATTAGGGGTCGGGTTCCCTCTTCCCTTTAGCCGGGGCTTTTCACACACAATAGAGGAAAGGAACTAGTACATTTCATAACCAAAAAGGTCAAACGTTCTACCACAGCAGGTAAAAAAGGAACAAGGCTCAAAACAACTCGGGGTATTGGGCACGCATCTGTGCATCCCTTTCCCACGTACTCTCCTCGAGCCCGCCATGTCTCCACAACACACGAACCAAGGGAATAGCTCTCCCACGAAGCACATTCTCCTTGCGATCCTCAATCATCACTGGTTTTTTCACAAAGGTTGTGTCGTCCTCGATGTCCAGTTCACCCCAATCAAGGACGTGTGAATCATCGTGCAGATAACGATGGAGCTGGGATACATGAAAGACATCATATATCCTTAGCAGCGGCGGAGGTAACGCTAGCTGATAATCCACTTCGCCAACCCGTGGTAACACTTCGAAGGGTCCGACGAATCTGGGGGAAAGCTTACCCCCCTTGCCGAACCTCCGTTGTCCACGCCGCATGGAGACCTTCAAGAACACGTGGTCTCCAACCTCAAACTCCAAGGGCCTTCTCCTGGTATCAGCATACGACTTCTGTCGATCCTGGGCCGCCTTCATCCTTTCCCGTATGAGCTGAATCTTCTCTGTCGTGTTCTGAACTACCTTCGGGCCAAGGATGCCTGCCTCTCCTACATCGGTCCAACACATAGGTGAACGGCATGGCCTCCCGTACAGAGCCTCAAACGGGGCCATACCGATGGTAGAGTGGTATCTATTATTGTAGGAAAACTCTACTAGAGGCAAGTATCGCACCCACGACTCTCCTAAGTCCAGAACACATGCCCGTAGCATATCCTCCAAGGTCTAGATGGTTTGCTCCATTTGTCCATCTGTCTGGGGATGGAAAGCAGTGCAAAGGCGTAACTGGGTGCCAAACGCATGCTTTAATCCTCTCCAGATTCGTGAGGTAAATCGTGCATCCCTATCCGAGACTATAGACCTCGGAACTCCATGCAACCGCACCATCTCATTCACGTACTTCCGTGCCAAAGCATCCACGGTGCTTGACTCCCTGATTGCCAGAAAGTGAGCTGATTTCGTCAACCTGTCCACCACCACCCAAATGGCGTCGCACCCTCCTTGGACCTTGGGTAGTCCCGTGACGAAATCCATTGAGATGTCATCCCACTTCCACTCGGGAACAGCTAAAGGCTGCAGTAGGCCGCCTGGAACCCAGTGTTCAGCCTTCACTTGCTGACATACTAAGCATTTGGCCACGAATTCTGCCACCGCTCGCTTAACTCCGGGCCACCAGAACTGCCTTTTCAGCCCCTGGTACATCTTGGTAACTCCTGGGTGCACTGCCAGGGGTGAGTTGTGGAACTCACTGAGAACCTTGCCACGCATCACTATTAGAACAAACAACCTTTTCTGGAAAAGCATCTGGTGCTGACCATCCTCTGTCCATTCTCTCGGAGCATCGCCCTGGTCAACTCGATCACGCATCACTTCGCACTCGGGGTCTCCCCACTGAGACTCCTCCACTTGTCGAAACAGATACGACTGCACTATCATCTGATATAGGTAGCCTCTGCCACTATCCATCTTCGCATCCAAGTGTAAGGAAGCCAACTCCTCCATTGCCTTCCAGGCATTTTCCGACTCTCGGACCGCATCCTTCTGCGTCCTCCTGCTCAAGGCATCGACCACCACATTGCCCTTGCCCTCAGTATAAGAGATTTCAAAGTCGTAGTCCTGGAGGAACTCCACCCATCTTCATTGTCGCAAGTTCAAGTCCCGCTGGGAGAAGATGTACTTTAAGCTTTTGTGATCTGTGAAGACCACAAAGCATTCCCCGATGAGGTAGTGCCGCCATAACTTTAGTGCAAAAACGACCGCTGCAAGCTCCAGGTCATGGGTGGCGTAATTACGCTCATGGGGGCGTAGCTGCCTGGACCCGTAAGAGATCACCCCTTGTTGCTGCATCAACACGCATCCCAGGCCCTGACCTGAAGCATCACAAAATACCTCATAGGCCATCCCTTCTTCCGGTAATCTCAACATTGGGGCACTAACCAGATTTTCTATTAGGTAGCTGAAGGACGACTTGCATTGCTCGCTCCACACGAAAACCTGGTCCTTCTTGGTCAAAGCCGTCAAAGGGGCTGCTACTCGGGGGAAGTTGGGTACAAATCTCCGGTAGTAACCTGCCAGTCCGAGGAAACTCCGGACATCCGCCACATTCTTGGGTGCTGCCCAAGAAACAACTGCCTCAAACTTTGATGGGTCGACTGCTACCCCCCGCTCAGACACTACATGCCCGAGGAAATGCACTTCTCGTGTCTAGCACTTGCACTTGGAAAACTTCCCATAGAGCTGGTGCTGTCGGAGGGCTTCCAAAACTGTCCTTAGGTTCTCTGCATGGTCCTTTTCTGACCTTGAATAGATCAGGATATCGTCAATGAATACCACCACAAAACGATCCAGATACTCCCGAAAGATGGAGTTCATAAGCCCCATGAACACGGCCGGGGCGTTCGTAACACCAAAGGGGATGACCACAAACTCGAAGTGCCCATACCTGCACCTGAACGCCGTCTTCGGGACGTCGCTATCCTTTACCCTCAGCTGGTGGTATCCAGATCGCAGGTCGATCTTCGAGAACCATCCTGCCCCCTTCAGCTGGTCAAAAAGATCATCTATCCTCGGAAGAGGGTAGCGATTCTTGATCGTTACCTGATTCAGCCTCCTGTAATCGATGCACAACCTGAGGCCACCATCTGCCTTCTTTGCGAACAAGACCGGGGCACCCCACAGTGACGCACTCGGACGAACATAACCCCTCTTCATCAGATCTTCAATCTGTATCCGCAACTCCCGTAGCTCCGAAGGTGCCATCCGGTAAGGAGCCATCGAGATTGGTCGAGAGCTGGGCTGCAGGTCTATCCCGAACTCGATATCACGTCGAGGGGGTAGAGTCGTCACCTCCTCAGGAAAGACGTCCATAAATTCACAAAAGATCTCTGGTACTTCCACCATTTCCGCATCTACTGATTTTATCGTCAGTTCGGTCAACAAAGAGAGGAGAGGTTCCTCCCTCCTGTTTCCCTTCGGATAGCTCCGCTCGCCGGTGAAAGTAACACGCTGGCTGTCCAAACCGGAGAACACCACCCTTCTTTGGAAACAGTCGATGACGGCGCACACAAAATATAGCCAGTCGATGCCTAGGATGACATCGTACGGCTGAATCTGTAGCAGAAGGAGATCCCTAACCGACTGATGTGGCCCTAACATCAGTCTACATCCCCGACAAACGAACAGCAAGTCGGTCTGACCTCCAACTGGTGTGATCAACACCAGGGGCACTGGAAGTCTCTCGGCATCTAGACCCAAAGCGCGGGCTAGACTGGGTGCATCAAAGGAGTGCGAAGCTCCGGTATCGAACAAAGCATAAGCAAGAGTGCTAAACACACTGATCGTACCTCGAACAACCTCTGGCCCTGCTGGAACTGTTGCTTCTGCGGCGTGTAACTGTCCACACCCAGCTCCCCTTCCCCTCGGCTGTCGGCCACCTCCCCGACCACGCCCTGGTCGAGGTCTCTGGGGAGCGCCCTGAGGTCGGCCTCCCCCTCCTATGTCTGCCTGCGGAGGAGCGGGAGCTCGCTGTCCCTGCTGCTGCTGCCGGAAGGGTCTGGTTGGAAACTGCTGCTACGGCGGATGCTGGGGATGACTGCCACTGCTGTACTGCACCCGATCGGGGCACTGACTCCGGAGATGTCCAGGGCTCCCGCAGATGAAGCACCGTGGTCCGGAGCCTGAAGGAAAAGAACGCGGGCCAGGGGATCGAAACTGAAACTGCTGCGGCCTGCTCCCTGTGGGTCGGAACCTGGAGGGTCCCGATGCTGGAGGCATGGCGCTGACGGCCTTCCCCTTCGATGGTCCCAGTGGGATCCCTTCTCGGGACACTCCGCCCAGAGCCTGCATCCTTTCCACCACTTCGGCCTTCTTCTGAACCTCTATGTATGTCGGAAGGGTAAAGGGGGTAACAGCATACTGGAGGGAGGGTCGGAGCGCCTCCTCCAAACGTCTTGCCCGAGACTCCTCATCGGGGAAGAGGTCTGGAGCAAAACACAGGAGGTCCTTGAACTTGATTCCAAGTTCCCTCACGGACATGCTCCCCTGCTGGAGGGAGAGTAGCTCCTGCCTCTTCTCCGCCTTCATTGTCGAGGAGAGAAACTCCGCCCGGAACTCCTTCTCGAAATCCGCCCAGGCAACCTCAGACTCTTTCCTACTCCCCAGGTGAAGCATCCACCACTGACGTGCCGCTCCTCACATCTGGCTAACAGCCAGAGGAACCCAGTACTCGGTCGGGGCCCGAATCAGGCCGAAGGCTATGACTAGCTCCTCTAGCCAGCCTTCCGTCTTCGTATCGGAGGTGCTGCCCTCATACTTCTCGAGGGCCTGTCGCTGGAAGGCTCGAAGAGTCTTCTGCCACTGGTCGTCCTCTTCCTCTCGATCAGCTCTCTGCCGATTGGCCAAAGTAGTCTCAGGAGTCTCGATCACCTGTACCACACGTGGTCACCTTCCAGGTGCCATAGCTGCAAGGTAAACAAGGAATGCCTAAGCCCAGTAGTGCAAAGAAAATCGTTCTTAAAACTTATTAAGATTTAATTTATTCTAAATTTCCCAAGACATCCCAGAAACACAAGAACACAAGTCATTTATGATGCATGTACCTTTCCTAGGGTCTCTACCCTGCAATCAGTGTGGCCTCACTTGGTCATTCGGTAGGTCCAGAGTCCTTGCATCGGATCACGGGGGGCCCTAAAATCCTGTGTCCTAGCTGGTCCTCCCTAGCCTAATTCACGCACCAAGGTCACCCAACGCAGTTGCCTTACCATCCCATGCAATCCTCACTGTGCCTAACTCCAGACTCCGTCCTATCTCTCAACCTCCGCCTTTGATACCATTCTGTCACGACCCGCCTTCACCAAAAGGAGGGAAGGGTCAGCAGATTGCCAGGCCCTTCCTTCTTTAAGTTGAAGGAGAGATAATGACCCCCGAAACCCGCCTTCAATAGGTCCCGGAGTGGCGACTAGCACCAAGGGTATAGGAAATCCTCGCAAATGGAAGGCATTACCCTTTTTATTTTATAGGATCGAAAGATAAGGAGGATAAAACCCAAAAACACCAAGGTAGAAAGAAAAGTAAATCAAAAAGTAAACCATTCCCACATGCATGTTTCAAAAGTGAAAGCCACAAAGTGCAAAAGGTGACTACAAGGTAAGTACCAAAAGAAAAAGAGAAACAACTGCAACTACTCCAAAAGTCCGAGCTAGTAAGGTCCTGCGTGATCCCCGAAGTCCTCCTGGAAACCTGAAAGCAATTTTATATACGTAGGGTGAGCATACAAGTACACTCAGTAGGGAAAACCAAGACTCTCGTGCACAAGTGGGGGAACGTACTAAAGTCCCGTGAGAAAAGAGTAAACCAAACACCTAACAAGGCAAACTATCCATCCCAGGCCTCACCAAGGCTCGCTCCCCAAATAACGCAAGTCAAGTAATATATATATATAAGAGCACATCGATGTTTGGGTACCCCGCGCAACTTTCCCACTGGTTATTGAGAGATCCTACGTATCGGACCAATCCCGCCATTCTCACCGCAGTCCCACTGCCACACCGGCCCGCACACACCTGGGCCACAACCACACGCAGTCCCACTGCCGAATCCCGCCCGCACACACCTGGGCCACAACCACACGCAGTCCCACTGCCGTATCCCACCCGCACACACCTGGGCCCCAACTATCACATGTAACCATGCCTGTAAACACCTAGGCCAGAACAACCACCGCTACGCCCGAAGACACCTGGGCTAAAGGATCCACTGCCATGCCCGAAGACACCTGGGCCTCATCCCGAAGACACTTGGGAAACCACCTACCGCACACACCTGGCCAACCACCACAACACCCTTCCCGATAGTTCTTGGGCTAATAATGGACTTCAGGCCATCACAGCCTGCCCGAAGGTACTTGGGCTATCCGGGAAAGGGAGCAGAACATGAGTTAATAACCAGCCACTAAGTATAGTGTTGGGAAAAACACCCTTCCCCCATAAATGGGGGTGTTCGGCACTAAGTTCTCAACTTGGGTGGGGCGCGAATAAGAAACACAAAGCTACAAGTATAGATATAGGTAACAAACACTCACCCAAAACTTAGGTTTTCCTAGCCAACCTACAGAACACAACACCACTGAGTCCGAGTCACAATTCACAACCCTTGCCCACAGAACCATTTGTCCCATTCTTGTTTCACGTTCTGTTAAAATATTCAGTTAATTTTAAGCACTACTGGGCAACTACCATAAGCATAACCAAGGATGGCGTCAAAAGCATAGATCAACCAAAACACTCACACCCGGTTCTGCCAACAGAGGATCTCTCCCCAATTTGTGATAAAAACTCACAACCAATGAAACCATACCAACAGGAGATCACATCCCCCAAATTCGCACAGCCACCGAGAGTATAAAAAGAACAGGGGATCACATCCCCTCCCACATTTCCAGCAAACGGCCCGAAGGGAAAACAACCAACTACCACTACCAACACAAGTCAGGGATTTTCAGATTTAAAAGATTTAACACACTCCATAATTTCAAACTTCCGTGTGTTCCAACCGGGAGTTATCACAGAAGGGTTGATCCTGGTGCTTTCAACTTATTCAGCCGGATATACATGATTAACCAATTTCACAGCAGGAGTTCACAATTTCAGCAACCCATTTAAAACATCACGAGGGGATTCAAGTGCACACACATGACCCCCAACGACCTCAATTTTCAGAAAACATAAACCAGTACAACAAAAGGGATGATCAGAAGATAAAGCATAAACAACGATCACAACCCCTTCCCCTTCTTTCTTTAGAACTTCATTTATTATCTTCATTAGGGTTCGGTTCAACCAATTCCATAAGAACAAAAATAACGCCCACCCCGCATGATACACAAAAGTGAGAGACGAAAGAAATTCCCTACTTGTTGATAGATGATCAACGTTTAGGCCGGGGGAGCGGAACTTTACGGATAACGACGCGGCGGTCCCGATGCACCAGAAGAGCCACGATCGAAGAAGAGGGGAAACCACGGCCTAACCCTTAATTTATAAGAGCCGGGAACGGTTGAGATAAAAACGCCGAACCGCGTAAGACGTGGAAGTCGTGGGTTGACCACGCGACTTGACTCATCATTAAAGGTGCTGAGTGGTTTAAACCGACTCATGAGCCGATTCAGTATTTAATTAAACTTTTTTGCACGTTACAGGAACAACTTGGCAAGGCCGGGTGACGTCGGCCGGTTCCGCCGATCTGTAACACCGATCGGTCGCACCGATCGGTCTCACCGATCCTTCTCACCGATCGGTCTCACCGATCCTTCTCACCGATCGGTCCCACCGATCGGTCCCACCGATCGGTCTCACCGATCTGTACCCCTTAAGGATCTGGATTTTGGCAAAGGAAGGGACCAAGGGGGGTCTTGGTCATTACATCTTATATTTCATTAAACAACTATTTTTTCCTCATTGCATGATGATAAATTGCACAGTTCTATTACATCCTATGTTTTATAAACCCAAACTATGATTTTATCCTCTTTGAGATGTATAGTGGGGTAATAGTGCCTATTTGGTTCTCATCCACATTGGGTTATAGTTTCTAAACCATGAATTTCAATTTTAGATACATTTCCCCCATATCTATCATACACGAGGTAGGAAAAACCCATATTAAATGATTCTACACTGAAAAATATTTGGTATGAGCTGTAAAACCATAAACTAGGATCTCATTCATCTTGAAAACATGATGTTAAAATATGATGACCCATACTACATGATGATAATCTCTATTTCTTCTTTGATTTATGAAGTTAAACTAAAAAAATCAACATTAGATTTTTATTAGGATAATATGCACAATTCCCCACTAATTATGACCTATATAACATTAAAATATGATCAGTTTATTTCTACATGATGTCAAATTGATCTGTCCCAACTATAAGATGTTAAACAGAACATCATTGATATTCTTATTTTCACAATCTAAAAATTAATGTTCCCCTTCTGCCATATGAAACTAAACTGCTCATCCCTACATGACATTATGATTTTCCACATGTTCTTGCCCCAGGAAATTATATTGCATGGAATTTAAGTCCTATGAATGGATTGAATCCCATACTTATGTTATATATAGGGACACACAAATATTTCATCATTGAGGACAATAGTAATTACATCCTTTTGGCCTTGTGACATGAGTCCTCTCTTGGGAGTGTTTGGTGTGGTGTTGGATTTCATAGTAATCAATCACATTAGGTGATTCTTCCCTACCAAACACATCCCATTTAGAATACATCTATCCACTACATCCTTGTCTCATGAAAATAAATTATATTATGCCAGCATCCATACTGCATAAAATTAAACTATACAAAACTCAATAGCTAAATAGGGAATGATTTAAATCTGTATGGGTTATGAAGAGAATCCTAAAATCATCATCATTAGGCCCACCCACAAACTCCCTAAAATCATTTTCCACATCCCCAATATAGTCTGATCTCTATAAAATTAATCTATGATTCCCAGTATCCTTTTTTCATGATGATAGACTTTATAGTATCCCACATCCTTATTGTATGACATTAAACTACGTATTCTGAATCATAGATGTTTGAAAATATACTACACAACACTATAATATTTTCATCTTAGAAGGAACTACCTCTTGGAAGTGGAAATATTCCATGCCTCCCCTCAAGAACAATGTATGGCTTCATTCACATTCTCATGTGATTCATAGATATGGATAGGCGTTTTGCCTTCGGGCACATCTGTAGAATCACACGCTCACCCCTTTATCAATTTAGAATAGATATAATCTATGAATGTATTGTGTGGTGAGGATCTATATAGTCCTCATTCACTTTAGGATGCCTCATGGCACTAACTACACATTTCTTATTAGATTTTTTTGAATTATATGATCTAAAAATAATATTTCCATTGTCCTAGATGCATGAAAATAAATTGAATAACAACCATTGTGTTCCCAATTTTAGAGATCATCCCCCCTTCGTGGAATGGTACATATACAATTCCATCATACATAACTATCAGAGGATTTGTTATCATCCTTATGGGATATTTAGTGATGCCCAAACATCATGTCCCTTGGACGATGTGTAGAATAATTTTCCCTTTCACCATCTCTTGGACTGGGTTCCCTCCATGGGATTTTTTCTTGGGGTGTCGATCTCTATTGTACTCATTAAAATTGTGTTGTTTCCACACCATAAACTTATATCATTAAATGAATATGACCTTCACACAGGATTATAATCCTCATGAAATTTTCATCCTTGCGGTATGACATTAAACTATATGTATACGTCCCACACACATTATTTTGAACCATGAATCTATGGTCCACAATCAATGACCATAATCAATGAGTTTTTTTTCGAGGAGGATGAACCTTAAACTATTTTAAATACCCCAAATTAGAACTCGATCCATGAATGAAGATTTTATCCCACCTTCAGATGTTACAAAACAACATGCATCAATGTGTGGTGGTATGATACATAGTTTGTTCGATTCCACGTGGATATTTTCCCATTCCATTTATATGCTTCACATGTCCCATTTTCTGGTTCCCTACTTTCATCGTCATATGATGGGACCCTCTTAATGTCTTGGCTATGCCACATCAGCTCAACTACTGATATGGGACAATTCCACTAAATAATTTGGATAACATTTTGAGTTATGTCCCTCATCATGAAAAATGGCTTCGGTCAACTCTCATTTGTCTATCCCCATTCATGGTATCATGATATGGGTGATGTTTCTCAAACAAGGTCAAAATTTTCCTTAATAATCATTTCACCATCATTGTTTTCTAGACATTGGGTTATTTAACTCACAGATCCCATCTCATGCTCTAATGGACATATAACAACAATGGTGTTATCCCTCCCTGCCACTACACATATTGATTGAGACTGTCAGGGTGGTTGGGACTTTCATAGATGACATTTTATCTCCATTATTATGGGATCCCATGAGTATAGGAAACCTAACCACACTCCTTGTTTCACACCCCGATCATGGCTCATGTGGGATTATGATTTTTGGTATGGTTTTTACGCACATAGAGTGTACATATGAACCTTAGTTCCAATAACTATGATCATAAAATAATTAATGTATTCCTTGATTTCATTAGAATATGTGGTGTGGTATGGCCCAATATGGCCATATTCATGTAGGGTCTGTTCTTCCAAACCAGAAATATCCTCTCAAGCTGACCAATTTTCCAAATATTTCCATGTGGAATGAAGATACACTTCATGAAATCGTTTTCCTTATCACATGATACTAAATTATACGGATACTTCCCACCCACATAATGTTAATCACAGTATCAATGGACCAAACTATATGACATTAATTAAGAGCCTCTATATTGTTTTATTAGAAGTGTGTGGTGTTTTATGGACCTATTTGGTCTCCATTCTCATTGTGTTTCTAGAATCCACACAATACACATTCCTTATGAAACATATCCTACAAAATTATTACCATGTGATGATAAAAATCAGGGGATGATCATCTCATACAATCCTAAAATTATGGAAACTTCATCTTGGAGGCATGATGAAAAACTATACTATTTCTTGGTGTTCTCATTTGGGAAAGAATCACCTTTTTTCCCTGGAAATCCACCATTCCACCTATCAAGGCCAACACATGGTGTGATTCCTGTGTTCAAAAATATGATTTCCATCCTATTCTAACCACTAAAAATATAAAAATAACAATAAATAATAAATAACTAATGTCTCATCTATCAATGAATGGGTTAAACATGAACATAGAAATATTCCTTATAGATTTTTTAATGGCTTGATTCCCATACTTATAGGATACATAGTGGCACCGAGTACATTGATCTTGGGTCCAACCACAATGTTGTTGCCCATTTTGATGTCAAATCATCTTCGTCATTACCATCAGATGTTAAACTACATTGATTTGAGGAACTATGTGAAACCTGATTCCCAATCCTTACAAAATTTGTAGTGACACCCAGGAACATTGTCTTTGGGGCCAGTCATAAACTCTGTCAAACTGTCGGCTCTTAGTCCTTTCCCATGGTCCACAATATATGACCTAAAACTCTATAAAATACTATTCAGAAATACATGGTACATGAGGGACCTATTATCACACATTGACATCAGATTTTACCCTATATGTGTCACATGCATACCATTGAGATGAGTGGTCCACCTTATAGTCCAATATGTATCAATTGAAGATGCACTCAATCTTCTTCAGGAATTCATATGTCATATCTACAGGCCTCCTTTTCCTTATTCATGTCAGGTTTATCATAGCACCACACTGCACATACCCCTTTTAAATTCCATCAATCGTGGTCCAAACTCTACGACGTTAAAAAAAGAACCCACCATTCTTAATGCATGTTGGTAAAAAATCACACCCTGAGAAAGTTCAGGATTCCCATTGATATTATGGTATTTTTAACTTCGTCACCTTGGAGGATTTAACATGATAGTGTTGGTATCCAACAACACTGTTCACATGAACAATGTATGGATTTTTTACCACATTTAGGGGATATGTAAAAACACCATGTCATTTTGATTCTGAACATTCTATTTATTCTATATTCTTTTGGACCCCTCATCCATATTTATGGCTCAGTAGTTGTTACCTTAAACTAGATGCTTCACTGTGATTATCCCCCTAGCCTTATAGCATGTGCATCCATCATATCTTTTCTCGAATACTAGTGTGGAAAAAAATCCTTCAATGGATTATTTACATCTAGTGTATTTCATATATACAACATATGTATTTGAGGAATAGAAATTTCAATAGCACATGAAACACAACTCTATACTATTGAATAGGGTCCATGATGTATGAACTTAAAAACTATGTAACGTCATAGCCACATTGTAATAAACTATTCCATACATAATCCCCATCATACGACATGAAAATGAATGTTAATTGTCCTCAATTACATTACGTAAAAATTCAAAGCATCCTAGGTCCTCACCTGAGAGGTTCTCTCCCACAGTGCTATACACCTACCACTTTTGTTGAATATTTAGGTATTTCTCAAAATGTGAGAAAATTTTTCCCTGGAATAACGTTTTGATATTTTTTCATCCCAATGCACCAACACTAGGGAAATGTTGTTCGTTGTGCTATATTTTTAGGAGTTTTTAAATTATTTTGAACATCCCAACACACCAATCCATGATTTTTATTCCCGTTATTTGTATCCTTAATCTCTTTCATGTCTGAATGGTCCCCATAATAGTTTTGATAAGAATATTTCGCTCACCTACCGATCTAGGCCAATGCCCATAAAGAAATTAAACAATTTTTTTGAGTGAGGTCCCATGTTACGGATACGAATAACATTTGACCCTCATTTGTTTTCCCCATTTTTTGGTGACTTTATGAATAATATTTCTTGAATATGGTCATCAGTTATCTTTTTCTATCATGAAATCCTCTCTATGATTCTAAATTTTGGGCAACATGATTCACACATCCAATTTATTCAATGTTTGGAATGATTCCATGTCACCTAGAATTAACATGAGCGACCAGTAGATCATGTTGGGAATGGTGATTTGGTTCTTTTGAGAATCGTATTATCCGATCAGAACAAATATCATCTTGAACACTCTGGGTGGTAATTCAACAATATCATACCCTGAGCATTTGAGGATTAGGAGGAACTAAAATACAAGGGGAAATTTTATGTCTTCATCCCATGTTCCTCACACTAATAAATACCCACATGTGCTTAGGGACTGATCATTAGTTTCCCAATAGATATAATCGAGGTGAAGTAATTAAATCATGTATAAATTTGTTTTATACACGATGTTCAAAATAAATAAGTAATAAAATAATCCAACATGATTGTATGTTTCAAGAATTTGAAAAAACATAGACCCTATTGATTCTACCAATGAATGGAACACATCAACTCATCCTCCCATTGCTGCGAGCCATCAATGATTAGGTGTCGTCACTTGAGGTAACTTTCTTCTTTATTTACCATAGATTGGAGGTCATCATCCATGATCAGATCTTGGTCATATTCATTTCCGAGAACTACCAATTGACCACTCACCTACCTCAACTACATTCGGTATTCCTCCTACTAAACCATCATTCATTTGAAAAGTTTTGATTGATTTTAGAAGGACTACTGCTTTTTTATATGGTCATATAGAAATTGGATATCATGTTTTTCGTCATCCAGATTCTATATGTTTTCATAATTTTCCAGGCACTAGGAAGCATCCAAACACTTACATCATTCTTATATCTTATCATCAAGGTATTCCTAGGTGATGATGTGCATACCTTGTGGATCCTCCACATGTATATGATTTCAAATCCAAAGGATCCAAAGAGGCCACCCTTGACTCCTAAGAATGGTTGGTCCATGTAACCATTATTTCATCAAATGCATGTCCCAATTCACAATACTCTATGAACATCTCGACACCTTCATCCCAATGAGGATGAATCTATTATGGAAGGTTATCCTGTATATAAAAAATGTTAGTTGAATAACCTAGATAAGTATGATAGAGATAATTTGATCGGAGAATGAGTTTGTGATTAATTATTTTTTATCAGAAAATAATCCGTAATATGTTTCCTCTGATGATGAAACCTTACCTTCCTGTAAAGGTCTCCCTCTATCTGCATCATTTTTGCAGGACACATCTAATTCCACAGGAATGTTAAAGTGCACTACTAGATCAATAGCTGATAGTTGTGGTCAAGATTACAGATCTAGTAATACATTCACCATAATTGTCATTATATGCATAGTGCCTCCAGAGTTGACTATATCCTTTTTCTCAATTACATACCCCTCCCCCTCATCCTATTTTTCCAGAATGACGACTTTGGCCTGACCAATGACCAGAGTATCCATCCCAAAATTGTTAATGTGATTCCAAATTTCATAATGATTTTGGAATTTCATTAGGATGTTCTAGGTCTCCCAATCCTCATAGAGGACTGAATCCTCATGTATATATATGAAACATAGCTTCTTCATAAGATTTTAGATAGGTATTCTATAGATCCCTCTTAATGGTCCCCCTTCACCCCTAGTCTACCCAAAAGGGACTACTAGGCCTGAAACTGATTCTCTTCTATATAATTTGGAATGTGAATGCCTTAGTACTATTGTTTCTACTATAGTAGCTCCCCAACTACAACGATTTCCATTCATACATCCATGATGTACTATCTCCATTTTTGACCTTGACGAAGAATAATAGGGACCACTCCATTGTCGGTTTGGAAGGTACGTTGATTCTTCATTTCAACTGGGTTAGAAACCTCCCAACTCAATTCATACTTCCCATATAGACTATAGGAAATAGTAAATGGGGGTATTTTTATCTTCATATTTTTATATTATCCTGTGAATATGATCCAAATTTTCCTCTTCATGAATGGGTGATCTGGAGGATGTACCCCCTAATACACATTTAGGGTTAATCTATATAAACACATAAACTACCTTGAGTACTTGTGTGGGGTGTATGGTTCACAGGTTTTCTCACAGTCAACCCATTCCACATGAAATCCACTTATAAAGCCTAGGAGTTATGGATGATTATCTTAAATTCCCATATCTTCATTAGAGAATAATCCTATTAATGAAAATAATGTTAGTTGATCTTGTCTTCTATCAATATCTTGTTAATCATCATCGGCATGTTCATCTTAAATGGGAAAATCCTATTCAATTCATAATTTTCATTCAAATTTTCCTATTATGAGGGGAAATGGGATTAATGTATTCATATCCCCCATGTCAGTTGACACCTTGCAACAAAGTAAGTAGAGAAGTCAGCATATGGGAAGTGTCTTCTTCCCCTCACAGATATTCCAATGAACCTTATATAACTATTCCAACAATGAAACCCTAAGGTTGATGCACTAAATCATTTCCATTTTTTCCACCATGGTGAAAGTGTTGGGCCATGATGCTATATGCACATTACTCACTAGAAAAATGCACCCACAAATGAGTGATCATATAAACCCTTCAAACCTAACAACCTGTTGATTCTATGTGTTAATGTTGTACCCCAAAATCTTCTTGTAGTACTCATCTAGAAATCTCTATTAATAACCATCCTCCCTTATTGATACCCTCTTGGGAAGATATGGTGCCTTATGGGATGTTTCATGGTCACCTCCTCTCCCTCAGCATGCCTCTCCACTTGAATGTTCTGGAAATGACTGAACCACTAGTTAATGTGGATATCCCTTTTCATATGTTGTTATTTAGCATTTCCGAAAACATGATCTAGAAGAATCTTAAACAATCAAGTAATCTTCTCTAGATCCTCCCATGTATTCTCTATAACCAGGAATTCGTTATATATCACCCCCCAAAATGGGATTCTTAGAAATATGGTGGTGGTCCAAGAGGCTGATGTTGACCTCCCCTGATGAAGATGAAAGTGTTGGTATGTGAAGACCATTTACTTTTAAACATAGGAATGATGTACTTCTGTTGATAAATGTTAATTTTGAAGGACCATTCCACTTCATAATAGACTACACACATTTATTAGGTCCAAATTATTCACATGAGGCACAAGACCAGTAGGCCCAATCCCATTCCATTATGAAGATTGTACCATGACGCAGGACCCAATCATCAGTCCATTAATTTTTTGGGTTCCATAACCACTCTTTGAAGATAATATGATACTATGGTGTAGATATATATTATTGAAAAACATTCCCATAGATTATGTTAAGATGGTTGTAATGGTAGTCAGTGGTGATAGGTAAATGTTCCCTCCAGCAATAAAAATCTATATCCTAACCACTGTTACTAACCCAATGTGCCCCTGATCTAGTAAACTAGTTATTCCATAATTTACATTGTGATGAATATTTACTCCATCATACTGAAGCCGTACAGAGTCAATAAGTTGAAAAGTGGATATTCTTTTAGCGCTTCTATCAGCAGCTCTTGTAGGGAATGGTTATTTGAGTGGCTCCAAAAAATACCCCAAATTAAATATTGATCATCTGATCTATTATGCAAGAATATACAAGGACCACTTGAGGAGATTATTTGGAGATCATGAGTTTGGAATCATTGTTTATTTTCATGATTCTTTTCACGAGTATAATTCCTAAATAGTGATTATGAAGTAAAAATTTAGGGAGTTTTAATGGTCTATACATGTATTATGGTGAAATGGAGGATTGTGGTTCCCTTGTTTTCTAAAATCATTCATAGATAAATGGTTCGATAACCCCTGTTTGTGGAGACATATTCATGGGGTATATCTCTTTAGGAAAAAATAACTCATGTGAAATCATTCGGGGAGATCTAGTAAGGATAATGTGCCCCTCATTCCCTATATATAGTTGATGGAAAATCAAGATTCATGGAATCCTTCATGATCCAAAAAATCACAGTGACCGTATCACTCGCGAGCACCATAAAGAACTTCACCTAATGTTTACCACACACCTTTCACAATGGGAAGGCTTCGCGAACCCCAATTTTCTTCAACATACCCTAAAAATATTACCCTCATTTTCCCATCATCTACCATTATGAGGGGGGTGGAAGATTTTTGGTTCCAATATATTTTCCATGGGATATTTCGGGGATGGATGCAATAGTTTGAGATAAAATATAGGCTCAAATAGGCCAAATATCAAAAAAGGTGTCTACCCCCCAAGAAAATCTTTCATCGCCCCCGAGAGTGTGATGTCTTGAGGTAGCAATAGAGGGCACCATGAGTCTGATGAGCCCTGTAAACAATGCAATGGATGCTAATGGAAAGAAAATACATATCTAACGAGACCTGTACCTCTTCAAGAAAGAATTGTTTTCTTCATGGTGTTTTATCGAGTATCACTTGACACATTTTCCTATAAATAGCCAACTCACCTGTCCTCATATACACTGTTACCCCAACCTCTCTAGTTGAAAGATCCCTTTTAGTGAATCCCCTGATCACCATGAACACGAGAGAATAATGAATTCCCCCTGGTAATAAGGAATCATGAAACCCAAATTCTGTTGTTCCTATTTATGTGTTCCTATGATAGGCATTCCCTTTGATATGGATAATTCCCTTAATGAAGGAGGAATTCGCTCTCAGGCACTTGAGCCTACATAAAGCATTAATACCGTACTAATCAAACCTATTACAACTCATGTACCTTTTCCAAATAAGGGTCACCCTGCAATGTAGACCTCATATCTTCGAGAATACCATGTCCTCCACAAAAAAACATATCTTCATTAATCACCACTATACAAGGACCTTTCCCTATGAGACCCTCTTCTGTGATTCCCTCTAGGGTTTTACTTAGTGATTTATTGGTCCCTCATGTGGAATTTTTTATTTTGTTTCTCTGCCTAATGATCCATCTCATAGGTATGCTAATAAGTATTGATTATTCTCAAATCTATGCTATACTTGTCCCCTTGAGTTAAAAATCATCCACCCCTTTGAAACTTGGCTTAGCTGATGGCTTCTAGTCCTCAATTGTGGATCGACATTAGTTATGTAAGTATAAGGGGAAAGGATCATGTCCTTTCCATCAGACCTATAGGATGTTAAAGTACCATGTTCCATCATCCTCATCACATGAAATTAAAAATGTATTCTCACCTTGTTCAATGATAATGGGGTTCCAAACCTTGGGCATTTTCCATGCCAACTACTCTAAAAGGGATTGAGATTTCCCCCCTCTCTTTAGAGAATTACATGATCCTCAAAGGGAATGAGATAATATTTGGAAATCCCACTCGAAGTAACCCCCAGTCTCTATCTCCCTTGTCTGAAAACCATGTGTAATCCACACTTTATCCGTTTTTGACATATATTTCAAGACATCATAGTCTAGCGTACTGTTTCCTATTTTTTCACACTAATTCTTACCCATGTGAACATAGAGCTTAGTAGTTGATGTGATAGCCATCTTCTTGTAATTTCTCCTATAGTGGGCCCAATCATCCACCTTCAGAGGACGATTTCCAAATATAATCACCAATCTACTGAACTACCTGGGTTTTCATCCAGGTATTATACAATGGGTATGTTTGAATCCTCGTAGTGGTCAAATCCTAATCATCTGTAAACCGTATTTCCCTCCTATTTGGAGTACACCTCAGGGGTATAAGTGTCCACCATCACCCATTTTTATCCCAATCATTAACATGATCAATTGTATCTCTAAAGGGTCATGCCGAAATTGGAGGTCTCATCTCCGTTGGGTCCATCCAGGAAGCTTACCTTGTATAATACACACACAACCAATATCAATCAAACCAAGAGAATTCCCGTTGAGAATTTCTTATATTCATGTGTGATCCCTAAATCACCCCTGGATATTCAAGGGTGTTGATCCCTATCTTTTTCAAAGAGTACATATGAAGCATCCCCAATTTTGAAACCCATCTAATGGTAAACCTTAGTGTTACCCTCCTTGGGGTCTACACTCTACATCTACAATCAGTGGTTTCCAAATCAGATTTAATGATGTCAAATATTGTCCTTTTATGGGGAACATCACCTTGCATTATCTTTAGAGTCATTCCCACCTTTCAGATGGTAAACCTAGGTGTTTCCCACATAGGGACGTACCTATATATGGTTAATAGCATTATATTCTTGAGATTGACCACCCCATATCCACCCTTATTAGGTGTTATAATCAATCCATGCAGGAAACATTCTAGGTGCTCTCTCCTAGGGACATACCTATATGACCCCCCATCTTATGTGTTCTGGTCATCCCATTTCATCACCATATGAAAATAAACTCAGAACCCTCCGAATATGAAAGATTTTTAACTAATGGAATAACATTTTTTAAACATGGTACACTTGGGGAAAATCATAGATTATATGCCTCTTTAATAAGACACCATGTGATTGATGTGTGAAGCTTCATTTCCGACACCATTGAGAATACCTATTATGAGGAAGAATACAAGGGATCCAATTTTCTAGTGTCCAGACATGTCACAAATGGCCAATATGGCTACTATCCTTATCGATGGATGATTCCATAGGTCAACCCTTTTGAATGTCAATATTGAAGAGTTTTAATTAACCAACATCAAAAAAGGGATGGCCTCAAAAAATAGTTTCCTGGACCACATCATAATCTATGGGGGAGACCCATACCAGGAAATTAATAGTGAGTAGGAATACATGGAAGGATGTACCTACATACCATCATCCAATTTTGATAAAGAATAAAACATCTTGGAATAACTGAGGAATGATTCCCGCTATTGGAAAGCTAGAACATGGGCCAACAAATATACACGTTGCAGCTCCTGGATCCCTATGATGTGTTCTCCATAATAAAAATCATAAAACAATGTTAATGGTTAATAATTAATGAATAAAATATCATAAAACATGTTGTGACAAATTGAATACACAATGACAGTTGACCATGATTTCTTTGGATTATTTTTATGATATCAACATTAGATATTATCTGAATCCATAGTGGAAATTAACAGATACTTGAATGTTTTTGAAGATACAGTTCATCGCGAATCATTTTATTAGAGAATTTTTGGTTATATAAATCTAAAATTCAATATTATCAAGGATTTGAATTTCATAGTATTAAAAGTTATAGATTTCAGATCCAAAATTATTTATAAGATACACTTATCAATGAAAATATTCACTATGTTTGGAAGAAGAAAGAGTTATGTTTTAGAAGCTGATGTTCGGGAAATTTTTGTTATATAAATTATATTTAATAGTATAAGATAATTTTTATATTCTTAAAAGGATTGGGGATAGTTTTTTAATCAAATTGGATAAAACATATTATTTATGATTTAATTTGGATTAGGTATTTTTACTAGTGGGAACCAATGTAATTTCATATAAGGGGTACAGGGATATTTTTGACTGATAAAAATTGTAATTTAATTATGGTATAAAATAGTTATTTGGGGATTTTGGTAGAAACCATTAATAAGATGGTATATGTACTGATATTGGGACACATATGGGAATAAATAATATAACCAACATTTATATTAATAACTATATCTTTTGGACATGGTTCAATTATAAATATTATAGGATCGAGCATATAACGAGTAGAAAAAGATAATGTTTTTGTAAAATAGAATTAAAAAACACCTATGATTCAAACTACATATTTGTGGTTCATACAGTTCTTGGAATTCCAATTTTGTTTATAATTGATCTAAAATGGTTTCTATAAGGGGAACCTACCTTGTCTCTTATTTTAGTTATGAATATTAATCCTCATTTTATATAATCATAATTTTTTATAGATTATTTTTATCTACTTATATCATTTATTATGTTATTTTTATATTATCCATGAAATTATTTTAAAAAATAATAATTTAATACCTTTTATTTTTTTCTGTATTGATTATTTTCAATTTTATTACTCTATTTACAAAAGAATAAAATATTTTTTTAATGTATTCAAAAATATTTCATTTCCTAGTCACGTTCAATAGTTTTAATTGACAATATTCTGATAAATGTGTAAATAATTATCCAAAGTAATTATTATACGTTCTATGTTATAAATAATTATATTAAAATATGAATTATAGAAATTTTATACATGATATTTCTTCTTACTTAAAAATGTAATTTAGTTACACCCATTATAATATATTTTTTATCTATTTCAATATACTAAAAATTTTCATGTGACTCCTTAATGATTTTTTCTAAATATACCTTCCAAAATCATTACATTTATTATATATGATTATTTAATATGGAAATAATCATGAAGCATATTTTCATTTCATAGTTTGATTAATATATAATATAATTAAGATATTTTTCATGTTTATCGGGAATAACAATGTATGGTTTACCATTATGTGATGTGTGGGACTATTATAGACCTCAAATACATTGTGTATGGTGGTATATCATACTAAATTAAATGAAAATATCTATGATTGTACAAGATTTTTTGTGGGAAATTGATTAAAATCATTATGGATATATAGAGAGATCCCAATTCACTGTTGGACTCCTTCCACAATATGATAAAGGTTATTTTTTGCAACTTGACATAAGTAATTATTTTCAATATATATATATATTCTATATTCGATTCAATTTTTAATGTTTCATGGATCATTATTAATTAATCAGGATTTCACACTCATATTATACATGCCTTATGTTATGTAGAAATATAGCTCCCTCCACCTTTTTTATGATTTTTGTTTTGATGGGTATGATTCAATTATGTTATATCCAAGAAAAATTATTATATTATCATAACCACATTTTAATTATATATGCAACTATTCTTTTTAATTATTTCCTTCAATTTTTACCCTTATTGAGTATTTGGAGCTCCAACGATATCATTGTCTATTACACATGTTATGAAAAACAATATTATATACAGAAGACTAGAGAGGTATCATTTGAAAATAATATATTTTCGATATATTAGAGATTTTTGAAGAAAATATTTTTCTATAGATAATCTCTAAATAAACTAAACATACACGTTTGTTGTTGTGATTTATAGTGAGATTTATTATTTAAATATTTTAAATTAGGTATTATATAGATATGATGTTCTCATGTTTCCCCATTGCATGAAATATATCCAAATAAATTCATAGAGAAATATAAATTAATATTTTATTTCTACCAACTAATTTCTAGATTTTATATAGACCCAATTGAACCAAACACTAACTGGGGACTAATTCAAAACCCACCAACCGAGGAATTTTTTTTCCTAAAAAAATTGCAAATAAGAATCAATAGATTGGAATGTGGGGAAAGACCAAAAGAGTGTTCATGTGGTAAAATATTCTTGATCACCCCTATCTAAATATAAAATAGAAATGAAATAAATTATAAATAAAATGGAAATTAATAAATCAAAAGAAAAATTAATTTCCATTATGTTATGTTGACATTATTATTTGACAAGTCATTTCATCGACTGCTTTATAAATGTTCTTGAAAATAATTGATGTTAAATACTCCCTCATTGATGATTGTTTCAACCATTGAATAAAATATTGAGATATAATTTCAAATAATTTAATGGATTTATAAATCAAAATATCAAATACATACCACCTTATCAATAACATTTTCATCCAAATCCTCCATTAAAACTGAATTCAATTAAAGGAAACCAATAATCACATTGACCTCCATCCTTTCCAAATATTGAACCCTTTGATCATTCTTCTTCATGATCAAAATACTTCATTTGTATATTTTTAAATATTGAATATTTTAAAATTGAATTGAAAAAAATACCTTGGTATTTTAGATAAAATTTTGACTAAAAACAATAATAAAATATCAGCTTAAAAAGTAACAAATCCATAAATTAAATTATTTTAGTGACAACTTGAATTTTGTGGAGATTTATCAAAACTATAAATACAAATTTATGTATCATAAAAATCCAATGAGAAAAAAATGATAATATGTAAAATAATCTAAAGGCCTAAGAACTCAATCTATGAAATGTTTATATTTATTGGAAATATTCCATTACCCATCCATGCGAGTATGGAGAAATATAATAAGATTAATGATGAGTAAATTAAAATTTAAATCATGGGAATGTTCAAAACTTTTTAAATCAATATACCCTTTTTATAATTTTTTAAATAGATTACCAAATATGTCAGTATAAATAAAAATTTATTCAAAAATAATTTATTTATTCAAAATAATTAATGAGTTGGCTTAGGAGAAATGTTTTGGACATAATAACACCCCAATTGACTATAAAATGGAATGATATAGTAAAATTAATTACTCAATGAACCATTGTATATATGATATTAATTTTTTTGTGTTCATGTATAATTAATCAATATTATACCTCATTAAATATTTTTTCCTTTATAAATTAGATAACTCAGGCCAATAATAGTTGCAGTTTTACCTTCCATGGGTTCCACTACAATTCATATTGATTTCAATAAGATCTGATATACAAATATTACAACAATATATTCATATAAAACAATTATTTAATTAATATAGATTAAATAATAATAAATTCCATTTAATAAGTCATCTTGTGTAGTCTTTTTTAAAATAAATTCTAGAATATAATTAATTACAATTAAGGAAATATTTCCGTGGATTTTAGGAAAAAATATTACATTTTATAATTTTTTATTTAATTAAACTTCTTCAATATTAAAAATGAAGTTAAAATACCACCCATATAATTAAATCATGTTATTATAATATATTAGATATATTTAATGAAATTATATATTTGGGTATCAAAAATGAGATGTTAAAAAACTTTGATAACTTTTCGAGAGAAACATATGCTCATTAAAGAATAATATGGTGAGGTAGTATGTTATAAAGTATTTCAATAGATTTAGTATTTTTTTCATATGATGAAACTTTTATTTTAGAATTTTTAGAAAAAATTGAAAAAAATTTAGTTAATTGGTATATTTTTTCTATTTTTAATTCAACCACTAAAACATAAAATGAAACAACAGCCACATAAATTGAAATATTTTTTTAGAATAGATGAGGAATAATTTCCATTGATAAATTCTTAAAAAACTATCTTATATCCTTGATTATTAAAAAATTAAAAACTTCAGATATATTGTGAATTACAAATGGTGGAGTTTATGATATATAACCAAAAAATGTCTTAGGATCTCTATATATGGAATCAATCTTGTTGATGATGATAAAAAACATAAAGCCACTACGAAGAAAAAACCCAACCCTAATAGATGTATTTATTATAGAAATTATGAAATTTTGAAAAAATGTTATTGTATACCTAATTTCCTATTCATAGTGGGTAACTCTGATCAAAATAGTGCATATAATATTAAATTTAGAACTATTATGAAAGAAAAAAATTAATTCTTCTTTTTGAGAGTGTATAATAGTTGGACTGAATTACTATAATTTAGAATAATAAATAATGAATACAATGGGGTGAATTTTGTAATGAAATTAATAGAAAATATATTTCAATGTCTTACAAAAATGACCTATTATGTCTTCCTATAAGGATTTTCATTCTACATTTACCTATCTATTACTCCTGATGACTAGAAGAAAATAATTTCCACCAATTTGTTTCAAACATTTACCTATTATAACTATTAATTTATATTAATAAATCTTCTATGAACATTCCATTTATGTATATTATGATTTCAACACCCTTATATTTTGTAAATTATTATTTTTCAATTAATTTTATCCTTAGTAATATTTTTGATTTCAGATACCACTAAACAAAATTTACTTTATGGGAAATCCCTATGCTTGGATCATGTTATACACAAAAAAAATTAATATTTCACTACACACAAGATGAATTTTATCATTATATATGCATAACATTGGGGATAATTTTATTAACATGCAACAATAACTTTCCTCGATTGCTTTCATAGCACCCCTAACCGGGTTTTTCCAAATAATAATATATTATAGAAATATTATTATTCAAAATAATAAGATATAAACTATAAGTTAAATATTTTTTTATGAATAGTATTATATAAATTATGAAAATAGATGGTTTACAAAAATATAAGTCTAATTCACATGTCATCAATTAATTAGAAATTAATATGAAAACTGATTGAATTTAATGAAAAATATTAATATTTTTATTGCCTAGAAGATATTTTACCTCAATAAATTAAATTAATTAAAATTAGTTGGAGATAGTAATGTAAATTATATGTTATATATTCAATCAAATACCTTTACAATTTATCCCCGAAATTCTATAGACATAAGTTAAGAACAAGCCAATTTTATGGATAAAACATATAATTTTTATTATGGTATTTTAACAACTATTAAAGGAGAACCCATTTTAATTTTTTTTGTATTTTAATATATTTAATATATCAAAAGAATCAATATATTTTGAATTGAAACCAAAAAATTATGTTTGGATAATTTTTTGTATTTTTCTGTATGTTTCAATTTTTTAATAAAGAGTTAAAAATACTGAATTTAAGTTCAAAAATTCATTTTATTATAATTTATTTATATTTTTAATTATTTTTAAAGTAGATAAAAATATTATTATGTTATATTTTTATAAATTTATCATATAGTGTAAATTTTATCAATTTTCTCAATAAAATGGGAATAAAAACATATCAAACTTTTTAGGGTTTTTACATAAAACCACCACATTATCCATAGACCTGTGGATTAAATTTAAATTAATTTCATTCACTTATATGATTGGAATTTTTAATTTTTAATTAAATAAATTTAATAATAAAAATTTATTATTTCTATTAATGTCAACATAGTTTTCAATAATAATTTTTAGAGAATGTAATTAAAATCCATTACATCAGTTAGGGTAAAATTAAACATAACAATTGAATAAAACTAAAATATTAGACCCAAGAAGACCTATAAACATATAAAAAACCGATTATATGTTCATGAATCGTCCCTGAACATCAATATATTGATTTTAGGTTTTTTATGTCTCTTCATAGGTAAATATGTATGTACACCTAACTTGTTTTCAAAAACATGGAGTATTTCCTTCCCCTTCCATATAAAAGGCCCCCACCTATCCAAATTATTCACACCTGGAAAACAAGGTTGAATCATCGATGATCTGCCTAATTAACTTAGAAACATCCATACCCTCTTAATTGGAGCCATCCCATTTTGTATAATGTATTTTATGGCATCCTTTTGGCTTAAACCGAAAGGAGTTACCTAATTAAGAGATAACACCTACTCTCAAACTACTTTCTTTTATTTTCCTTCTTCACCCCATCCAATATATTTAATCCATAATTCTATAAAAAATTATCTTAAATATTTTTACTATTTTTTAATGATATGGGTTCAATATATACATTCCCATACCTCTCTGTAATTGATAACAAACAAACTATTTATGTGTATGGAGAACTTCCTCCTCACAAAACTATGATTGTTCAATCTCCTTACCACATGTCATTATGGGAATTATGATGGAAATTATACTTAAAAATATTATATATAATATTTTTATTGACTTTATGAATCTATATTACATTTACAACAAATATATCTTTATCCTCCATTTGGTGTAAATATAATAATATCGTTTGAGGAATTGTGGATTATCTCCCCCGAAAGCGATGTTATTTGTTCACACACTACAGGGATTGTAATAAGGATGGGTTATGTGATAATATGTGATATATATAACATTATAATAATATTTTAACTATATTATATATATATACATATATTCCTATTTGTTTCTTTCTTTTGGTATGAAAACAAAAATTAAAACATCATTCATGCATACATATGGCTTAACATCTCCATGAATGTTGTATTCATGTTTAAAAATATATATTATATAGAATATTATAATAAAAATATAATGGATATACATAATATTTAAATCGTGATTTAAATTCATTAATCCAGATATATGTATAAGGACCAACGATATAACAAATTATGCCACATGTAAATAACAAAGAGAATGTTATCCCATGTTAAACCTTAACAAAGGGTTGTTAACATGTAGTTAATATAATGTCAAAATAAATCCATATATGGTATTATATATAAGAAATGGGTTCTTTAAAATATTTATAATAAATTTATATTTATTATACATTTGGTTTGAATAATTTCAATGACAGTCAATACACAATGTATGGGGATTTGATATTACTTTTTATTTCTGTGAGATACAAGATTTATTCACCAAACATTCTTTGTGTGTTATCTGTATAATTGACTTGGATATAAAAAGTTATTGTTATATATAATTTTATGATAATGTATGTATCCATTCTATAAAAACTATTCATGGGGTTTATGTTTTAAATGTTACCAAATCAGTAAAATTGTTTGGTCTCAATTTTCCTTCTTTGAGAAACCTGATTTCTTATGTGCCAAAATTAATTTTGAGGTGTATTTAAATCTATTTTGCATGATATATAATTATTCTAAATCTCTTAATAATATTTTGAGAATCAATTAATTTCATTTTCTTACAAGGATAGAGTGATCCAATGATTCAGTGTGATAAGAGTTTACTAAAACAATCACAACACCTTTGAAGATTATTTCTGTTTATGCTTCATTTGATGAAATAATATAAACCATATCTCAATAAATTATTGAATTTTATTTCACTATATTTATTTATTCAATATTATGGTATATGTACCACTTTTATACACATTGATTCATAAGAATGTTAAGGTAGTGTTTTGATGAAAGCCCTACATTATCTGTAAGAACCCGGTTTTTTCTACGAAAGACTTTGGAATATTCATGATGATATTTCAGAGCAGCGCCTTCAGACGGCGTGCGATTCCGAGCCCCGGAGTGGCCGAAATTAAATTTTTGGTGCGTTTACACTAGAAATGACAAATAAATGGGACAAATCTTAAACGGTGATCTGGATCGGTGATACGAGTGTACGGATTGGTCCGAAATGGGGTGTTTAGCCTTGGAACAACATAAAACTTGTCGGCGCGGGACGTTTGGACCCCTCGCTCGCTCTCGGAACGTTAAAAGAATAAATTAAATAATTAATTTAATTCATTTAATGTAGAAATGCTAGTATCTCTTAAACGATGGCTTGGATTGGAAATCTGAAGGCACTGTTGAGTTCGAACCATGCAGTTTACCCTAGGAGGGGTGTAAGTTTTGCGGGCGCGGGCTGTTTGTGAAAAATGGCCCCAGGGGAGTTTTCGTAATTTGGCGGCCTCGGGCGCTAAGTTTAATAACTTTTGAACGGGGTATAAGAATTAAATTCCGAGATCGCTGTTGCGCTCAGTGCATGGTTCTTAGCCTAGCGGAGGCTAAATCCCGACCCCGTCGGGGGTTCGGGTACGGGGCCCACGGGCGGGAGTTTAAGTGTTTTGTTTTTAAACACTTCTCCCCCCCTCTTGGTCATTCTCCCTGGCACGACAGCCTCTCCCCTCTCCTCCTCCATCTCTGGAGAGGCGAATCTGGCAAAGCGGTCCGGCGTGGCGCGGCCACCCCAGCGGGTTGACGGCGAAGCGACGGGCTTAGTCCAAAGAGGTAGGATGCTGCGTTTTGTATTTTTCATTCCCACACATAAATTAAAACCCAAAATTGTACGTATAATTGCTGCTCGATCTTTGATCTATGCCCGTGAATGCGTAGTAGAGGTTTTTATCTTTCCATATCATTTTCTGGAATTTAATTCCGACTTCGGAAGAGCTCGCAATCGACCGCCGAATGTTGCGGGTTTTTGATTTCTTCTGGCCGGGTTTGGGGCTTCCGGACGGCGGCTAGGCGAGCAGAGGCCGAACGGAGGTCGGCGGGGTGCTGGGCGTTCGGCTGCGGGCTTCAGGTGCGGCAGCGGAGGAGGAGGCCGGCCATCCGGCCGGCCGGGCGGCGCCTCGCCGGCGCGGGTGAGGAGGGGTCGCGGTGTGCGCCCCCAGCAGAAGACCGAGACCCACCACAGGCGGTTCTCCGCGTCACAAAAAAAGAAAGAAAGACCGGCCTTGACTGCCGGTCGGTGGAGCAAGCGCCCCCGCGACGCGCGGGAGAGGGGGAGCACACGGGGTGGTGGCCCTAGGTCCCAGTGGGCCGGCCGGAGCAGGGCGGACCCCCCCCCCCCTTTAAAAAAAATTTCCGGACACACGTATTTCGGGCAACGGGCGTCCGTCTTGAGCGCCGTCTGCGGCGGCGCGGACCTGACGTCGATGCGGACTTTTTGGGATGGCTTTGGAAATTTTTAATTCCCGAAACGAGGGGCCACAGAGGTCCGACGTGTCTTTATGTGGAGGAGCGTTTCTCCCAAGATTCTTGTTTTGAGCGGCGCGGACACATCTGACGTCCGTTTTGAGCGCCGTCAGCGGCGTTACGACCCTTGCACCGAATCAGAGGTTTCCAGGGCGGTTTCGGGCATTGATGTCGGAGTTGAGGCATGGGCCCCACGACCCGTCTTTTGAGCTGTGTGTAGTGTTTCACGGCTTTTTCCTCGGACGTCCGTTCGGGGCGTGCGAGCAGTCGATGTTGTGTGTTTTTCCGAGGGAATCGCATTGGTGCAGTCTGCCCACTGTAATTTTTCACAATGGTGTGGGCCCCATGTGGGATGTTTCGGGTGTTGACGGTGATTTCTAGATTTATTACCAGGCGACCGTTTTGGACAAGTGAATAGTCCATCTTGTGTGCTTTTTCGAGAGGATCACAATGGTGCGATCTGTTCGTGGAGTTTTGCGACCGGATTATAGGTCCCACGAAGCACCGCTCGTGTGCGGTGCACCGGAATGCATCTTTTTTCTCCGGATATCTGTTACACTCATGTGAGTAGTGCTTTTGACGTGTTTTCCTGAGGGGATCGCAATGGTGTGATGCGCTTGACTGTTTTCGGGGCCGAGGATCGGGATCACGGGACGCCGTTCGGGCGTGAGGCGGTATTGGTGACCTTTTCCGTTGGTTATCCGTTAGAGGTGAGTAAGTAATCGATCTCGCATGTTTCTTCGCGAGAATTACAACGGTGCGATCCGTTTGGTTGTGCGGATCTTTATACGTGATCTTATTAAATGTGGAAGCGTGAATGGTGCTCCGGTGGTGGTTCTCCCTACCTTGTTTGTAGCGGGCTCTTGGCGTGGGATCGCGCACTCTTGGGAGAGTGATGTAAGTGGTTCACGAGATGTGGTTGGCCGTGCCTGGGCCTTTGAGTTGGAGATGTTACGTCACGCCTTCGCGTTGACGTTGGGTGCTGTGTGCATGATGGCCCTTGGGCTGAGACTGTGAAATACTCTGGGAGTATACGGAAATGCTTGGATGTACATGTGGTTGTTCGTACCTGAGAACGTTGGTCCGTTCAGTTGGGGTTGAGATGGGGCCACAAATTGTGTGGGCCCCACGTGTGTGCCGGGTTCTACATTGCGTACTTTGACCTCTCGCGACGTAGAGGGTCCCACTGTGTGTTTGTTTGACCAGTAGGGTGGAGTTTTCCCCCTGACTCGGTGCTCGTTTGTTGACCAGTAGGGTTGAGTGGTCTCCCCTGGTTTCATTCTCAATGGATTGGCCGGTAGCGGTGCATGTGACACCCAGTGATGTAGTAGGCGCTGAACATCTTTTGGGTGAGTTGTTCTGAATATTGGGGGTTGCGCGATACCCACTCCGTGTTTGGTTGGCCAGTGTTGTACCCTCCAGTAGATATGGCCAGAGCAGTTCTGAGTTTTACCATCTGGCGGGGTTGGGCAGTGGGTTACTCATCAGCTTCTAGGGTCTACCCTCCAGCGGAGACTGGGCAATGGGTCACCCGACGCACTTAGGGTCTACCCTCCATCAGAGACTGGGCAGTGGGTCACCCGACTACCTCTTAGGGTCTACCCTCTAGTAGGGCTGGGCAGTGGGACACCCGTCGTCTAGTTCCAGGTCTACCCTCCACCATGGTTGGGCAGTGGGTCGCATGTCGACTTTTTCCAGGTCTACCCTCCAGCGGGGCTAGGAAGTGGGTCACTTGATGATGTGTTATGGTCTACCCTCTAGTGGGGTGGGGCAGTGGTTCGCCTGATGATGTCTTATGGTTTACCCTACATTAGGGCTGGGCATTGGGTCACCCAATATCTTATTATGGTCTACCCTCCAGTGGGGCTGGGAAGTGGGTCTCCCTGTGATGTATTATGGTTTACCCTGCAGCAGGGTTGGGCAGTGGGTCACTCGATATCTGGTTATGAATTACCCTCCAGGAGGGTTGGGCAGTGGGACACCTGTTGGCTTTCTAGTCCAGTCCGTGACTTTACTCCGTGAATACCGGAGCGGGACCCTCATTTGTACGAGTCAGTGGTGTGACAACTTTGACTTTGAGCAGACATCTCGACTGTGTGATAGTGACGTGGTATGGTTTGACTTCACCTAGAACTATCATGTATGAGGGGCTCTTTCCCCACCGAGACGTGTCCTTGTGAAGTGACCTAAAACCGTGCGGGTGAGTCAGTGTTGCCCAAAGTGGATAGTGTCGAGGTGCGGTGACTTGAGCCCCTTGACTTGTAGTTTGGTGCAGACGTGCGGGATGCTGGGCATCGATGGTGTTACTTTAGGGACTGTTGGTGACTCATTTTCTTGGGCTGAGCTATGTGATGGAGATCCCCTTACGAGCTTGTTTGAGCATCTTGTAGAGCATACATATATGTATATAACTTGTTCGAGTACCCACTCATTGGTTTTTGGCTACTCTCCTTCCAGGAGAGGCGAAGACGTGCGAAGTATGCCACGTGCATTCCGTGTCAAGATTCTCGTGGTTGGACGAGTCTACTCTCCTACTATAGGTAGCGAAGACTCGACGAGAAGTTCATCTTCTCACCGTTTCTAGCTCCTTGTGTTTGGACGAGTCTTCTACCTTTCTCTTGTTGGGTTGAGTGGGACTCTTTACTGTACTTTCAGTTGTACTCCACTAATTTTTCCTGTTCGCTCTACTGCTCACCCTTTGGTACCACTTTTGTTGTTCCCTCGATCCTTCGGGGTATCCTACTGAGTATTTTTATACTCACCCCTGCTTGGGCTTTGCCCGCACTTGGTGTTCCCTTGCAGATGATGGACCGGTGGAGCGTGGCTTCAGTGGAGCGTAGGAGCATAGGAGCTTGGGAGCTTGGACCGCGTGCGGTGGTCGTGGCTGAGTTCCAGGTGGGAGACCCGTCAGCTGTTTCTTTTGTTTACTCGTTGCTGGGTTGTGGCACTTTTTGGTTGGGCGCATGTTTTTCCCCTTTCTATTCATCTTGCACATTGTACTGTTAGAGGTCGATGCTCTTTGTGGTTTATATATAGCAGTTTCCCTTTTCTGTACTTGTCTTTTCATTTACTCTGCACTTTTGCATTGAGTTTTCTCCGTGTGCGTGTGTATAGGTGCTTAGGGAAAGGCCTCCCCGAGTTGTTGTGCCTTCGGCGCTGGTCGCCAGCCCCTGGCCTATGGAGGATGGCCTGAGGTAGTTTCGACTCGAGCTCGAGTTGGTTCGGGTCGTGACAAAGTGGTATTAGAGGTGGTTTCTTCCTTGGGATGTTGTGCAGACGAACCTAAAAGATGAATTGGTTGGGATATAGGGAAACAGTGTTAACATGTCTCGAGAGCAGCTCTCAGGCCAGGGAGTCCAGTGATGGTGTGGCGGCCGATGTATCCATTCACCAGGACCTTGATAACCCACTAGTCGACTCGGCATGCTGAGACACTTGTTGCAGGAAAATTGGTTTGTGCATCACATATGATCGAGTCTTTGACCGTCCTTCTTGAGTCAACTCACCATCGTTGTTGTTGTATTGGTATATACATATATGCTCATCTGACCGCGGCACTCCATGATAAATTTCCGGATGTCTCCGCGAGGACATCCATCCAGGATGCCAGCTTTGGTTCATGATGACGACCCTGTGAGCTACGAGGCCACAATCCATGACCCATCATGCGAGCCCCTTTCTCCAGGTGGGCCGGTAGCAGCACCCCCACTTGTTGAGCATGAGGCAGCTTCAGCAAATCAGGCTGAGCTAGAGCGTAGGTTGAGCGCGCTCCATGAGTTCCAGCGGTAGAGACTGCTGAGGTTCAGTGGTGAGCTAGACCCTTAGATAGCAGAGGTTTGGCTTGAGGCAGTGGTTAGCCTTTTCAAGCTTGTGCATACGCCGATAGATCAGAGAGTGGCTTTGGCAGCCACCCTTTTTCGTGGAGCAGCACTAAGTTAGTGGAGTATGGCGACTCAGCTTCTTGACGAGTCGTCACTTTCGTGGGGAGAACTTCGGTTGTTGTTCCGTGATGAGTTTTTTCCCTCCTACATTCTCTCTATTCGGATTCAGGAGCTCCTATAGTTTCAGCAGGGAGGGATGATGGTGGCTGAGTACGTGGCTAGTTATGCAGACCGTGCACGCTTTTACCCGGACTTGGATCATGACGATAACATCCAAGCACAGAAGTTTGAGTAGGGTCTCCGCTGAGAGATTCATGCTGTCATAGTACCCTTGAGAATTTCCACATATACCGGGGGTTCTAGATCAGGTTCTGGTGACAGAGGGCTTCCTGTCATGTTTTGCGGTTGGTAGTGGCAGTGGGCGCGACGGAGCCGGGACATCTGCCGTAGCTAGCAGGTGCCGGTGGACAAGACCTCGATGCAGGTGGCCATCCCACTTCCGGTTTTGGTGATGTGGTCGTACACCACAGTGGCACCGGAGGGCACCGGGGCAGCCCAGAGAGCGCCGGTGCTATGCTTGTGACGGGCGAGGTCACTTGGCACGAGGCTGCCCAACCCGAGTTGGTGAGAGCTTCGGGTAGGAAGTAGGCGCACCACTATGGCAGAGGCAGCGCTGTGATCGTAGTAGTGTCCAGATAGGTGGTGCTAGCAGATGACTGGGAGGAGCTGGAGGTGGGGGACGACGTTATGAGATCTCCCCATCACCACTAGGTGGTCCACGTCAGGCTCCGGGAGCTGACGGTTGGGACCGCGGGTAGCCACGAGCTTTGGATGTCTATGATCCTGTAGAGCATGGGATGGTGAGAGGTACCCCTTGCGACTCTTCTACTTATTGCAGTAGAATTGATAGACTCTGTGTGTGGAATGATTTCCTCCCTGCTCCTTGCTTGAGGAGTTACCAGGGTGAGGCAGGGCGTCAGGTGTAACCCTGTGTTGGTAAGGAAAAAGTCATGAGACCTTTTCCTTTAGTTGATGGTGTTGATTCCTTCGCTTCCGATAGTGTAAGAGATTCTTGGTTGAGAGACATCGACTGTGAAATCTTGTCTGACCAGATATGCTTGGGTGCTTCACCATATGGATTTTCTGAAGGAGGGAATCACCAGGCCTTGTCCCATGCCCGAGCGGTGATTCCTGTCGTGGCGTGTGACGTAGAGGTTTGACTGGGGAGGTGAACTACCCCAGAGAGCCTTCGGGTCGTTTGAGACCATGAAAAGGGTTGGCGAGGTTGTCTACCACCTTTCCCTAACCCCAAGGTCTAGAGTGGGTGCATGATGTCGGCAAGGGCCGACCTAGCGTGAACAGATCAATCCTTTGGTCTGTGTGCGGTGACACAGATTTGTGTGTGGGTTCTTCTGGGTATGGGAAAGCTAGGTGTGGGCTTAGAACCCTAGGTTTCTCCCTAGTTTTGCATTTCGAGGATGAAAATCTTGAAGGATGGAATGATGTAAGAACCCGTTTTTTTCTGCGAAATTCTTTGGAATATTCTTGATGATATTCCAGAGCAGCGCCTTCAGACGGCGTACGATTCTGAGCCCCGGAGTGGCTAAAATTAAATTTTTGGTGCGTTCACACTAGAAATGACAAATAAATGGGATAAATCCTAAATGGTGATCTGGATCGGAGATCTGAGTGTACGGATGGGTCCGAAATGGGGTGTTTACCCTAGGAATGACATAAAACTTGTCGGCGCAGGATGTTTGGACCCCTCGCTCACTCTCGGAACGTTAAACGAATAAATTAAATAATTAATTTAATTTGTTAAATGGAGAAACACTAGTATCCCTTAAACGATGTCTCGGATTGATAAACTGAGGGCACCGTAGAGTTCGGACTGTGCTGTTTACCCTAGGAGGGGTGTATGTTTCGCGGGCGTGGGCCGTTTGTGAAAAATGGCCCCAGGGGCGTTTTCGTAATTTGGCAGCCTCGGGCGCTAAGTTTAATAACTTTTGAACGAGGTCTCAGAATAAAATTTTGAGACCGCTGTTGTGCTCAGAACGTGGTTCTTAGCCTAGGGGAGGCTAAATCCCGACCCTGTCGGGGTTCGGGTACGGGGCCCACGGGCGGGAGTTTAAGTGTTTTGTTTTTAAACACTTCTCCCCCCTCTTGGTAGTTCTCCCTGGCGCGACAGCCTCTCTCCTCTCCTCCTCCATCTCCGGCGAGGCAACTCCGACGAAGCGGTCCAGTGAGGCATGGACACCCCGGCGGGTTGATGGTGAAGCGACGAGCTTAGTCCCAATAGGTAGGATATTGCGTTTTGTATTTTTCATTCCCGGACTTAACATCACAGCCGAAATTGTACATTGAATTTCTTCCCGATATTCGATCCATGCCCATGAATGCGTAGTAGAGGTTTTTATCTTTCCATATCATTTTCCGGAATTTAATTCTGACTTTGAAGGAGCTCACAATCGACCGCCAAATTTTGCGGGTTTTTGATTTCTTCTGGCCGGGTTGGGGGCTTCCGGACGGCGGCTGGGCGAGAGGAGGCCGAACGGAGGTCGACGGGGCGCTGGGCATTCGGCAGTGGGCTTCAGGTGCGGCAGCGGAGGAGGAGGCCACCCATCCGGCCGGCCGGGTGGCGCCTCGTTGGCGCGTGCGAGGAGGGGTCACGGTGTGCGACCCCGGCGGCAGACCGAGACCCGCCATAGGCGGGTCTCCGTGTGACAAAAAAAAAAGAAAAAAGAAAGAAAGAAAGACCGAACTTGATGGCCAGTCGGTGGAGTAAGTGCCCGCGCGGCATGCGGCCGAGAGGGCTCGCACGGGGCGGGGGCCCGCGGTCCTAGCGGGCCGGCCGGAGCGGGGCGGACCGGCAGGACCGGGCCGGTCCGGCCCAAGGGGCCCCCGCTTTTGAAAAAAAATGTTCGGACGCCCGTATTTCGGGCTACGGGTGTCCGTTATGAGCGCCGTCTGCGGCGGCGCGGACCTGACGTCGATGCGGACTTCTTGAGATGGTTTCGGAAATTTTTAATTCCCAAAACGAGGGGCCGCAGAGGTGCGATGTGTCTTTAAGTGGACGATTGTTTCTCCCGAGATTCTTGTTTTGAGCGGCGCAGACACATCCGACATCCGTTTTGAGCGCCATCAGCGGCGTTGCAACCCTTGCACCGAAGCAGAGGTTTCCAGGGTGGTTTCGGGCATTGAATCCAGAGTTGAGGCGTGGGCCCCACGGCCCGTCTTTTGAGCTGCGTGCAGCGTTTCACGACTTTTTCCTCGGACGTCTGTTCGGGGCGTGCGAGCAGTCGATGTTGGGTTTTTTTCCGAGGGCATCGCGTTGGCGCAGTCTTTCCACTGTAATTCCCCACGATGGTGCGGGCCCAACGAGGGCTATTTTGGGAGTTGACAGTGATTTCCAGCTTTATCACCAGGTGACAGTTTTGGACAAGTGAATAGTCCATCTTGTGTGCTTTTTCGAGAGGATCGCAACGGTGCGATCCGTTCGTGGAGTTCCGGGACCGGGTTGCGGGTCCCACGAAGCACCGCTCGTGTGTGGTGCACCGGAATGCATCTTTTTTCTTCGGATATCCGTTGCACTCATGTGAGTAGTGCTTTTGATGTGTTTTCCTGAGGGGATCGCAATGGTGCGATGTGCCTGACTGTTTTTGGGGCCGAGGCTCGGGATCACGGGATGCCGTTCAGGCGTGAGGTGGTGTTGGTGACCTTTTCCGTCGGATATACGTTGGAGGCGAGTATGTAGTCGATTTCGTGTGTTTTTTCATGAGGATTACAACGGTGCGATCTGTTTGGTTGTGCAGTACCTTATACGTGATCTTATTAAATGTGGAAGCATGAAAGGTGCTCCGGTGGTGGTTCGCCCTACCTTGTTTGTAGCGGGCATTTGGCGTGTGATAGTGCACTCTTGGGAGAGTGATGTAAGTGGTTCACGAGATGTGGTTGGATGTGCCTGGGCCTTTGAGTTGGAGATGTTACGTCACGCCTTCGCGTTGATGTTTGGTGCTGTGTGCACGATGGCCCTTGGGCTGAGACTATGATATACTCTGGGAGTATACAAAAATGCTTGGAGGTACATGTGGTTGTTCGTACCTAGGAACGTTGGTTCATTCAGTTGGGGTTGATATGGGGCCACACGTTGTGTGGGCGCCATGTGCGTGCCAGGTTCTGCTTTGCGTACATTGACCTCTCGCAATGTAGAGGGTCCCTCTGTGTGTTTGTTTGACCAGCAGGGTGGAGTTTCTCCCCTGACTCGGTGCTCATTTGTTGTCCAGCAGGGTTGAGTGGTCTCCCCCTAGTTTCATTCTCAATGGATTGGCAGGTAGCGGTGCTACTGACACCCATTGATGGACCAGGCGCTGAAAATCTTTTGGGTGAGTTGTTCTTGAGTTGGGGGGTTGCGCGATACCCACTCCGTGTTAGGTTGGCCAGTGTTGTAACCTCCAGTGGATATGGCCAGAGCAGTTCTGAGTTTTACCCTCCAGCGGGGCTGGGCAGTGGGTTACTCATCGGCTTCTAGGGTCTACCCTCCAGCGGAGACTGGGCAGTGGGTCACCCGACGCACTTAGGGTCTACCCTCCAGCAGAGACTGGGCAGTGGGTCACCCGACGACCTCTTAGGGTCTACCCTCCAGCAGGGCTGGGCAGTGGGTCGCCCGTCGTCTAGTTCCAGGTCTACCCTCCAGCACGGTTGGGCAGTGGGTCGCATGTCGACTTATTCCAGGTCTACCCTCCACCGGGGCTGGGCAGTGGGTCGCCTGATGATCTGTTATGGTCTACCCTCCAGTGGGGTTGGGCAGTGGGTCGCCTGATGACGTCTTATGGTTTACCCTCCAGAAGGGATGGGCAGTGGGTCACCCAGTATCTTATTATGGTCTACCCTCTAGTGGGGCAGGGCATTGGGTCGCCGGATGATGTATTATGGTTTACCCTCTAGCAGGGCTGGACAGTGGTTCCATCAATATCTGGTTATGAATTACCCTCCAGCAGGGCAGGGCAGTGGGACACCTGTTGGCATTCCAGGCTAGTCCGTGACTTTACTCCGTGAATACTGGAGCGGGACCCTCCTTTGTACAGGTCAGTGATGTGATAGCTTTGACTTTGAGCAGTCCTCTCGACTGTGTGACAGTGATGAGGTGTGGTTTCACTTCACCCAGAACTCTCAAGTACGAGGGGCGCTTTCCCCACCGAGACGCATCCTTGTGACGCGACCTAAAACCGTGCGGGCGAGTCCGTGCCGCCCAAAGCGGATAATGTCGAGGTTCGGTTACTTGAGCCCCTTGACTTGTAGTTCGGGGCAGACATGAGGGATGCTAGGCATCGATGGTGTTACTTTTGGGACTGTTGGCGACTCATTTTCTTGGGCTGAGCTACAGGATGGAGATCCCCTTACGATCTTCTTTGGGCTTCTTGTAGAGCATACATATATGTATATACATTGTTTGAGTACCCACTCCTTGGGTTTTGGCTGCTCTCCTTCCAGGAGATGCGAAGACGCGCGGGTTATGCCACGTGCTTTCCGTTTCTAGCTTCTCGTGGTTGGACGAGTCTACTCTCCTGCTATAGGTAGTGAAGACACGACCAGAAGTTCAACTTCTCACCGTTTCTAGCTCCTTGTGTTTGTAAAAGCTTCTACCTTTATCTTGTTGGGTTGAGCTAGACTCTTTACTGAACATTCAGTTGTACTCCTCTACTTTTTCATGTTCGCTCTACTACTCACCCTTCGGTACCTCCTTTGTTGCTCCCTCGAGCCTTCGGGAAATCCTAGTGAGTATTTTCATACTCACCCCTACTTGGGCTTTGCCCGCACATGGTGTGCCCTTACTGACGACGGACAGGTGGAGCGTGGCTTCAGTGGAGCGTAGGAGCGTAGGAGCTTGGGATCTTGGACCGTGTGCGGTGGTCATGGCCGGGTTCCAGGTGGGAGACCCATCAGTTGTTTCTTTTGATTACCTATTGCTGGGATGTGGCACTTTTTGGTTGGGCATGTGTTTTTCCCCTTTCTTTTCAGCTTGCACTTTGAACTGTTAGAGGTCGATGCACTTTGTGGTTTATATATAACAATTTCCCTTTTCTTTACTTGTCTTTTCTTTTACTCTGCACTTTTTCATTGAGTTTGCTGTGTGTGCGTGTGTACAGGTGCTTAGGAAACTGGCCTCCCCGAGTTGTTGTGCCTTCGGTGCTGGTCGCCAGCCCCTAGCCTATTGAGGCGGGCCTGGGGTAGTTGTGGCTCGAGCCTGAGTAGGGTCGGGTCGTGACATTATCCACCATTCATTCAGAAATATATATTTTCAAAAAATGGTTTCCAATAATATTGTATTATTCATGTAAGATACATAAAACAAAATTTTACTTTTTTCTTATTTTACCAATATCATCAGAGTAATCTTATTTTCTCATTAGAAACAATGTAATTTTATATCCTTTTTACAATTAAAAATTTATATTCCTTCTGTCACGTAAAGAATGAACAAATATAATTATATTCATTTCTTTGAAGTATCATTTTATTTTTTAAAAGGATACTTTTTAATATTTTTTTAGAAGTAAAATTCCTGGAATTTTTGTTTAAAATATTTTCTCGATTATTTTATATGTATTTGAGTAAAATTGTTATTAAAATTATTTCAAGAAACTTTTATAGGTTTTTTTTTGGAAAATTGTATTATTATTTTTTTAAATAATTATTTAAAAGTTTTCTAATTATTTTAAAATAAATTATTTTAAATTAATTAATGAATTATTTATTTGTTTTTAAAATATTTTCAAATAAAAAGGATTTTAATATTATTTAAGCTTAATTTAATTGTTTTCAATGAAAAAGGATATCAAATTGATTTGATGTTTTCATTATATGTTTTCAAGGCACATTATAAGAAAATTATTACAAAATTTTTTATATAATAAAAATATATCATCATAGATGAAATGATTTTAAGAAAATTGATTTTTTTGAAATATATTTTAATATTTTTATCCGTCTATAATGCGATCTTTTTATGTCACTCATTCCCATATAGGAAACGATCTAAACGATCCACTCATATTCTTTAATTGAATGGTTTATGCTTAATTTCATGGTCTTTATGAAACCTTTTTCTCCTTCACGGGTCACATGTTTATGAAATCTATTTATCGTTCACTGATAATGATTTTTATGTAATGGTTATGAATCCTGTATTATTTCACATGTCATGATATGATTATATAATTATAGTACCCATTACATTTTATGGTATATGATATGATTATTCATGATCATATGGAACATGTATTTACGATTTCATTATGAGATGGGTGGGACCTATATATTCCACCAATGAATATGGTAATGATATATATCTCATGAGATAGTCTACGATACTCATGGGAATGAAACATGACTACTAATATGGCCATGGGAGTGAACAATGAAAACCAAGATGGTATGAGGACTGAATTCATGCTACTAATATTGCCATTTGTGTGAACCATGAAGAAAAAATGGTATTGGGAGTGGACCCATACAACAAAGATGTCCTTGAAAGTAATTAATTGTCTATTGTGGAATAATATATTGTGCTTATGTGTCTTCAACAATTCATTGATTTATTTCTATTTTATGATTTCACGGACAATGTTATTTATTTCATAATTATTCAAGTCTTATGAACTACCTTACTTTATTCCATTATTCATTTATATGATCATGGATATGAAGGGCATGATCTTCTTTTTTCAGGATCATGTTCTCATACACTTAAACTAATAATTATTCTTACATATCCCCCTTATTTACCTTTCTTGAACTTTTTAATTCACCCCATTTTTATTTTTCCTTTTATCAAGATTTTAATAAATATTTTATGTAGATTAACTAAAGGTTTAGATCTTTATGGGTGTTGTTAAAGATCTTTCACTAGGAAATAATATTTTTTTCAATGTTTCTAATGACACTAAATAGTTACATCCCATGGGAATGTATCTTGGTATTGTACATAATATTCATCTAAAATGATGTAATATCCATGTATGTTAATAATGGTTAGCTGTAGTTGGCATCAAATGAAAGGATTACTCATCCTATGGAAAATATAATTGGAAGACATCAGTGTTATCCCCTGATATATTTAAAAGGATATATCTAATGAAGTCTCCATGGATATGTACAAGGATGAGTAATCATTAATGAAAATTTCATGGAATTTTGTTAAATGATAGATTGTGTAGTTTTCTAAAAATACATACCTTTCTAAAAAATAAAAGTTAATGTGTCTCTGGAAGAGATATTACATGGGGTGAAAAATCTAACAAGATGTTCCAGCCTTGACTTGCGGTAATCATGTGCATGAAAAAAACTCATGTTGTACGCTTGGTTTCACAGTACATTGTGACTGGTTTGGGAAATTCACAAAGTCTTCATGAAATATTATAAAGGATTTAAATATATGTTGTCTACAAAAAACCTAGGACTAACCTAAGGTGTAATTTGTTTAGGAATGTTTCATGATTTTTATATCCTATAAGTAATTCATTTAATGTCTAAGACGTTTTCTGATATGATAATTATTGATCACACATAGCTTTTTGTTTTATTCAATGGAGGAAACTGAAGAAACTAAATTAATGTTGAATGTGATAGATGATTTACTATTGAGAATTCAAGTGGGATAATAATTGGAGTGAAATATGGTGTGATCATTCCTAATTAGTTTTCACAAAACCTGATTAAAAATGTATACATTAAAAACTCTTGGATTCACAAAATAAAAGAAAGAATTATTTCTCCAAGAGTTCGGATAGTGGATAACATGGAAGACAGATGATTCGATTTTCTATTTTATTAATAATGAGGAATGAATCACCTACATGCGTGTCATAGAGTAAAAAGAATCGATTTTGGAAATGGTAATGAAGAACATAGAGCAACTGTAGGGGAAAAATGATGAGAGTAGTTAAAGAAATGGATGATAATATTAGACTCCCTATGTATTCATCAAAGGGTATTTTTTTGAAGTGTGGAATAAACAGTAATTATGGATTTCAAGGTCCCAGGACGAAATATCTTGATTTGGACATACAAGGTGGTATGAGTAATGGTTACAATTTCGGGGAGGAAGATACTACATATGAAATGTGATTAGAAATATGTATTTTCTAATAGGACAATTTATCCATGATAATGGGGTAATGATAATATAATTACCTAGCCTTAAACAAAAGGTAATACTATGTTATGTCATGAATTAACATTGAGAATCTTTTCAAGTATTGTGTTTTATATAATTAGTGTGTAATTATTACATTATATCTCCAAAATTACAATGTAGACACATACACTCTATAGAAATATTTTCACAATAATCATACCTCTTAAATAAAAAATATTTCTTTTCTTGATATAAATCTTCATGAATACTTCATTTCTCATACCCTTCCTTATACACTATGAAAAACATTTCAAAAACGTGGGATGAGAATAAAAATCATAGTAAGGGTTATAAGATAAGGAAAGAAAACAATATCAAATAAATACATTCTTACATTGTATAATTCACAGATACATGGGGTATTATGTTTGTATTACCGATCACATTATATTCACTAAATCTATTTGGATAAATAATACCTTTTACCTCTGTCACATTACCCAATGCATGAGAGAGATATCTCAGGCTCACATGCCCTACATATATCATGAATCCACCCATATATGTAAATAATTTCCATGAAATATTATATGATCATAACGCATAAAACAATCATAAATGAAATATAACATTTCCACACTACAATCACAATATAACATTTCTTGATATTGACAAAATAAATCCTTTTCTCAAAACCATTGTTAATACCATATAAAACAATTAATAACGATATTTTTGAATCAAAGTATCTCATACCACTTTCAAGCATTTAAAGGAATTTATATTTTAAAATATTTATTTCCATTTAGATAAATCCAATTTTTTTTTAAACATGGAAATTTATGAGAAATATTTGGTAGAATAAATAAATTTAAAATTTAAAATAATTTTTTATTTGAAGATCCGCTTACCACTTGGGAAAGTACTTGAATAAATATAATTTTAGAATAACAATAAAAAATGCTTATAATATATTGAGAATAATTAGATTCATGATATAATATTTCAAATGGAATTAGATACAACATATAAAAGTGAATTGGTGTATAACAACAAATAAGTCTCAATGGAATGTAAATTTAGACAAAATCCTTTACAATGATCGTATAAATTAGGTAAGAATTTATCAGTTGGGTGATTATGTGTAGAAATAGTATATCCATAGAAAGGGATGTGGAAATTTAAATATAAATAAATAAACAGGAATGGAACATATAATCATGGAATAATATAATCAACGAAGTTTGCGTAAAACCCAAATAGTGTAAATTGAGTTTATAATTCCCATATGAAAATTCAGTAGCCTAACACCATCACATAATAATTTAGTAAAAGAGTTGATGAAAGAAAAAATGTCCTCCCACAAATTGGACATAAAATGTAAATCAATAATAATATATACGAACATATCTCAATATATTAAAATATAGATTAATATACATAACATAAATGATGTCTTTGACTACAAGTGAAGGAAAATTATTCCCTTACCTTGAGTCTGACTCATCATGTATGTTCCTTGTTCTTCATGAAAAATAAAATTATGTTAATTTATACATTCTTAAAACACATTTTCAATTTATTATACCATTTATATAACTTATTACCTTTATATAATAGTAATATAATTATTCAAGTTCAAATCCGTCGTTTTGTCGATGTTCGGTACCTGAGAAAAAAATGAACTTGTTATAATTAAAAACATTCCATGTTGTCAAAGTACATTATATCCATAATTGAATTAATGATATAAATATAATGTATATATCAAGAATATATTTATATATATCAAGGAAATATGTATTTAGAATTGTCCATAACATTTGGATATATGAAACATTCATTGTTCATTGAGACGGTAAGTTGTACGTACACATGAATGCTTCATTCATTACTATTTCATATTTGAAGGAATGAAAACTAAATTATAAATAGGTATATTATAATTAATATATAATATATATGTTATATATTTTACATAAGTTCATTAATTCCATCTTTTATATTTTCCATGTTTCGCATGAACGAGTTAAATCACATTGAGGGGCGATAGTCAACACTTTTCAAATGAAATTCGCTTATTTACACATTTTGGAAACCATATTTATTTGACATAAATGAAAAATATAGAATAATAGAGACAATATAAATATATTATATATCATATATAAACAAAGTTTCATCATAATGGCCACTATGAGAGTTGGTAATTGATATTTGAACAATCATCATTTTGTGAGGCAACAGTTCACCATCAATAGAAACAGTATGTTCAGAATCCATTATATGGATGTGTGTGTGATTTTAGGTTGAATAATTATCGAAAAAATATGATATTAAACTGTAGATATTTTTTTTATAAATTAATGAAATAATAAGTTTTTAGAGGGTTGGATAAGGAAAATTAATGGAAGAAGCTTGACAGAAGACATTACCTAAAATAGGGTAACTCTTTTTTATTTAAGATCAATCACCTTTTCTAATTTTCTTATGCCCATGTTAAGGATAATAGGAGGAAGCGAGGGATGTTAGAAGCATATTCGGGCTGATTTTGGATGATCTAGGGGTTCTTAAGAGGCATGAGAGAGGGTTAGATGTGGTGTCCTTTTATAAGAGGGAAGATGGGTACATTAGAAATGTTTGAAATTTATTTTATTATAAAATGAGTTTCGATTTTTAAAATGTCCAAATGATCATTTAATTCGATGATAAAATTAGTATTGCTTGAAATCATCTCAACAAATAGTTTTTATACAATTTTTGGTTTCAAATTTAACCTTATCATTTTTCTTTTACCCTTAGTTAACTTAGTTGACTACTACCAAGTCCTCTTGTATATTGACTCTATATGGTTAATATAGTTACTATAAAATAACAATAACACATCACAGTTTTTATTAATAACATAAAAATAATTATCTCAGTCCTTTGGTAGAATCATAGATTTTTAAGACTATTATATAATTTAATAAAATATTATTTCTTTTAAACTCATTTATGTCAATTTATATACTATTCAAATCACGACTTTTTAAAAAATCTATAAAAACTTGATTCATTAAAACTAAATTCATTAATCCAAAGATAAAAAGTAAAAATTATCCCTAAAATATGTTTATGAAATAAAAATAATCTAAATAAATATATTTAAATTTGTATAATCTCATTTATTTTAATCGTTAGTCAATAAGTTAATCACTACATCATCATTGGGTCATAAGTAAATTTATTTATTTGATGTCTTAAAATTATAAATAAACTACCATGATATATGAAATATTTTTATCTTTCTAATTAACATTTATAGTTGAAGAGATAACTTATATAACCACAAATAGATTCATTTAGAAAATGATATATATTTATGTTATCTTATCATTTAATATGAATTAAATGTAATTAAATATAATTTTCACACACAACTGGCTCTTGGGGTCCTAATATCAACCAAAATATTACCATGGGTAGAAATATCTCGTCCACTATTATTAATACACATTATATGGTAATATAATTTTATTATATTATTATTTTGTATCCATATTTACCATATTTTCCTTTTAAACATTGCAAATAAAATGTTTACATAAGATACTATTAATAGTGGATTCAAATAATGTTTTCCTATTTAAAAAATATAGAGCTCTTATTTACAAATATGGAATCCATTATTCAAAATTAAGAGTTTAGAAGCTGCAGAAATTAATTTAAAATTAATTCCCGTTTTCAAAATCCAAAAGCATGTTTTTAAGAATTAAAAACTACTAAAATATTGACATATGTTTAGGTCCAATTTCGAAGTGATATTACTTATAATGACCAATATAGTATTAAATGATAAAAATATAATCATTTTACACTTTAAAACCAATTAAAATAGAAATTTATCTATATAAATATATTAGATTAAAATGTAGTTTACAATTAAATTCGGCTATTTTTCACTCTTCAATAAAATTGAACATTATCAGAAAAAAAATAATAATTTCATCCAAAAGTAAATATTGATATCCCAATTTTAAAAAATATTTTTTTATCAAATAGAATATATAAAAGAAAAAAAAACAAGATTTAAAAGCGTTTCAGCATCAAAAGGTGGTAAATCAACCTTTTAATGAATATGAAATTATTTAAGTGTTAAAATAAGATTCATTGTTATTTTAAGCCTAAAAAATTTATTGAATAAAGGTAAAAAAAATTAACAAACATGTGTAATCATAATTTCGTTAGTATCTTCATTCCTCGTAATATGATCGTTATGCGTAAACTACCATTTAAAATAGTAATATTATTATTTTATTTATTCGGTATAACTCCAAGCTGGGTGCAACATAAGATTGTAGGGGAACACATTATTGTGTGTTGAGTATGTTATCATACCAACTATACTATTAAACATACAATTAATATATTATTCATAAATACTATTTAAAAGGGAAAAAATAATTATTATATAAATACCTGGATCGTTACATCCTTCCACCATTTTGGAAATTGTGTCCTCATAATTTTACAATTGGGCATGGAAATATCATTGAAAGTCCCACATCGAAAAATATTGAATAAAACAATAACTTTTAAATAAATAGAGTTGTAGAACGGTAACCTAAAATTACACATACTAGGATTAAATTTAGGAAAACATGGATATATAAGAGAAACATACAATCAATTTCTGATAGAGAGTGATAGAAAACATGATCAAGTGAATTCTAACCACTAAAAAATAAAACAAATGATAGGTAAAACTGTCTTTGATTACCCTATTGGAAATGTGAATGGAAAATGTTTTCTGTTTCTTGTTTATTCACATTGTGTTAGAGAATTTATTTATGATATTGACTATGAACATATGAAAATATACATACATTTCCTGTATAGTTTCATCCATTTATAAATTTCTTCCACATACTCATATGTTCACAACTAGAAAATTCACATACGACAACAGTTTGGAACCGTGGTCGTAGGCCCTAAAACTGTGGCAATAGCATATGGCCATGATTTCAGAAAATCGTGGGCACTATAGCCATTGAAGAAGGGGCCTAGTGCCATGGTTTAATCTGTGAATTTGGGGGCCTACTACCATGGTTTTATCAGAGAATTTATGGGCATACTTCCACAGTTAAAATCGTGGATATATATTTTACATGGTATAAAAAAATTAGTTCCCCTTAGTTTTCCACCACAATTCAGATTTCCCATCCCCCTTCCAGTACCCCCAGCCCGTTGACAACCCCCTTGACCCCCTAGACATCCCCCTGATACCCCTGGGCATCCCCCTTACACCCCCTAGGCAACTCCCTTTCACCCTCTTGAACAACCCCGTCACCCTCTCGACAGCCCCATCCCCCCTATACAACCCCCTTTCACCCCTTTGAACACCCTATGCCCCCTGGACTACCCCCTTAAACCCCCTTGAACACCCCTCTGCACCCCCATGCCCCCACTAATATCCCACTTTCACCCATATACATCCCCCTTGACACCCCTGTTTTATCATCTTGAACACCCCCTGTACCTATTACCCCCATGGACAGCCCCCTGGAACCCCATGTACATCCCCCTTGCACCACCTTGTACACACTCTACACCCCCACACACCATAGAAATCCCCCTTATACCCCCATGAACACCCCATGCACCACCATTTCCCCTACACATCTCCCTTTCCCCCTCTGAACACCCAGGCACCACCATGCCCCAAGGATAACCCCCTTGCACCACCCTGGACAGACCCCTTAACCACCTTCCCCCCTACACAGCCCCATTGTACCCCCTTCAGTAGACCACCCCTAGAAATCCCCCTTGCACCCCACTAAATAGAACCCTTAAACCCCCCATGGTCACCCTAGACAGCCCCCTTTCAGCCCCTATAGTTGCCCACCCCTGTACATCCCCCTTGACCCCCCCAAGCAATCCCCCTTGCACCCCTTGAAATCCCACATGCCCCCTTGGAGAACCCCCATGCATCCCATGAACCCCCTAGACATCGCCCTTTAACCCCCCTATAGTAGCCCACCCCCTGGACAACCCCCTCGCACCCCAAACACTGGAGTTCTCCCCCCTTACCCTTGAAAATGAACACATCCCACCCTACCCCCACCAACTGGTTCCCCCTAGCAGTCCGACCACCGCACCTTGTCCCCCCCTTCCCTTCACCCACCCACCTGCACCCCCACCCACCCTACCCCTTGCACCACCTCCCCTTCTAGTCGAACTAATATTTCCTCCCTCCTACCCCTCCCAGTTCCCCCTCCCCTTTCTAGTCCCCCCTCCCCCTCCCAGTACCCCCTTCAAGTCCTACCCCCCTTTCCACGTAACCAGTTTCTACTGCCCCTCCCCCTGCCACTCCCCTCCCCTTGCCAGTCCCCCCATGCACCCCTGCCATTCCCCATTTCACCCCCTAACATTCCCCCTGCACCCCTACCAGTCCCCTCCCCCTGCCAGTTTCCCTTCCCCATGATAGTTTCCCTCCTCCCCCGACCCCAGTTACCCAGAGTCGATCCATTATTACATAACATTTTCATGATCACAAGAAAGATAAAATCTCGAAAGACCGATTGGTTTAGTAGCCTTGGAAACAAAAGATATATTCATAAGGTTCACATTACATCAATAAGTGAAAAACTACAACAAAATATTATCTTCATATCCGCTCATACTATCCCTGTAGGTCATTCATAAAATACTTCTTCACATCCTGGGAAAAATAATACATATGAAAAGGGGTGAGCTCAAATTCCCAGTAAGAATAACAATATAGTGGAAACTTTCATAAATAATAATAAACATTTAAGGCAATGTATAACTGAAACAAAATCCTTTTAAACTTGATCATCAACATAGTATGGAAAAAATAGAATAAAATAATTCCATTTACTTATTCACATGGATATTCTACTGATCGAATAATCACATGAAATATCAATAACCACTTTCATAATGATGGAATGCATAATGCCAGACTATCATAACCACATAGCCAAGGCCTCGTGCCACGACTAAAAATAAGATTTTGCCAAGGCCTTTTGCCAAGACACTAGTTTGTCTCATGAGACCTACCGATTCATCGAGGAGCTATAGCGGGCTCCACCTATCACATATTAAGTCCAATACATTCCCATATGAAAAGGTTTAAACATAACATAAACATTCGTATTTAAACTAGCATATGAAATGTAAATACTTTATCTATAAACCACGAATGGTATAAAAATAACACATCCACAGTCAAACACATCACAAAAACATAAAAACAATATGGAAGTTTTGTATCGTAATAAATCAATTTCAAATAAACTTAAAATCCATCAAAGGATGTTGAAATAGATGAAACCAAATCTATTTGAGAGAAATATCTCTTTTTTTAATTCATTTAGAATTCACGCATTTATTAAGGAAGTAATTTAAAAGTCATTTTTGAATCAAAGTGTCCCGTACCACTTTGAAACATTTGAAAAGAAATATCATTTCAAAACATTCATGTACATATAAATAAATTCTTAAAATCATTTTGAAAACATGGACATTAATTAAAAAGATTTAGAAAGATAAATCATTAAAACATTTAAAATTATGATTTTGATAAAGAGTGCCTTTCAGAAAATCTTAAAATACTCATTTTGAAATCATTTAAAAGTCACATAATTTTAAAATAAAACATTTACTTTCAAAATATCATTATAATATTGTAATGGAAGATTTGAAAATTTTATAACGGTGGAAAATACCCGCACCCGCCATAGAAGTTAAAAAAAAGACATTCTTGCCTTAATTCTGTCTAAAAGGTTAAAAAGGACCTTGTTTGGAAAACGACATAAAGATTCTTTTATAAACATCTTATAGAAAGTGAAACAAGGGTATAAATGACTTTAACCCATATTCTTGTAAATAGTAAAAATGTTTTGAAATACATTTTTAAGAAACATGGATGTGGATGATAAAGAAGTCCCAATAGATTATTACGTATAAACAACCTCGGAAAATGAAGAGATTGTGAAATAAACCCTTACCTTGTACTTTTCCTTGGTTTTGGGTAGGTTAACCTCATGAATAATGGTGATGTAATTGTTATTAAATTATACAGGAATCATATACATTAATATTATATCATATATGATCTTTTAACATTGATTTGTTGATAATTTCTTAGAATTATCGTTGTTTCGGGTGTTAACTTACCCATTTTCTTTTATATGTTTTGTTATGTAAGCCATGTTTTTCATGGATAGTTTGTATTTTATTCCTATCCATAATTATATCAAGTTCTTAAACATTATTTTTTAATCACCAAATAATAATTATACTTGAATGGATACGATGGAGAATGAATCTCATCGCGTTCGTGGAGAAGGTAGTCCGTATGTACGCACGAGCGACAATATCAATCTTTTGATATTAAAATAATATATAATTGGATGGTATATCATATATAAAGAATAATTATAATGTTATATTTATTATTTACATGAATTAAACATCATTATTATACCCATCCAAATAATAATTTATTGAATAACAATTACACCACGACGTGGAGACGGTAAGCTGTATGTATGAACATATGGTGACATGTCATTAAAAGGATGGATATAATAATGAATATGGTTGTACAATATTTATAATAACATCACAGTATATATAAGATACTTGAGTTATTATTTTATAATGGGAATAATAAATAAATAAGAAGTTGAAGAAGAAATGAATTTTAAAAAGGGTGGTGAAAACATTACCTCTTTTTTGGGTTCTTCCATTTGATTTGATCAAAAGGACTTCTTTGGTTGGCTTTCTGATCAAACTAAGGGCTCTAGGTTTTATTGAGTGATGTTGAGAGTGTATTTGTGTAGGTTTTTGCTGAACCAAAAGCCTTTAAATTTGTGAATTAGTTAGAATGGAGAGTGCCCTTTTATAAGAGGGGTGAGGGGTACCTTTAGAAAATCTTGAAATATTAATTTATAATAAATTAATATTCGTTTTCTAATGGAACAAAAGTAGATTATTTAAAGGTTAAAGTTGTTATGGGTCGAAAAAACTCAAACAATAGGATTTAGACAGGTTTGGGTCACTATATTAACCTTATCATTAAGTATTAACTCTTAGATAATTAGTTTCACATTTACAATATCTCTTTGTATTTTTATATTATATGGTTAATAAACATACTATATACATACAATAGAACCCCAAGTGGTCCATTAATGATACAACTATCATGATATAAGACTCTTGGCCCATCCTTAGATTTTTAAGAATTTAATATCAATTAATAATATAATATTTGTTTTAAAAACTCTTTTATGTAAATTTTGACACTATTCAATAATTGATTTTTTTGAAACTCATAACAGAATTATTACTTCGAAAAAAGTTAATTTAGTCGATACTAACATGTAATATTAACCAATAAAATTAGTTTAATTCATAAAATGTATCAAATTACATTTATATGGGTATTTATAATATCAATTATTCTACATTTTCATTAATTTAGTAATTACTACATCACCATTGTGTCATAAATAAACTAAATTATTAAATGTCTAAAAATTATAAATAAAATACAATTATGTAAGAAATCGTTTTAGCTTTCTAATGAATATTTACAATCGAATTTATCTTCATTATAACACTATATTAAAAATGTTTTAGTAAATAACATTTGATTTTAACTCTTTTAACTCTTCTTTGAATTAAATAATAATAAATGTCCTAATCTAATCCAAGTGGACCTAAATGATAATATTTTATTCCTAAGGTTGTTTTTTGTCGATATACACTTGTCCAATAGAATTATGACATGTGTTAGGGTAATATTAATACCCTTTTTACCCTTAATTACCCTATTTACTTTTAACCGTGGTAAATAAACGTAAAAAGTTACTATTCACCCAAAATTATTTTCATCTCATTGAACCACATTTTACTACTTGATATTAACCGTGTCTCTCAGATTTTAGAAATTCCACTCACAGAAGTGGTAAAATTAAGTTTTATGAAATATTCAGTTTTTTAACTACCACTTAGTGGTTTCACTATTTATCAAAAATTGATGTTTTTCAGAACAATGCCAAAATTTCAACCTAAGCTATAATTGATATTCCAAATTAAAAAATGATGTCTATTTTACAAAATTCCAAACATATAAATTGCATTAATTAATTTAATAATTAATTTCCTCTATCACAACAAATAGCTTGTTTTTAAGAAACAATATATATCAAAAGATTCACAATTGTTTATATCCAATTTCAAAGTGAAATTAATTCTAATGAAAACCATTGGATAAAATAGTAAGAATATATTATAATTATACTTTAAAACCACTCAATAGTATAATTTATCACTATAAATTATTTTTATTAAAAATGTTGTTTTTAATTAAAATTTAGTAATTTTCACTATTCATCAAAATATAAATGTTATCCGAAAAGTTCCAAAATTTCACCTTAGGATAAATTCGATAGTCCGAATACAAAAATGAAGTCCATTTTGAGAGATAAAATTTATAAAATTTCAAAAATTAGGTATTACTATTCATAATGGCTAGTTTGATTGGTTGTGGTGTGTGTTAGAACTCGAAGTTGAGTATAACACACACTACTGTATTATTCAATGGACAGCGTACTATGTAAGCTTGGGATGTTTCATTGTAAATTTGGGATGTCCCCATTCTAAAAAGTAAATTTATTTAGTGAAATTGAATATATAAAAGTTTAAAATATTGGATTTAAAAAGGGTTCACTATTAAAAGTTGGTAACAGTGCAATACTAAAAATGAATTTGTTCTAAATTATGTCTAAGAAACTCATAATATGGAATCTAAAATTCTAAGGATTATATAAAGTTTAATATTTAGTCAATACTATTCATATCCACTTTTGAATGGCTTGTTTGGTAAGTCATGGTGCGCTTGAACTCGGTGTTGCGTGCAGTGCAAGTTATTGAATTATTTTGAAGAAATAACACACTATGAAATCCTGGGGTGTTACATTCTCACCTCCTTCAAAAAATTGAGTCCTCGCAATTTGAAATTTTTCATCGAAAATAAATGGTTGAATATAGAAAATATCTTTTTGGGAAAACCCACATTGGAGGTTTGGTTAATAAAATTTATTCTTAATAAGAGGAAAAGAGAAATGAAAGGGTCACCACCAAATTATGATCTCTATTTTGAGAACATTGGTGGAAATTAGAGACATATAATTGGAGGAAAAAAGTAAATATTCATAGGTAGTGATTGATTACATTCATGCTCCCTTATTCCATATAGAATGCTGGATATACATCATCCATCCAAAAATGTTGTAAACTCCAACAATTATGGATTATACAAATCATTAATCGGTTTCAAAGCAGTCATGAATATCCAATATAATTTACCCAAATCAACCATATCTTATTCCAAAATAAGTAACTCAATATTAGGACCATATTAAGGTTTATATTTTCTTTAACCATGTAATTTACCAAAATTTGAACTTGCTATAGAGTCACTTTTCTTAGTACCATAAAATCTCAAATCCTCAATGAAATAGTACTGCAGTACAATCCTTATATACTCCATAATTATTATAACAAGTACATTGCTGATACAACACTCAAATGACATAATAAACATAAGAACTCTAATCATTCCTCTTCATCTGTGGTAGTATCATAACATGATTGTTATCCAATAGAATCATTTGCGGCATAGTCTGATGATAGGTTCGCGTAGTGTCCAAACTCCTTGCAAATGGAGCATTGTACATTTGAAACCTATTTTCTTACCCTTGGAGTCACGTACTTGGTGCCCTTTTCCTACACACTTATAGAAAACTCCCATTCCATTCAAGAAAGTTCCAGGGTGTTTATTCCCACAGTTATCACATATGGGGAAATTATTCTTTTCCCTCTTCCCATTATCCATCTTTCTCTCTTCCATCCTTTTCTTCTCTTGCTTCCCTTCAATGCCATAGGACACAATAAAATCTTTATTTATCTTATCTACACAAGATACTATTTCTTCATATGATGATAATACATTGGAGACTATTTCCCTTCTAAATTATGGCTTAGGACCATGAAATATTTGATCCTCCTTACTCTTTGGATCATGCATATTATTGGAGTTCTCATTCTTTCTATTGGGTGTGATTTCTAAACAATTTCATACACTAGATTAGTTTATGAATAAGAATACCTAATCCCAAACTTGTAAAACACATAACATAAATTAAATAGTTTATGGATATAATCCATATTCATAAAAATGTTTTCTTTGAGGACGTATATACTCATAAACCCTTTATAATGGTTTACAATGAAAATTAGAATTATCCTAAGCATATCCATCGGGGGTGTCGTAACCAAGAGTAGAGCAAGGCCCATTGTCGTGCACCAGTTCCTGTTTGAGTCATGCTCAAAGCGGTGTTTTCAGGTTTTACCCCTAGGTACATCTGTGCCAGAGCCACCTCTACCTGCTCGAATCTAGACAAAGATGTATTGCTCGAAAAACTCACAAAATCTATACAATACCAAAAATCTAGGAAGTTCTTCTACACTAATCATAAAAGTTCATCTTAGGTCTACGTGATCTAATCAGATTTTATCTAAATCTAGTTTCCAAGTTTATTGTTAAACTTCCTCTGATACCAATTGTAACGCCCCGACCCCAGTTACCCAGATTTGGTGCATTATTACATAACAATGGCATGATCACAAGAATTATAAAATCTTGAAAGACCGATTGGTTTAGTAGCCTTGGAAACACTAGATATATTCATAAATTTTACATTACATCAATAAGTGAAAATATACAACAACATATTGTCTTCATATCCCCTCATAGTATCCCTGCAGTTCATTCATAAAATACATCTTCACATCCTTGGAAAAATAATACATAGAAAAAGGGGTCAGCTCAAATGCCCAGTAAGGATAACAATATAGCCGAAACTTTCATAAATAATAATAAACATTTAAGGCAATGTATAACTGAAACAAAAACCTTTTAAACATGAACTTCAACATAGTATAGAAAAAATAAAATAAAATAATTCCATTTACTTATTCCCATGGATATTCTACTAATCAAATAATCACATGAAATATCAATAACAACATTCATAATGATGGAATACATAATGCCAGACTATCATAACCACATATCCAAGGCCTCATGCCAAGACTACAAATAATATTTTTCCAAGGCCTTGTGCCAAGACACTAGTTTGTCTCATGAGACCTACCGATGCATCGAGGAGCTATAGTGGGCTCCACCCGTCACATATTAAGTCCAATTCATTCCCATATGAAAAGGTTTAAACATAACATAAACATTCTTATTAAAACTAGAACACAAAATGTAAATGTTTTATCCATAAACCACGAATGGTATAAAAATAACACATCCACTGTGAAACACATCACAAAAACTTAAAAACATTATTGAAGTTTTGTATCATAATAAATCAACTTCAAATAGACATAAAATCCATCAAAGGATGTTGACATAGATGAAACCAAAACTATTTGTGGGAAATATCTCTTTTTTTGAAATCATTTAAAAGTCACACATTTATTAAGGAAGTAATTTAAAAGTGATTTATGAATCAAAGTTTTCCATACCAATTTGAAACTTTTGAAAAGAAATATCATTTCAAAACATTCATGTACATATAAATAAATTCTTAAAATCATTTTGAAAACATGGACATTAATTAAAAAGATATAGAAAGATAAATCTTTAAAACATTTAAAATTCTGATTTTGATAAAGAGTACCTTTCAAAAAATCATATGAAATTAATTTTGAAATCATTAAAAAGTCACATAATTATAAAATAAAACATTTACTTTGAAAATGTTGTTATAGGCTGGTAATGGAAGCTTCGAAAATTTTATAATGGCAGAAAATAGCCGCACCTGCCGTATAAGTTAAAAAAAGTCATTCTTACCTTAATTTTGTCTAAAAGGTTAAAAAGGACCTTGTTTGTAAAACGACAGAAAGATTCTTTTATAAACATCTTATAAAAAGTCAAAAAAGGGTATAAATGACTTTAACCCATATTCTTTTAAATAGTAAAAATGTTTTGAAATACATTGTTAAGAAACATGGATGTGGATGATAAAGAAGTCCCAGTAGATTATTACGTATAAACAACCTCGGATAATGAAGAGATTGTGAAATAAACCTTTACCTTGTACTTTCCCTTGGTTGGGGGTAGGTTAACCTCCTGTATAATGGTGAAATAATTGTTATTAATTTATACAAGAATCATATACATTCATATGATATCATATATGATCTTTTAACATAACTTTGTTAATAATATCTTAGAATTATCGTTGTTTCAGGTGTTAACTTACTCATTTTTTATATGTTTCGTTACGTAAGCCATGTTTTTCATGGATAGGTTGTATCTTATTCATATCCAGAATGATATCAAGTCCATAAAAATTATTTTTAAATCATCAAATGATAATTATACTTGAATGGATACGATGGAGAATGAATCTCATCGCGTTCGTGGAGACGGTAGTTCGTACGTACGCACGAGCGAAAATATAATTCTTTTGATATTAAAATAATATATAATTGGATGGTATATCATATATACAGAATAATTATCATGTTATATTTATTATTTACATGAATTAAACTTCATTATTATATCCATCCAAATAATAATTTATTGAATAACAATTACACCACGACGTGAAGACGGTAAGCCGTACATACGCACGTATGGTGACATGTCATTCAAAGGATGTATAGAATACTGAATATGGTTGTACCATATTTATAATAACATCACAGTATATATCAGATACTGGAGTTATTATTTTATAATGGGAATAAGAAATAAAGAAGACGTTGAAGAAGAAATGAATTTGAAAAAGGGTGGTGAAAACATTACCTCTTCTTCAGGTTCTTCCTTTTGATTTGATAAATAGGGGATCTTTAGGTTGGCATTCTGATCAAACTAAGGCCTCTAGGTTGTAGTGAGGGAAGTTGAGAGAGTATTGGGGCAGGGTTTGGCCGAGCCAAAAGGCTTTTAATGTATGAATTAGTGAGAAGGGTAGGTCCCTTTTATAAGAGGGGTGAGGGGCACCATTGGAAAAGCTAGAAATATTAATTTATAATAAATTAATATTCAGTTTCTAATGGCTCAAAAGTGTATTATATAAAGGTTAAGGTGGGGATTGGTCGAAAACATCTCAAAGAATTGTATTTAGACAGGTTTGGGTCACTATATTATCCTTATCTTTAAGTATTAACACTTAGTTACTTAGTTTCACTTTTACAATGTCTCTTTGTATTTTTATATTATATGGTTAATAAACATAAAATATACATACAAGAGACCCCAAAGTGGTCCATTAATGATAAAACTATCATGATATATGTCTCTTGTCTGCACCATTATTTTTTAGGAATTTAATATCAATTAATAATATAATATTTGTTTTAAAAATTCTTTTACATCAATTTTGACACTATTCAATAATTGTTTTTTTGTGAAAATCATAAAAGAATTATTACTTGGAAAAAGGTTAATTATGTCACTCCAAACATGTCATATTAACCTAGAAAATTATTTTAATTCATAAAAAGTCTCATATTACATTTATTTTGGTATTTATAATATCAATTATTCTAATTTTTCATTAACATGGTAATTACTACATCACCATTGTGTCATAAATAAATTAAATCATTTAATGTCTAAAAATAATAAATAAAATACCATTATATAGGAAATATTTTTATATTTCTAATTAATAATTACAATCGAATTTATCTTTTTTATAACCCTATATTAAATTTTTTTTAGTTAATATACTTTGATTTTAACTCTTTTAACTCTTCTTTAAATTGAATAATAATAAATGTCCTAATCTAATCCAAGTGGACCAAAATGATAATATTGTGTTTCCTAAGGTTGTTTTTGTTATAGATACACTTTTCCAATAGAATTATGACATGTGTTAGGGTAATATTAATATCATTTTTACCCTTAATTACCTTATTTACTTTTAACCGTGGTAAATAAAAGTAAAAACGTACTATTAACCAAAAATTATTTTCATCTCATTGAACCGCATTTTAATACTTGATATTAACCATGTCTATAGGATTTTTGAAATTCCACTCATATAAGTGGTAAAATTATGTTTTATGAAGAATTCAATTTTTTAACTACCACTTAGTGGTTTCACTATTCATAAAAAATTGACGTTTTTCAGAACAATGCCAAAATTTCACCCTACTCTAGAATTGATATTATAAATTAAAAAATGATGTGTATTTTACAAAATTCCAAACATATAAGTTGCATTAATTAATTTTATAATTAATTCCAGCTGTCACAACAAATAGAGTGTGTTTAAGAAACAATATATATCAAAAGATTGACAATTGTTTATGTCCAATTTCAAAGTGAAATTAATTCTAATGAACACAATTGGATAAAATTGTAAAAATATATTCTAATTATAAATTAAAACCACTCAATAGTATAATTTATAACTATAAATTATTTTGATTAAACAAGTTGTTTTTAATTAAAATTTAGTAATTTTCATTATTCATCAAAATAAATATGTTATTCAAAAAGTTCCAAAATTTCATCATAGGCTAAATTCGATACTCCGAATACAAAAATGAAGTCCATTTTGAGAGATAAAATTTATAAAATTCCAAAAAGTTGGTATTACAATTCATAACGGCTAGTTTGATTGGATGTGGTGTGTGTTAGAACTCGAAGTTGCGTATAACACACGCTGTTGTATTATTCAAAGGGAAGCATAGCGTTGAAGCATGGGATGTTTCACTGTAAATTTTTGATGTCCCGATTCTAAATAGTAAATTTTTTTTGTCAAATTGAATATATAAAAGTTTAAAATATTGGATTTAAAAAGGGTTCACTATTAAAAGTTGGTAAAAGTGCAATACTGAAAATGAATTTCTTCTACATTATGTCTAAGAAACTTATAATATGGATTCAAAAATTATAAGGATTGTATAAATTTTAAAATTTAGTTTATACTATTCATAACCTCTTTTGAACGGCTTGTTTGGTAATTCATGGTGCGCTTGAACTCGGTGTTGCGTGTAGTGCAAGTTATTTAATTATTTTGAAGAAATAACACACTATGAAATCTTGGGGTGTTACAAGTTATCCTTCCTACTAACATCCCATCCCAATGACTTCTATCAGTTCAGAGGATCTACAAACAATTGGATAAATTTTCTAGACACTAAATATATTTCATGTGTTTAAAAACTACTATTACTCAACTCATGCATTTGAACTACATTTCTATTTAATTAAATATTTAATTTCACATAATTTGAAATATTTCTAATATGCATTCCTAGAAAATAAATTCATACAATAAACACACTAATAGAATACATAATGTTTAAATGATACTGTTAAATGAAAACTCATAAATCATGACATCAATTCCATAGTTTCCCAATACCTTGGTAACATGAATGTTAGAATAATAAATTCCCAAATGTTTGATTTTGTGAAGCCTAGGAGGTTATGCAACATTATTAAGCGTTGGGAGTTCATCAATGTTCCACTCCAAAAAAAACTCTAATGATGCTTCCCTTGTGTGTATCTACACCAAAAATTATATTTAATACACAAAACAGATTGCTATGTGATTCAAAGGATTGTATGGAACAGATCCTCCCCACCGACGCCTTTGAGGAAACTAACACACAATTGTTCTGAATATTTTTTTAGGAAAAAACATAAACCACTAGTTTATTAATATTGTTTAACATAACTGATAAACCTGATAAGATGTTTTTTGAATTTGATGTCAAATGGACAGAATAGTTGTAACAGAAAACCTTATCAAGGCACGTTCCTAGTTGAGAAAACATGTATTACTCATGTAATTTAAAATAGATTTTGAGCATACACTCTCATTACTAAAGATGTTAAGTATGATAAAATTCACAAGTCATTGTTATGAAGTATCATAAAACATGATGTCATCTCTTACCCCTACAATTGTAAGAGAGTAAGAAAATATACAGCTTGAGACAAACCTGGCACAAAATTATGAATCCTGAAGGTCAATTGAGAATTCATGTAATACCCATGGACTGGAAAACATAACATGAAAAGACACCTTCAATACTAAAATTTTTTATGAGTATGATAAAATTTAAAAGACATTTTCAATGAGTATCATAAAACATTTTGATACTAATAGAATATATAGAAAGATTCACATGCACATAATTTAAAAATATTCAAATATGTATTCAAAGAAAATAAGGGCATACAAGAAACACACAAATAGAATACATGATTTTTAAATGATTCTAAAAAATTAAAACTCATAAATCATGAGTTAAATTCCTATGTTTAAAAAGGAATTGATAACCTAGTTGATAGAATCGTAAATCCTCAAATGTTTGATTTTGTGAAGCCTATATAGTTGTGTGACTTTATTTGACATTGGGAGGTCATCATGATTTCTCTCATTAAAAACTCTAATGTTGCTTCCATTCCATGTATGTACACTTAAAAATATATTTAGTAAAAAATATAGATTTGTATTTGATATAAATGATTATAATATATATATCCTCCCCACTCACCCCTCCCATGAAACACACAGACAATGGATCTGAAAATTTGTTTTCTGGAAACAAAACGAAAATCATGGATTTTTTCATATTGTTTATGATAACTAATATACATGATAGAATGTTATCATAAAGTGATTTAAAATTTATCTTAATAGTGGAATTCAAGAAACAAACTAAGATAATTCATGATGTTTAAATGATTCTATAAAAAACTACTAAATCATGTGTTCAATTCCTGTGTTTCCGAATGCCTTGATAACCAGGATGATAAAATCATAAATTCTAAAATGTTTCATTTTTTGAAGCATGGATCCTTGTATGAAATAGATAATGGGTTTGATAAAACATGATGACATTGATAACCCATGCAATGGTAACACACTAAGAGAATATACGATAAGATTTAGTTGCACATAATATGAAAAATTTTCAATATGTATTCATAGAAAATAAGTGCATACAAGAAACACACTGAGAGGTCCATTACTTATGGTTTTTAATTTCTCTTAATTTCTAGATATGTAACATCTATATAAAAGTACCATTAATAATACATAAAAAATATAAATGAAGTATACCATTAGGATGTAACATTGACACATTGTTAGTGAATATGACCTTTCCCTTGAAAGGTTCTAAGATTCAAATATTGTAATATTGAATGCTACAAGAAGTTATCTAATTTTTGACAAGTAGATATGATACCGTGTGTGAATAATACTTCAAAATGATTCTACAATTGAAATTTATCAACCTAGTGAATTTCAGGGGAGAAACAAAAATATACATATTCAAAATCATCGATTAAAATGGATTAAAACTATCTAATATTCTACCAATTAAATCTATAGTGATTTTATATGTATATCTATACATTTCCAATAATTGAAAACACCTGAAAACAAATGGTAGCATGTAAATAAGTTTATTCATATTAATTCTTTTAAAGAAATAGATCATGAATAGTTGATGGGTCATGGATTTCAAAATCTTATACAACATAACTTCTTCTAATTAACCATAAATATTTAAATAATAATTTCATTTTAATGTCAAAAAATTTATACGATCATTGCAGGATCTCTAGTGATTTTATTATAAGAAATTAGAAAAAGGCTTCATGAAACATGCATGTCATTTTCACTTGTATACAAAATAAAATTTCAAACAACTAATGGATCAAAGCCTAAATTTATATTGTACCTAAATATCATTACATTAATAGTACAAATCTGAATTCATAAATAATTATGAGTAATAAATTCAAAATATTGAATAAAAAATTAGGATGCATATAATTATCATCACACTATAAATAAAAATCAAATTTAAATAGTGGAGTTTAAAATCAATAATGTATCAGTGATGAAATTGTAAATTTTGTAGTAGTAAGAATCCATGATAGAATAGAAGAGTAATATAAAGTGTAAATATACCAAAGGGTAAAATATATAATTATCATTATAGTAGTAATATACCGTCACAAAAAAAAAGTCATTTGATAAGTTTTGAACCACATGTTAAATGTATATAGATTATTCCCACATTATAAATGAAAAAATATTCATTTTAAAAACATAGAAATTTTCCCACATGATAAACGGAGAAATCATCATGAACAATATACGTGAATCTGTATGGAATAAAATATAGACATGTTTGAAAAAATAAATATAAACAAAATAGGAAAAAATATGACCTTGTCAATCCTCTTATCACAAAAAATACATAATAAAATATTGAAATAACTTAAGCTAGGGTTGTTACATCCTCAATGACTTATTGAGGATATATTTTATAAAAAAGCATAAAATCAGATTTTAACATTAATTATAATACATATATTATGTTAAAATTGTATAAAACACATTGAATGTAAATATAATATGAATTCTTATAATTGAAGAAAAATAATACTATTATTTGTGAATAGAAATTAGTTTAGAAGGTTTAATTTAGGAAAAAAACATGTATTAAATTTTTTTAGCATACCTAAACATTCTGCTTCTTGACGAACAAACTAAAGTAATATTAAACATGTAATGCTGATTTTTTTCCTAATACATCCAGTGAACCACAAAAATGAACTGAAAACAATAACTCATATGGATAAAATATAATAACTGATTATGATCTCATGGAATGTATGAGATGAAAAAAATAAATTAATATATAAACATATCGATGTTGATTCACAGAAAAACAAAAAAAAACAATTCATTTTAAATTAAATCCATGATTAATGAAAATTTATCTAGTAGTTAATTGAAAGAACATAGAAATACTATCAATTTTCATGGGTGGATAGAATAAAATGTCTTCTATAGAATATTGAACATGTGTAAAATGATCATAAACAAGAGAAGGAGTTACTCTATTTATCATACAGAATATCAATGTGGTACTCACTGTCAATATTAAATTATACACTAAAGAAACATACATACTAAAAATTATCTTAATCCAAATATAGAAAACCACATCATTTCACATACATGAGTCTCCCTATAAGGAAAACATTCAAAGATATTTGAAACTAGCATAAAAGAGGCTACAACACAATGTATAACATAGTAGTGATCATCCTATAAAATTTGGTAAAAAACATCTTAGAAAATTCACAATGAATATAACTCAATAAACATGAATAGTGTAGTCATTATCACAAGGTTCAAACATGGATCATTGGATGATGTTATAATTCTAAAAATTCCATGTGAAATAATAATCAAGTTTACAAAAAATCATGATTGGTTATTTATGAAGGAATTTCATACCATAAGAAAAGAAACAGCCCCCAATCGCACCTAGAAACCCTCTTAAACACCACCTGGACACCCCCCTCCCTCCTGGATAGCCCCCTGATCCCTCTTTGAAACCCCCTTCGTGACAGCTCCCGATCCCTTCTAATGCAAAGCATGCCATGATGTTTGGATTTTTGTAATAGAAACATGTTTAGAATCCATAGATGGAGAATTGTGAGTTCTTGGGTAATTGACAACCATAGTAGTTTATGAGATAATTTTTTATGAATACCATGTATTCTTAGGGATGTGAAGTGTTAATGTTGGGAGTTGGTAATACCCCAGAGGTTTCCGAATCATAATTTTTGGAAGAAATATTTGTTTTTAATATAATTCATGGGTTGTTGATTAAATTGGAATTTGGATCGAAAATATGAACATTATATGTTTCTAAATGGTATTTTTGGATTTGGTTTTAGTCCATTGTTGGATCCTATGAGGTTTGGGTGGATGTTGTTCAAGGGTTAGTGTGAAATATTACTAAAATTTAAGCAACAGAATCCTTTCATGTTGTAACCTATTGGGTTTATTCCTTTTATTGGGTTGGTTAGGGGTGAAACCCCTATCTCGAACTATTCTTGCTGTGAACATCATTTCATGCCCTGAAATTCCTAGGAATAAGAATTCATGGTGTTAAACCCCTGCTCACACCGTGAATCATGGATTTCGAGATTTATTTTAATTGTTTCAATTTTTTCATTTTCTGGGTCAAGTAATTCACAACGATGTTAAGTGTCATGTTTTCAAGGTCTGTTGTTTGTGTTTGATGAAATGAAAAAAAAATGATTTTCTTTTTTGTTTTATATTTTTATAGGTATTCATAATTAATGTATTCTCAAAATGAGGGCACTACCTTCTCTAATGTGAAGGAAATTTCATTTTCTTCTATTGAGTTGGAAAATATTTCTACTAGTCCACATTGAAGGCATAGGAAAATCATATAAAACATGTGATTTTTTTCAAATAGACACTACCAATTTTAATATCTTATTAACATTATATAATAATGAAAACATGTTTTTAAATTAAAAGAGAAAATATAGAATTCAAATTAAAGGGTTAGGTAGAGGGAACATAGCTCATCCTCAAGGCGTGCTGTTTTTGATGACGACAACTCGATACTTACTTTTTTCGCTTGCATGCATATGCAACATTACATATATATATAAGGACACCTAGACCTTATGAACATATTTTCATAGTCATATATCTACAAGGGAGTCTATAGATATATTTTTATACTTGCATATACCGCTTAACAATTACACATGTATGTATTTTTCATATCAATATATAAGCACACTAATCCCCAATATATAAATATATATATATATATATATTCATACTCACATGAGTGAATATATATTAATGGGGAACTTATATTTGTATATACCAACCTATGCATACACATGTAAGCCTTCATCAATGACAACTTGAATCCACCTCAACAACATCCAGAAAGAACTACAAATATATAATGAACCCAAAATTCACAAAATCCCAAATTAACATCTTGCACAAGAAAAAAAATTGATTAAATCTTACCGAAATCCAATGTTGAACTAACTGTCATTGATGGTGGTGGATAGAACCGACCACATCATAAAAAACCACCTAAAACAAAATAGTGTGAAATGAAATGAGATATAATTACTTACTACATATATGTGATCTGTGATGATAAATGATAAATGAATCCATTACCATTATTGATTATATAATTCCTTTATGTTATTATCACAATATCATCATTTAATCACTCCCATTAGATTAGTAATATGTGGTGGTCATGTCAACACAAAACAACCACAAATGTACACATTGTTAATCATAATATCAATAATCATTGCATCAGTACATGCATAAACACTAGAAATAAAAAATCCATAAAGCACACCCCATTCATCCATATTATAATTTCCCATCCATATTATCTTCTTATAATTTCCTTCCAATTTATATCTATATTACTAAATGAAATCATATAAAAAAAGTCTTGCATAGTCATTATATAATAAACAAATAAAATATAAAGGAACTCATATTCATCTTCTAATTGTCATTCCCTTCAATTTTCCTTATTCCGTTCATTTCAAAATAACTTCACAAATTTGATTTACCACCCCCAACAACACTCCCCCCAACATCCATTTCCCCAACCCCTAGCACCAGTCCCCCTACACTAGCCCCCCTAAAATACCACCCCAACAACCTTACACCACACCCCAGCCCCTCCCCCAGCCCTCAACCCCCCCCCCCACACCAGACACCATCACCACTCCCCCCAGCACCACTACCCCCATCCCCCCAGCACCACAGCCCCAGCCCTCATCACACCCCATCCCCCTGCACTACTCCCCAGCCCCCAGTACCCCCGCCCTAAATCACCATATCCCACCCACTAGCCCCTCCCCCTCCCCATATCCCTCCACATGAGTCCCCAATAACCCCAGCCTGCCAACAACACCCCCCTCCCCCCACCCCCACCACCCCCCACCCCCACTGACACCACCACTGCCCCCCCACCCTCCACCATCCCCCACCCCCAGCAGCAGTCCCCCCTACACCAGTGGAGAATTATGGTCTCAATACTCACCCAATAATCCTCCATGATCATTACTGGGTCAAATATATCCTCAGTGAACAATTGATGCATAAGGGTACCTATATAATTTTATCCCTTGAACAACAAATAAAAAACTATCATATTATCTATTTCTAAACATCATTGAATTTCTTTAGACACACTAACTCTTATGAAAATTTTTCCAATGAAATTTCTCTAACGAATGTTTTTAGTAAAAAACATACATTAGAAAGGTATTAAATACACTATAATAGGAAAACATCCATCAGTTATGATCTGTGGTTGACCATCACCATCCATATAACCATTTATGTTGAAACATGGAGAAATATTCTCTAATCCCAAAAATTTTAAGTCAATGTGATCAGAAAAATGATTTTATATGTGGAAACCCTCAAATAGAGGTATATCACTCCCTATACTCACTACGAGTCTCCATAAATGAACATTAATCATAGGAATATATAATTAATAATAACAAAATTACCAGGTTTAGCTCATTAATTAAAACATATATGTATAATAATAAAAAATAAAATTAGTTATACCTCACAGTAATGAATACAAGCCCATATAAAAATATATCATAATCAAAATATATAAATTTATGGAATATAATAAAATATTAAAAACATGTATATATAGAGATTGGGATCAATTGTGCCTACAAATGTTGTATGAAAACTACAAAATATAAAAAACAGTGACAAAAACACCATCAATGGAAACTCAAATTTCCATTACAAATTTTTAACCAAGTACATGGAAACTCCATTAGAAGAGTCCAAAAACTATTCTCCATAATAAAATATCCTATTATAGTCAATAAATACCAATATAATCCATGATCAAATAATGTAAAAAAATGTAAAATTCATCTTTGAAAGGAAAATACCAAAATTCATCCATGAATCCCAAAAAAAATACATCAACAAAGGATGGTGAACAATGGAAATATATAAAACAAGAAGAGTAAAAAATATTCTAAATATGAAAAAAACAACTGAAATTGATCAAAAACATCAACAGTAGAACTATTTTATAGTATCATAAAAATTTATCAGAATGAGTGGAATTCAATGAATCAATAGCATATCATGATTAGGAGGACTTTAAATTGAAATTATATTACTCCAATAAGAGTATCATGCAATTTTTATCTTGATACAATTGAGATATATTGAAAAAATTCAATAATTTTACTATTACTATAAAACCCATGATGTTAAATGTTCATAAACTACATTTTGGTGAATGAAATGGTGTTATTGATGACATATACAAAATTATATGGGATATATTGTGTTCCAAAAACCATATTCATTTCTTCCATCACCAGGGATGATACAAAATGTGTTGAAAAGTTGTTTTGAAAGTTGTTTTAGTTAGTGAGCTGTCAAAAAATAAACTATAACTCATCAATGATAACAAAGTTCCCCCATAAATCTCAAAAATAATGTTATGAATTAAAAAATAAAATTAATATTATAAATTATTTTCATTAAAGGAAGAAAATTCAGAGTAACATACATTGTGCAATTGTCAAAAACTGGTGAGTCAAGGAAGATGGTGGCCTGAAGGGGGAGGCGGGGGAGGAGCCACGTGGGAAGTGGAGGATCATAGGGAGGTTGGGTGGTAGCATCGTTAGAGGAGGATCAAGGTTGGGTGGCCACGTTGTAGTTGGAGGTTATCGGGTGGTGGGATGTAGCATCGGGCGAGGAAGCTCTCCTACTCGCAGGGAGGAGAAATTGACATTGGGGGTCAAATCATGAGGGTTGGGGGCGTATCAACACAGGTTGTATAAGAGTCATGGGGATATACTATACTATGTCCATAGGTTTTTTAACCATTGATATATTTGTGTGGAAATTTCATATAACACTTTTATTGATTCTCCAAATGATGAGTATTCATGATGACTTGGTCACATCTAACGTTTTATAAGAATCGTTTATAGAATAATATAATCCTCAAAAGATGAACTATATTTTTTACTTGTCTATAATATTAACCAAATTGAATATGGTTGGTAAACGATCAGATGGTCCCCAAAAAAGGATAATCCTTTATAGAAATTAATACTACTATAAATCACCAAAATTAATCAAACTATACCAAAATTTCAAAAAACACAATTTAATAAATAACTCTCCATAAAATTCTTCAAAATAATCCAAACTATATTTGAAAACAAAAATATAGAAGAATTTCACCGTATAGCCGTCAACGATAAATTGTAAAATTTATCTCTAAATAACATCGATTACTCTTAAAGTCAAATAAATAAATGAAATTATCCAAATCAAATATTATTTATGATAGCTTAATCATTTCCTTAAATAACCCAAATCTCTATAAGTCTAAAATAAATACATACATTCTTACAAAATAAAGATCCACAATTACTCCTCAAATGGAATCTCATAGTATTATATCTTTCATATGCATAAAGTGTTCCCAAAAGAGTAAACGTCATCCAAAATAACATTTATCAATTAATAACCATATCATTTTTTATACTACGGATATCCATTGAATAAATCAAAAGTTACCAAAATCAACATATTATTGATCCATAAAATCATTTAACTAAAAATAATCAGTCATACAAACTGGGGACTTCACATAGTCTAGTGGTAGCCTATAAATCCCCATCACACTTTGTTTGTGGGTTCTTTTCCCACAGAATTGTCCCATGCAACGACTTGTCATATGGTCTATGTGTTGTGATTTTTTAAAAACTATAAAGTTTAATAACATTCCAAAAAATAAATAACCCTTATTTTCTTCAAATTAAAGGAACATATAAACTAAAATGATTTATATAAATATATCTACAAAAGAAAAGATAATTCTTCCTCAAAATTCATTTTCGCATAAAAAATGGAATGGTTGCACATATAAGAGAAAATTATTCCAATGTAATCCTATAAATAAAGATAATTAATACTTCTTAACAATTCATCGCCCAAAAATGAATGGTAACTATCAAATTTATAAAATGAATACATCATAATCATCCAAAATTCACCATAACCCCTTAATAATTTTTTTCAACTTATTTCTTCATACTTTTTTTTACAATCAAAATAATGAATAATATCCAAAGATTATATAATATCAAAACACCAGCTAAGAAATAATCCATACCTTTCATATGTTATTTCTAGTTCCCATCATCCGCAATTGGAATGGCATTTGGTCTTGGTAAACATATATTTTTATGGTACTTCTGAAATCATTCCCAAACCATCTTCATAGGACATCTATTTCTGTAATGACCATTTATACCACATTTAAAACATTCAATTGATCCATTAGAAAGATCTTGTTTCTTTTTTATGGAGTCAGCTGAATGATTTACTTTTCTAGGGTAGGGTATTGATATATGACCTTTATTTCCACATCTATAACATCTTACCATCCCTTTGAATCATTTTCCTAGGTTTTTCTTTCCACATCCTTGAAACATTGGTATTTGAATATAGTAACCTCTACGATTATTACCTGAACATCCATTGGGATTCTTTTCTCACATATATTATTCTATTAAAAAATACACAAGGTTTATGGGTTCAATCAAGACTCCAGATATCTGGTTAAGAATAACCACAATAGTTATAATTATATCTCCCATTTCATTCAGTTGCTCATTCCAAAAACAGTCATAATTTTCTTCACATATATTGTTACATTGTTAACTACTAGATCTAACCATTTACTAAACACAAAAATATAAGTGTGTGTATATAAAATAAATAATTATATAATATCTTATGAGTAGGGTAAACACAAAGATATAATTATTCTGGGTATCGTAAACTCATTCAATATAATAATAATAACTAGGACTCTTTCTAATAAAAACCATTATGGTAATGTAAATTATGCTTAAATAACACCCTAACCTCTAATGATATCTATGTTGACCTTTGATACCATTTATAAGGCCCAATAATTAAACATTACATAATATTGAGTTATGTCAAGAATTCACCTTGAGGATCTTTTCAGTTTTAGATTTTTAGGGAATTAGGCCCTAACTATTATATTATATCTCAAAAATTTAAAAGTAGAAACTTCTACTCTATCAATGTTTTTCGCAATATTAAAACTCCTCAAATAAAACTAGAGTTCTTTTCCTTATATAAATCTTCTTGAATACTTCCTTTCTCTTACCGTTCCTTATACCATGTGAAAACATTTCAAAAACATGGAATGAGCATAAAAATCTCAGTAAGGGATATTAAATAAGGATAGAAAAAAATAGTCCATCAATACATAAAAATTAATGAAATAATATTTCCCAATCATAAATCATAAGCTTTTTAACATACCTCGTGAAATCCTAATATTTTTTAATAACATATAGAAATCATAAATCATAAAGGTAACTTATAAAATTCATATCATACTTACGTTGTAGATTATACAACTATATATAGAGTTTTTTTTGGAATACCCATCATATTATATTCCCTAAATCTCTTAGGATAAAAATTAACATTTACCTCTTTCACTTTACCCAGTTTATTGAAGAGTTATCTCGTGCTCACCCGCCCTATGTTTATCATGGAACCACCTGTATATGTAAGCAATGCCCATGAAAAATAACTTGATCATACAACATAAAAAACATAAAGGATGTATAAAATTTCCACATTTCAATCACAATATAAAATTTCATGATATTTACATAATCAATTCTTTCTCAAACCCATTTTCAATACAATTTAAATAGTTTAATAAATAGATTTTTGGATCAATGTGTCCCATAAAACATTGAAACATTTAATGTAATTATCTTTTAAAAACATTAATTTCTATATAAATAAATCCTAAAACACTTATTTATAATTTAGACATTAATGAGAATGATTTAGAAGAATAAATATTTAAAACATTTAAAGTTACTTTTTAGTTAATGAGTTCCTTATCCATTGAGATAATAATTGAATAAAAATAATTGCAGAGTAACATTAAGCAAAGCCAATAATATAATGAGAATAAGGATATTAAGGATATAATATGTCAATGTGAATTATTTACACCATATAAAATTTAATAGGTTAATAATAACAAATATGTCTCAATGGAATGTACATTGAGATAAAATAACTTGCAAATATCGTATAAAAGATGTATGAATTTATCAATGGGGTGATTATGTGTATAAATAGTATATCCACACAAAGGGAAGTGGAAATTAAATCAAAATAAATAAATAGTTATTAAACCCATAATCATGGAATAATATAGTAAAATATGTAGGCGTAATACCCATAGAGTGAAAATTCGGTTATAATGATCCCTTACTAAAATTCTACAACCTTACAGTGTCACTTAAAAATTCCGAAAATGATTTCATGATAAAAAAAAGGGACCCTAATCAGATGGAAATAAAATTTACATCAATAAGGATATCAATTAACATATCCAAATGTAATAAAATTTAAATTAAATGTCATAACATAATATATGACTTTGACTTAAAGAGGAAGCTGAGAGGTTCACTTACCATTAGTCTAACTCGTCATGTGTGCTAATTGTTCATCCGGAATAATAAACTTAAGATAATATGTACTTACATCAAAACATTTTTAGAGTATATAATTTTTTTTTCAATTATTAACTTTCTATAACAATCATATAATTATTCATGTTCATATCGGTAATTTTTTCGTTGTTCGATACGTGTGTCAAAAATGTGTATGTAATAATCAAAAGTTGTCTATATGGTTAAAAGTCCATCACCTCCAGAATTTTATTTGTGATTTATATGTCAAATATATCGATTTTATATGTATTAATATCCAGTATATATTTATTTTGATATTTCTATAACATTTGGATATAATAAATGAAATGCACCATTCAGGGAGATGATAAGTCGTACATATGAATGAACACTACTTTTGTTGTTTTCATATTTAAAGGAATGAAAAAAAATGATACCAAGGTATATAATAATTATAGTATAATATATATATATATAATATATATTATATAATTTCATTAATTCCATCATTTATCCGTTCCATGTATACCATGAACGAGTCATATCACTTTGAGGGGGAGGTAGTCCTCACTTCATCAAACAAAATTATCATTTTTACACATTATGGAATGAATAAAAGTATGAAATAAATTAAAAATACAGAAGTATAGAGACAATATAGATATAAAATATAAAATATATTAATATAGTTCAATCATTATGGCTACTATGAGAGGTGGTTGGAGATAAATGAACCATACTTGCTTCATGATGTAGTGGTTTGATGTCTATAGAAACAAAATGTTCTAAATCCATTTGATAGAGGGGTGTGTTAGTGTAGGTCGAATAATCCTTATAAAAAATCCTAACATACTTCATATGCTATTTTGGTTATAAAATATTGGAATAGTGAGTGTTTAGGTGGGAGGAGAAGGAAAATAAATAGAGTAAAGTTGATATAAAACATTACTTCTAATCGGGTAACTCATTTTGATTTCAGCTAAAATGCATTATTCAATTTCATTCAACCTAATTTAATGGTTCTATGAGGATGATGTAGATGTTGGGAGCTTATTTGGGAAGATTTTGGATGATCCAAGGTTAATTTATTGGTGTGAGTACGTGTTAGAGTTTTTGGCCTTTTATAAGAGGGGGGAGGGGTACTTTATGAACGTTTGAATGATTATTTTATTATAAACTAAATTTCAATTTTCAAAGGGTCAAAGACACGTTTAATTAGAATATAAGAAGATTAGGGTTCTAAATAATGTCAAATAATTTTTTTAGACACGTTTTGAAATCAAATTTAACAGTATCATTTAGATTTGACCATTAGTTATCTTATATTACTCTTACCATATCTTCTTGTATGTTCATAATATACGGTTAATATATTTAATATAAATTTCCAATATAAAATATAGTGGTTCATTAAATACATTTTCAACCTTATATATGTTATTTGGATGAATAATATATATTTTTTTACTGTTATATCATTTAGTAATATAGTATTATTTTTTATAACTCATTTTTGTCAATTTATATACTATTCATATCATTAATTTTAAAAAATCTATAACAACTTGGTCATTTATAAAAACCTTAACTACATAAAATTTTAAAATTCATAAATATCCCTGAAATTCGTGTATTACATAAAAAGTATCAAAATAGAAATATTTTAATTTTTATAATCTTATTTATTTAAAATATTCGTTAATAAGTTAATCACTACATCATCATTGTGTCATAATTATATATATATATATATGATGTATAAAAATTATACATAAACTATAATTATATAGGAAATAATTTTATATTTCTAAAAAAAATTTATAGTCTAAGAGGCAACTTATTTAACCACATATAAATTTTATTTTACTAAAAGATATATATTTATGTTAAATTTTCCTTAACATTAAATTAAAAGTAATTAAATTTCATTTTCACACATTATTGGATTCATGGTGGTCCTAAAACTGACCCATAGATAAACATGGTCAGACATATCTCATTCAATAGGATTATGGCATATGTTTGGGAAATTTATTTTTATTTGAATATTATTTTTTAACCTTAGTTACCACATTTTTCTTTTCACCATAGTAAATAAATGATTCACATGATTTAATATTCAAAATGTATAAAAATAAAATTTACCTAATTACACAATTTGGAACTCCTAATTGAAAATATACAATTCATTTTTCCAAATTAATAGTACATTAGTTTCAGAAATTAATTCATATTTAATATTCTCTATCAAACCCAAAAAAAATTGTTTTTAAGAATTAAAAACTACATAAAGAATGACATGTCATTATGTCCATGTTCAAAGTAAAATTACATAAAATGACAAAAATTGGATTAAAGGATAAAAAAAATCCAATTAAACTTTAAAACCTATTAAAAGATCAATATAACTATATAAATAATCTATATTCAATGGAATTTTTTTATTAAAATGAAATATTTCTTTACTATTCATTAAAAATGGTCTTTATTAGAGAAATACCATAATTATCTCCAAAGTAAATTTTTAGGTACCTCTTATAATGAAGAATATTTTTTTTTCAAATAGAATATATAAATGTGAAATAAATTAGATTTAAAAATGGTTCACCATCAAAAGGTGGTGAATTAACCTTTTAAGGAATATTAATGTATTTAATGCATAAAATAAAATTCATTCATATTTTCTATATTTAAATTTTATTGGATAAATCTAAAAACAATTTAAAAACATGTGTCATCATAATGTAGTTTGTTATGTTTACTTTTGGAAATACAATCTCTATGTGTTAACTAATATTTAAAATAATATTATTTTAATTTTATTTTTCAGTATAACTAAATGTTCTGAACAACACAATATTTCAAGGAAAAAATTGTGGCATGATGAGTCTAATATAAGACAAATTGTCCCAGTTAATATAAAAATAATATCCTTTTCATAAATAGTAAAGGAAATGTAAAAAAGTATTATTATATAAAGACCTGGTTAATAACAAATAATATAGGATAATAAAAGTTTTATGTATTTTGATTCAATATGTATCCTATATGACTGGTGAGATATATATGGATTTCTTAATTTAATTTTTTCTAAATATTTACAAGAACAAGTTGAATGGTTCCCATTAAATAGAAAAGTTATATAATGGCAAGGTTATGTCCCTGAAGAAGACATGATTAAGAGGATGATAATCTTTAATATTTTCTTAATTTTTTGACAATATTGTTTGGAAAATGATATATGGAATATGTATAAGTATGTTAGATGGTATTATTTAACCTGGAAGTAATTAAAGACTTTCTACCATGCGATTTACATTATAAATGATGTACTTTTCAAATCCTTTATTTATGGAATATATCCAGAAATCTATGAAATATGCAGGAATGCTTGTTTTCAAGACATAAGGTATGACTATTTCATCTCAAATTTTATTTCTGTGAGATACATGCTTTATTTACCAATCATACCTTTTATGTGGTGGGTATAATTCTCATGTCTGTAATCAATGAATATTATAGTAAAATTTAATGATATTTTAATATACATTCTTTTATATTTTTATGGGGTTTATGTTACAAAAGATCCTAAAACAGTAATACAGTTTTGTCTCGTGTTTCCTTATTTGAGACTCATGTTTTTGTTATGCACCAAAATTTATTTTGAGGTCTATATTATTAAATTTTACATCATTTATACTGAATTTACATCTTATTATTATATTATAACCTTCTTATAATATCATTTTCTGACATGAGTACTATAATCCCAAGTTACAATTTCATATTATTTTATTGAAACAATTTCACCACTTTTCAAGGCTATTTATGTTTATTCTACCTTTAATGAATTATTAAAATCAATTTCTCATGAAATTAAAGAATTTAATTATTTTATAGTTATACATTATATATTCATGTTTTTGTTATTTTTTTCTTCTCTTGGGTAAATAAAATATTTTTGAATGTGTTTTTAAAAAATGCTGACTTTATTATCCCTTTGGTCTGAAATATATGTATTTTAAAAAGGGTTTCCCAGAATATTTTACCATTCTCTTATTATCATTAAAAAAATTATCCTTTTTTCTTTTACTTATCTCTCCAATGGATTAATCTTTACTATTTTGAATATGTAAATTTTTTAACATCTCTACAATGGTAAAGGAATTTTATTTTCTCCTCATATGACTTTTATGGAATAACCCACCGTCATTTATTTGATCATTCCATTTAATTTTCTAATATTTATTTTTGAACATTTTTTAAATTATTTTTCAGTGAAATTTTATTTTCAAAAAACATTTAAAAAATATTTTATATGTTTTCAAATAAATTGTTTTCAAATAGTTTTCCAGAATCTTTTATATGGTTTCAAGGAAAATTATTTTCAGTAAGCTTTCAAGCCTCATTTATAAAAATTTAAATTATTATATATGAAACAATTTTAAAATACTATTCAATAATTCATTATCTGTTTTCAAAAAAAATCAATAAAATGGTTTTCTAATGTTTATTATTCTTATTTTATATCTTTTCTAGGAAAATGGTTCTCAATATGATTTCAAGTATTCTTTATACATTTTTAATGTAACATATAATAAAATTAATATCTAATTTTTTTTAGTATTATAAATAAACATTCATAGATGGAATGATATTTTCCTCAAGAATCATTTTTGAAAGATATCACAAAATTAATTTCCATCTAAGATGACATATGTTGATGTTATTCATCTATTTATGGGAAATTATCTAGAGGTTCCATTCATATTAATTATATTAATATGATATTACTAGTGTGTTGGGGTTTATGAAATAGTTATTATATTTCACGAGTTATATGTTTATGAAATCTATTTGACGTTAATGTGATATGCTTTTGATGAAATAATAATGAAACCTGTCCTTCTCCACATGTTATGATATGATTGCTTAGTTATACTAACTATTACAATTCATAGGTTATAATATGATTATCTATGATCCTGTGGCACATGTATGTATGATTTCATTATTAGATTGGTGGGACTAATATATCCCATCAATTTATTGGTTAATGATTTATATCACTTATGGAATTCTAAAATGGTCTTAGGAATGATCGTTGACTAAAAATTAGGCTATAGGAGTGAACCATCACTACTAAGATGGTATGAGTCGTGAAACCATGATATTATGATTTCCATGGAATAATCATGACTACCAATAGGGTATGGGGAGTGAACTCATACTACCCAGATTGTCTTTGCAGTGATGCCTTCAGTACTGTGGAAATAACATTATATGCTTATGTGCCTTCCAAAATTGAATGTTTTATTCCTATGTCATAATTTCATGGATTTATTTATTTATTTATATATGATTCAAGTCTTATTAACATCTATAAATTATTACATTCTTCATTTATATGATATTTTATATTCATGGTATGATATTCTATATTCATGATCATGTTGTCATATACATATTCACACAAGTGTGCTTACATATCTCCATTATTTACCTTTACTATGTATTTGATATCACCCCTTTCATATGTTTCATTCCCCATTTTATGGTGGATGGTTTTAGTTATAATTAAAAAACTTAGTTCTTTATTGGAGATGTGTATAGACATTTACAAGGATAAAATATTTTTTCCCATGTTTCCTATGACATGAAACTATTAATGTCCTAAGGAATGTATTATTATAATATACTGAATATTAATCTAAATTGATGTAATATCCATGTATGCTAGGCCTACATCTATATAAATATTATTCTATAACATGATAATATACATTCATAATGTATAGATATACGATTTTATAGTTTTTGGATATTCATTTGATCATTTCATAACAATCATAAACAAATTAATAAGGAGCAACATTGAGAATGTAATTGGGATCAATTTTGAAAATTCCATTTCAATGAAGTGAAATTATATTCTATGAAATTTAATTTCAATAAATGTAATTGATGTTAATACATAAAATATTCAAAACTATCTCTATCCTTACTTACCATAAATGTGAAATACATGTTATACCATCAATGACCATGAATGTTTTTATAAGATTGAATTCAAGGAATTGGGAAATATATCTTCACTATTTTAAAATTTTCAACATTATAGTGTTTTTTTAATGATTCTTGTATAAAATATTTTGATGAATTTAAGATAAAGATATCTTCACCACTATAAATGCAACGAAAAGTGTACGAAACACTATTCAACAACATTTTATAATTTAATTTATTTCATGGGGAAATGTTAATATAAAACTTTTCAGGAAAATTATATTTGATGACATATGGTTTAATGATATTTTAATATGTGTAATGAAAGTAAACCACCACCAAAAAATATATTTTAGATATTTTTTATTTCGAAAAATTCATATCATAATTCCTAATAAACAAAAAAATTGTATTTTTTAATGATGGGGCTCTAAGGTAAGTATTGAAGAATTCTAACTATAATCCAATACTAGTGGGAATAATTCTATTGGTAATACAATTTTATAAATAAAATTAAGACAAAAAATTAATTCATAACACAATAGTATATCAATGAGTAGACTTCCCCACAAATCCAACATTGGTGTCTAAGATCAGGAACCCATAAATAACTACAAACTAGATGTGTATAATCTATTTATTGAAGGGGAAGATTCAATTAATGTCAAAATGTTTATATTTTATAATTTTATTCAAATTATATATCATATTAACTCACATAAAATTAAATGGATTAATAAAAAATTAATTTTCTATGATTGGGGTAATAAAAATCCTTGAGGAGTCTTTATTGAGAAACTATTAAAAAGGATTAAATCTCAATGTAATGTTCCAAATGTAAAGAATTTATTTTAAATAAATTAATGTGGAAAATTGACTACAATTTTGAATTCACTTTAAAACACTATTCAGGGCTATATATAATGTTTTACTAAAATTTGACAATCATCATGTTCCATTGAAATATCTTAAGTATGAAGAAAATTACTCAAAAACATGTTAATATTTGTGAATGATTTAAATTAATGATCATTTATTTTTTTGGTAACATTTTATAATCATAATAATATTTTTACATTTTTCCAGATTTTGATTATGTTTCTAAGATGTTGGATGTTTTGGTATGAAATTTGGATGAGTAATTAGTTGTTTATTAAATAATATGATCTCAAATATATAGTGAACAATAGAATTGGAACACCGCATTACACCGAGGCTTATGGGGATTCTAGGGATACCAATATTGAAGTAAAGGTTATTCTTGATCAGAAAATCAACCTAGTAAAATTATAGATAAATGATGGAAGATAGATTATAGTCTTATAAAATAAATATCTGGACAACCATTTAAATGGATAAATATTTAATGGTTTATTTGAAGATATATAACTTCTTTATTGAAGTTGAATTAAAGGCCAACTAGAATAAGATAAAAATGAAATTGGAGTAATAAGGAGATGGATATCAGTTGAATCAGAATGTATAGGGTCATGATGAAATTTGAATATATGGATATATGAATAATTTAATTCTCATGGAGAAATAATGTATCATTGAATACGATATTATTCACAAGATATAAATTCATCCAAAATAAAATAAGATGCAAAAATATTAATATTGAAATTAATTAGTGGAGGGTACATTCTTGATGGGAAGAAACTTTTCTATTATAAATTTCCATCCTTATTGGGATGTTTATAACACTAGAGGAGGAAAAAGGAATACCTTTACTATAAAAATATATAGAGTAATTAAATATTATTGAGAATCTAAAAAAAATTGAATGAATCAAAGATTAAGTCAAATTTTGGAAAATTTTATCTATCATTAAAAATATGGTAAGAATTTGTTAACTAAAAGGGTACCAAGACCGTCAATTTTTCTCCTGAACATACTAAATATTTGAACACGATCTATAGTTGCCTAGAATAAAAAACAAATAGAACCTCAGGGATCCACCCTAAATGAAATTATCTTATATTCTATAATCATGAGTAAAATGAATAAATTCGAATTCATAATTAAATATTCATGATAAAAAATGTCATTAATTATGTGATATTAAGTCCTAAGTGAGAGAAAAATGACATGAGATCTAGATTCCAAATCTATTCTTCCACACCATAGTAATCAAAAATATCCCTATAGAATTATTTTATATCGAGATATTTTAGTTATTTATTTACAATAATCATTAAATTAGTTTTTTAGTAATATTAGGAATATTAAAAATTTAATTTTTTTATTGTTGTTAAAATTGGATTGAATAATTTTTGGAATTTATAACTCTAATAAAATTTGGCATAATGATGAATAATAATATAATATTGGAAATATCGTTTTTTGGAATTTTTATATTTCTTAGCGCCTCAAATTGCGTTAAAAACTAAATGTATTGATGACTGGTTATTTGAATATATGGATATCTATTTATGTATATTAAATATTATATGGACTATAACATAAGTCGATGTAAGAATGCTGAAATGATACTAAAAAATTTTACATTGTGAAATGTGATAGTTCATGTATAGGGGAAGGTATTCATGTTAATAATTTTGATATAATATTCATTATAAATTTATATTATCCATTTTCATACATTAAGAGCTATAATTTATTGATGTTTAAAAAATATAAGCTTATTTAATTATATTTATAATTTATTGATTTACTTTAACAATTTTTAAAAATTATTTATTCATCGTCATTTTCAATGAAAATTAATGGGAAACTATCAATAACAAATTACATTATTGATTTCAAAAAATCTGATAATTTTGTGGAATAAATAGGGAATTAATAGTTACAATTTTGGTTCTATAGGACATAAAGAAACATATTCAACTATAATCGTGGTCTATGTATGAATAAATAAACACAATGTGATATGTAATACTGGTAACATAGATCCTAAAACATTAATCTAAAGGAAAATTTAACCTCACAAAACAATGGATCTGTAAATTATTGATGGTTTTCACAAATTACAGATATTGTAAACATTAAGATTCCAATAAAACCAATTTAATGATTTATAATAATTTTTCAGTATATATAACAACTATTCTACAAGAAAAGGAGACAATAATAGGTACAAAGAGTGTGTTGGTTATCCGATTACATAATATATTATCCAATATTAGGTTCTCTATTCTTCAAAATATACATTGTGTTGACACATTGGGATTATATAATATTCAACACAATATAATGATGTACCAAATGTATCATCTAATGTGAATGATATGCCAGGATTGACAAAGTTAAGAAACATTTCACTCAAAATAATGATTGAATTTGTTTCACATTATCAACTCAACTAAATAATAAGAATGTTTTAATCCCACTTTGGTTGGGATAAAAATACATGGATAAAATGAATCTATTTTATATAGTTACATGACTCAAGTCACATGATGAGGATATATTTCTAGAAAAAACATCAAATTTCATCAATAATATATGCACTCACCACCAAAAGAAATATCTGACCGTAATTCATATTTCATTAGTATTATAATGTAATACAAAGAAGACAAACATGATATCTTATAGCATAGAAAATAAAAAATATTGTAATAATTCATTCTATATCTGATATATTTTATTCTTATTTATAAATTTAAAATATGATTCATTTAATCCAGTTTAATAGTAGAGTTAATTCTTAGCTAATTAAATGGTAAAAATTATTTTAGGAAGAACATAAAAGATCAATGAAATAATAACTGATCACTTTTATCCATTGGTAATGATGATGGGACTATAGTGGATGTAAACCAAGTATTGGGATCAAAATATTATTTTATTTATCCTATTCAAATAAATCAATATTGGTAGAACCACAAAAGAAAGGTGGTAGAAATCCTTAAGAGAGGGAAATTAGTTGTGATCATAGTGAATGCAGCGTTTTTGCTTTTCTTAATTAGATGATCATATATTCCATATTGTATTCAAACAAATCACCATAATATGACAAGGAATGATTTTGGAAGACGTACATTCTTATAAATCAATGATGAATATTTTAATTTCTGTAAATTTTCTAGTTTTATATTTTCAACAGTTTCATCTGATATAATCTACAAGTTCTTGTTTTCGATCAGTCATATAAAGGGAAAATCCCAAAATAATTTATTCATTAAATATTATAGAGACATGAATATTTTAATGATGTAATATATATCAAATTTTTCTTATATTTTTATTTAGTGATTCAATAATTATAGATTTTATGTTTTCAATTGTTATCATTTTATATGTCATCTATTTTTTACATTGAATTTCATGAAATCTATCTCTACCCCCAATAAAATATGAATATGATTGAAACATATTGATTAATTCGTGAATTTAAAAGTGTAAATTTATTAATGTTAATTAATAATAACGTCATTATTATCTAAATTTGAACAATATCAACTTATTATGAGGATCTTAATATGTTAGGGTTGATCCATATAATACTTGATTAGGAGATTTCTATTTTAACATGCAATCACATAAGAAATATGATTATCTTATATTGATGGTTTTAATAATGTGTCATGACAATACCAAATTCCATGGATATGGAATGCATGAATTTTAAAATATCTTAGATGAAAAACTAGAGGGGGAGTCATCTATTTTTTTACTATGATCGAATTACACTAATATTCCATCTAATTAATAAATTACCATTCAATACTCTTGATATTTTCTCTATGATTACTCTTTCAATATAGAATGAAAACATATTATACCAAAAATCCCACAATTAATGTTTAATATAGTGACAATGAATCTTCAGCATTAAATTGATAAAATACATATTTCACCTAAATTAAATTATAATAGATTTTAAATTATGTTTAACAACATTATAAAAAGATTCATAAAAATTAAATTATATGAAAAATATCACAATATTAACATCATTTAAAAGATAAGTATATTCTTAGTCTACTCTATCTATCCCCATATTGACATCATCCTCTTAGTAAACTTTTCACCATTATCTATCTCACTCCAAGGATTCATATTACAATTATAGAAATAATGATAATAATTATATTTTATTAATGAGTAACTCTTGAAAATGATATGTGATCATTATTCTTCTATGTACAAACCCAATTACAAATCATGTACAGAATTCATGGTATATAGGGGCTTTAATTTTTTATTTTTTATACATATATTAATTTTTGTTATTATAAACATCATTACATTTAATTTATTTCGTTTTCAAACATGAGTGGCCTATATCTATAAGCCCCATGTAGATTAAGTTAACTCATTGTAAATTAATTTCCATTAAAAAATCAAATATCATAGTATAAATGAAATATAAAGAAAATAGTATAAATTTCTTTAAACCACATCATCCATAGTAACAACTCTATTATAGTTATTTGGTTGGAAAAAATTATTATATAAAATATAGTAACCTTTTGAGGTGTCTACTAATATTAAAAAATAATCATCATCTATATAATAATTTAATCTTATATTTTATATCATAATGTTTAAATCAATAATTTATATTCCTTTTATAATAATATATGTGATTTTATAGACATAATATGAAATGAATTATAAAATAATTGAAATATTTTTTTAGTTAATCTCCACATATGAGAGTGGGATTCATATTTCATTGATAAAATAATTCAATGTTGATGTAAAATTTATTCCAATTTGAGAGGTTATTTCTCACCACATAATATATGAAATTCTTTTATAACATATCATAAAGAATATCAAATAGGATCAATCTTAAAATTATCGCAACATTATATATTTTTAAATTTCACAATTCAAATATTCAATTTGAGATTTAAATTAATATTTAATCCAATGGAATAGTTGTTTATGTTATCTAAATAACTTCATCTAGGTATTTGAAAATCCCAAATGATGAGTCAGTTATAACCAAATATATTAATATAGAAATCACATGTTATAAAAATATATTAAAAAAACCAAATTCATTATTTAATCATTATGTGTATAAAATATTTAGTAAGGAAAAAATTATAATTTTATGTTAAAAAATAATTTTTTGGAAAATTAATTAAATAAATTTTATATATTGTTTTATTTTTTAATGAAAATCCAAATAATTTTTTCTGCACATCATTTATTATTATAATTAAAATTTAATATAAATAAATTTGAAATTTAATGTAAATATATTTTTATTTTAGTTTATAAAATAAAATTAATTTAGTAATTTTTATTAGAATATATATCGATAAACAAAATAGATCATTTTATTATGTGTAGCCCAAAAAATAAGTTTTTTACAATTTTATTGTGAAATATCTATTTCCATATTTCATTTGTAAGTATATTAAATTGATTATTTAACATATAATTTTGGAATAAAATTATAAAGGAAAAAAACACATGTATTAAACATATAATTTAGTGCCACATTAAATTCATTATACTTTTTAAATTTTACTTCATGATGATTTCAAGCTAATATATTCAACAATAATAACCACATTAAATGGAAAATAAATAAATTATTATATGGAAATTTTTATAATATCTTCTATAATATAATTCAATGAAAATGATTAATTTTTATTTTTATGTAGAAAAAATATTTTCATTTTAAGTAGTTTTTTAATGAAAAGTGTAATCAAAACTAGAATATTGGATAGAATTGATGTAATTCCCCATATGTATGGGGTAAAATTTTGTATGGTTTTCATGAGAAACCATTTATTATTATTATAATTTGAAATTAAAGCAATTAGAAAAGGAAAAGAATTAGTCTTTGATAACTTTTCCCCAGTTTGGGCTGACATTTATTTATATTTCTATTTTTATGTCACAACATAGTGAATTACGACATAATATTAGGAAACGTAAAATTATATTTTGGGATTTAGGGGAAAAATTAAAATAAATACTGTAGGAATTTTACACTTGTGATGCCTTTTTATATTAGTATATATGTGATTGGGGTGTCCATGCGGTTACACTGTGAGTTACATTATGAATCCCTTGATCATGATGTAATAAATTGGCCATGATTTCCTAGTTATACTATTGAATAATGAATTATGATATAAAGGGGGTGTTCATCAGACAACATTTTAGTTACCCAGACATTTCTTACATAGATGTCCCATCTTAATAGATTAATATTCATTACAGAAAATAACTATCCAATATACAATCATATGGGTCTAATTCATATAAATACATTGATATATAAATAACTAGTTCACAAAAAACTACCTCAAATCCCACTATATTATACAAAACTAAAACCCTTCACAGACATATATTACATAATATCTTTCTATATAACTTTTTATGAAGAAAAATAATTAATGGTGAGATAATATTATCAATAATGGTAAACATGGAATATATCAAATAATAATTATAAGAAAAAAATAAAAGATCGATCAGGGTAGGAGATAAAAAAATAGTATACAATGTTTATACACATTCTATCTTGGGACATAATAAAATTTTAGGCCACAAAAAAGTTTCATTTAAAAAATGAATCATATGAGTGAAAACAATCATTAATATATATTGAACAATATTGTCAAGTCATATAAATACAAAAATGTTACATATATTGAAACAATTTCATAAGTCAATGTTAACAATATAAAAAAATTAATCATAGTGAAGATGGTGTCAACACTAATTATCCATATAATAATGAATTATCAATAATACCCTATTCCATATTATTGAACAATAATATCGACTTATATCCCATAATAGACAAAGAACATTTTCATGTTTCCCAAAGTAGATAAAACAGATCGACTTGTTTCCCGTAGACAATCAACACCATCTAATTATGTCCCATAACTATCTCATAAGATATACTAATTTACCTAATGAAATTGGGGGATATATAATTTCCATCCAAACCATCACATAATGGAAATTGTAAATATTTGATCTATAAAATAGATAAACATTCACCATATGATCATATGAGAAATCACAAAATTAAATAAGCCTTTATAAACATTTCATCAATCCATCATAGAATAACACATGGAAAGTAAATGGGATTCGTAAAATATCATCATTATAATCATGAACCATCAAAATAAATGATTATTATTGCACAATTGGATCTTATCCCTAGTAAAACATAATCATGAAAAATGGTTTATATCATTAATGAATAATAATTGTATAAAATGATATTTATAAATTCATGAGGAATATATCCATTAAATTTTGAATCAAATTCATTAAAATATATGAAGATCAAAAATATTAAATCAAAATATCTATTTGAAAAGTTCATTTTAATATTTTAATTGAATCAACAAATAATTTTCTAGACATTATAGATGAAAATTAGTTTCATGTAATGTATGCTAAAAAAATATTCCGTTCACATTTTCGATAAAAAGACAAACATGGATCATTTGTAAAATGAAACAAAAAATATTTTAAAGCAATTGTATTCAAATTTTAATATAAGTTAAAAATAATAATAAATAATAATATAAAAATATTAAATTCAATTTTGAAAAAAATATAAATTCATTGATATGTGATAAAATGGTTTTCGATCGAATAGGGAAATAAAGTGGGTTTCCTCTCAAAAATATTATTTTGGTATCTTGATTACATAAGGAGAGGGAGATGAAGGGAAACATTTATTACATATAAATAATAAAAAATTAAGAAAATTCATGTTTTTTTAATGATATAGATCATAATATTTCATCATCTGAATATTAATAAAAACAATCATGATAAAAAATGAGATTCTAACATAAAAGTTTTACCAATTTATTAACATTCAATGAATAAGTACCTTGAAATAAATAACTTAATATAGATACTTATATCATAATTAATTTCATAACAATATTCACATAATATATTAATGTGGTGTATATTCACAAGTTAAAAGAAATATATTAGCATATGGAATGTGTGTCACCGAAATAAAAATAAGAAAAAAATCCATATCTAAATTGGTAACATTTGAATATTAATGAAAATAAAATCATTTTTAAACTAAATGATATATGATAATAAATTAAAAAAAATAATTATTTGAAATTTTAATGAAATTAATTAAATACAAATATAGAAATTTAGTGTCTAACAAAAAAATCTCTCAATGAAAAAAATTTAAATGATAAACTCTTAAAAAAAGTCACGAAATAATAAATTCAAGTTGGTACCTCATTAATAATAAATATTATTTTATTATAATTATATTACTAAACCATACCCATATATATATATATCCATAATTTATATACTTATAACCAATTAAAATCCACTAATTATAATTCATTTTTAATATCAATGTTCAAGGGGATAAATACATTATTTTTCATGAATTGTTTAGTTAAGTATCTTTGGTCCTTGTGTTTTAATTGTGGTTAAATAATCTAAATAATGATAATAATGATATAAATATCATATATATTTCTGTATATATACATAGATATAGTCATCCTGAAATGATATATATATGAAAATTGATTAAACCATTCATAAAGATGGTAGGTCATAAATATGCATGAATGTTGTTTATATTTTCCCGATGTATGTAAAAAGGTAAATACTAATTTCAATTTATTGAATAATTTCTTATAGTATATATATATAATATTTTCATTAAATATATTTCATTAATAACATCAATTTTAAAATAAAAAAATTACACACATCACTTCGTTGAGATGGTAGTGTACACATACACATGAGTGATGTTGTCATTTACCAACAGATTGGAAATAAAGAAGTTAGATATATGATTATAATTATAAAAGATTATTTTTTTCAAATAATAATATATATATTACAAATACATCATTATATCAATCTGGTAGAGGTAGTGATGGAAAACAAATTATATCAGTTCAGTAGGTGATAATTCTCTTTACAAATGATCACAATTTCATTTCCCAGTTCATGATAGAGTAGATGTATGTAGGTTATGAAAATATGGAAATAAAATCATATTTTATGTTATATGATAATGATATTATATCATCATAGGTGTATATTACTTTAAGGAGGTAGAATAAAAAATGAAAAAAATACACGGTTAAGACTATACATCTTCTTTGAGGATCCTTTTTCTGTTTACACTAAATTTCTTCACAAGAGGGTTTTCAAAAAAATAATCCTTTAGGAAATTGGAATGTAAATAACTAATTACTATGTTTTGAAATTTTTTGAACCAGTTGGAATCGAATATTTCAAGGGTATATGATAGGGGTGTCATTTTATAGGTTGGGGGAGAGGAAACACTTGGAGTTGATTAACTGAAAAATATATAACAAAATTTTAATGAGTAAAATAGGAAAATAAATAAATAATTAAAAAATATAGTCTATATAAATGTAAAATATGTCATAAAAATATTTTTTAATTTTTTCACATAATTCTTACCTTAATCTTCTTAGTTTAACCCCCAAAAAATCTATTTTTCTATTACTACACTATTTAATTTTTAGTTTTTTTAAAATTCATGATAATATAAAAACCTATTTTGATATATTTTATAATATTAATTATTATTATTCAAAATTTGGTTCCAATTTACCATATTGAATTCTTCAAAGTGTTAGAATTTAATAAAAAAATAAAACATGTAGAAACCAAAAAAAATTACAAAGAATATGTTTTCATTTGTAAATTATGTTATAAATTATAAGATGAGAAAAAATTTATTTTTATGACCCAAAATAGATTAATATTATTAGAATTGAATTATTTTACTTCAAATCCAACATAAAAAAATGAAATCTTTAAATTAATGAAACTAAAAAATATTTTTAATTAAAATAAGTGTTTTTCATTAATCCGAAAAAAATAATCCATTCTAAAAATATTAGATAATTAAAAGAAGTTAAATATTAAATTGTAATTTTAAATTTTATTTTAAATTTTCAAACAATAATTCTAAATGTTGATGAAATGTTTTTTATTATTTTATCCTAAAACGAAATTAGAATCATTTTTTTAGTTTAAATGCATTTTCAATTTATATAATGACTTCACCAAAACATAGTTATTGATTCATAAATATGTTTGTTTTGTAAAAATATGAAATATAATTTAAAAAAATATACTTTTCATGTCGTTAAATTAAACATCTAGGTTATAACCTTCATGTTGAAGTCATAACGTTTTTAATATTATATATGGTTTTTTATAACGTGGTTTTGTGTGTAATGTACTATATTGAATGACTTATAATTATTTGAAAAAAATATTTCATCAAATTTCAGGATGTTACATTATAAAACACATAAAATGAATTTCACATCTTTAATGCAATTTCTATTATTAAAAAATTAAGGATACTTCATCCTTATCATATCAATAGGTTAGTTTGTAGCTTTATCATATTGGTTTTCTCCCATAAAACATTGAACCTGATAGAAGTCCAATTTTAGATACTTTTCTATCTAAAACCCTTAATCTCTAATGGTTGTTATTTATGAGAAAAATCAATCTCTATTGTTATGACCTTTTAGTTTAAGATATGTGATGGATTAGGCACTTATTTCCTCTAGAAAGATACATGGAACATGTAATGATTTTTATAGAGGATTAATGGAAGCGCACAACAATTTTCCATTATAAGTCCTCATTTAGGAATCAAAATAAGAAAATATACCTAGGTTTAGAAAAAACATATACATGAATTTCCTAACCTTACTCAATAGAAAAATTCATAGAAAATACTTATCTGTAACATTTAACCAATGATAATATTGATGATTATCAATACAACTTTTTGTCAACTATAAGCTACCCTAATTCAATATTGAATGGACTTAAAATTATCGTACACTTCCTCAACTATATCATATCACCATATCTTATTTTTCTCCAACAACATCGTTACACATATCTGTTCTACACTTATTTCTATAATTGGATTCATATGGAGCCATTCAAATTCTCAAGTGGAAGATTTTATTCTTATAAAACATTACAAAAGGAAGGTCTTGACCGAAGACACAATTAAATTCCAGAGAACCAAATCCTAGCATATGGTATAGGGATGGCATATTATTTTCCTACTTACCATCTATATAAGGATGATACATAGTGTTGAAACATAATTCGGTTTTATGATATCATTGACGTATTTACTTGAAAATCATGGTAATACTCATATATCGATCAGGTACAATAAAATGTTGCATTATGTGAAGCCTTACCAATTATTTATTGAATATCATGAAATTATGATACAGATAGAAATTAGCAATCATTATGCTCTAACAATCTCATGAATAAATTGGAATATTTTATATATGGACTACAACATACCAATCAAGGTAACATCTAAATACCTAATTCATTAAGTCCATAATCAGGTTTATTTAATTAGTAAGACCAAATGGAATAACTATATATTCATAGTTTCTATATCATGTATGGAATGTGGTCATTAATATATCCACCTTATTGAACCAAAATTTATGACATAAATAATGAAGTTCAATACTGTAAATGTTTTGACCTTTATAGAGTTGACCATATTTCCCATCAATACAAGGTATAAAATACTTTTTATAGAAGAAGTAATATTTGTTTCGTGTTAATTAGTGAAATATAACAACAATCCAACTTGTAAAAAATATATTCACCTATGGTGAAATAATAGGATGAATGAATCCCTCATCAAAATTTACTTTTATTTTACCGTTAAGTCATGAAACTCAATCAAACACATTTTATTCAAAGAATGTGAAAATTAATGGAAGTACTTATGAGTTCTTTTGAGAAAACAACATCATGATTCAAAGTTACACCTGGACGTTATTCTAAAAATTCATTAAAAAACTCAATCACAATTAATATATCATGAATTCTGTGCTTAAACCAAACCATTTGAGATAAAAAAACGTTCTTAATATTAGTATTAAAACATAAAAAGGATATTATTTCCATTAGATGTTTCTATATATATATATATCTCTTAACATCCATATATGATCATATATTTTATTTATTATCAATCATTACATTTATTCTACACAAATTATGTGGGATTTATGTAGAGATATCAAATTCATGCGTTGTAATGATTCGAAAATTCCATGGAATTTTTTTTCTTAAATACATGCGAATTTTAAGAGTCTGCTGTTTCTGACGGCGCCTGATTCTGAGGCCCGGTGTGCTCCGAATCAATTTCGGAATTTCTGCTCAGGTATGTTCAGAAAACATACGAGTGAGATTTTATATCCTTTGAACCTGTACTCAGAATTGAAATCTGAGGACTCCATTGAACTCATAGTTCTGGTATTCGCTTAAGGAGACTTTTACCGTATTTGCGTTTTATCGATATTGTAAGTTAATTTTTGGGGGCATCTTTATAAAAATTAAATAGAAATTTTGTAGCATATTTTTATTTGAGTGGTGGTTTAATCCTCCAAGGGGAGGTTAGAGGTGGGGCCCACCAGCACAAAACCTCCCTAGGGAGGATGTTATAAGGTGTGGCCCAAATGAGCATCAAACCCCCATAACCACCCTTTAACCCTTGGAAATCCCAATTTAATTTTTGAATCTTCCACCTTCCCTCATAATGGTGCCAACAGACCTAAAGATTAATTAATGCCTCAATTAACTAATCTATTTGAAATCTTTTGAAATTCTTTAAAACAACAAAATAATTGACAAATCCTATTATTTTATTTTGTTTGGTTAGAAACTTTAATCTTGGAAACATTGAGAGAAGACATGGGAGATTCTTGAAGAATGAAATCCTCTCCCATGAAGAACTCACCATCTCCGATGAAGAATAAGGACGACGCTTGAGCTTGAGATCGGCAGCATGTGACGGGCCCAACGTATGACGACATCTTCGAATTCTTTTCCCCTTCCTTCGACAATGTTCATCGAAACGAGGTAGGGTTTAGTTTGGATTAATTTAAGCCCTCCATCATAGTTTATTATGGTTTGATGTGGTCTGATTGCTATCACCTAATGCGCAGGGTGCGGGCCAAACCAACACAGCCCGACATCCCTTCGTTGGTTCTTTTTTTGTTGACGTCGGAGGTGGAGCCGAATGGGCGCGGTGCCGTCACACTATGCTAGAGAAGAACTACGGCCAAACCGGGCAACTTTGGCGGAGGTGTGGCGTGGCCGCACCCTGCCGGGATTGCATAACCGCGACAAGGGAGGATGATGACAAAGTGGTGTGGCGCCGTCGTGCCACCCTGAAGAGGAACCGCGACCGAGAGGGCCACGACAGATGAATAAGAGAAGTGTCATCGCACCACACAGCGGAGCCGAAAGCCGCGGTCAGGTTGGGCTGCGATGGTGGTGGCGCGGCGTTGTCGTGCTGTGTGAAGAGAAATAGAATCGTGGCTCCGTCGCACCACAGTGGAGGAGCGGGGGCGGCCAGGCAAGCTGTCCACTGTGGACCCGGTTAAGCGGGACCACCCGCATCCCGCGTCTCCGGAACCGGCGAAATGAGCTTGTTCTGTTCGACAAACCGGGGGGGGGTGCACCCCTCTCACGCATGGTCGGGTGGGCTGCCACAACAATGCCTCCCTTCGGTAGGGCCGCCACATGCCTGGCCGCCTCTGGGCGGGCCGCGATGGTCAGTCCCCCCTTCGTCCTGAATGCGAAGGGTCGGGCCGCCTAAGGCTGGCCCGCTCCATTGCGTCGGTACACCCCTTTGGTCCAGGCTGCTCAATTTGTTTCGGGCCGCCCACTCGAGATAGGGTGACCACTCTGGTCGGGCCGCACCTGCGGACTGGGTCAGTCCCCAGTTCGGACTAGGTTGGGCTGGGTGGGTCCGACTAGGGTAGACTGGACCCAGACTCTCTATGGCAAATTATATCTTTTAGCCCGCTTCTTGGGCTACGTGTGTCCGATCGACGAACCGTCCGTGGTGACGGAAGGCTTAGAGCATGAAGGATATTTTGGCATACCCTGCATGCAGTTCGGATGCAGTTGGGGTACAGTTGGATTGGTTTGAGCCTAGAAACCAACCGGGCCCCCAGAATAGAAATGCTAATAACTCACAGACCGGGCGTCTCATTGATGCACTGTCTACCACGTTGGGTTTATTTTTATGAGACAGAACTATGTTAATGGTCAAATATAGAATTCATGATAGTTGATGTATTGACACTGGGATCGAGGAGCAGACCCTCGCAGAGTCGAGCGTGCTATGTGCGGAAACCTTATGGCTGGCTACGTCTAAGATGACAGGATCCTCTGTTGGTTAGACATCGACGATACTGTACCAGGATCATCCGTGTGTTCGACATTGATGACTTCTATACCAGGATCCTCCATTGGTTTGACAGTGGTGAATTCTGTACCGGGGTCCTCCATGGGTTTGACAGTGTTGAATTCAATACCAGGATCCTATGTGGGTTCGACAGTACTGATATTGTTCTAGGATCATACATGGGTTCGACATAAGAGATAATTTAGAGGCTACATCTATTCATCTCTACCCATCTTCATGTGTTATATACCTGTGTGTGTTGAGTCTTGTATTTCAGATGTTATCACCTAGCTGATCGACTTTAATTCATTTGAGGACTGGGTTGTGCATGCGCTTGAGAGTGGGAGCTGGATTGTGACTGGTAACATAGGTATATGTATTGGTATATAACGAAGTTGGGTTGGTTGATACATCATGATTGTATCTTTTTTCATTGGGTTTTCCTTAGTGGATTCTGGGATATATTCGGGGGTATCAGGTTCCCCTACTGAGTATTGTTATACTCACCCCTATACAGGCTTCGCCTGCACCTTGTTGTGTTCTTTTCTAACGATGGTCAGTAGTGATTGAGGCTGAGGGTGATGGAAAAGAGGATCCTCGGAGCTGGACTAGACGAGACATACTTTAGGGAATATTTTTTCAAGTACTATACCAACCCTTCAGTTAGGATTCTCCGGTGGATTATCTATGTGATGTTTTCCCATTTTACATGTACATGTACTTGTTGTTCAGTTGGGTTTTTATTCTTGCCCACATACTTTCAGCACACTTTTCTTTTCTATTTTCGAACTTGTTGCTTCTACTGCTTGTGTTCAGACTACGTGAGTTACATGTTAAAAGGAAATGCCTGTCATTTTTATCAGGGATTCTCCATTGGTGCTAGTTGCCTTCCCCTGGCCTATGGATAGAGGGAATTGGGTAGTCAGGGCACGGGCCACGAGGATGGGTCATGACAAATTGGTATTAGAGGACTCAGTTCTACCACAGAACATTGAATCTAATTATTTTAAAGGCAACCGTATTAAGTGTTTTGGGTGTGGATATCATTTTAGGGAACTGATTTTTGTGTGGTGGCTGACGTATCCATACATTACGACTCCGACTTCTGATTTCCGACTCAGTGCACAAAAATACCGATTACGTGTGTATTTACATTGAAAAGTTTTCTTCGTGATTACTTTGAGTCCGCTCACCAGGTATACTATTTTATCTATGTTTCAACTGTTTCTTTTCTGGATGGCCCCACGAAGGTAGCCAGCTAGGGTTCCGGGATTAGTACGAGATGGTAGCCCACCGAGCAATGAGGCCTCGGTGCAGGGCCCCATCACATCGGATGTACCAGCAGTACCACTATCTATTGGGCCACCGATACCACCCACTCCAGAAGTAGAGATTTCACACTGTCTGCGTGTATTTCATGAGTTCCCATGCCATAGGGCGCCTAGGTTCCGGGGAGAGACGGACCCACAGGAAGCTGAGGATTGGATGGATGTTTTTATGAGAGTTTTCAGATTTGTAGCTACCTCGGCCAACCTTATGGTGATCCTTTCCGCGATTCTCCTGTATGAAGAAGCATGCAGATGGTGGAGCCTGATCCTCCAGGTGCATGTTGAGGCATCACTACACTGGGTGGACATCGAGAGTCACTTCTGGTTAGTGTTTGTTCCACCCTACCTTCATGCGGTTGAGATACAGGAGTTACTGTATCTACAGTAGGGTAGCATGATGGTAGCTCAGTACTCAATGAGGTTCACCGATCTCTCACGATACTCCGCATAAATGGTGTAGGGCCCATTATTTAGGGCTCGAACCTTCAATAATGGACTCATGCATGAGATCAAGTCTTCGATGATCTCCCTCAACATCCCGATGTAGGCGGGGGTGATGGAGCGAGCCCTTCTAGTGGGGAGTTTTCTCTTTAAAAAGACACCAGCAGTGAAACCCACCACAGGGAGATACATAGTGGAGTTTTCTATAGCCAGAAGTCGGAAAATGTCGTAGAGGTCTAAGAAAACTGGGCCATCAGGTGGGAGACCCCAGGATATAGGTTCGGTTGTGAGGGGCACACAAGTCAGAGCCAGCCATATGTAGAGCAGGTAGTGCTATGCATGCATCTGGAAGGGTCACATGGCTTAAGACTGCCCAACCTGCCATCCATATGAGTAGCATACAGTAGAGGGACCTCCTAGGAAGAGGCAGAGGTACAACCGTGGTGGTCCTCCTAGAGCAGGAAGATGTGGCATAGGAGCTGACCGAGTAGCAGGTGGTGGACGACGTTTCGAGGCCCTACCAGCACCACCGCCATGAGGTCCACCCCGACCAAAGGGAACTGGCGAAAATAGACGGGCTCAACTCCAGGAAGTCAAGGTATATGACCATGGCATACCTGAGATGATTCAAGGTACTATCGTTGTCTACTTCACCCTTGATGCAGTACATATAGGCAATGGTCTGAGTCAATATTTTATTTCTGCTTCCCTCGTTCGGAGCTCGGAGATTTCGACAGATCCATTGGCTCGATCCATATGACTAGAGACTCATATGGGAGCAGATTTAATGATTACGAACTGGTTCCGGTAGTGTGATTGTTGGCGCCAAAACATTTCCCCAAAGGAAGGGACGAAAAAGAAGGCTGGCACGCTGCCTCGCGAAGCACCGACGCGAAGCACCGACGCGAAGCACCCCGAGCATCGCGGTCTCGCGAAGCTCCAGATAAGGTAACTCTCCGCGAATGCATTTGAAGTTCGCGAGCCCGCCGCAAAGCTCCAGAGGCGGTAACTCTCCGCGAACACATTTGACGTTCGCGAGCCCACCGCGAAGCTCCAGAGGCGGTAACTCTCCTCGAACGCCTTTGACGTTCGCGAGCGTGCCGCGAAGCACCTGAGGTGGCGCGTGAGTTCTGCTTCGCGGCGCCCCTTCCCTATAAATACTGGACTCCCCCTGAGTCCCGCGGACAGAAAATCCGACCTTTCGGCTTCTCCTCTCCCGAATCGTGAATCACTCTTTTCCCCGGGAATCCTGAGCTCCGCGAGGTACTTATACTTCACGTGACTCCCTTGCTTTGTCTCGTTTTGAGCCCCTCTTCCGAGAGGGATGCCTTTCGTGAAGCTCAAGGGCCTTCGCAAAGGAAGGGGATTCCCAAGGGAACCCGGGCAGCCGTGGAGCGTTTATGCTTCACGAAACACCAAACCTCTACTAGTGATCCCTATGCTAAGGTAGGATCGCTACACATCGCGAAGCACACTGCTTCGCAGCACCCTGCTTCGCGAGGCACCTCTTCTTCGCGAGGCAGTGCTCCGCGAATACTGTTCCACTTCACGAAGCACCCTCCACTCACACCTATGCCCCGTGTTAAGGCCAAGGCACTCCTCTTCACGAAGCACACTCCTTTTCTTGGCAATTCCTCTTCCCGTGCGACCCTCCAGGTATGCACGATGTGATTTCAAAGTCCAATGGACAATACCACTCGTAGTTTTGCTTCGCCTAATGCTTCTTTGCATAGGCACGCTAACGACTATTGATTTTTCGCATAGCCACGCTAACGTGGTCACCTCGATGGCTCACTCCACAACCCCCCTTGACCATGGCCTTGCCAGTACCTTCCCTCCCCCAAGGACCAAAGGGTACCGGTTATGTAAGTCCTAGGGGTGTGGAGTGAACCCACCTCGTCCGAGTTGCAGGAAGTTAAACTGCCAAGCATAACATCCTCAACACATGACGTTAAACTGTGAACCGACCTCGTGCCTCTCACAAAGGGTCACCCCACCTCGAACATTCTTTACACCACATGTCTCCACAGGAGTGGAATCACCCATCCACAAGGGATGATATCCTCTTTATTGGAGTGGCGTATGTTCATAGGAGAAGGGCGACCGTAGTTCCCCAACGGATGGTTGCACCCCTGCATCTCCGTACTTCCCCACTACCAAGGTCTGTGGAAGGTGTGATAGGGAATGAGGCACCTCCCATCATTGGTTTCGAATACCTCTTTCGATGCGCTTTGTCGCACTACGGGCCTCCATCCTAGAGTAAGTCCCAGCACCATGGGCCGCCTAATGCGTAAGCCCCTCTTTGCTTCTCACGGACACATCCTTCGAGACGTGATCGTCAGGTCCCTGCAACCTCTTGTTTCTCACACTGAGCATGACTCACGTGGGCTTAGAGTGAGCACCGACCCTGACCCCCACCCATAGAGAACTATGAGGACTTTCATCCTTGTCAAGGCATGATACGTAGGAAGCCTCCACGAGGTTCAAGCCACATTACTCGGTCGTTCGTTCACATCGAGTTTCTCCCCCATCCAGCATAACGATAAACTGCATGTCCCCATCCAGCATGATGATAAACTGCATGTCCCCATCCAGCATGACGATAAACTGCATGGCCTCCTCCAGCATGACGTTAAACTGCATGACCTCATCCAGCATGATGTTAAACTGTATGCCCTCATCCAGCATGATGTTAAACGGTATTCCCTTGTCCTGCATGACATTAAACTACACACCCATTTCAACTACGAGGTCTTTGATCAATTTCAAGGCATGGTACGTAGTAGCCTCCACGAGGTTCAAGCCCACCCATCATCCAATTAACATTGAGTTCTACCTTCGTCCAGCATGACGTTAAACTGCATTCCAGTCCGACGGCAAGCCGTTGTGACCGACCCGAACTACGAGAACTTTGATCTGTGTCAAGGCATGCTACGTAGGAAGCCTCCATGAGGTGCAATCCCAACAATAATTGGCCCAGACCATCTCTTTTTCGGTGTGCCAAGCCCCCCATTTTCACCCGAACAATGAGGACCTTGATCCATGTCAAGGCATGGTACGTAGGAACCCTCCCAGAGGTTCAAGCCCATCTCCCATCGGACCAAGGTCCCTCATTTACGTCAGTTCACCGACACCCACCGCCCATCGTTTATTCACGTCAGGGTTCACTACTGTCCCACATGACGTTAAACTGTATTCTATCAATCCTTTGAACTACGAGGACTTTGATCCATGTCAAGGCATGGTACGTAAGAAACCTTCCCAATGTTCAAGCCCACCACCAGTGGACCCCCGGGTCTACTTTCATGTCGGCTCACCACTGACAACCTTTGAACTACGAGGTCTTTGATCCATGTCAAGGCATGGTACGTAGGAAGCCTCCTCGAGGTTCAAGTCCATCTATCATTTGACCAGGGTACACTTTCACGTAGGTTTGCTGACAAATTCCATCATCCGAACTACGAGGACTTTGATCCATGCCAAGCCATGGTACGTAGGAAGCCTTCCAGAGGTTCTAGCCCACCATCCATCGGACCAAGGTCCACCTTCACGTCGGTTCGATGACGCATCAGACCAATGTCCACCTTCATGTTGGTTCGTTGACGCATGGGACCATGGTCTGCCCTTAAGTTGGTTTGCTGATGACATCCATCGGGCCAAGGTCCACCTTCACGTCGGTTCACCGACGAAGCCCCTCTGAACTACGTGGTCTTTGATCCATGTTACAACATGGTACGTTGGAAGCCTCCACAGGGTCCAAGCCCACCACCACTAGGACCCTCCTGGTCCTCCTCATTCACATCATTTCACTGATGAAGCCCATCGGACCAAGGTCCACCCTCATGCCGGTTCACCGGCACCATCCCGAACTACACGGTCTTTGATTCCCTACCACGGGGAAACGTAGGAAGCCCCATCAAGGCTCAATCCCAACTTCACTGTTGCCCTTGTGATGGTTCCTTGACATTCCCCCTTTCAATTTGTTCGTCTATCCATCATCCACCTTGATTCTCGCCCGGAACTTCATATCTCGGTGAGACCATGTCGGTACGCTCCCCTTCACAGCCACCCATGGGCTGGTCCCGGTATGGGCACCCCTTCAAGGGAAATCCCTCAATCCGATTCATTCTAGTTAATGCTCTGATTGGGCTGATCTGTCTCTACAGGACGTTAAACTCGCGGCGTACCCTGTGTTAAACACGGGAAGATGGGGAAAACCTCAGATATGTGTCTATGGAATATAATTCCCTGTGTTCGATGTGGGATTCCTCGGGCTTCCACGCCCTCGAGAAGCCCTGTGACCAGGGATAATAGACAGACATGCTAGGTTCCCCAGCATCCAGACACGCTACTCATGCCTCAACGTGACTACTCCCCCGACTGAAGGTTGTTGCCCTGAACGGACCCTTTGGAATGTCCCGACAGAAGCATTGTAATTAACCGGAGTCCATGGAAACATGGAACTGGGAAGAGTTTCACGAACAACATATTAAATCTATGACGGAGACCCGGACTAGGGGACGAGTTCTGAGGAGGAATCCACGGAAGGAAGAACCGACATCCCATCATTCTGTTTCAATCAAGGAGTAGACGTCCCTGAATAAGGAACGAATGCCGCCCACCTTTGGAAAGCGGGGATGCGGGGCAACAAGCAGCGCGTCCTCCGCAAACGAATGTGCGTGCCCCGGTGAAAGTGTCGGAAACAGAAATGGTGAACCCAACGTGAAATTCTTCTCCTCAATGTGTAGATTAGTAGCGTTCGAGACACTAGTAGATTGACGTGTCACCGGATCCAGATATCTGGCGCCTGGTCCCACCAAGAAAATGGCAGGCATGTCATGAAACTCACTAGAAGTCGGGGCAGTAGAACGTGGGGCACTCCGTTCTGCAGCGTGTTGGCGTGGATCCTTCGTATAGACGTGGAGAATGGAAGGACACTGGGGCACTGGTTGTCAATCCTTTTCCTCACAATGCTGATGAGTTGATCCCTTCGTTTCCCAGGAACCAGGTTGCTGTTACAGGGACACGATCACCGCCCGCTCGCCTACGCAGGGGAAACGGCAACACCGCCACAGCCACCCCGCATGGCACCACTACCGCCACGATGGCTGCCACATTGCGGAATACGGGGCACCCACGTCCCCTTTCCCCATCATAGGTCATCCAGCGAAGGGTGATCAATAACCTCGTATGCAGGTACGAGGAGGAAGGGGTCATCCCAACTTGGGATATGGCCCGCTTGGACTTGGAGGCCTCCAGGCCCCACCGTCAACGCCACCCTAATAGGCCGCGTAGGGAGCCCCTACTCCCCACCCCAACGTTCAACCGTTTCGGGAGCCTGTCCCCGGAACGCCCTGACGACTCCTCGCCTTACGCAGATGAGGCGTCCGTCGTCTGGCTCAGCCCGATCAGGGTCTCGACCCAAGGGCTCCAGGCAAGAGCTCCCGTCCGTCCGCGTCAGTGCCGCCATCCGACTCCATAGGAAGAACAGGCAGGCCATGCACCTGCACCACCTATGCCAGCTCGTCTGACCCGACATCAACACCGGGCCCGGGCTGAGGACGCTCGCCCAGGTGAGTCGACGTCAACTACTACAGTGGCCCGAGCCACCGCCGATGTGCATCATGGGGCCCCTGCATACACTGAGCATTGGCCACTCCTTCTCCCAACCAGGATCGAGACCCCAACCGCCCCACGGGCAGGCTGGGTTGACTCTCTGGGTTGTAGGCCTGAGTGGTGATCGTCGTGAACTAACCCGCGGTGATGTCCCCCCGTACGAAGGCCCTCCCCATACCACTACTCCACAGAGCGAGGGCGTTCCCCGCTCCGAAGCTCGTTATGGAGGTATGCCCCATGCTACCCCCTACCTGATGGAAGACCTGCCCCACGACTATGACTCTCAGTGCGGAAACCTTTCCTGCGCCCACTATACAAGGTATGGAGTCCATCCTCTTGCCCCTGACCACCGATCTGAAGGAACCGTCCATCCGGTCCTTCTCCAACGTGGGGGGCCTCCCTACATCATCTCTGCAATTGGAGAAGGTCCTCCTCGCCCCGGAAACTCGAGGAGTGAAGGTCAGCCTCGCTCCGCCTGCATCGACCATGGAGGTCCTCTTGCTCCTGCCGGTTCCAACAGAGGCTCCGTCCACATGGGTTCTATTCATGGTGGTCCTCCCCATGTCCTCTTCGACATTTTCCCTGGTGCCCCTCGTACTTAGGCTATCTCGAGTGGGGGCCCCCTCCGCCACGGTGCCAGCACCGCCCCGAGGCTACATGATGAAAATCAACCGTGTCCCGAAGAGCCACCCCAGGGTAGGAGAGCGGGTCGTCGCTGCCACAAGAAGAGTCCTGTGAAGGCCCGAGTGGAGATCAAACCTGCCCGCTTCTCCGACTCTGAAGAGGAATGCGACTCAGCGATGGAACCTTCTCCTCGCTCCTCCGTATCAAGGACTGGGGTAGGAACCAGGCGTGTTAGCCTCATTCTCCCGGAATATGAGGTCCACCAGATTCTCATCTCTCTCTACAGGTACATCCAGGATAAAGAAGTCTTGGGAATTCCGCAAGTCTCGACCACGCAATCACCACCATTGACACCAGAAGCGCCATATACCTCTACCAGAGATCACAGAGAGCTATTTTGGGGGCCAACGGCGTTAGAGCGACGACATGACCTGTCGCAGGTAGCCGTGACTCCTGTTCTGGAAGCTGTGGCTATCAGCCCATCATATCATGACATCGTGGCCAGGTCACCTCACTCTTCAGAGGATGGCCCAGATTTCGGCGGCCAGTCATCTCGTTCGTTGTATACTCTGCCGCTGAGTTTACTATCCCAGAGGTCCACCTCGGTACCGCTATCGGTACCTCAGCCACCCCCAGTTGACGAGTGGGGAAACACAGGGCCTGACCCCGAGTCCGAACCCAGGAGCTTTTGGAGTATTCTCGCAGCGGACCACTTCCCAGAGAAATTCTGGCTGATGGCGGCGCTGAACTTTCGCGCACCAGAGTCACTTACCCCTGAAGAAGTGGGGTGCTTTGGTCGAACCCTATGGGTGACACACTTCAGCCTTCGTTATGAGCAGGTGGAATACCCCAGATGTTAAGAGAACTTCGAAGAAATCGGCGAGCAATGCCGCCTGATCGATTTGGCGGCACTCCTTGTGGCCCAGCACCCTGAGTCGCCAGGCTGCCAGAGCGCCCTTAAACGGAAATGTGTTCCGAGTTTCAAAGTGCTCCGCAGAATCATCAGGGAAGCTACCCCCCATGTGCAAGTCCATGGTTGGGGACACTATGCCGCTATCCTCTTCGACCCTATCTGACGGCATCCGGATTCATTATGTGACATTGAGGACATGCCCTTAGGAAGAGTCGCGGTCCACATGGCTGACGTCGTTGACAAGGATGACGAGCTTGAATTTCTTGATGGAGACATCCCCCCCGAGGGAGTACCGCCACTGCTGGACCCATCAGGGAGGGTTACCCTTCAGTAGAGGAACCTACTTGGCCTCCCCGTACCCACCGAGTCGCTGGTTCTCGGTCAAAATACCGGCAAGGGTAAGGAGCACGTCGGTATTGTCAAGCACTCCGACCCGTCTGCCCCTGTGCAGAAAACGGACGAAGATCCCGAGGAGGCCACATTACGCCAACAGCTTGCTAAGCAGAAGAGGCTAGTTGACAAACTATTCACTGAGCACCCTGTAGAGTGGCGACCTGTCTATGGTAATCCCAGGCTAGGGCAGCAGGGGCAGGAACAATTTCCCCACGGTGAGATGCCTCAGGGAAACCCTGATCATGCTACTTCTGTAGATAGGTCAGAAGCCGGAACATACGGCAAGAGGGCATGATACGTCTCGCCAAACCCCCCTGAGCGACGGGGCAATCTGAAGAATCCATTCTGGGTTACCCCAGTCGCCCCGCAGGTTGTTCCGCCAGTTGATCCACGAGCTGCCGAAGCCATCTACCATGTTGAGGAACCTGGCAATGAACTTGTAGTTCGGGATCCCTGTCAAGACAGGGACCCCCACCCAGATGATCTTATAGCGGAACTCACAGCTCGCCTCGAAGCGTTGGAAATGCGGTAGGTAGAGGTCCCACCGGATGGTAAGCCGTCTCCCGCGTGGGTGGATGATATGCCCGCACCCCCGGGTTTTGGGAACCCCACTTTCTTATCTTTCAACAGGGCATGGGACCAGCCGGAGCACTTGGCTCATTTTTCTTCCAGGTGTGGCCCCATGCTGGGGACCCCGGCTCAGCAAGAAGTCTCCAAGCTCCGATATTTCATACAGACATTGGAAGGTCCAGAATTCGTCTGGTACAGACAGCTCCCTATCGGATTGGTGACCGGTTGGGAGGATCTCCGTCGGTAGTTCCTATACCAGTTCAGCTCCACCACGCGGAAGACTAGCATTGGAGACCTCTTCAAGTGCAAGCAAAGGCCTGATGAGCAAGTCAGAGATTTCATCGCCCGGTGGAAGGGACTTACGTATTCCCTCGACATGCCACTGACTCAGGAGAAATTACTGATGATGTGTGTGGGGAATGTCAAGACAGAGCTGGTACCCTCCCTATTTACCCAGAACTACCCTGGAGGGTTCAAGGATTTCTCAGATAAGGCTCAGCACCTTGAGGAAGCTCTGCAACAGGCTCGTCAGGCACGTTTGTTGCCCCCTATGATCCCGGCCAGGAGGACCCCCAGGGCTGAACCCGCCACAGTGGCCCAAATAGAAGCCCCTAGGCAGCTGGAATTACTGCCAGCGGCACCATCCCCACAACCCCACAGAGGTCCTCCACCTCAAGCACAGGCTCCTGCCCAGTAGCCACGGCCTCAGAACCAACAGGCTCCCCCACACAATGTGCCACGACCACCCAGGCGAGACAATCAGGCACCGCCTCCTTGGCAGACCCCTCCGGCCCCTCGTCAGGGCCAGGCCCCCAGGGCCCCCTATCCGGAAAGAAGGCACCAGACATATTCGTTCAACGAAAATCAGGTCCCTGTCTAATTCCGAAGTTCTCTAGAGTAAGGGATTGTGCGCCTGCCCGAGTGCAAAAGGCCGGCAGAGGCGAATCTCACCGATCACCCCAACTACTGTCCTTATCATCGGATTATGGGGCATACCCTCAATAAATGCTATGTGTTTAAAGACTGGCTTCAAGACCAGGACAACAACAACATAGTTAGGTTGGGCCCGGCCCCAAAACAAGTGGCGGGTGTCTTTGTAGGGTCAGAGATCGGTAGCGACAGCGAAGGTGAGTGGCAGCAGGTTCCCAACCACGGATCCCAGAAATACGATGACTGGATGACTCGAAAAACCATCGCCCTTGCCCATGGAATCATCCGGGCATGCCTGAAGCTGCCAGAACCTTCAGAAGAAGTAGCCGGTACCTCTGCATCGTCTTCACAGACGACCTCTTCCCAGAAGGGCAAGCAGTAGAGATGCAAGAAGAAGCAACGCGCACCGCCGGTGCCGTCGTCATCCCGCACTCTCAGTGACTTTATGCCCTCTGAAATGGGGATTCCTCCCAGAATCCACCCGGTGGTGGATGACTCCTCGATCGACAGCCAGGGGTACGCTTCGGTTAACACCGTGGAGCTGGTAAATCCCTATATGACTCCCGACAAGGGGGAGCTCCAGGTGAAGCTCCCCAACATTTCCAGCCGACGTCAATGTCAGCGGAATCACAACCGCACCGGTCATCGAGGTACATCAGCAGGCACTTTCATCCAAGCTGTGCATGCTAGTGAGACCATGCAGTAGGCTCAACACAGAGCTCATCACGTGCAACCCCATCTAACGCCCTCATCTCTACCTCCACCGCTGTTTGTGCTATTGGATTTGGGAGAGCTTCCTCGTTCGTATCACAGTCAGTCTTTCCCGGCTACAGGCCAGCCTCCGCTATTCAATCCTAGTCTAGAGACTACTCTCCAGGCTTCAACCAGTAGGCAGCAGGATGTACCTAGTACTAGCCGATTACCGGTTCAACCAGTAGGACCTGCTATCCCTCCAAATGCCGAACGACCTCCTGTAGGCAGAGGTTCGCGTTTGTCATGAATGTATGATGTCCTGAAGCACATGGCCCGCATTCTGGCAAGGCTTTCTATCCTTGAGGCCCTTCGCCTATCATCCGAAATGCGTGAGGCACTCGCCGAGGCCCTAAGGAGCCCCCTCCAGTTTGAGACGGAGGTAGCAGCTGCAGAAGCCTTCCCTACCGAGACAATTGAGAACACCGAATTTCATGCAGTTATCTCGTTCTCTAGTGAAGATGAGGACCCTCCTATATAGCGGCATATTCTCCCACTGTACATCATTGGCCACTTCAATGGTGTGGAAGTCCACCGATGCCTCATTGACATGGGTTCCAGAATCAATCTAATTCTGACATGGACATTGAAAAACTTGGGTCTGTTTAAAGGTGATTTAACACCCTATGACCTCCGAATCCATGGGTACGACAGGACCGAGCAAACCCCAGTCGGAAAGATCCGCCTGAAGACTCAGTTCGGTGGCTTAATTTCCAGCACCGAGTTCATGGTAGTCTCTCAGGACACCGCCTACAACGCGTTGATGGGTAGGCCATGGATCCCTCTGCATGTAGCGGTCCCTTCGTCGTATCACCAGTGCCTCAAATACTCACTCAACGGTCGATTAGGCGTGATCCAAGGAGATGCGTCCCCTTTCTCTTCTTGTGAGGCCCGCTATCTGGATGCTGGTTATTACAAAAGTAAGGATAAGCAAATCCTAGCAAGTGAGGATGAACCCGCCCTGGTCACAAGTGATCCCTGGGAAAGCATGGATGACACCTACATCCTCCTAATCCACCGACTGGAGGCCACGCCCCCCGACATGGGGCAATGTTTTGTTGTTTCGGTTACACAAGGAAGGAATGTTCCCGTGTCCAAGCGACGATGGAAAATCACCTCGTACTCATACATCAACTAGGCTCAGGTGATCCCAGAACCTCCTACCCTGTATGGTACCGGAATGTCAATATTATGACAACGGCGGTACGCCATACGTGTCTCTTCTATCGGGCTGGAATCCACCGACTCAGGCCGACACGTCACTACTGCTTTGATATCATCAACCGTGTCCCCTTAGGCCGAAGGCCAGATGGGATAGGATCGACTACCTTCATTGCTATGGTCTCAATGGCGAGTGAGTCTCCTGATATGATGACCACTACAGCCCAAGCTGGCACCAGCTGCCCCTCAGTCTTTGATAGCCTAGAAGCATCTCCTGTCGCGGGAAATCCCCCCATGGGTGGGGAGGAAGACCTGGAGGATGCTCCCCCCGCATTTGAGGAAGGCGTCTCTGCCACCGTTGATGAACTGGTACAGGTGAACCTTGGTAGCGAGGCAGACCCAAAACCCATATTGATTAGTGCAGCCACGTCCCCCGAGGAGCGGCAACATTGCATAGACTTCCTCAAAAAACACCGTGACGTGTTTGCCTGGAGTTACAACGAGATGCCAGGACTAGATCCCCAGGTAGCCGTTCACAGTCTAGGCCTCTCGGAAAACCATCGTGGATTTAAGCAGCCTCCCAGGAAGATGCACCCTTATCATGGTGCTATGGTTGAGGCCAAAGTTGACAAGCTTATCAAAGCCAACTTCTTTAAGGAAGTCCAGTACCCCAAGTGGATTTCCAACATTGTGCCAGTCAGGAAGAAGAATGGGCAGATCATAGTCTGCATCGACTTCCGCGATCTTAATCGCCACTGCCCAAAGGATGACTTCCCACTCCCGGTGACGGAGTTATTGATTGACGCCACGACCGGGTTCCAAGATCTATCTTTCATGGACGGGTATTCAGGGTACAACCAGATCCAGATGGCCCCCTAAACTGAGGATTCCACTGCCTTCAGGGCTCCGCAAGGTACCTTTTGCTACCAGGTTATGCCGTTCGGTTTGAAAAATGTAGGTGCCACTTATCAGAGGGCCATGCACTGCATATTCATGACGATTCTGGAAACGTTGGTGGAATGATACGTAGATGACCTATTGGTCAAATCATGTCAGTGCCAGGACCATATCAATGACCTCGAGAAGGTGTTCGGTTTCCTCCGTTCTCGTCACCTGAAGATGAACCCGTTGAAGTGTGCTTTCAGGGTCACCTCTGGGAATTTTCTGGGCTTTGTTGTCAGATACTGAGGTCTTGAGATCGGCCCAGAGAAGATCAAGGCCATCAGTCAAATGCCTCCCCCGAGCAATATTCGGGAACTTCAAGCCCTCCAAGGCCACTTTTCCTATATATGCTGATTCATCGCAAATCTGGCCGGCAAGTGTAAGCCCTTTTCCCGGCTCATGAAGAAGGGCGCTACCTACAAATGGGATGAGGAGTGTCGGACCGCCTTCAAGGAAATCAAGCAGTATCTGCTCCAACCTCCAGTCTTGATGCCACCCGTCTCCAGAAAGCCACTGGTCCTTTACGTGACCGCCCTGGAAAGATCCCTTGGTGCACTGCTCGCCCAGAAGAATAACGAGGGTACTGAGAACAGTCTCTACTATCTCAGTCGCATGCTTCTCGATACAGAGGTCAGATACTCCCCAATCGAAAAGATCTACCTTGCGATCGTATTCGCCATGCAAAAGTTGAGACATTACCTGCAGCACCATGAGGTGGAATTGGTCTCCCGGGTAGACCCACTGAAGTACATCCTGAACCGCCCCATGCTGACTGGCCGACTAGCACATTGGGCAGTGATTCTCTAGCAGTTTGATATCTGGTTCGTACCTCAGAAGGCCATTAAGGGACAGGAATGGGAAGACTTTTAAGATGCCCATCCAACCTCCGCGGATCAATCCCTAGACCTAGATTTTCCTGATGAGACGATCCTCTCAGACGATCATGCCATCCCGTGTTGGCAAATTCATTTCGAAGGCGCCTCCCGGAGCCCCACCGGTAGGCGGATCAACGATCCTAAGCTCAACAGAGTGGGACTGTGTATTGTCTTCATTACCCCGACGCAAGCCGTCCTCCAATACTCATTCCTGTTGTCAGAAGGCTGTACAAACAATGAGGCAGAGTACCAGGCTCTCATCACCGGTCTCGAGTTGGCCCTTAAGATCCATGTGCCCCATCTATATGTGAAAGGAGATTCTAAGCTGGTAATCAAACAGGTTAATGGTGACTGCGTCATTAGGAAGCCGGAGCTTGTTACATTGCTGGAGTACACCCTCCGCGTAATGGCCCAGTTCTCTTCTTGACCAAGGGTTACCCATGTCCCATGGTCACAGAACGGTCAAGCAGACGCCTTGGCTGGCTTAGCCACGTCGCTCGCAGAACCCGAGCAAGATGATTGGATCATACATGTGGAACACCAGAGAGTCATCGCCCCCGTAACCCAAGAGGACAATGATGGCCTGCAGATAAGTCATCCCACTTCCGGACCCTCTACGTCAGGGGCCCCGGGATCGTCAGACACAGTGGATGAATCCACTCCCGACTGGAGGGCAGCTTTTGTCGAGTATCTCCAAAATAGTCTCCTCCCGAACGACTGGGCTGAGCGCGAGCGAATCCGACGCCGCGCGCTGCAATTTACCCTTCGGAGCGGCCCTACTCTTGAACAGATACTTTATAAGAGGAGCTTCGATGGTGTCCTACTCCGTTGCATTCAAGGTGTAGAGATTCTCAAGTTATGCAAGAGGTTCACGCCAGTTCCTGTGGCACCCATCAAGCTGGGCCGAAGCTGTCCCATCAAATCTGGAGGTTGGGGTACTTCTGGCCCTCTATGATCCACGATTGTATTGGATATTCCAAGAGCTTCCACGCGTTTCGAGTTCATGCCAAATTCTTGTATCGGCTGCCGGAGCCCCTCCACCCCACCAAGTACTCTTGGCCATTTGCGGTATGGGGACTTTATGTAGTGGGACCGTATCCACCGGAAACAGCCCGCTAGTGTAGGTTCATCCTGACTGCTACATATTTCTTCTCCAAGTGGGTAGAGGCAGTTCCACTCAAAGAGGTCAAGGACCGTTCCATCGTCGACTTTGTGAGCTCCAATAATATCCACAGGTTTGGGGTCCCTCACGCCGTCCTCGCCGATAATGGAACCATCTTCTGAGCGACTGAACTAAAGAAATTGTACGCTATGTACGACATCCTTTCGAACCATACCTCCTGCTACCATGCGTAGGCAAACAGACAGATCGAGGCGTTCAAAAAAACCCTCTCTAACATTCTGCTGAGGATGGTTGGTCAGAACAAGAAAAGTTGGCCGGAAAAGCACCCAATGCCCTCTGGGCTTACCGGACGATGACTCGTAACTCTACCCAGGTGACCCCATATTCCCTGGTGTATGGAGCTGAGGCCATCCTACCCGTGGAGATCAAGATACCGTCATTACGCACTGTAGTCTATGATCACCAGACATCAGATGAGGTAGCCGAAATCCGTCTAGCTGAATTAGAAGCACTGTAAGAGAACCGGCTTCATGCCCTGCACAATATGGAAAGGCATCAGGATAAGATAGCGAGGGCCTTCAACAAGAAGGTTTGTCACTGTTCTTTTCTACAGGGCGACCTGGTACTGGCCCTTCGAGCGCCAATGATTCCCTGTAGGAAACCGCCCAAATTAGAACCCAAATGGGAAAGGCCTTATATCATCCATAAGGTTTACCCCAATGGAGCATACTCCTTGGTGACCACGGATGGAGAGCGTGTAACCCCTCCCACCAATGCCAAGTTCCTCAAGAGATACTTTGCCAAGGGAAAAAGGGTCATGCATGACCTTAAACTGCAAGAGGGTCCCGCATGACCTTAAACTACACGTTAGGGTCCTGCACGACCTTAAACTGCATCTTCGCCCTGCAAGACGATAAACTGCAAGATGCACCCGCATGACCTTAAACTGCACGTTATGGTCCACACGACCTGAAACTGGAAGGTCCTGCACGACCATAAATTGCATCTTCGTCCTATAAGACGATAAACTGCAAAATGGTTCGAGATATATGACATTAAACTAATATCTCCCCCCATCCTTACTGCAAGACGTTAAATTGCAAGCCAGTCAGGCCTTCCTGACCGAGGCTCAGCCTCAGGCCCCTTGGCCTCCTCGGGCCCATGACACCTGTCTTACTGCATGACGTTAAACTGCATGCCGGTCAGGACTTACTGACTGAGGCTCAGCCTCAGGCCCCTTGGCCTCCTCGGGCCCACGACCCCCATCTTCACCGCGAGACGTTAAACAGCAAGCTGGTCAGGTCTCCCTGACCGCGGTCCAGCCTCAGGCCCCTTGGTTTTCCCCGACATACCCTCTTGTGGGATTGTACGGTATGGTGTGGGACTACATCCCCATTCATGTCGGATTACTTGTCGTACATTACATGTCCCCAAATGATATTCTTCCTCATCCCGCATGACGTTAAACTGCATCTCAAGAACTATGTGTGGCTTGATTCTCATCCTCATGAGATACGTAGGAACGCTCGGACGCCTCGTCTTGAGCCCAACCCCCAGATTTTCTCTTCTACTATCCCCCCCTGGGAATAGTTTCCTTAGAGGATATATGTGTAGCGGGGAGTAGGATTTCTTTGCCCTGCTCATACAACCCCGCTCACACAAGGATTGTAAGGGTTTCACCATGTGCCCACTCCCATTCTTCTATCCTCCCACTTCCTCACCGCATGACGCTAAACTGCATGGCCTTCAAGAACTATGTATGGATTGATTCCCATCCTAATGGGATACGTAGGAATGCCCGGTCATTTTTTCCGTTGACCCAGCCCAAAAGCCAAAATCTTCCCCTCTGTTCAAGACATGTCAGGGTGCACACTTTTACCCCAACTCTCGTCGAGCAAGCCTCAACCCGGCTGCACATCCCCCCTGGAGATGTTTGACTCTTTCGTGGATGGATACAACTATGCTTCACCCACTCCTTGACTAGGATTCCATCATTTTTGCACACCCGAAGGGACCCCCATGAACTGCCTGGATACTACGCCCAAGGGCTCTCCTACCGATATGGGCCAACGCCCCCGAGGGTTTTCAAGCAACAAGCCGATACAAGTCCCGCGTTGCGAATTTGGTCAGTGGTCAATGCTCGTTTTTTTCTCCCATATCAGGTCACCATAGGAACGCTGTGTTTTGAACATGGTCAACAGTGTCCTGGATCTTCGGGTCCACCCCGAGATGTCCCAAACATCGAGTGCAATGATTCGTTCTGCCCCATCCCGAAGTGACAAACTTCCCCCGGGTGGTGCTAGCGATCGGGCCCACGACCCCGATTCCCCTATAATGGGGTGTACGGTGTGGTGTGGGACTATTTTTTCATTCACTTCGGGATCATGTACCATGTCGTACGCCTTCCCTTACGAGGCTCAGCCTTAGGCCCCTTGGCCTTCTCGGATCCCCGGCCCCCGTCCTCATGTAAGACGCTAAACTGCAGACCCGTCAGGCCTTCCTGACTGATGCCTGACCTTAGGCCCCTTAGCGTTCTCGGGCACCTCCGCCCAACCTCTTACCTAGGGTGTACGGTGTGGTGTGGGACTATGTCCTCATTTACGTAGGGATCTTGTTCCATGTCGTACTTCTTCCCTTATGAGGCCCAGCCTCAGTCCCCTTGGCCTCCTCGGGTCCCCGACCCTCGTTATCATTGCAAGATGTTAAACTGCAAGCAGGTTGGGCCTTCCTGACCAATTCCTAACCATCAGGCCCCTTGGCCATTCCGGGCCCTGGCCCAGGTCCTCTCTTATAGGAGTGTATGGTGTGTTGTGAGATTATTTCCTCATTCACGTCGGTTTATTCGTCGTACAATACACCTCCTTTGTTTGGGGGAATATTTCTCCCCCCCTCATCCTATATGACATTAAACTACATCTATAGAACTACGCGTGGCTTGATTCCCATCCTCACGGGATACGTAGGACCATCTAAATGTCTAGGATTCGGGTCCAGCCCCATCTCTCGGGAATCTTCATCCCATCTTGGCCCCTTGGCCTACCCTTCCTCCATGAGAGGATTACATGGTGTGTTATGGGATTATGTCCTCATTAATGTCAGTCTCATAATGACCACACCATGTATCTCTCACTCCTGAGATGTTTCGTCGACCCCTTTTCAGTGGTTCACCAATGTTCCTAAGATTACTCTGGCTTATTACCTGGAATGCCAAGATTTATTCGGACACGTCCGCACTCGCTTTCCATGCTTGGTGTATCACTTCATCAGGGCTTCCACCATCTTTCACACCCGGAGGGACCCCCAAGAACGGCCTGGATACTATGCCCAAGGACACTCCTACCGATACGGGCCAACGCCCACGAGGGTTTCGGACAACAAATCGATAAAATCCCGCGTTGCGAATATGGTCAGCGGTCGATGCTCGTTTGTTGTTCCCACCTCAGGCTAACGCGATATTGACGCTGCGTTTCCACCATGGTTAATAGTGTTCATCTATCTCCACGCCAACCCATTAAGCCCAAAATGTCAGGTACACAATTCACACCCTTCATCACTTCATCATGGCCAAGTAGAGTCTCGGAACTCTTGGTACTTTTCCTCCGTGCACATCTGCATGATGGGGAAATAAGCTGCGTCAAAGGTTTCCTTTGGGGCTCTATGTCGATTCCCCTCTTATGGACACCCTATGTATTGTGATGAGGATTCCCCCCTTGTTTCCCACACCGAGTGTAACTCACGTGGGCTTAGGGTTCGGGTTGACATCTACGCTAATTTGGGAGGTTGTTACCATTAATGGTCCGAGCTGTAAGACCATAAACTAAGATCCATCTGGAACTATGTTCAGCTTGATTTCTATCCTCATGGGATACGTAGGACCACCCAGACGCCCTGTTTTCGGGTAAAACACATTAAGGGAGCCAGTCTCTCCCCTTGTTTCACCTCTTACCTCTATATAGGCCCCTCGGCCTAAGGTCACGTTCCCCGCATAGCATTTTCTCTGCTACGTCTGCGCTGCATGACAGTAAAATGCGCGCTTGGTCCTATCATACGACCCTAAACTGTGACATTATCGTCCTGGACGCATGACGAAAAACGAAACTGCATTGTGGTGACCTCGTTGTAGAGTACATCACGTTGGGTATTGGTCACGTTCCATGCCATTTTTCAATGCCCATCACGGCATGATCCTTGTGGCGACATCATGGCCTACAATTCTAGGCCTTTCGCTTCACAAAAAAAACTATTCACCTTAATGAACAAAGAATATTTATCAAATTTCGCTTCTTTCAGTGCAAGGGCCACGCCCGCGCTACCCTTTTCCTTTGGCAATTGTATCTTACAATGTCAACACTAATAACTACGTGTGGCTTTATTCACATCCTCATGAGATACGTAGGAGCGCCCGGGCACTCCACCACGGGCCCAGCCTAACCTTCGGGTTCGGTCCCTCGACTCGAGCATTTCCCCAGAGAACGCATGGTATGTAGGGCTTAAGTCCTCCTTTACGTTGGGTTTTGTTGACATGTGTACCCTGATCCCTTTACCCATTTATGGCCTAAGGTCCATCAAGAACTACGTAAGGCTTGATTCTCATCCTTACGAGATGCGTAGGAGTGCCCGGGCACTTCCCCCCAGGCCCAACCTAACTTTTTCTTTTGGTCCCGTGACCTAAAGCCTCTCCCAAGGGGGTCGGGTGGCGTGATATGGGATTACGTCCTTATTCACGTCAGGTTGTTCACCGCACCATTCACACCCCTATTCCCATTCACGCCAGGTGTTTGAGTTACTCCACCATGTGCCTCTTATGTCTCCTCCCATCCATGGTCCGAATTCTACATCCCTAAACTAAGATCTCCCTATGGGAAAGGAACTTTCTCCCTCTGTCTAATATGTCTCGTTGTTATATTCAGATGTGTTTTGACAAAGATCCCGAAATGTGGGATTTTCCTGGGGACATTCCCCTTGTCCCATGACCAAGCTTCATGAGCTCGCTATTTGGATCCTCATCCTCTTCCAAGTCCAAAAGGACCCTCGGACGACATGGACACTAGGCTTAAGGGCTCTCCATGAATTCTAGACCTAAGGTCCCTCCAATCGTTTCAGGCTAAAGTCCCTACGAATATCTGACAACATTTGTGACATGGTCCCGTGTTTATAACATGGTCAATGGTCAACCCTCATTTGTTTGTCCCCATTCTAGGCTAATGCGATATGGGTGCTGGGTTTCCGCCTCGGTCAACAGTTATCCTCTATCGTCACGCCTCCATCATCGGGATCTGAATCTCGAGCGCCATGATTCACACATTTCCATTTCATCGTGTTCAAGTGGAATCCCATCATACTCGGCTCTTTCTCTTTGCGCATCTAGGTGCGCTAAATGATCATGTTAGTGTCATTGGGCTGGTATTCACCGAGCGTCCCATTGCCCTAACCTGCCCCTTTTTGTCGGGAAATTCCCACCACTACTGCTTGTTTCCCACACCGAGTAGGACTCACGTGGGCTTAGTAGTTTTGACAGGATGTGTACCAACATAGTCGAGCTGCTCCTCATCCCACATGACGTTAAACTGCGCTTCCAGAACTATGTATGGCTTGATTCCCATCCTCATGGGGTATGTAGGAACACCCGACCACTCTGCTTCGGGCCCAGCCTAATCCTCACTCTTGGTCCCTTGACCAGAAAAGTTTCCTCCGGGGGTACGTGGTGTGATTTGGACTCCATGTCCTCATTCATGTCGGTTTCATATTTATCGCACCACACGCTCCCTGGGACCTTCCCTTTTATTCCACGTCCTATCGTATGACGTTAATCTATAGGAGTCCATGTGTCCTCAATGCATGGAACTAAACTACGGTTCTACCCTGAACAAGTTCAGGATTCCCCATGTTAATCATGTGATGCACCAGAACCTCTACCAGAGTGAATTTCACCTGTCAGTGCTGGTCTATGACTGCACTTCGCTTCCAGAACTACGTATAGCTTGATTCTCATCCTCATGGGATACGTAGGGACACCCTGGTATATTGCCTAGGGTCCAGCCCATAGAAATCATTAATCTAATCCTTCCCCTTTCCGGCCCCCTGGTTGGACCCCTTGCCAGAGAGGCCCTGTCCCAAAGAAGGAAGGATCCATGACCAAGCCAACACACCCATCTGGCGTACTCCCACCACGGTGGTGTAACTACATAAGTGTTGGATTCTGTTTGGACAAACCATCACTCCATATTATACGCTTTGTGTTCCCCTTATTCGGACCATCGTCCCCTTTCATGTCTCACGGGACCCTCTAACGGCCTGGTCTCATGCCGCATCGGCTCACCTACCATCATGGGCCAACGATCCAGAAGACTGGTCATGTTTGGAAGGACCCCCTAACAGTACGGATGATTGACCTATGGTCCGCCAACTGTCCTGGGTCAATGTCCCGAAAGATTTACCGACAATATTTGTGACATGGTCCCGTGTTTCGAACATGGTCAACGGTTGACCCTCATTTTTTCCCCATTTCAGGCTAACACAGTAAGGATACCGCTTCTCCTCCATGGTTAACGGTTTTCCGTTATTGTCATGCCATCCCCACATTATTCCGAATCATGGGTGTCGTGATTCACACTTCCCATTTTCGTGTGTTTGGACCAATTTCAGCGCCCCTGGCATTGCACCGTTCGTGCATAAGAGCATGCTGAAGAAACGATAATTCGGTTGTACTGAAACTTCCTTCTCCGGTCAAGCCTCTCCCATATTTTGGATATCCGGACTTGTGATCCGAATCCCGGATGCCCGGATCATGGTCTCCACTCCAATGTTAGGTTGGACGAGAAGGCAACTATCTCCTATTTCTCACATCGGGCACGACCCACGTGGTCTTGGTGAATTGTCGCAGAACGTCCCGCAAACATTGTAGGGATGTAACAAGGCGATTCAAATAGTGGAAATCGTGTGCGCTACGGCATCCAAAACAAAGAAAAAAAATTGAAGCATGAAAGTACCAATAAAAGGTTTTTGGTTTGTTACAATACCCAGGGGTCGACTCCCCCCATGGATGGGTTGACCCCGTTAAAAGAGCGTTTCAGCTCCTCCACCCGTTGGCTTGTGGCATCCAAGGCTTTCTGGCAATGACTCAGCTCACGCTCCTCCTCAGCAGTGGCAGGGCGCAGTTCGTCAGCCTTGGCTTTGGCCCTCTCTACGCCAGCTTGAACGGCAGCCATCTTTCCAGAGGCCTGCCTCATATGCTCTTCTGCCTATACTAGCTTGGACATCAACCGTGAGATCAGCTCAGACTGTGCATTAAGAGAGGCTGAAAGCTTATCTGCCTGGGTCTACATCTGTTGGGCCTCGCCTTCAGCCTCCTAGAGCTTCTTGATGTTGGTCTCCTTCCTCCGCTGCTAGCCCATGCTGAGCCCACGATCATGCTCCCGGATCTTCTCAGCCATAAGATCTCAGATGAGTGCGTGAGGACTTTGGGCATCCACTCCCCAGTGCACAGTTCGTGCAACCGAGAGCGGAGTCTATCCATTTCGACCAGCCATTGCGCTTGGGGGTGTCCTTGATGAAGCGTGTGATTAGCTTCCACGACCGGCGGTGGACTATGCTATTGTCTTCCTCGTCGGAGGCTGTTTCGTACAAGTCTGCGTGATTGGCAGGCTCGTACGCGGGATACGCCCGCAAGAAATCCTCGGCAGGATCTGCATCTGGTGTTGAATCCAGTACGACACATGGTGCCGAAGCAGGCATGACAGGACTGGGACCGACCGGTTGATCCTCCTCATCAGAGTCCACCTCGATGACCTCAGGCGCGACCCTGCTGGTAGTCCCGCCAGTGATAATGTGTTTTTCAACTTGAGGAGGTGGGGGGACTATCGCCACCATCACCGGCATGCCCCTAGGAGAGAAGCCACCAGACATCCCGACTAGTCTTTCCGCAGCACCCCACGCCAGTCGGAGAACTGTACGACAGAGAGGAACATAAACGTTAGATGGCGTAGTCTACATGTGACGACAAGGAAACCAGTAGAGGAAACTTATGGAGATCGACCTCCTGGCGCTTCTCTTGAGCCGGTACTGATGGGACCCCGAGGCGAGGCCCTCCGTATACTGTTGGAAGGTCTGGAGATTCTGGAGGAGCCACCTCGGGTGCTCTGGCCCCACCAGATGCAGAACTAAACACAGCCATAGGCTCGGGTTCTGAAGGTCCCACATCATCACCCACTGAGGGGCAAGAACGAGGCCTGCGAACAAGTTCCTCCTACATGGCTCAAAAATCGGTGATAAGTCCATAGTGGCCTGAGAACAGACCATAAGGAAAGAAGTTCGGAATGCTACCTCGAGAGCCTCTGCAAAATTGTCGGAATCTGAGCCCTGATCTCCGACCTCGCCCTCCTCCAACGGGCTCCCACCTCTAGCCTCATCCTCCCGAGAGGAGTCCTCTGATTCTTCTGGAAGGGGGAAGTGCTCCCTCAGATCGGCAACCAAAAACCGTGGGGGGACCGTTTGATTCAACAGTACCCTCACCCGGTCTTTCATTGGGTGAGGGACGCCACTGGAGTGGACGTAATCCTCATGCTCGTCCAGGTATTGCTCTGCCTCCGTCGAAGACGCCATGAATCCAGTCCGGACTGGGCCTATGCCTGGTAATTCCATCCCGAGGTGATTTAGGTGGGCCCATATCTCGGGTGGGCGGAGGAATTGTCGGTTGACATCCCAAATATCCCAGGGTTCTGGGAAGATGACATCCTCTTCCATGTCGATATGACGCAGCCACTTCCCTGGAGCCTGAGTGGATATCCTACGGAATCCCCTCGGTGGCTGCCCCTCCGGATGGCCCTACTCTTCCGGAATCACCGGATCCACTGCTGCTGCCACACCCTAGGCCGGTGCGGGTCTCGCCGCCATGGCAGCCCCGCTACCGCGAGTGGCCCTAGCTACCCTCCGAACCCGACCTCGAGATAGAGGAGGCCCACCGTCACCGACCTGAATAGTCGGTTGCTTCAGCATCTCCCCTGGGTAAGCAACCTCCCAACTAATGGCATACTCCCTCACCAATCTGAAAGCGGTGGTGGATGGATGCAATGCAATTTGCATCTTCCCATCTTCCCATGTGAACATGATCCATAGCTGCCTCATCACACATGGGTGCTCCTCGTGACGCACCTCACAGTAGACCTGCAGGGTCTGCCACTGGAGGCACCAGAACTGCCTCGAAAACCAATGCGTGGTGTACGGTTCGCAGAGTGGCTCACGATATACTCGTGCCACCAAAACTCCACCTCAAAAGGCCAGGAGGTAAGCCCGATGTTCTTCCGTTCCCCGCCCGTCATCTGTAAGTATCCCCGTCGGCATTGGGAAGGGGTGGAAATTAAACTCATCCGCCCTCCACACCCGATTCAGCACCATCGGCATGGATAGTTTGAACGGGAAGCTCCCGACCGCATTCAGTATAGAGGGGTGGAAATTTGATCCCGACGGAAAAATGGGGTTTGGATACTCATAAATCCCCCTGATGTGCACTGCGATCCACCCATACATGAGTTGGAAGGCCCCGCATATCCTTGGCGGCTTCATTCCCTCGCTAATGTTTCGCAGCATTCTGTATAGTTTGGCGAGCATTGGAATCCCCAGATTGATCCGCTGCCCCATAGAAAACATAGACGCCATTATAATTGTGTTGGGCCGCACCCCCATGCTTGTATCCCTCACCGATAGGATCCAACCGCAGATGAGAGCCGCGATGAATGCCGCCAGCCTGACTATCAGATGTTGTTCAATGCTGACACTGATACCCCAAGTCTTCCATTGGCTATCCTCCAAGACCCTCCAATACGAGTGCCCCTTACCCCGTTGGGCCGCCCTCGGAAAAGTTCGAGGCCTCGGGGGGAACTCTCGATTCTCTGGGAAATTTAGGAAGCATTTAAACCATCTCCTAATGTGGACATCCTTCACTGCCTCCTTGTCCTCTCCAGGGACGAGTGCCATTAGCACTGACGCCAGTCGCAACATTTGTTCTGTATCATCCCACGCGCTGATGACGGGGATGAACTCATCATACATGGCCCCCATGATCGGAGCCCCAGAAATCTTTTGGACATCCCACGGGCTCATGCCCACCTCCCTGTGATGCAGTTGAAAGGTATTGGTCCTAGACAACCATCTGCTCAACAATTCCGGCATCAGTTGCTTTGGTTGGTAGATGTGGAATTGGGAGGACAATGTTGCCTCATACAACCCCACTCTCCTCATCTCGGCCCTAAACTCCTCCCATGAGGTGCCTACCCAGTAGGCCCAGGCCCAGTCATCAGTGATGTTGCCACCCTGGCACAGGTCCCACTCATCGGATCATCCCTTCTTCAAATCCTGCAATGCTGCCTTCAGCAAGGTACGGTAGAGAGGAGGGTACATCTCCGGTTGCAGTGGATTCCCATCAATATCGTTCAAATGGTTGTAGAGACAGTCAGCGGTGACGGGTGTGAAGTCCTTCTGTGCATGACCATTGGCCGCCCTGAACCATTGGTGCTGGAATGGTGTACTCCTGAACCAGCAAGCTGGTTCGTCCCTACTCGCCTCAGGGATGAAGACATCATCCCTCAACCCGAAGCCATACAATGGATGTTTCTTGCACTGTGGATAATCCTTCTGACCCTCCGATTCCAGATCTGTCAATGAAGCATGATCTGAATGGCAACAGACCATCTCCCCAAGGCCTGGACAGTTGGCCATCTCATCCTGATGGGCGGAATCTGCAATAACCCCCAATACAGCTTCTTGATGGGCCATTTCGATTCCGACCCTCATAAAAGAATTTTTTCAGAATGGATCGCGAAGCTGGATCGTGAAGCCAGATCTCGAAGGTCGGTCGCGAGACCAAGCCGCGATGTCTGGCCTAGGCCGACAAACTGAAGTTCGCATGGCGCAGACACGGAGTCGAGGACCCGCGGTTCGCCGCGAAGCTCGATTCACAGAGGGTTGTCGTGGAGTACGCGGAGCTTCGCGAAATCGAGAGCACAAAAAGACAAGGAAGTCACGAGAAGACAAAAGAGGTCGAACCCCCTATTTATAGGCGGCGACCTCGGAGCATCGCGGCGCGCCTCACCCGCGCAGAGCATCGTGGAACGTCGGGATCCGTTTCCCCAGTCAGCGCCGCGGGCCCCCTGTGCGAAGCCGCATCGCGAACCACCTACAATTTTGGAGATTTTCCCTCAGACATCGACCCTTCACCCTCCGCATCTCCAATTCTAAGGGGGGAATTTGTTGGCGCCAAAATATTACCCGAAAGGAAGGGATGAAAAAGAAGGCGGGCACGCTGCCTCGCGAAGCACCGACGCGAAGCACCGACGTGAAGAACCCCGAGAATCGCGGTCTCGCGAAGCTCCAGGGGGGGTAACTCTCCAAGAACGCATTTGACGTTCGCGAGCCCACCGAAAAGCTCCAAAGGCGGTAACTCTCCGCGAACACATTTGACGTTCGCGAGCCCACCGCAAAGCTCCAAAGGTGGTAACTCTCCATGAACGCATTTGATGTTCGTGAGCCCGCCGAGAAGCTCCAGAGGCGGTAACTCTCCGCGAACTCCTTTGACGTTCGCGAGCGCGCTGCCAAGCACCTGAGGCGGCGCGTGAGTTCTGCTTCGCAGCGCCCCTTCCCTATAAATACTGGACTCCCCCTGAGTCCCGAGGACGGACAATCCGACCTTTCGGCTTCGCCTCTCCCGAATCGCGAATCACTCTTTGCCCCGGGAATCATGAGCTCCTCGAGGTACTTCTACATTGCGTGACGCCCTTGATTTGTCTCGTTTTGAGCCCCTCTTCCGAGAGGGATGCCCTTCGCGAAGCTCAAGGGCCTTTGCGAAGGAAGGGGATTCCCAAGGGAACCCGGGTAGCCACGGAGCGTTTATGCTTCGCGAAACACCCAACCTGTACTAGTGATCCCTATGCTAAGGCAGGATCGCTACACATCGCGAAGCACACTGCTTAGAAGAACCCTGCTTCGCGAGGCACCACTTCTTCGCAAGGAAGTGCTCCGAGAATACGGTTCTACTTTGCGAAGCACCCTCCACTCACACCTATGCCCCATGTTAAGTCCAAGGCACTCCGCTTCACGAAGCACACTCCTTTTCTTGGCAATTCCTCTTCCCGTGCGACCCTCGAGGTATGCACGATATGATTTCAAAGTCCAACGGACAATACCACTCGTAGCGTTGCTTCGCCTAATGCTTCTTCGCATAGGCATGCTAACGGGTATTGATTTTTCGCATAGCCACGCTAACGTGGGCCCCTCGATGGCTCGCTCCACCACCCCCCTTGACCATGGCCTTGACAGTACCTTCCATCCACCAAGGACCAGAGGGTACCGGTTATGTATGTCCTAGGGGTGTGGAGTGAACCCGCCTCGTCCAAGCTGCATGACGTTAAACTGCCAAAAATCACGTCCTCAACACATGACATTAAACTGTGACCCGACCTCATGCCTCTCACGAAGGGTCACCCCAGCTCGAACATTCTTTACACCACTCGTCTCCACAGGAGTGGAATCACCCATCCACAAGGGATTATATCCTCCTTATTGGAGTGGCGTATGTTCATAGGAGAAGGGTGACCCTAGATCCCCAACGGATGGTTGCACCCATGCATCTCCGTACTTCCCCACTACCAAGGTCAGTGGAGGGCATGATAGAGAACGAGGCACCTCCCATCATTGGTCCTGAATCCCTCTTTCACTGCGCTTTGTCACACTCCGGGCCTCCATCCTGGAGTAAGTCCCAGCACCATGGGCCGCCTAATGCGTAAGCCCCTCTTCGCTTCTCACGGATGCATCCTTCACGACGTGATCGTCAGGTCCCTGCAACCTCTTGTTTCTCACACCGAGCATGACTCACGTCGGCTTTATCGTGAGCACCGACCCTGACCCCCACCCTTAGCGAACTACGAGGACTTTGATCCATGTCAAGGCATGGTATGTAGGAAGACTCCATGAGGTTCAAGCCACATTACTCGGTTATTCGTTCACGTCAAGTTTTGCCCCCGTCCATCATGACGATAAACTACATGTCCCCCTCCAGCATGAAGATAAACTGCATGTCCCCCTCTAGCATGACAATAAACTGCATGTCCTCGTCCAACATGACGTTAAACTGCATGCCCTCTTCCAGCATGACATTAAACTGTACGCCCTTGTCTTGCATGACGTTAAACTGTATGCCCTTGTCCTGCATGACATTAAACTACACACCCATTTGAACTACGAGGTCTTTGATCCATGTCAAGGCATGGTACGTAGGTAGCCTCCAAGAGGTTCAAGCTAACCCATCATCCAATTGACGTTGAGTTCTACCTTTGTCTAGCATGAAGTTAAACTGCATTCCAGTCCGACGGAAAGCTGTTGTGACCGACCCGAACTATGAGAACTTTGATCCGTGTCTAGGCATGGTACGTAGGAATCCTCTATGATGTGAAATCCAAACAATCATTGGACCAGACTGTCTCCTTGTCGGTGTGCCAAGCCCCCCATTTTCACCCGAACTACGAGGACTTTGATCCATGTCAAGGCATGGTACGTAGGAACCCTCCCAGAGGTTCAAGCCCATCTCCCATCAGACCAAGGTCCCTCATTTACGTTGGTTCGCCGACACCCACCGTTCGTCGTTTATTCACGTCAGGGTTCACTTCCGTCCCGCATGACGTTAAACTATATTCCATCAATCCTTTGAACTACGAGGAATTTGATCGATGTCAAGGCATGGTACGTAGGTAACCTTCCCAAGGTTCAAGCGCACCACTAGTGGACCCCTGGGTCTACTTTCACGTTGGCTCACCGTGGACACCCTTTGAACTACGAGTTCTTTGATCCATGTCAAGGCATGGTACGTAGGAAGCCTCCCCGAGGTTCATGTCCATCTGTCATTGGACCAAGGTCCACTTTCACGTCGGTTCGCTGATGAATTCCATCATCCGAACTACGAGGACATTGATCCATGCCAAGGCATGGTACGTAGGAATCCTTCCAGAGGATCAAGCCCACCACCCATCGGACCAAGGTCCACCTTCACGTCAGTTTGCTGACGCATCGGACCAAGGTCCACCTTCATGTTTGTTCGCTGACACATGGGACAAAGGTCCGCCCTTACATTGGTTTGCTGACGACATCCATCGGGCCACGGTCCACCTTCACGTCGGTTTGCCGACGAAGCCCCTCTGACCTACGTGGTCTTTGATCCATGTTACAACATGGTACGTATGAATCCTCCACGAGGTCCAAGCCCACCACCACTAGGACCCTCCTGGTCCTCCCCATTCACGTCAGTTCGCTGATGATGCCCATCAGACCAAGGTCCACCCTCATGCCGGTTCACCGGCACCATCCCGAACTACGCAGACTTTGATTCCCTGCCACATGGATACGTTGGAAGACCCTTCAAGGATCAAGCCCAACATCATCGTTGCCCTTGCGATGGTTCCTTGCCATTCCCCCTTTCACTTCGTTCATCTATCCATCATCCAACCGGATTCTCGCCCAGAACGTCATATCCCGGTGAGACCATGTCTATACGCTCCTCTTCACAGCTGCCCATGGGCAGGTCCCGGTATAGGCACCCCTTCAAGGGAAATCCCTCAATCCGATCCATTCTAGTTAATTCTTTGATCGGGATGATCCGTCTCCGTTGGACATTAAACTTGTGGCGTACCCTGTGTTAAACACGGGAAGCTGAGGAAAACCTCAGATATGTGTCTATGGAATATAATTCCCCGCGCTCGATGTGGGATGCCTCGGGCTTCCAAACCATCGATAAGCCCTGTGACCAGGGATAATAGACAGACATTCCAGGTTCCCCAGCATCCAGACATGCTACTTATGCCTCAACGTGACTACTCCCCCGACTGAAGGTTGCTGCCCTGACCGGACCCTTTGGAATATCCCGAAAAAAGAAGTCGAATTAACCGGCGTCCATGGGAACATGGAACTGGGAAGAGTTTCACGAACAACATATTAAATCTATGAGGGAGACCCGGACTAGGTGACGAGTTCGGAGGAGGAATCCACGGAAGGAAGAACCGACATCCCGTTATCCCGTTTTGATCAAGGAGAAGACATCCCTGAATAAGGAACGAATTCCACCCGCCTTTGGAAAGCGGGAATGTGGGGCAAAAAGCAGTGCGTCTTCCGCAGATGAATGCGCGCGCCCCGGTGAAAGCGTCATAAACAGTGATCTTACTATAGGAGGTGAGAGTTTCAGCTGGGATCTCCTCGTATAGCTTCAAGGCCTTACGACGTCATCTTGGGTATGGACTGGTTATCCAAAGTTCATGCTCATATTGAATTTATTAGGAGGAAATTGCCGTATATCCCCAAGTATGGGATGAGGTTTACCTTCACCTGTGAGAAGGGAGCCGTTGAAACATAGGATGGACTTACCTAGAGGAGGGGACATCCGATCAGAAATCAGTTGGCTAGCCTCATTCTCATAGTGGTTGATGTGAGGAGTCCGAGTTTTCCTGTTGTGGTGGATCAGTACATGGATGTTTTCCCTGAAGATGTTCCAGGACTACATCCTCGCAGAGAGGTGTACTTCTACATTGAACTTTACCCTGGGATGACACATATATCTACTCCAGCATATCAGATGGCTCCTTCCAAGCTTCGTGAGCTGCGAGTATAGATGGAGGACTTGTAGGGGAAGGGATTTATCTGACACTATTTTTCACCCTGGGAATTCCTGATTTTGTTCACCTAGAATGCAGATGGGAGCTTGCGGATCTATGTTGACTACCATCGCCTGAAGTAGGTGATCGTGAAGAACAAGTACCCACTCTGGAGGATTGACGAACTATTTGATCATCTCAATGGAGCACGATGGTTTCCAAAAATAGGCCTTAGATTAGGCTATAACCAACATAGAGTTCGAGATGAGGATGTGCTGAATAAGGCCTTCAGGTGTCAGTATGGCCACTACGAGTTCTTGGTTATGCCCTTCGGTATATCCAAGGCTCCAACAGTGTTCATGAGTCTCATTAACAGGATCTTTCAGCCTTACCTCGATCTCTTTTTCGTAGTCTTCATCGAAGACATACTGATCTACTCAACTAATGGGGAGGAGAACGCCTACCATTTTAGGGTAGTAATGGACAATCTCAGAGAGCACCAAAATTATATTAAGCTCTCAAAGTGCCAATTTCATATTCGAGAGGTTCACTTCTTGGGAAACTTCATCTCGGAGGATGGAGCTGCAGTGGATCTAGTGAAGATTTAGGCAGTGCTTGTGTGGGAGCCACCCAAGAGTGTGACAGAGGTACAAAGCTTTCTGGGACTTGTTGGGTACAATTGGAGATTTTTTCCAGACTTTTCAAGAGTTGAAGCACCACTTTCAGCATTGATGAAGACGGGGCAACCCTTCGAGTGGTTAGATATATTCCAGAAGAGCTTTCAGGAGCTGAGGCAGAGGTTGACTACTGAGCCCATATTTATGATACCGGAGGAGGGAGTTGGGTAAAAAGTATACGATGATGCATCAGGGACCAGACTCGGTTGTGTCTTGATGTAGGAGTGATCAATGATCGCGTATGGTTCTCGGCAGTTGAGATAGTACAAGAAGAACTATGCTACCGATGACCTAGAGTTAGTAGAAGTGGTCTTCATCATGAAGATGTCGTGGCAAAATCTTATGGGCGAACACATTACAGTCTATGTTTACCACCATAGGCTCATTTATATCTCCTCACAGATGGACCTAATCTTGAGACAATGGAGATGGCGTGAGTTCCACCAGGACTATGACTTCGAGATAGTCTATACTACTAGGAAGGGGAATGTTGTAGCAGATGCTCCCACCAAAAGATCACGAATTCATCTACTAGGAGAGGCGACACAGCAGCTGGCCGTGATGCAGATCTCCTTTGTGGATAGTGAAGGAGAATCCTTTCTACAGTCTCTCATAGTCACTTGTCAACTTCTTCAGTGAGTTAGGGAGGCACTTCATGGGGACTTTGACTGTGAGATGTGATGTGTTCAGATATCCCCAGGGCACGCACCTAATGGATTTTCTGAAGGTGGAGAGCATGTCATTATCTTTAAAGGACGTACCATCGTACTAGTTGCACTTAAGGAGGATTTGTTGAGGGTGTTCCACAAATCTCTTTTAGAGGTACATCCACGAGTGGAAAAGATTTATTAGGACCTCCGACGACCGCACTAGTGGCTAGGTTTGAAGAAGTTTGTAGCATAGTTTGTCTCACGATGCCTCAATTGTTAGCAAGTGAAGGCGGAGAACCAGGTTCCAGCAAGCTTCGTTCAGCCCTTAGAGGTCTCATAGTGTATGTATGATGGGATATCCATGGATTTCATGATGGGAGTACCACATACATCAAGAGGACACGACTCTATCTGGGTGATTATCGACCGACTCACCAGGTCGTCCCACTTTCAACAGATCAGAGAGTAGGATTCAGTAGAGATCTTGGGATTCCTCTATGTTCAAGAGATCGTACGACATCATGGTGTGCCATCGATGATCATCTCAGACCGAGATTCTCGTTTCACCTCCCAGCTATGGAAGGGGTTGTATGAGGATTTTGGGACGCAGCTTCACTTGAGCCCGGCCTTCCATCCTCAGATGGATGGAACGACTTAGAAGACCATTCAGACTCTCGAGGACAAGCTATGTGATGCATCCTCGACTTCGGTCGCAGCTGGGAGGATAACTTTCCCATGGTAGAGTTTTCATATAACAACAGCTACCACTCCACCATCAGGATGGCACCTTATGATGCACTTTACGACCAACCATGTAGATCACCTCTATGCTAGACTGACCCTGGAGAGTCAGCACTTGTAGGACCAGAGATGGTACATGCTACGATGAAGAAGGTGCAGATCATCCAGGAGTGGATGAAGACTGTACAAAGTAGGAAGAAGTCCAATGCTGATAGGAGATGGAGACCAATGGAGTTCAACGATGGTGACCATGTCTTTCTATGGGTCTCACCTCAATGAGGTATATGGATATTTGGCCGAGGCGGAAAGTTATATCCATGATTCATCGGACAATTTTAGGTCCTCAATAGATTAGGTTATGTGGCATACCACTTGGCTCTTCCACCTCAGTTTCATCAGGTGCACGACGTCTTCTACATTTCGTAGATGAGGAGATATGTGTATGACCTATCCGACATCATCGACCATGGGGAGATTGATATCGGTGATGGGGAGACATTCACGGAGGTTCAGTGGAGATTGAGGATCGATAAGAGCAGGTCCTGCCTTAAAGTTCGATACCTCTAGTGTGTCTTCGCTAGTTGCACAGGAACCTCAAAGAGAGCACATGGGAGCCAGAGGCTCAGATGCGTTATCAGTACCCCCATTTGTTTCCTTAGTGTGAGTTGTAGCTTACGGGGATGTAAATCCCTAAGGTGGGGAGAATGTAAATACCCAGAAATTACATGGAAATTATTATTTCATAAATACATGGGAATTTTATGAGTTCTCAGTTTCTGACGGCACCTAATTCCGATGCCCGGTGTGCCCGGAATCAATTTCTGAATTTCTGTTCGGGTATGTTTAGTAAACGTACGAGTGGGATTTTATATATTTTGAACCAGTTCTCGGAATTGAAATCTGAGGACACCGTTTAACTTTTAGTGCGTATATTTGCATAAGGAAACCTTTACCGCAATTTCATTTTATCGAGATTGGATGTTTATTTCTGGGGGGTTGTAAATAAAATTTTTAAAAAAATATGTGTAGCATATTTTTATTTGAGTGGGGGTTTAATCTTCTAAAGGGAGGTTGGAGGTGGGGCCCAACCTCACATAACCTCCCTTGGGAGGATGTTATAAGGTGTGTCCCACACGAGAATCAAATCCCCTTAACCCCCCATTATCCCTTGGAACTCCCAATTTAATTTTGAACCTTCCACCTTCCCTCATAATGGTGCCAACACAACTAAAGATTAATTAAAGCCTCAATTAATTAATCTATTTGGAATCTTTTGAAATTCATACCAACAATAAAATAATAGACAAAGCCTATTATATTATTTTGGTTGGTTGACAGCTTTCATTTGTAGAACATTGAGAGAGGACTTGGGAGATACTTGAAGAACGACATCCTCTCCCACAATGAATGCACCATATCGGAGGAAGAACGAGGACATCGCTCGAACTCGGGATCAGCGGCATGTGATAGGTGCAACATTCGAAGAATTCTTCAAATTCTTTTCTCGGGCCTTCAACAACTTTCATCTAAATGATGTAGGGGTTAGTTTTGATTGAATTAAATGCTCATTCCTCATTGTTTAATATGATTCGACGTTGGACAATTATTATCACCTAATGCGGAGGGCGCATTCCAAACCAACACAGCCCAACATCCCTCCATTGTTTATTGTTTGGTTGATATCGGAGGCGGAGCCGAAAGGGTGCGGAGCCATCGCACCACGTCGGAGAAGAACATACGCAAAACCGGGTTGTGGCAGAGGAGGCGTGGCGCTGCCGCAACGCGCTGGGAGTGCAGAACCGCAGATAGGGCGGGCCACGAGAAAGGGATGTGGCACCATCGCGCCACACCAGAGAGGAACCATGGTCGGGAGGGCCAAGACCGATGAAGAAGTGCGGCACCGTAGTTCCACATGGTGGAGCCAAAGGCGGCGGCCAGGTCAGGCTGCGACAGTGGTGGCACGGTGCCGTCACGCCGCAGTGGATGAGCGGTGGCGGCCGGGTAGGCCAGCCGCCATGCAGTCGGTCAAGTGGGACCACCCATGTACCGTGACTCCTGAACCTGCACAATGGGCCGGTTCCGTTTGACAATCTGGGGGGCACCCCCTCCCACGCGTGGACGGCCCGACCGCCACCATCGGGCCTCTCATCGGTTCGGCCACGATGGGCTGGGCCACCACGGCCGGGCCACCCTATGGCTGGGCCGCCACTAGCCTGGCCACCAGGGCCGGGCCCACCTTCAGCCAGGCCTCCACGGTCCGGGCCGCCCTCAGGCCGGGCAGCGCCTTCGGGACAAGCCGCGCCTTCAGGCAGGGTCGGGCCGCTCCCTTGGTTCTGGCCACCCACTCGGGCTCGACCGACCACTCTAGTCGAGCCGCACCCGTAGACTGGGTCAGACCCCCGTTCAGACTGGGTCGGGCCAGGTCTGTCCGACTAGGTTGGACTGGACTCGGACCCGCTATGGCCAATTACACCTTTTAGCCTGCATCTTGGGCTATGGGTGTCTAATCGACGAATCATCTCATGTGACGGAAGGCTTAGAGCAGGAATGATCTTTTCACATACCCCACATGAGTCTTGGATATAGTTGGGGTACGGTTGGGTTGCTTTGAGCCTAAAAACCAACCGGGTCCCTACAATGGAAATGCCAATAACTCACAGACCATGAATCCGATTGACCTTCCATCTATCGCATTGGTTTCCTTTTGATAATACGGAACTACGTGATATATCAACTCAGGACTTCATGATAGTTGATTATTGACACTTGGCTCGAGGAGCAGACCCTAACAGAATCGAGCATGTTGTGTTCGGGAACCCTAGGGCTGGCTGTGACAGAGATGACATGATCCTTCACGGGATCGACAACGATGATATTGTACCAGGAACCTCCGTGGGTTCGACAATGATGACTTCTGTATTGGGATCCTATGTGGGTTCGAAAGTGGTGACTTCTGTACCGGGATCCTCCATGGGCTTGATAGTGTTTACTTCTATAATAGGATCCTACATGGGGTTGACAGCACTGATATTGTTCCAAGATCCTACGTGGGTTCGAAAGAGGAGATGATTTAGAGGCTACATATAATCATATCTACCCCTATTCATGTGTTGTATACCTGTGTGAGCTGAGTCTTGTCTTTAAAATGTTATCACTGAGGTGATCGACAATAAGTCATTTGTGGACTTGGTTGTGCTTGGGCTCGAGAGTTGGAACTGGACTATGACTGGTAACTTTGGTATATGTATGGGCATATACCTTAGTAGGGTTTTTTGATACATCATGATTGTATTGTTCTTATTTGGTTTATCCTTAGTGTAATGTGGGAGACCTTCGGGGGTCTCGGGTTTCCCTACTGAGTATTTCTATAATCAACCATGCACGGTTTCACCCGCACCTTGTTGTGTCTTGTGCAGACGACGGTCATCACACTTTTCATTTATATTTTAGAACATGTTTCTTCAACTACCTGTGTTCACACTGTGTGAGTTATAGGTTAAAAGGAAATGCCTTCCCTTTTTATCATGGATTCACCCTTGGTTCTAGTCACTAGCCCTTGGCCTATGGAAGGCGAGCTTGGGGTAGTCACAGCACGGGCCTCAAGGACGGGTCGTGACATGGCTAATATATAATAAAATACTAATAGTGGGAGAGTAACATGATTTTAAGGAATCACATTCAAATAAACATCAACCAAAGATCATTAATAATCATGAGAAGTGATCATTATACCATTATGTGTTTTTACTTCCAATTCACCGTATAATCATTTATGATATGAATTTTAATTCCTTATTATATTTCATAATATTAATGATTTCATATAACTATTATCAAATAGGTTAATTAAATATTTTAGCAAACATATTACCAAACCAATTTCATTATTATCTATCTACTTCCATATTAATACTAAAGTGGTTTGAATGAAAATTATAAATATTTTATCAGTGTTTTCAAAATGGAGAAATTATTCATAAGATGTCAGAATCATGAAACCTTCTTTTCAAAATATGGATCATTGGTATCATCCTAGGTCATTCGTGGTAGTAAAATATTAAAATATTCCATGATGGTTTGTAATGTGATTTTAAATTTCAAAAAAATATCCCATGGGAGTATCATACTAGGTTTACAATAAGGTCTGTTATCATGCACCCAGTGGTAATCCATTAAAACCCCAATGTGACCATTTCTAATATATTACCACTTGGTACATCTAAGGCATAGAAACATCCACAAATTGTATCAATATAGTGATTTAATTTCATTGAAATCACTATCACTATACGTCACTAAAATTATAGGACAATATCCCATTCAATGAATAATACTTAGAGATATCCACATAATTCTAACAATTCTTTTAACATCCAAATCCCAATGGTTAACCAAACATTTCTCAAATTAATTTTGCATTGACTTGAAGTTATTATACATAGATATGAGATCTTATGAGATTAATATTTTTTAAGTAACACAATGATCAATGCTATAATTATACTGGTCCAGTACCATTAGAAACATGTATACACAATCAATTGGATCGAAAAATAACTACATTACCTCCCACTATGTTCTTCATATGTTAAACCATTCATATTAATATAATACAAAATATTATTCTATATATCATAAGAGATAGAGACATAAGAATGGGTGGGCTCATATGTTCATTAAGGGTAAAATTGGCTGATAATAATCAATAAACATAAAAAAATAAGATAATAATTTGGGGATGAGATCATTAATATAAAATATAATTTTCACACCCAATCTATCATGGATCATAAACATGGGTCTTGTCATAAAAAATTAACATTTCTAACAACATTAATTATAAGGGCGAGAAATCAACATCAATGAATCATGAAAATTAAATTTATTTCATGTATATGTGGAACCATAACAAATATATAAACCATTTCCTATGATAATATTAACTATTATGACCATCGAATCATAATGAAATATGAATCAAACCATGTTTCCAATATCATAACATATCAGGATTCCTCAAATTTTTTCTTATAGAGGATAATGTATATAGACATCATTTCCCTAGTATATCAATATCATTAGTGTGATTCTTATATCATATCAAATCCCCACAACTTGTTTCCCATAATGAATCAAGTTTATCGACTTATATCAGATAATTATCTCTTGGGATATAATCATTTACCCAATGAATTAAAGTGAGATATAATTCAAATTCCACCCATCACATAAGGAAATAAATTTATATTTATTCCCAAAACTGAATTGGTAATTCATCAAATCATCATTTCATAAATCCTTTGAGGAAATAATTTTTTATAAACATTTGATCGATCCATCATAGTAGGACCCCAGGAAAATAAATGGATTTAATAAACATATCATATTAATATTTATAAACCATCCCAAGAAATAATATGGATAGTACCACTAAATCATATTCCTAATAAGACATATGAAACCCCCAATGTTTCTTTTCATTTATGTATAGAAATTACCTAACAATATAATTATAATTGACTTCAGTAAAATATCCATTACATTTTTAAATCACTTATCTAAAAACAAAAAAAAAATCCTAAATTTTAAATGAAATCAGATTATATTATAATTACATAGAAAACGTACGCATAATGCTTCAAATAATGGACTGTTCATGACGGAAAAAATAACATCTACTTCGTCTATATTAAAACTAAGATTCCTTTCATATTTTCATTAAAAAGTCAAAATTGGCTCATTCAAAAAACAATAAGAAGAGTCAATTTAAACCATTTTAAAAAAATTTAATCATGTATAAAAAATCAGTATATTTTATATGAAACATAGGGAAATTTTTGAATACATTTTTAGAAAACATTGATATGGAACAAAAAAATTAGACATAAGATAGAAATATAATTTTTTAACACATAAACAAAATCCATCATTCTCATAAACACATAAAGAGAGTGAAATGAATTGAAAACTAGTATTCTCTAGAAATGAATATCAAAGAATAAAATTTACTAGTTTTTTATAAATATATCATTTTATTTCATTATCGAAAACATAATCATAAAGAATCACAATAAAAATTAGATTATAATAGAAGGACTATGACACTCTGGTTGCCTTTGAATAATAATACGAATGAATTTATTTACCATATATTTTTGTGTAACTATAAATAGTTATCATAATAATAATAATAAATTTATATTAAATGGAATTATATACAACAAATAAAAAACGTGTTGTTAATAATGAATGTGTCTCATTTGATCAAAATCAAGACAAAAATCCATTACTAAATTGTTTTGTTTTGAGTAAAAATCCCAACAAAAATATAAAAAAAATCACGAAAAATAATAAACTCATAAAATAAAATTTCAAATGGACTTAATTATATCTCATATAATAAAATAGTTTCATAACAAAACATATGCGCAAAAGAAGTCAATTTTAGGAAAAAAATCCGTACCTCATGTCTCAAAATTCCTCACAAAAATTCCAAACTCATGCATAATAAATTTATGTTTAGTATAAATATATTATAGAATAATAAAAATTCAGATCATACCATATATTATTTACCTATAACCTTTTACCACCTATTTATTAATATTTTTTTGTTAAAATCACTTTTTTGGTGGATAGCCTCTTCATATTTATTGATTATTTATGTTCAGTATAATAGTCGTTGTATTAATATTATGGCACAATTTTCCCTATAATGTTAATAATTACGTAGATTTAATATATATTCATTATATAAATATTTATATTCTTTCATAAATGTAAGAGATATAAAAATTAATTAGACTGTTCTTGGAGACGGTATGTCGTACGTACACATGAAGATTGTTTCCATTTCCTCTATGGATGAAATAAAAAAAATTTAATACACTATTATATTTTTTTTATCTATTTGACCTATAAAATATTTTCATTAAATTTATTATTATTAATGTATATTAAAATTAAAATGAAAAAATATCACATAATTTTGTGGAGATTTTATTCCACTCGTGCACATGATTAATATTATTGTTTTCTATCAAATGTGAATATAATATGGTTTATGTGATATTATACATCTAAAAGTACAATTATTCAATAAATATAATATAAATATTTTAAATATATTATTATACGTATCTTTTAGAGGTAGTGACGGAATGTAAATTAGATCGGTTCGTGAGGCGGTAATCCACCGTACACACAATCAGTAGTTTCAATTCCAATATAATATAATTTGATATGGATGTTGGTTATTCAAATAAAAAAACAAAATATCTATTTATTGGACATAATGAAGTTATTATATAATCAGAGTTAAATATTATTTTAATTATTTAGAATAATAAATAAATAAATAATCATAGTTTAGGACTATACTACTTATTCAAAAATCCTCATTTCCTTATATATTAAAACATTATTAGATGGGTTTAATAATCAAATAATATCTTATTTGGCATGGTAATGTAATTGAGGAATTGATATGGGTCATTTGTTGAGAACTAAAATTCTTTTACAGTGAGAATATGATATATGAGTGGCTGTCATTTTAAAAATATTTTTTTCAATGAAAATGATTTCAGAAGTATAAAAAGTTTTTATTTCAAAATTGGACCTTAGATTTAATTAGATGGCCTAAAATGATTAGAAAAAATATATTTCCAATAGTTTTACATTTAAAATAATCTAATAAAAAATATATATTTTAAATTATTTAAATAAAAATATATTCATTAATAAAATTTATTATTTTCATTATTAATCATAATATAACTATTCAAATGAAATTCTCCAAAATTCACTCTAAGATGATTTTAACATGTTAATTTAGAATTTTTATTTAATATTTTTTCTATAATTGGTAAAACATAATTTTATTTTTTTTACTCTAAGAGAGTTAAAACCCATATTTGGGAAAATTTTATTTGTGAAGAAGAAAATTACATCACAAAAAATTATATACTAATTTATCAATTTTTTCATTGTCTAAAAATATCAAACATAATTTTAATAATGTTTTCATCCTTTTCTTAAGGAAATATAAAATTTATTGGTTATTATAGTCATGGATAAATTATTATATTATTAATAGTGTATTGTGGTTAATCTAAACATAGTCTTGTCTGTTTAATAAATGATTTAATGAAATTAATTTATGTGAAAATATAATCATCATGAGATCTCATGTTGTTAAAAATATTATCCTAGGATAACTCACTATTTTTGACCCATGTTCTAATGTTATAAAATTCCATTACTTTATATAGTCATGTTATTTTTTCAGATATAATGATTGCACCGTGATGAGAAATGACATGTTATAATGATGTTGCATTATATATATTAAAAAGTGAATTAAACTCAAAACGCATTTAGTATTTTTGGATTGGATATACCTTTGTGATGTGAGGTCATACAAAAAGTTATATTATCCAACATCATATTCTCCATCACCATTAGAGGAATGATATATAAGGAGATATTCCGCCTACATCATTCTCTGTTATTATCCTCATTCTTCAATTTCTTATACCCTTCTAATTTCAACAACCTAGGTATACATATTGGTTATTGATTCAACTGAATTAGGGGAAAATATAGTTGAAGTGAAATATTTTTTCCCTTGAATAGACAGGTGAGTTTAATTTATTATTATCACATAGAGTTGTGTTTATTTATTGGATGATATGTGACAATCATTCTTTATTTAAGGATTTATTCTAATTGAGATGTAATACGATGATTAATTGGCATATAGTGATGTGGATTTTTTTTGATGTGGACATGAGGTTATATATGAGAGATATCACTCCTTATTTTAAAATCAATTTTCTAGGTGATATTTTTTCATTCATCATTTTAAAAATATACAAGATTCATTTATTTTAGGAATTAAATGTTAATTTGGACTGACATGAGGGTATGTTGGGAGTCGATCACACCATGTTGTGAATGGTTATTTGATGATATATAAATCATTCATTTTTACCTTGACTATTCCTAACTGTGAAACGATGAAATAAGGATGAAAATATAATTTATATAATTTATAATTTATTATTGATAATTTTGGATGAGTTAAGTTCTAAAGGTCATTGGTGATTCTTAAATATTTCATGGATAATGATAGAGTGAGATTGAATTTATGGCGTAACTATTTGGTTTTAGTATGTAGTCACTAATGGTAACTCTTTATATATTTTTTCATTTAATTTCATTTTTATAAATGTGGTTAGGAAGGTTTGAGTGACCCTAGGTTGATCCAAGAGTGATTTTTGAAAGGTTAGGATTGGTAATGAGATGTTTAGACCACATGCATTTCCCATTTTGATTTTTATTTAATGTATATCATGATATCAATGTTGTATATGATAGAGGTTTGATTAATGATGATTTTCAACAAGGGTATTTTTTATTATTATTTTTGTTATTACATTATCAACTAATGCTGATATTGCTAGGATATATGATTCCCTCATATAAATATACTTCCAGAAGAGTATACTGTTGGGACATAAATTACAGATATAAAATTATATACTGACTCATAATTAATTAACCCTAAAATTATATATATATATATAACTAATATAATAATGATTTTTTGTTCTACATTTGTACTTTTTGTTGTTGTAATTATCCCTCATGGTTACATATGACAATGATATTTATGTGATATATAATAGAACCTTTATTCAGAATCATATTTGTTTTTCATTAAGTAATATATTTAAATAGTAGTCCATGGTATGTTCCTTTACTAACTTTTCATGAGTAGGTGTTTATTACATTAAAAATAATATATTCTTCCCTACTAATGGGTTGTTTTGTTTAATTTATAGATGGTTTTGTTACATTGAAATTCTATAGGTTTCGGTTTCCAAAAATTGATATGCAGGGTTCCATGTGTATTAATATTTTATTGGAATTATTTAAATATATTTTTCAATGTGATACCCAGACACATATTTATTTATTTAACTATTTAAAATTATAAGAATATTATTATAAATTGTTTGGATGTATTTGTAATGTGATTTAGTATTCTATTATATTAGGATTGTTATTTTCATTCACTCAAAATGTTATTGATATTGTCCCCATGTGGTTCAAAATTAATAATAGATGAGATCATTATATATATGAGAAATATTTCTCTATTTCATTATGATGGATGACAGTGTTTGAGATTCCTCAAGGGAATGATTGGTATATAACATGGTTTTCCTTCTCACTAATATTGTTATTGACAAAATGGAGTCACTATTCAAAAGGGATGTGACCTGTTTTTGAAATAGAACACCATTCACATTTCTATTACAGTTAATATACCAGGGTTGAGATGGATAAATGTTTGAAATGTCATATACATATTGAATATTCATATTTGAGTTCATATAAATATTTTGGAGTAGAAACATAGTATGGATTGTAATTTTATAGACATGAGTCACATTATCCATTTAAATATATTATTAATATTTTGGAATCATGATACATAAGGGAAACGATTCTTATTTAAATGAATAACCATTCAAATATATCTTATAATTTATATATATTGGTAAAAATGGTTAAGGGATTCAATTATTATTAACATGGAATTCATATATCATTTATCTTATTATTGACTTCTAGGGGTCTAGATATCGGATGGTCGATATCATTATTATTATGGGGTTTACATTTACATTTTTTTCATATTTTTATATATACGTGTTATTATACGTGCCTGTTAAGATAAAAATAGACTTTTGGCCCCTATTATATATATATATTTGTTACTGTGGTTCAATATTCCTATAATTTGATATTTTTAATGAAACATGGATAGAATGAAATTGTTTTAATTTTTATTACATTAGGTATTAGTATTCTTGTAGTAATAATATTACTATAAACATTGTTTTTATATCTCATATTTAACTATATTATAGTAGTGAGTGGTTGACATTATTTAAGGGATGAGATCATCATATTAAATGGAATATACTAGCCTATTGGACTTATGATACCGTGGTTCATGGTTTTAGACATATTCTTAAACCAGACACAATAGTTTTGAGTCTATTATTGGGGGATATTCTTCGGTACCAAGTGTTTTGGAAGTTCTATTTATGTGATTTCTCATTCATAGAATCCATTTCACTCACCTGATTCATACAAATGTGTACTTTTTTCATTATGTTCTTCATTGGTAACAACCTATATAGTTTTATTCTCTGACCATGAGTGGTCACTTTGGTGAATGAACAGATCTTCAAGTTATCTTGAAGGATCGTGTTATTAGATTGAATTTTATTAGAACATAGTAGAACACAATTTAGATTAGGTTGAGATAGTTTCTCAATGTATTTTATATTTAGTTAACTTTTACTTTTTTTGAATATCCCAATATGAAATCATGTACAGAGTTATAAATGTATTAACTAATTGTAATGTTTTTTAGTAAGAAATTTTTTTTATAATTCTTTTTATTCAAATGAAATTCCATATTGTTTACTCTAATATATATCTGATTATGGATATAATTTTTTTATTCTTGTTGTGATTATACAAGATTTTACTGTAACACCACATGGATTTCAAACAATCACTGCTAGTCAATAGCCTCTGGAAAATATAGATATGTACCATAGGTCAGGATCCATACCCATTCAGTTCATGATGTATGGATTTGGGACTAGGATTTGATGATGATGTATTACAACCCTATTTAATTGTCTAATGTATTGGGACATGGTGATAGAGATTATAATATTCTGAAATTTGGATGGATGCTATGAATTTTCATTGAAAAAACATACATGTCTTGTAATTCAAGATAATATAGAGTTTGTATTGTTATCATTTATGTAACTATTATATTTAATTTTATTGTTAGTTTTATAAAGGTTTTTTTTGAAATTTGCTATTTATTTTTCCCTGGGGTGGTAAGATGAATGCATATATTAACATATTCAGTACATAGGATCACATTATATGTATATACTATTATGTGGTTGATATTATGGAAACTAAAATATAATTATAGTTTCTTAATTCAGTAAAATATATTTTTTAGTTGTTTCCAAAATTGAGTATCGATGTCAATAAATGATAATGATGTAGAAAATTACTATAACATTCAAGACCTAGATGCCACCCAAAATGGTTCCCCGAGCCCAATTGGACACATTTCCTCAAACAAATCTCCCCAAATTCCAGAGGATACCGACTAGAAGTGGGGAACGTGGTGAGTTGTTGGGGGAGACTATACCCTCATTACTAGAGTATCACTATAAAATTCAAACATAAAATAAATAGAAAATGATAAATATATATATAAGACAATATAATTTAAGAAAAAAATAATAATCCATAATAATAAACTAAAATGGCTCATATACAGAATGATGCAGATAGAACAAGTATCAAGAAAGAATCCAAATAGGTACATTGAAATTTAGTACTATACAATTTTCCCAAAAAAGAACACATGACCAAAAAGGTATCCCATCTTAGCAAGACTCTTCTTGGTCCTATGCTCCCCTACACTGAATCCACATTCAACAACTTGAACAGGCGTTCGTTCCCCTATCTTAACCTGCAACAATATAATCTGTTTGGATCCGCGAGAAGAAAAAACGGTGAGTGAGATTAACATCCTAGTTGAAAACCTCCAAGGTCTGTATAGTTCTAACAAAAATTCTAAAAATGTGTTAGTAACTATAAAAAAATCAGTAAAGTAAGGTGAATGCACAAGCACCATGTATACTGTAATAATTAAATCCAATCAGACCCCATGTCTACCTACAAAAGTAGCAGCCACTAACAAGGAATCCATAAGCTAGTAAAAAATAAAAACACACATCCACACCATACATTCATCTCTATCCTAAAACCAATACTCCACTGTATGGGAATTCAAACATCCCACGACGTCTCCATATAGTGAAGTGCATTACACAATTTCTAGATCCACAGTGTCAGTAGACCAAGGCATCCATGAAAAATATCTAGACCAGGGATGGCTAGATACAAGGAGAATTTCAAATAAATCCCATCGAGTCCCATGAGAATTTCTGGTGGAAACATAGTGAGGAACTAGTTTGGGTCCTAGGAGCATGGTAGTAGAAAGTCTTACGTGATCCCATGAAAGCTAGATCCACAGGAATGAATGGCCTATAGCATCCCATGGAATCAAGATCCAAGGAGAAGTGTCAACCCCAGGCATCCACTACAATGTTCTAGAACCATCGATAACTGTCTAAGGTATCTTTCAAACCATTCATTCAAGAACTCCAGAATACAAAAATCAACATTCATAAACATGTGAGTATATCCACTCACATCAAAAAAACCAAGCCATGAGTATAGCCACTTATTTAAACCATTTATCACTTACCAATAATTTGGGCCTACCCTTGCCTATAATCCATTTAAAATGCCGTTAGTCATTTCAAATAGGTTTACCAACCTAAATTATTCATTTAACATGCCAAACTATCAAAACAGTTAAGGCATAACATGATATTCAATAACAATTGAAGCAACACATCTCTTAAATAGGATATTGAATATATCAAGGCATCAAAGGGAATCCTAAAGTTACAGATTCCCAAGAACACACACTTTGGGTTGTTTAAACAGACATAATCAAGCTATTTCCTTAAGGTTCACCCCTCGAGTGACAACAAAATGAGAAATGGGTTCCAATACACCTACACAGAACCTATGGAAAACCTCAATAAGTACAAATACTGGTACTAAAATGTAATCTCTCAAAAAACAAGACCTATCCAGAAAGTAAAACGAATGGTGTAATGGCTGAATGCCCAAAAAACAAACTAAAAAGCCTAAAGAAGGTATAGAACACCTACCTCACCTCAGTAGTAGACAACTCGTCCAGTATCGAGTCCTAATTCATCCCTTTTTTGATGAAATCTGAAGAATGAATGATGACTGATATATTATAGAATATGATCCTAAATCCAAATAAAACATTCGTATTTCTGAAGAATCTAGAATGAATAAAACGGAATTGAGGATATAACATTGTGGATCTCATGATACAATCTCTGATCAAAACGGAGGTAGGACGGGTAATACGGCTCGATTCCTAACATAGAAAAAAAGGAGCTACACAGAGCCTCTATCCACGGAGAGGGAAATACAATATGGTTTTAAAATAAAAATTGGTATTTAAAAAAATAATAACAACACCTTAGTTTCCTACAGTTTACATACACAGTTTCCCAGACCAAGCATAAACTTTGTAAACCTCATATTCGAGAAAAGGGAACATTGTATGGTTAACTCATATTGTTTGACTAATTTTGTGAATGTCCTGAAAAATAGTCTATTTATAATCTTTAACTATTCAGACATCTTGCACGGTTTAGACTAAATGTGCGCAATCTGTGCAAAAACCATGTGTTAGGCCATTTTCAGCGCAAAACCTGGTTCCGACCTCCGAACAATCCCTAAAACCTCCAAAACACCATTGATCAAGTTAATCATTCACATAAGTCCATAACAAGGTATTTGAACTAAAAATAAAAGGATATATACCTTGTAAAAATACCTAGGTTCTAACAATTTCATTTTTCAATTATAAAATTCTATATAATGAACCCTCATCAAAATTCACATGGATGTGACCTCAATCCTTAAGGGGGTAGAATGGAATATAGACTCAATGTGTGGATAAGTTCTATAGAGACTGTATTTTGATATATAATGTGAATAAACAATATATAATGGAACTCTAGAGTAGGTATATGAGTTACCTTACGGTATCAAAGATAGTAGCCACAATGTTTCGTTACGAGTTATGACCTAAAATGATGTATTGTCTACTGAAAAGGTGAGGGAACCTAATAGTGATGATATGAGACTCAAAAAGATGGGTATTAATTTTTTAGACAATATTAGATAACAATGTATGTTATATCTATCTATTATTTTTTATATATAATGTTATCAGGAAGTGGTGGTGGTAGGTGGGTTATCCTATACTAGTGGACACATTTTTTATTTGAAGAATTGATGTATGCAGATTATTATGGGAATGATGCTACATTTATGTGATCGAGTATGTTATAGAATCATGTTATTGGATACATGTTTTTTAGGGAAACGAAATCATATATACTTATTTGTGTGAGGGATTCATCTAAAAATATTAACACCCATGACATGTTATTGGAATATGTGTTGAATTTGGGGAATGATTTATTTTTACTCTTGATGACATGATTTTAGTTATATATATGTGTGTGAATAAGATAAATGATTTTTATGTTCATGATTAATAAAATATTATGAAAAATGTGAATTATTATTGTATTTTTTTTGTGATGCATCTCTTGATATGGGGATAAGATAGTGGGATTCGATCCTATCAACATGATTAGTGTGATATCAAATCCTAAGGTCATACATAGGTACTTATTTTAGACATTATATAAAAATGATCTCTATTTTACAGTGATTGGGATATTTCTACATATGGATCTTTATAACTCTATATGTTTGGTAGTGTGTATAGAGGTCTTGTGTCTCCTGGATGTAGAGTGATCGAAGGAAACACCTTCTTATTATGTCTCTGGGTTTATTTTGGTGTATATTATATCTATTTAATCATTCACAGTGGGTAGGCCTGTGAAATGTGAATTAATCTTCTTATGGTACTTGAGATATCATATTTTCTATAACTACAAGAAAATTCATCATGGGATTCCAAATGCAAAACAATGAAGGATCACACTTAGTCTAGGATAAGGTTTTCAAATAATAAAATTTTGTGATACACCATGTTTTGTCTATGAAATTGAAAATGGATGTTGGATATTTATAATATAACATGTGTTGGATAGAGAAAGGGATTAAATATAGATTACAAATTATTATTGACCAATTTAAGGTAGTAATCAATTGTATGGTAAATTAATTTGTCACTGATGAAATAATGGGTTTCATTTAGAGAATATATATAGAAAAAATTTCATAAAATGTGATATTATTTTAATAGTTATTGAGGTTATAATTATGAGATATACACTTTTAGACAAATATTTCACGATGATGGATTATAGGAATATCTATGTAAAAACTTTTAGAGCCCCATGATGATAGAGATCCAATATTAAGTCTAATTGGTTTGGTCTATTGCCTTGTAATGATTGATGATAAAATGTTTCAATATCTAGATGGTGATAGTATATGAGTGAGTAAAAAATTGATAAAAGATAAGGGGAATTATATGTTGAGGGGTGCAGTATTGGATGTTCCATATATAGTAGTTGTTTTAGGGGAGTTGTCGTGAGTGTTGGGAATCACATAATATGTGAACCTAAATTAGAGGTAGTTGAGGATTCACATTAGGTCTTGGATTATAGTATCAAGACTATTTTATATACGTAGGAAATGATAATATTTAGGTATTAAATATTGGTGACAATGTCAAGTATGTAATTTTATTATCTAAAAAATATACATTTTAGGATGTGGGTCGGTAGGATGACTATGTATTTAGAATTTTTGTACTCATATATAGTATGATGTCACATACAATCATCTGAGGATTTATCATTATGCTAATTCATAAGTGTATGACTATTGTTAGAGGATTGGGTGTTTTTTAGCCCTGAGGAATACAACCGAGATGGAGATTGTTTGTTTAGCTATGTATTTCAGCCTCTGATTTTTTTTGATATATTAAAAATTCAGAAATGACAATATTATCGGGGAATTTTTATGAGTAAGAGGTATAAATTATTTTTATGATGTGGGGCATTTTTTATATGATGATTTCATTCATAGAAAAGTATGACTCCTTCATTTAGAAAATAATTAACTCAGATCAACATTATTCTAAAATACAACATAAAAAAATTTAACACATTGAAAAAATGAGAAAATATACAAAATGATTTGATCAGGCCAGGAATGCTCCTTTTCGCCTTCTCCCTTGTTTCCAAGACCATCCCCCAAAGCATTTGACTCACTATAGATGAGAGTAAAAATATAATCTATTGAAGATTTAAAATTCAAACAATACCTACATCGATGGAAAAGTAAAACTATATTCATCTTGAGTTACAAGAAAATGTTAGTTTTGGTTTTGTTTTACAAAACCTTGAAATTTTTATGTTCGACAGCGTATTCAACACAAAAAAAAAAGAATAACATCCCATGATATATATTACCATTATATCCCAGCCATTAGTATTAATGCTATGAATAAGATACAAAAAGATATGAAATTATGATTTACACATGTATATATAATGAATTCACTAGTGGCATATTATTTTTAAATTAAAATAAATCCATTTTGAAATAAATGGAATTTTTTTCAAAACATTATTTTAAGGGAAAAAGCGTGTATTTTAATAATAAGATAAAATAATAAATCATGTTTTGTAATATTAAAGGGATTTATATATAACATTATAAAAAAATCATTCACCATATTTGATTTCTAGTAATGATAAATCCAATTTTCATTTAAAGATGAATATTTAAAAAAACAATAGACGCCTTTATATGTAGTAGTTAATTTAATGTTAATTTATATAAAATTTAATTTTTTTAATTTTTTTAAAAAAATTATAAGAGTCATAACATAATTTACATTGGTTGAATTGTGGGAATATTTAATAAAATATTGTTATTTCATTAAAACGTAAAAAATACATATTTTTTAAACTTCATTTATTTTGATAAATTAAGTAATTTAATAGTCCTACTTTGTTTTGAAAATTATTAATAATAAACTATGTATTACTAATTTTTATTTTTTCTAATTAATTACTTTTGAATCAAATTTACATTTGTTTTTAATATATGTTTCTTTTTTGGGATTAAAGACAAGATTTTTAAAAAAATATTGATGGTTAATGTTTTTCTTTTTAATAAAATTATTTAATCCCAAATGATAATATTTTTAATAATATATATATATATTATCATATTTATTTTAATTTTATACTTTTTTATAATTAATTGAGGTAATATAGAACAATATTTCTTTAAAAAATACTCTTAACAAACCTCTATCTCACCGAGTGTGAGGGATTAATATAAAATTAAACATTTTCACATCATGGAAATAAAATAAGGAAAATGGAATGCATATTTCCAAAAACAATAATTTAGCATTTATAAAAATGAAAAAAATAAATTTTCACTGATTTTATTTGTGAAAACAGATAGATTAAATTATAACTATTAAGGTTAAATGTGTTTACTATGGGATTTAATATTATTATTATTAGGGAAAATGACATAGATACTTGTTAACCCATTTCCTAGTCAAATGTAGAATCTTATGATCTTATTATTAAAATTTTTATGAGACATTCATCACTTTATTCCATGATAGTGACCCATATAATAATTTATGGAATAAAAAAGGCAAAAATGATGTGTGTTTTTAAATTATTATAATACCATGGGATATAGGAAACACAACATATATATGATTATATATATAATATTAAATATAAATTTTTATTTATAATTATGATACTTTTTCTTTAAACTATAGACAACAAATAATTACTTATAATGCATTGAAAATTTTAACATTATAATTATCTAGTTTATAATTATCCAAAATAATTAATACTAAAAAATAAATGAAATGTTAATTTAATTAATTATATTCCTAAATTATTTTTAATGGGAATATATATAATTAAATACGTGTTAAATTAATATTGTAAAATTAAAAAAAATTAATGAAATTTATTAAATTTAATTAAATAAAAAAATTCAAAATTATTATTAATGTTATTTTATAATAAATTATATTTTATTAAAGGATTTTAAACTATTAAAATAAAATCATATGAAATTTGGGTTTTAAATTTTAATAAACATAAATAATAATCCATTCTAGGACCAACTTTCCTTTTATAATGGTCAAATTTACCCCTAAATATTAAAAATATTTTTGGTACAATTATGGTTAAACTAATGTTTTTAAAAATTACATGCTCTTTTGTTAAAATTAAATCTCAACCCTTATGGAATTTTTATTTTATAATATTTTAAAAAAAATAAATAGGGGGACTGAATTTTATATAATTTTTGACTTTAATGTAGTCATACATTTTTATTTAGTAATGTTAGAAATCAAGTTAACATAATGAATATCCATAATGAAAAAATAAGGAATACTTGGACTTATGGAAAATACTGTTTAATGAATATTTTTATATAATGTGGTTGATGTGTAACCCAACAAAATCATCCCTCCCCTCATTTATTATTCAGTTTTGAATTCACACTAGGTAATGGATACCTTCCAACACTATATACATTTGACTATTTAAAAGAATGTCACTCCTCCTCTACTATACATGGGAACTCCCTCTCCTCACATATTCTCAACCCTTAATCCATTTACCAAGTAAGACATCTAACCAAATTACATCCAAAAATCTATACCTCATACTACATGCCTTATTTTTGGCCATTTTAAATCCTTTAAAGGTATTCATGAAAATATAAGGATAATAGCTGAAGAAGAGGTAATGTTTTTCTAAAAGCATGTTTATTTTATTTCCTTCTCTACCACATTCAATTGTTTGTATCCTAACTATATAATAACATTTGTATCATCCATATAATGATATTTATTATGATATGGTTATGAGATAAGTCACATAATCTCTAATCAAATGTGTTAGGTAATCACTGTTTTGTGCATACAGTTGACTACCACCTCATGAACCAACATCTTTCATTTTTATATTACCACCATTTAGGGTTTGGACCGATGATGGACATACTATTTATCTATTATATTTAGGATATTTATTATTTTATTATTGTTCTAGAATTTTTATATAGCACAAAACGTCGTGATTTCCATTTTATGGGAATATAATAACACCGTTCATGTGTATAATAGACTACCCCATCGCGAAGCAATATGGTTCGTTCACGGTTTACAAGGAATCTCCTAAGGATTAGTCGAATAAACATTTTTGATATATATGTCATAAAGGCGATACTATAATGATCGTATATAAATATATTAATATATCGACGTCATTTTCATATTTTTTGATTCAATTTGATGAGAAAATGACACATCGTTCATGAGAAAATATGGTCTACTATTTGTTTGAATAGTGTATTTCATTTCATATCACTAAATTTTATGGATTAATATAAATAATTGTATATTTTATAAATATTATATTTATATCACGAAATATTTTTTGGATATTTTGAAAAAATTATTGATTTAAGTGCACCAAAATAGAAAGTCAAATCATAAACAATAACTAGAGGGATTATGACCCAAACAGGTAACATTAACATGGAATAGTTAATTAACTGGTAGTAAAAGGTCAAAATAAAATTATATATGATATTAATAATATTAAAATGGTTCTATAATATGTTAATATTATTTTTAAAACAAAATATATGATGTTATATAAGTTTTCTTCAAAATTAAGCATGTTGTAAGGGTTTTTCATGTCTCACCATTATTTCCATGAGATACATCACATATCCCCCAATTATTATTTTTAGTAATGTGTAAACTAACCATAAATGTAATTTATGTTTCTAATCATTATATTTATGGTGACTTATATATACATTTTATGATATATCTTTCAGGGGGTATATGGTTTAAATTTTTATAAATTGGTAATTTATTTGTGTTACACTTTTCCTTCAATGAGAATTATGTCAAATTATTCACGTGTCTTCTTTATGATGTGTATAAAACTATCATTACAGATTTAATATCATGAATATTCATATTTATATGATATTATAAGTTTAATTTAATTTTATTACTTTTTTTGGAATATTATACAATATACCAATGTGTAAAGAGTCTTTTGTTAAAATCTAATCATTTATTGGGTTGGTGTATGATTAGGTGTCTGATGATGAAATCCTATAATTCTTGTGACATATCTTATAATCTATTTATTCGTGATAATTTCATGAAATAAATGAAAATTTCAACGAATTTTTACTGAAAATTATTTTTAATGTATTTATAATAATATCCATCTTTATTTTAGTATTTTGTAGGAAATTATGGTTATTTCAGAATAATGATTCCTAAAAATATATTTAATTTTTTTTAATTTTTTTAATATCATTATCATGGGAATAGACTTCAAAAAAAATATGTATTAAAAATTGTTTTAAATTATATTAAATATCATTTTATATTTTCCATCATTATTTTCATATAAAAATATATTCCAAATGAGTTATTTATTTAAAATGATTTTTAAAAAATAAAAGCATATTTCCCTCATAATGTTTTAATGATATTTTAAATTTTTTTATTCATCAATGTCAAGAACCCTTGTTTTTAATTATGCATCAATGAGGATATATCACCATCCTCATTAATATTTAACCTTTATTTAGATTATTTAAATGATATTTTCATTGAGAACATTTCATTTCCTTGAGTTAGTCATGATTTGATGAGATTAGTATGAAAACAATGTCTTTTCCACAAGGTAATAATGTTTCAATGAGATTGTAATGATACCATTTATTTTTCATGGGATTAATAGGTAATAAAGGATTAATGATTGATTAATTTAATTTTACGATAAATTCACTATGTACATTATTCAAGTTGTGATTCATGGACATTAAAAATGATGGGTGTGCCCATATATAGTGAGGTGAGCCCATTATATCACAATCATTAGGTGCACCCAGATAGTTCTCAAATTAATTGGGTAATTATTCTTTTCTCTAGATAATAATAATGGAGGTCTTCCATATAGTTATTCCAATTTTTAAGGGTTCTGTAATGGTTATTTCAGGGTTCAATGATATTATGTTCAATGATACAAATATGTTTTATCTAAATATGATAGTGGTTTATGATACAACACCTGATAAATGACAATATCACATGGCTCATGATTATTGATTCTCATAAGACTCTCATTTTCCATATATTTATATTGGATGATCCACATTTATATGAGTATGAGTTCCTTTATAATTAAATTAATCACATTCACTATTTAATCATACCAACATCCACTCTTATAATCATTGATGACATTCAATAGTTTATTATTATTTTTACCTTACTAAACAGTTGATATCATCATTTTTATGTTAATTATATACTAGGTTATAAGTAATGAGGTTGACTAATTTATGTGTCTAAAAATTTATGAAATATGATGTTGACAAACCGATGTGACATGACAAAATACGGGATTTATAGACATCTTAATTGTTTATTTTTAAGAGTTTATCCTAATTCTCAATAACTGTAAATGTAAATGGCCCTCTAGTTTTATGTGATTCATGTTTTCATTATAATATTTTATGGTTTGGATGCAAACATTTGGGTCTCATATATTAGAAACATAGTTAGAAATGTAATGTTAATGATTTCAGCATATGATCCAAGAATCTAGGTCAATGGATATTATAGTTCCTATCAAAGGTTGGTTTAGATAACATTGGAGATTATTTTGTCCTCATGTGATATATTTTAAGAGTTATAGATAACATTATATGACTACAAGATTGTTTACGATCATATGTTCAATGTACGACAATCCTTATTTTGGGGTTTTATCTATTACATTTTTTATTAATGAAATTTTGGGATACATTTTCATGGGTTGGGTTATTTGTAACACCTAGGATATAAATGAAGTGTTATTTTTTGAGGAGATATTTTATATTTTTAATAGAAAAAAGGAAAATGTAATGTCCAGGTAACAACCCATCACATCTGGTAAGTACATGGTTCTTGAAATCACCAATAAAGGGCGACAAGGGTGTAAAGCCTACAACTACAATATGTGATGTCATGGTTTCTAAGATATTTCTATAGGTAACGAATGGTTTTATATTATAATCATATGGAATATTTTCATTTAAATTTTTTGGATTATCCGAAAATAATATAAAATCATATCATTATATTCCTTGGGTTTCAAACATAGTCATGAAATATTTGAATTGTTGTAAGGATAATATTTCCAAAAGGATTTTTTTTGAACATTGGGTATTTCTATATAATTTTTAGTATTTTATTATAATTGTAATGTTTATTCGCATATAAAATTACCATACAATGTGAAAACCATTCAGGTTTAGGTTACAATATACATATTGGAAAATTGTATTTTAATCTAATTTAATGTTATGTTTTAATAAAAATTTTATTATTGGTCTTTTGGATTAGGAAAATTCATTTTGAATACTACTTTTTTTAGAAAACGATGGCTATAATATGGAAATTGATTAATTGATGACGTTATACACATCAAGTAATTATATTTCTATATTATATTGTCCTATATAATAAGATAATTCCTCAACTCTTGGAAAATGATTTTGAAAACAAATATTATAGTACATGCATTTTTGAGGAACTGATGTAATTTTCTATCATCACGTATTTATGATTTTTATTCCCTTAACTTTCAATTTATTATAAATGTTTTTATAGTCGATAACTCCAATCACTATCTATAATTATTTACATTTTTTCTCCAGTCCCACCTATGTTATAAAATGTCGAAAAGTAGTTATATTTTATTCATTATATTCATATTAATTCCCTTACAATATTATAATGATGACTATTTGTTAACCCTGATTACAATGCGAGTATAAAAAAATCAAATGGTATTCTTTTTTAAGGGACAATGTTCACATTCTAGTGATTAATTTTATTAAAGGGGTGAAGGATATAACTTCTCACAATTAAAAATAAGAAATTATGGTAGTTATAATAATGGAAATTAAATAGTATTTTTATTTTGTGGTAAATGAAACACTATATTTATATTTCATTAGAATCAACCTCTATATTTTTATGTTTGATAGATAATTCAATACGCCACACCGAACATAGTCACAACATGATATATATTTCAGGTATAACGTATCCATTAGATGTGTGGGTGTAAAGAATTGGAAAATCTGTGGAAAAGATTTTTCTTAAATACATGGGATTTTTATAAGTCCGTGAAAAATTACGGCATAGGATTCTGAGGCCCAGTGGGTCCGGAATCCATTTCTGATGTTTTTTTTGGTACATTCAGTTAACGTGCGAGTGGGATTTTATAATTTTTAAATCGGTGCTTGAAACTGAAATCTGAGAGCACCGTTGAACTCGCAGTGCCAGTATTCTCTTAAGAAGACTGTCACCTTGTTGATAGATATTCAAGAATAAAAGTTAGTTTTTGGATTTTTATAAAAAAATAATAAAATAAAGTGTACAACCCTTTATATTATTTTAAGCTTCCATGTGGGTGATTGTTGGTTAAAACCTCCACTTGGCAGTTGGAGGTGGGTCTGCCACACCCTAACCTCCCATGGGAGGTTATGGTGGTGGGGACCACCCGAACATAACCTCCCTCGAGAGGTTACGACGTGGGGACCACACAAGACTAAAACCCCCCAATTAATTGGTGGGGGAAAATCTCTCAACTCCCCCCATTAATGAGGGAGAGTTCCTTGACCTCTTCTACCATTTCTGGTGCCACCACCTCCCTTTTAATTAATTGGATAGTGGATAATTTTTTATGCCAATCCTCCACATTTATTAGATGGTTCCAATTAATTTATTCTCCCTTTTTGAATTCTATGCCAATGGAATAATAGATAACCAATCTATTATTTTTTGGTGGAATGATACATTTTGGCGGAACAGAGGAAGAGGAGAGGTAGGGAGAAAAGCTCCCAATGAAGAACGAGGAACCTCATCTTCCAATGAAAAATGATGAACGCCAACAACCTTCTTTAACGTTATCCCTCAGATCCTACCGATGTGGATTGTCTTCCATTGCCAACGTAGCCCGGGATTGGCAGTGTGTGATGAATGTGGAGAATGACGACCTACATCATCTTCTTTTTTCAACTCTGTCAACGAACGACGAACATTGATTGAAGAATCAAATGTAGGGTGTTTATTACTTGTGGATATTCTACCATTCACTTACCTTCATCAATGGATAATAAGGGATTGATGTGGACGTATTATTAATCATCTTATACACATGATGAGCCAAATGATACCTTCCTAAATGCGGAGGGTGTGGGCCAACCTAACATGGACCAACATCCTCCATCGTTTTCTCTCTTCCTGTGGCGATCTATGACATGGCGATGAGGTGAAGACGATGAAGGCGGAAACAATAAAGGTCGTGCTACCCACGTCCTCCATGAATCGTGCCCCCCCCCCCCCCCCCGAGGAGCACTGATGCTTCTGGTTGGACACCGCCGGCCAGAGAGGTGCCCGACCTGCCTACTCGTAGAATCTCAGCGCCCTGCCCAGCCCGCGGGCCCACGAACACCCAACACCCTACCCACCACGTGGAATACCAGCACACGAACTGTTGGCGCCCTACTGGTCTCGCGGCCCGCCTTCTAGTGGCCTCCTGGCGCCCTGCCTCGTGCACGACCTGCCAGCCCGCGGCCCCTATGCCCTGCCTGGCACCCCCGCGCCTATCCCAATGCCCCTGTGGCCAGCCCGACACCTGTCGTTCCCTACCAGGCGCACCCGCGGCCTTCCCGATGTCTAGTCGGCCTACCCGCGCCCTGCGCGCTCTGCCTGTTACCTGGCCGCCCCCCCGAGCACTCAGCCCCTGACCTGCCCGCGCTCCGCGTGGCCTACCCACTGGCCTCCCAACTGACCCGATCCTCGAGGCTGAGTCATCCAAGCTGCACCCCTTGCGGCACTGGCTGAACCGGGCCCGGCATTCAGGCTGATTCTCCTATGTGGCGACCTCCGGGCAGAACCTCCCTCGCAGTCCACTGAGCCTGGCCCAACGGACCGATCCAAACTTAGCTGGCTGACCGGGTCGACCAAGACCGGTTCAGCCCAGTCTGGGTTGGGCTGAGACAGTCCGACCGGATCAGATTGGGCCCAATCCCATTACCGACCCCATTACTTTCTTGGGGCATATCTTTGGCACCAGACGTCCGTTTGACGAACCATCAGCGGCGCTAGTATTCTTGGAGTGAAGCCATCCCTCTGAGAATACCCCACTAGAGTTTGGGGAATAGATGAGATACGGTCAGGTTGGATCGTACACGAATCCAACTGGGCCCCCAGGACATAAATGCTAATAACTAATAGATCAGGTGTCTGATTGACACACCATCTATTGCATTGAGACCGCTATGATGTGGCGGATCTTTGAGATACATCTTCATGGCACTGCATGAAAGCTGAATTATCTAAAAGTATCTCGTGGAGTGGATCCTTATACAGGAGAGCAGACAGAGTATAGAGACCTAGTAGATGGGTGAGACCTGACAACTGCTTGACCGATTCGACACGGAGTGACTTGACTAGCCGAGAGGGGATCACCTCTGTGTGACGCTGCAGACCCATGGAGGGTAGCACCTCTGTGTGATCATGGTAGAACCACAATACTCGATAGGAGGAGTACCTCAGAAAGCTACGATGGGGAGCACCACTATGTGAGCGCGACATAACCGTGGTGGGGAGCACCTCTGTGTGACACGACAGACCCACGGTACTCAAAAGGAGGAGTACCTCAACATTCCATGGATAGTGGGAAGTGCCTCTGTGTGACGCGACAAGCCCACTTTACTCGATAGTGGAGGAGTACACCACCAGCCTTGGTTTTGATAATAAGAATCCTAGTTTGAGCTGAGTCAATGACTTTTGTGTTTTCCTCATGTTTGAGATGGGTTACTAGATAACTTATTTATATTTATGAGCATATACCTATGTAATGGTTATCCATTGATTTCATAAATTTTGGTTCTTCCTTATTGGATTCAGTGAGACCTTGAGGGTCTTGGGGTCCCTACTGAGTATCATTATACTCAACCCTATGCAGGCTATGCCCTCACCACGTTGTGTTGGTTTCAGATGACAGATAGTGCTGACTGAGGCAGAGTGTAACAGGACTGGATGGTACAAAGAGGAGACGGACGGACGTGGTGTGCTGAGGAGGCATCTGTACCTACCCTTCAGGTAGGAACCCTAGATGATGCCCCAGTACCTGCTTTACTTCTCTTCAGTTGTACTTGCTTTTCAGTTGTACATGTACTTTCCTCTTGGGCTTGTATTTTCCGGCCCCTTTTACTTTCCATCACTTCTTTTGTATATAGTTTTACATAGTGTTTTTCTTCTAGTTGTGTACTCTGATGTGTTTTTATAGTTACAAAGGAAGTTCCTTCTCAGATTAGGGATTTAGGCCTTTGGTGATAGTCGCCAGCCCCTGGAGTATGAAAGGCGGGTTGGGGTAGTCATGATATGGGCCCCGGGGGACAGGTCGTAACAAATTGGTATCAAAGGAGTCTGTTCTTCAATAGAACATAGATCTCTGATTTTTCTTTTCTGTGAAGCAGTAGTTTTAATGTTACTAAGTGTGGTTTTCTATTTAGGGAGTCTAGTGTTGGAATGGGCAGCTGACGTATCCATACACCAGGACCCTGATTACAGATTTTTGACTTAGTTCACGAAAACGCTGATTCTGTGCGTGTTTCTAATAGTTTTCTTTAAGTCAGCTCAACCCGGCCAGCTCACCAGGTATAATATTTTGACTATGTCGCATCTGTTTCTTTCAGGATGCCTCCCCGTAGATGACCATTTAGAGCCCTGAGAGTCGTACGTACTGTCAGCCCACCGAGCATTGAGGCCTTAGTTGAGGGCATTATTACAGCGGAGGCACCAGCGGTACCACTTCCGGTTGGGCTAGCACTACCACCAGCCCCATCAGAAGACGATGAATGTCTCTTGATGGCGTTGCACAAGTTCTATCCCCATTGGACAACCAGGTTTTGGGGATATATGGACCCAAATGCAGCTGATGATGGGTTGGAGGCTGTGGTGAGAGTCTTCAAGCTAGTAGGGACACTAGCAGACTTCATGGTGATCCTTATCGTGATTCCCCTTCAGGCAGTAGTAGGAAGATGGTGGAGCCAGATTTTCTAGGTTCATGACGAGGAAACCCTACTATGGGAAGACTTCGAGAGCCTATTTCAGGCATTTTGTGTCCTATGCACTCTACCCGCAGTGTGGATATAGGTGTTAAATCATCTGTTGTCGGGTAGCATGACCGTAGCACCGTACATTGTGAGGTTCACCACCCTCTCGTACTACTTCACTGATATGGTACGAGACCCATTCTTCACTGCTCGGACCTTCGATTAGGGGCTCAGGAGAGATGTAAGAGCTCCGATTATCTCACTTAGCATCCCAAAGCAGACGGTGGTGTTTGAGATTGCCCTCCTAGTGGAGAGTTTCCTTGCTGATTAGTCACCAGCAGCGAGACCCACTACTAGCCAACACTCAGCGCAGTCTTCTGTAGCTTTCATTAGATAGATTTCGTAGTGGTCTAAGAATACCATACCTATAGGTGGTCAACTACATAACTCAGTATCGATTATGCGGGGAACATAGTGAATAGACACACATGCCAGTAGAAGGAAATGTTACTCATGCGGCGTGCAAGGTCACATGGATCCTGACTGTCCGCCCGGCCATTCAGATGATCACTAGACAGTTGAGGGACCTCCCAGACAGAGGGAGAGGTTCGAACAAGGTGGTCCGCAGGGAGGAGGTGGATGTGGTAATGGAGTTGGAGCTGCAGCTGGCAGTGGACGACGATTCGAGGAGTTACCACCACCACCACCAAGAGGCCCACCCTCACAGCAGGGAGCAGGTGGACAGGGGACAGTCCAACTTCAGGCAGTTGAGGCCTACGATAACGGTGCTCCAGATATGATTCGAGGTACGATATTTGTCTACTCCACCATAGTTTTAGTTCATATAGACACGGGTTCCAGTCACTCTTTCATTTCCACCACCCTCGTTTGGAGCTCGGAGTTTTGGACAGAGCTGTTGGCTCAATCCTTATGGCTAGAGACTCCTACGGGAGCTAATTCAACTATTATGCACTGGTGCCGGTAGTGCGAGCTTATTCTTGGTGGAGAGAGCTTCAGTTGGTATCTCCTAGTTGCGGCATCAAGGCCTTACAATGTCATCATGGTAATGGACTGGTTATCTATTGTCCTTGCTCAGATTGGCTGTATTAGTCGAAAAGTGTGGTGTGTCTGCACGGATGGGACCAGGCTTACCATCACCTAAATGAAGGGAACCATTGCAGCACATAACGGACTTACTCGGAGGAGGGTGAAAATGATCAATCACCAGTTGGCATTCCCTACCCTCATAATAGTTGATGTGGAGACTCCGACATATCCTATAGTGGAGGACTAGTACGCGGATGTTTTCCAAGACAAATTTCCAGGACTACCTCCTCATAGAGAGTTGGAATTCTATGTTGATCTATACCCTAGGATTACATCGATATCTACTACAGCATATCGGATGGATCCCTCTAAGCTTCATGATCTACAAGTACATCAGGAGGACTTGTGGAGGAAGGGATTCATCCGACCCAGTGTTTTTCCCTGGGCAGCCACAATTCTGTTCACCAAGAAGGTGGATGGGAGCTTGAGGATTTGTGTTTACCACCATCGCCTGATTCAGGTGACAGTGAAGAACATGTACCCACTACCAAGGATAGAAAAACTCTTTGATTAGTTGAAGGGGGAACGATGGTTCTCAAACATAGACCTCAGATCAGGCTATCACCAGCTCAGAGTTCGAGACGAGGATGTGCAGAAGACGACTTTTTGGTGTCATTACGGCCACTACAAGTTATTAGTTATGAATTTCGGTGTAACCAACGCTACGTCAGTGTTCATGGGACTCATGAACATGATCTTACAACCATTCATCGATCATTTTGACGTAGTATTCATCGAAAAATTTCTGATTTGCTCAAATACTGAGGAGGAACATGTCTACCATTTGTGGGTAGTAATGGACACACTCTGAGAGCACCGGCTTTATGGTAAGCTATCAAAGTACCAGTTTTGGATTCGAGAGTTTTACTTCTCGGGAATTGTCATCTTGGAGGCTGGAGTTGCAGTAGATCCTGTGATGATCGAGGTGGTACTTTCTTGGGAGCCACCCATGAGTGTGACAGAGGTACAGAGTTTCCTAGGTTTGGCTGGATACTATTGGAGGTTCATTCCATCATTCTCTAGTGTTACAACACCACTATCAGCCTTGAAAAAGAAGGGGAAACCCTTTGTGTGGTCGATGAGATGCCAACAAAGATTTTAGGAGCTAAGGCAGTGGATGACTAGTGCCCCCATCTTGAGGCTTCTAGATAAGTGCGTAGGGTACATAGTTTACGGTGATGCATCAGCGAACAGACTTAGGTTTGTCATAATGCAGGAGCGAGTCGTTATCGAATATGGTTCTCGGTAGTAGAGACAACATGATAAGAACTATGCTCCCCATGACATACTATAAATAGTAGTTGTCTTCTCCTTGATGATGTGGCAGCACTATCTGATAGGAGAGCGTTTTACCGTGTACTCTTATCAAAAGTGTCTCAGGTAAATCATCATTCCGAAGGACCTGAAACTGAGACCGCGATGTTGGCATGAGTTCCTCCAGGACTATGAATTCACGATAGTCCATACCCTTGGGAAGAGGAATGTTGTTGCAAATGCACTCAGTAGGAGGACTTGTATAAATCTTCTAGGCGACGCGACGGAGTAGTTGGCTGCTTTACAGATATAATTTTTGGATAGAGAAGGAGAAGAATTCCAATAGTATCTTACAGTCACTCCCACACTTATTCATCAAGTTATGGTGGAATAGAATGGGTACGCTGGCTGCGAGACACAACATGCTCAGATATCCATAGGGAAGGAACCTGATGGATGTTCTGAAGGTGGGAAGCACGTCATCCCATTCAGAGGATGTACCTTGATACCAATGGAACTTCAGAAGGAAATTTAGAGGGAGTTACACGAATACCCTTTAGTGGTACATCTATTAGTGGCGAAGATGTACCTATACCTTTGTCAATAGCACAGGTGGACAGGTATGAAGAAGGTGGTAGCAAAGTTTGTCTCATGATGCCTCACTTGTGAACAAGTGAAGGCAGAGCACCAAGTACCAGTAGGCTTGGTTCAACATTTAAAGGTCTCTGAGTGGAAGTGGAATGGGATATCCAGGGACTTCATGACGGTTATTCCATGAACATCAAGGGGACATGACTCAATTTGGGTGATCGTCGACCGACTCACCATGTCAGCCCACTTCATACCGATTATAGTGCAGGGTTCAATAGAGAGCTTGAGATGCCTCTATGTGAAGGAGATTGTGCATTTACATGGTATAACTTCGACGATTATCTATGATCGTGACACAAGAATTACTTCTTGGCTATGGAAGGGGTTGTAGGATGCTTTTGGGACACAGCTTCCCTTGAGCACCGCCTTCCATATTTAGACAGATGGTCAGACCAAGCGGAGAATTCAGATCTTCGAGAACATGCTCTGTGCATGTGTCCTCGACTTTGGTCATAATGGGGAGTTTCACTTCCCTTTGGTGGAGTTTTCTTAAAACCACACCTATCAATCCACCACAGGTATGGAACCATAAGAAGACTTGTACGGGCGGCCATGCAGATCACCGTTGTGCTGGACAGACCCTGGGGAGTCAGCACTAGTGGGACCAGAGATGGGAAAGCTACCACAGAGAAGGTGTAGATCATCCAGGATCTGATGACGACTTCCCAAAGCAGACAGAAGTCAAATGCTGACAGGAGACGGAGACCTCTAGAGTTTGAGAAAGGCGACCATGTCTGTCTACGGGTCTCACCTCGACGAGTTCTACAGATATTTGGTCGAGGCAGCAAGTTATCTCTAAGATTCATTAAACCTGTCCAAGTCTTCAGAAGAGTAGGCTAGTTGGCTTACCTCTTAGCACATCCACCTCAGTTTCACCAGGTGCATGATGTCTTCCATGTATCTTTGCTGAGGGGATACGTGCATGACCCATCCTACATCATCGACCACAGAGAGATGGATGTCGACGATGGGGCGACTTTTACGGAGGATCAAGTGGAGATTGAGGATTGACAAGAGCTTGACCTACGTGGATGGCTGATACCTCTGGTGATCATATTCTGGTAGCATGAGAACCTCCAGGAGAGCACATGGGAGCGGGAGGCTCAGATGCATGCTCAGTACCCTCATTTGTTCCCATAGTTCAAGTTGTAGCTCATAGGGATGTAAATCCCTGAGGTGGGGAGAATGTAATGACCCGAAAATTAAATGGAAATTTTTTTCATAAATACGTGGGATTTTCACGAGTAGGCAAAAATTTACGGCACTTGATTCAGAGGCCTGGTGTGCCCAGAATCAATTTCTGAAGTTTTGTTCGGGTACATTCAGTAAACGTGCGAGCGGGATTTTATAATTTTTGACCTGGTGTTCGGTATTGAAATCCAAAGGCACTGTTGAACTGTAAGTGCCCATTATCGCTTAATAAGACATTCACCTTGATAAAGGATGGTCGAGAATAAATGTTATTTTTAGGAATTTTATAAAAAAATAATAAAATAAAGTGTACATCAGTTTTTTTTTTATTTTAAGCTGCCATGTGGGTGATTGTTTGTTAAAACCTCCACTAGAGAGTTGGAGGTGGGTCCGCCACACCCTAACCTCCAATGAGAGGTTATGGTGGTGGGTCCCACCCAAATGTATCATTCCGTGAGATGTTACGACGTGGGGACCACACGAGACCAAAACCACCCAATTAATGTGTTAGTGGAAAATATCTCAACTCTACTCATTAATGAGGAGGGAGTCCCTTGACCTCCTCTATAATTTATAGTGCCACCACCTCCCTTTTAATTATTTGGACAATGCATAATTAATTATGCCAATCCTCCACATTTATTAGATTGAGCAAGTTAATTTATTCTCCCTTTTTTAATTCTATGCCAATGGAATAATAGATAACCAATCTATAATTTTTGTTGGCATGTTTCATTTTGGCGGAATAGAGGAAGAGGAGAGCTAGGGAGAAAATCTCCCAATGATGAACGAGGAACATCATCTTCTAACGAAGAAACATGAACACAAAAAACCTTCTTCGACTTCCTCCCTCGGATCCTACTGACGTGGAGTGTGTACCACGGCCGACGCAGCCTGGGATTGGGAGTGCATGACGAATGCAGCGAACAAAAAATCTCATCGCCACCTTTCAAAAAATCCATCAGCGAACGACTAACATCAATTGATGAATCAAAGGTTGGGCGTTATTTACTTGTTGATGTTGTACGTTTTCCTTAACTTCTTGAAATGATAATATGGGATTGATATGGATGTATTATTGATCATTTTCTACTCATGATGCGCCAAATGATAAATTCTTAAACGCGGAGGGTGCGGGCCAACGTAACAAAGACCGACATCCTCGGTAGTTTTCACTCTTCTTGTGGCGTTCTATGGAACGACGATGAGGTGACGATGATGAAGGCAGCAACGAGGAAGGCCGCACTACCCATGACCTCCGTGAACCATACCACCCCCCCCCCCCACGGCGCAAAGATGCTTCCGACCGACCACCGCTGGCCCAATCGGCACCTGACCCGCCTCCCCGTGGCCTCCTACCGACCTGCCTGACGTGCGGCCCGCTTGCCCGCGGCCTCCCTGCAACCTGCTCGGTGCACGACCCACCTTCCCGCTGCCTCCCGGTGCCCCGCCTGGTGCGCGTCCGACCTGCACGCGGACCCTGCGTGCTACCCGGTGCCCCCGCTCCCTTCCTGGTGCCCCCGTGGTGTGCCCGACCACCCTGTCGGTGCCCCTGCCACCTGCCCGACCCCTACTGTGCCCTCCCTAGTGCACTCGAGGCCTACCCACACTCCTTACAGCCTACCCTCTTGCCTCTCGACTAGCCCGAACTCACGGGAAGAGTCCCCCCAGCAGCGCCCCTCGCTGTGCTAGCCAAACTGGCCTCGTACTTCGGACCGAGTCACCTACGTGGCGACCTTCGGGCTGAACCGCCCTCGCAATCCGTTGTTTTGGGCCTAGCAAACCGAGCCAAACATATCGCCTGACCAGGTCGACCCAGACTGGGTCGGCCCCATATGGGTTGGTACGAGACGGTCCGACCAGGTCAGATCGGGCCTAGGCCCATTACCGACCCCATTACCTTCTTGGGCCATATCTTTGCCACTGGACGTCCGGTTGACGATCTGTCAGCAGCGCCGATATTCATGTAGTGGAACCGTCCATTCGAGAATAACCCAATGGAGTTTGGGGTATAGTTGAGATACGATCTCATTGGATGGTACACGAATCGAACTGGGCCCCATGACTAAAAGGCTAATAACTAACAGACTGGGCATCCGATTGACACATTGTCTATTATGTTGAGACCCCTATGACATGGTAGACCTTTGGGAAACTTCTTATTGGATCTTCATGATAGTTGGAGTATCGACCTGTATCTCGTGGAGTGGATCCTTCCAGAGGTGAGTAGACAGAGTACGGAGTCCTAGTAGCCAGCTGAGACCAGATGACTACTTGACTGATTCGACTCGGAGTGAATCGACTAGCCTAGTGGGGAGCACCTCTGTGTGACACAGAAGACCCACTATGGGGAGAGACTCTATGTGAGCACGGATGACCCATGATACTTAACAGGAATAGTACCTTAGTAGGAAACGAGGGGGAGTGCCTTTGTGTGAGCGTGGAAGACCCGTGGTGGGGAGTGCCTCTGTGTGATGTGGCAGACCCACGGTACTCGACAGGAGGAGTACCTCTGCAGTCCATGGAGAGTGGGAAGCACCTCTGTGTGACGCGGCCAACCCACGATACTATATAGAGGAGTGGTACTCCACTAGTTGTGGTTTTGTTAATAAAAATCCTTTTTTGAGCTGATTCAATGTCTTTTATGTTTTCCTCATGATTGAGATGGGTTACTAGATAACTTAGGTATATGTATGGGTATAATCAAAAGTAATTGTTATCTGTTGATTTCATACATTTTGGTTTATCCTTGTTTTATTTAGTGAGACCTTGAGGGTCTCAGGGTCCCTACTGAGTATTGTTATACTCACCCCGGCACGGGCAAGGCCCACAACTCATTGTGTTGGTTCCAGATGACAGACAACCCTAACTGAGGCAGAGTATAGCAAGACTGGATGGTAACCGGAGATGGACCACTCATTTTGACAGTACATAGAGGAGACAGATGGAAGTGGAGTGCTGAAGAGGCCATCTGAACCTACCCTTTAGGTAGGAACCCTGAAGGATGACCCAATAGCTGCTTTACTTTTCTTCCATTGTTCTTTCTTTTGAGTTGTACTTGTACTTTCCTATTGGGCTTGTATTTTCGGCCCCTTTTACCTTCCAACACTTATTTTGTTTACATTTTACTTAGTGTTTTTCTTCCATTTGTGTACTCTCATGTGTTTGTTAATAGTTATAAAGGCAATGTCATCCCAGTTTAGGGATTTATGCCTTTGGTGCTAGTCGCCAGCCCCTCGCCTATAGAAGGTGAGCTCAGGGTAGTCACGATACGGGCCTCGGGGGACGGGTCGTGATAGACGGTATGAATAGGATGAATATAAATATTAAAATATGGTTTTTATATTTATAGTTAATTAACTCTTTGGTGAACAATTAATTAACAAATAAAATAAAATTCCTTTCAAAATAAAAGTATTACATTTTCTTGAAAAACTATTTTAATGCACATAAGTGTGTTTTAAACTAATAAATCTTAAAAAAATCATGTTGGATTCTATTAGTTAAATTTATGTATAATTTATTCAATATATTGCTTTCTATTCATTTTTTTAAGACACGATATAAATTATTTTTTTCATGAAGTTATATTTTTTTTTTCAGAAAACTATATTGCTTCATTTTAGTCACACAATTATTCTAAAAAATATATTTGGAAAATTTATAATTTTTTTCGAAAAAATAAACATAAATTTTAGAATTTTAATATGAAAATTTACATTGTGTGAAATCGTGATATTTTTCAAAAAATATTAATTTTTAAAGGAATAATTAAATATAATATTTTGATCTAAAAAAGTCAATTAATTTAATAAATTAAGCAATTTAAGCTATTCATTATGGTTTGAATATAATTAAATTAAATTAAGTATTACTTATAAATATTTGTTCCTCTAAATTGATTTTAATATAAACTATATTAGATTTATATATATGGTTGTTTTTGGGTTTAAATAATGGTTGTTATAAAAACTACTTTAAAATGCATTATATTTACCCTTTTTAATTAATTTTAATAATACATAGTGGTTATTTTTTATGATTAAATTTTTATAATATATGTACATAAATATTAATTTATTTTAATATAATTATTTTTATTTTTCATTGAATTAATATATTATGTTATCTTTCTAAATGAATAACGTTCCTAAAAAATGCTACCTCAATGAATCTAAGTGAATATTACTAAATTAAAATTTTTAATTTTTGGAAATTTATTTTGTAAAAAGGCATACCATATTTGGAATGGGATTGATTTATAATTTCTAACAAGTCCAAAATAATTTTTTACATATGTGATTAGTGAAAAAATTATATTTAATTTCAATGATTGAGGTAAAAACATGTTTTTATTGGGATAAACCTTAAAACACATTGTTATATTGACCTAAAAATATATAAAAAACACATTTTATTTACAAATTCAAATTTTTATGACATATATATATATTTTTGAGTTTTGTGGACACTATTACATGAATGTGGCCCATATAATATGTAATGAAAAACAAAAAATTGTACCCTTTTATAATTTTGGTTCTATAGTGCTTTGGGAAAGGGAAAAATATATTTGGTTGTGTATATACATTTTAATTAAAAAATTTTGTTCATCATGATAATATATATTTAATTTTTATAGATGAAATAATTAGATAAAATTCGTAGTACATTAAAATGTAGATATTATTTGGTTAACAATTGACTGAATAAAATTGTACTAAAAATATTAAGAATGAAGTAAATTGAATAGATTGTTATATTTCATTAATTTTTAGGGTAATATATCATATAAAAAATTTTAATTTATATATCCAAATTATATATTTGAATTTATGTTTTCATATTTAATTTAAATTAATAATGTAAAAATTCACATTAATTTAATTTTGAAATAAAAGATATTTTGTTAAAAGATTTAAAATTACAATATATTCTATATTTCTACGAGGGATTTATAAATAATAATAAATATAAAATATGATCCATTATTGGGAAATTTAATCATTTATAATTTACATATTTACCACTAATGTCTTAATACTATATTGCTGTGGGTATAGTTAGAGTAGTGTTTTTTGCGCGTTACATGCACTTTGATTAAAATAAATTTTGAAATAACATGATGATTTTAATTTATAATTTGGATTTAAAATTTTGAATATATATTTATCCTTTTTTTAATAATTCCAACATAATTTTAGTCTTAATGGATCAATTACATAGACCAGACAACTAATTTTCTTAATGAAAACCCAAAATGAGCAAAATGAGGAAACATATGAGTTAAGGAAATAATTGTTTAATTTTTTTGTATATTTTGGAAGAGTTTATAGACCATATAATATATCCCCCTACATTTTTATTAAATTATGGAGGCACATGACGAAATTTGAGACCTCCCAGTTTTAAAAACATTGTTTTATTTACAAGACTCTCACTCCTCATCGACAATAAAATGAAACACACTATTCTCACCACTTAACCTACACAATCCATTATGATATTTCTACATTAGAAATAAAAACATAAGGACATATAAAAACATATCTTTTAAGAATTAATTATTATATATGAAATACATTTCATGGTTTTAGTGGAAACTTGTGGAGGATACCCGAAGAATATGTAATGTTCTTCTAAAATCATTTTTATTTTATTTTCATCTCTTCCGAATTCTATAAGTTTTATATAATAATTATATAATAGAACAATCATCATCCATATAATGTGATTTTTTTTATATTACAGTTATGACCTAGAACCACATACACCTCAATCAAATGAGTTATGAAAACATATTTAATTTTTACGGTAGACTACCACATCTTGAACCGATGATGTTCTTTTTTCCATTACTGCCATTCAAGGATGGGAATAATTATTTACCTAATATTTATATGTAATATTTCTATATTTATATTTATTATTATTTAATTATTATATAATAAAATTTCCTAATCATTTCATTTTATTGGAATAAGATAAAGACATTCATTTGTATGGTAGACTCCCAACAAATGAATCTGTGCTATTTTTTCTTGATTCACACGGAATTTGTTAAGGATGAGATTAATATATATATGACATATATGTGATAATTATATATATATGAATGATAATATAATAATTTATACATATCATTTACTTTTTTTCAATACGACCTAGAAATGGAAACATTGTTTATAGATACATTAGACCTTCCGTCTCTATAAACAATGTATATCATTTCATATCACTAAAAATTATTGATTAATATAAATAAATATATAATAAATATATTTGACATTCATTTTTTGTTTTAACTTTAGGTTGTTTTAAAATAATAATTAAATCAACCATATCAAATATATAAAGTGAACACATATATGAAAAACAATTATGTTTTTACCCAAAAATAAATGATAATAAGGAACAATTAATAATTTAGAAATAGAATACCATATAAGAATTATATTTGATAATAAAAATAATAATAAGGTTATATAATATGTCAATATCCTTTTATCCCACTGTAGAAGTTGTTTAATAACATTTTACTAAAATTTAGTGTGACTTACACCATTTTCTCATCTCACTTTTATTTCTGTCAGATACAAGGCATATCGAAAAATTATTTTCATTTTGTATTATATATTATGAAAATGAGTTTATTTTATTTTTAATGATATTAAATTTTTCATGATTTACATATCCATTTTAAGGTCTCTTTTTCTTGGGGTATAAGGTTTTAGTGATACCAAAGATGAAATGGATTTTGATCACAATTTTTCTCCTTTGAGACTTATCTCATGTTATGGACATGTCATATTTTATGAAGTGTATATAAATTACCTTTTTAATGTTACATAAATAATATATATATTTTCATGAGAGTGTAAATTTCTTTTAATGTAATTCATCAATAGAGATTATGATTCTAGTTACCAATTTGGTAACTACCTATTTTAAAAATCTCATCATTTATTGAGATTGTGTATGGGTTACATCAGTGGTGGAATATTATCATTATTATGAAGTCTAAAATCCTATGGTTTTTAATGATATTATAATTTAACAATACAAATATTCCACTCTTTTGTACTAAAAAGTTTCAAGAATGTTTTTTAATAAAATCCTACTTTATTTATGTATTTGGTCAGAAAACTATGTTTTTTTAAAAATCATTTCTAGAAATTATATAAAAATGTCTCAAAAATGTTTTTATGTGTTCATTTGTGCCTATTTTCATAGAAATAATTTCCAAAAATAATTTTTTTATAAAATGTTTAATTTTTTTTAAATATTCATTGGTAAATCATCATATAAATTTTCAGAGAAAAAGGTTATCAAATGTTTTATTCTTTAAAATGTGATCCTCAAAATGAAAGGGTATTTTCCTAAAAATTATTTTATCAATCTATTTATGGTTTTTCCATTAATAAAAATCAACAACCCATATGGCTACTTATACTCCAATGAGGATATTTCACCATCCTCATTCCACCACTAAATGAATTCATATTGATTCTTTTATATAGTTATGAAACCCATTTCTTTTCCATTGTTTAATAATATTTCAATAATATTGTTATAGAACCCATATCATATCCATGATATAATCATTTTTCAAAGATATTTAAATGAAATGAAATTCTTTTCCTAGGATTGATTATATTATAAATGAATAATGAGTTTTCCTATAAGTTTTGTCCTAAAATATATACATAAATTATTCATGTTGTGGTTTGTCGACATCATATAAGATAGGAGCTCACTTACAGTGTTCGGTGATCCTATTAGGGCATAAATGATGGGTGAGAGATGATATAACCCCAATATATTGGGTAATAATTATTTTCTCTTGGGAATTATATTTTACATTGACCGTATGGTTATTAAAATTTGAATGGGTGTAATATGGTTTTATTTAGATAATGTTCCATGGTACCAATATGTTTTATATATTATTCATATGGGTTTATGATATTTCATTTGATCAATAATTATATCACATTTCCTATGATTATTGATTTTTATGACTCTTTTAATTTTCAGTAATTACATATCTAATGATGCATGTATTGATGGGTGTAGGTTCCTTTATGATTCTACCATAACATTAATTAATTTATTGTATCCTTATGCACTCTTATTCTAAATTAAGGAAATACAATTAAAAGTTTTATTTTTACACATTGTCATGAATTTGATCCCACACTTATTTTTTCTTTTTCTAGGTTATATATAATGATGCTGAATGATTTACATAAATAAAGAATTCCAAAATAATGATCTTGATAACAAATTTTGAAATAAGAAAAGTTGGGTTAAATACTATAAATTATCATGAAGAGATATTTTAATTATCCATGTAAGAGTTTTTCTTAATTATAAAAAATGATAATACAGTAAGATCCTAGTTGTTATAAGTGATCTATGTTTTCATTATGATGTTTTATGGTTTGGATAGAATGATTTGGGTCATAAATACTTCCATCATAGTAGAAAATTTTTATTCCAGACATTCATCATTAGATCTAGGATTGTAGGTATTGGTCAATTACAGAGGCCCTTATCTCTTTTCCAGAAGTTTTTTTTAAATAATGAAAAGATTCATTATTGTCGGATTTTTATATTCAATAAAATCATTGTGGAATTAAAATAATTTTATTGGTACTGTACATTGTATTGAATGAGGATTCTAGTTGAGGATGATCGCAGTGCTTATGTTTAATTTAATTTATGGTTAGTCAATATATTTAATTTTCATTGATGTGACAATTCTTAATTGATATTAATTAATGAATTTGTATCATTTTATGAGGAATTTTATTATTAGGGGACTCTATATAGTTTCATGAGAATAAAATATGATTTCGGTAAATGATTTATCAATGGCACATAATCCGGTGAGTTTTAAAATGATTATTAATAAATATAAAATAAGCAATTAATTACAAAAAAATTTTATATTTAATTTTTAATTGATTATAGATCATATAGAATGCTTTTGGTGATCATTTATGATGATTATGAATTATTATTAGTTGTTCAAGTAGGTGGTGGACTCATATTGAGGGTTAAAAAACCATGTTTGAGGTAATAGTTCACTAATATTACCTCTTTACACCATTTTTAATAAGGTTTGCAGAAAAAAACATTGGTGAGTGGGTATAATAATCCAAGGATAATTATAATAGTGAGTTCTAATTTATTAGTCCTAGCTAGTAAGATGGTATGACCATTGATGAGTTCTGGAGTGTTTGGTATTTATTATTTTTCTTGATAGGTATAAATAATCAGGGGGTCTTGATTAAAGTGGATTTATAACTTATGGATGATTTAAAATTAGTAGGTATTTTTTTATTGATACATATATTACTTATTATGATATGGGATGCTTACACAAGGTGATACATTTGGAATAGCTAGTTGTTTGGTAAATGATTTTCCATATTATATATAAGGATTACACGAAATAGTTATAGCAATAGGATATTTATGTATAATAGGAATAATAATGAATGTTTTTTCCACATGTGGTAATCTATGTGGTATTATTTTTTTTATCTTCATTAATGACCATGTAATTAATATGATGTGGAAAAGACCTTATTATTAGAACCTTACATGGTTTTCTACATGCTATATCATGATGTAGTTGACCTCTTTAGATTTTGTTTTTCACCTTTCATTGTGGGCTTTTACTAACATGAGTGTATGGTTGAGGTTTTACTTGGTATGGGTATTTGGAAAATTTATAGCTTTTTTGGAATGACATCACAACCTTCAGAAGTGTGACTTTCCCACTTTTTAGATTTGTCTTTCCAGGTGGTAGTTTCTATGATATAAGATGATAAGAAAGGGAGTTGTGAGTGTGATATACAACCAAAAACTGAATATATCTAGTTTTGTATGTTATTAACAATTTATTAATATTATTTATGATGTATCGGCTTTGTTTATTTTTATACACTTATACAGTTAAAGATATGGGATTCCATAGGTGAGTTTACTGAAATTGAAATTATGTGGGTTAAGATAGCTGTAATGAACCAACCCTTGTATCCTATTGTCAATGTATATTTTTTTACATTGGAAATAGGTTCAAGTTTTAAAATCTCAATCGACCAAATAGTTTGTTTGTCTAGGTCATAAATATACATATATGAATCTAACATAAAATTTGAATACATAATAAAATTTCAATATAGTGTAATTAAATATTTTCCATCCATAAACTTATTTAATGTTTCTTCAAAACAATTTAAAAAGTGAATATTTTTTTGGGTAATCCAAAATTATTAATATTGGTAATGTAAAATATAATATTTCGAAAATAAATATTCCATAATACACATATAATGGTAGATTAATCATGATACATGCCATTTAATCAATAAAATGAGAATGAGGAATAATATGATAGGAATAAATTATGGAAAAGGAATTCAATGTAAATAATAATATTCACATGAATATAATAAATGGATGCCATAAAAAATAAAAAAATCTAATTAAAATCAATAACTAAACTCGTAAAACTAGAATATATAATTCCAGAAATCCTAAACATACTGTCAATGCCTCTTGACAAGGAATCAGTATAAATGTTTAGTCCTCGACCAAATAACCAAAATAGTTTCTTTCTTGAGATCTCTGAAAAAATCAAGGGGATATAGTGGGACCCATCTATCACATATTTTTTACAATTCATATCTCATATGAGGGAGATCAAATTATGTCAATGAATATTTTTATATTAAAAACTAGTATATAAAATATCAATAATATTTCCAATCTAATAACATAATCATAAACCTTCTACAGTAATATATTGAATAATATCAACGTATTTCATCCATGAAAATCATATTATCCACCATATATTATAGACATGAATTAATATACTTCCAAGATATCATTAGAAATTTTTTTCATGAAAGTATAAACTTAATTTTGAAATAACTTATTTAAAATAAACAAATTTCACAAATATTAAGGTAAATTTTCTATTGAAGGAACATTTGATACTTGTAATCAAATATTTAATGAATTATGTTTTCTTAAAGGTATAAAATTCTTTTTAAGATGTATAATTTAAAAATAATTCATCTTACAATATTTTAAATATTAAAAAGTACATCATTTAGAAAATAATAAGAATAATCATTTTAACACATTTTTCAAAAACATGAGTTGATATTATTAGATCGTAAGAATTAATGATCACTAAAAGAGAAGAGTGATATATAGTTTAAATAATAATATATTTCAAAAGAAAAAACATCTCTAAGTAAAATGATAAAACTAAAGAACTGTCAGATGATCCGAGTCTCAAAATCTGATTGAGTAATTGTCTAATTCTATCAGAGATTATCAGTGTCACAATTCGATCAAAAAAATTATTGATAGAAATATAAATAAATATATTATTTATAGATTATATTCAAATAATAGATAATTCCATGTAACCTATAGTAAAATAAAAATCATATAATAGTAATAATGGCTTATGAGGTTAATAAAAGAATTCATTCTGTAAAGATAATAATTAATGTTGTTAAAAACAATAAATAAAAGTATCAAAAAATTTATACCTATTTTAATGTATGTAGTTACACACCAATATTTCCCTAGTAATGATGATCTATATGGATTCATCTTTATATCCCCTTAGTCCCTCTATACAATGATTTGATTATTTCATTCTAGAACCAAAATCCCTCTTTCTAATGGATCAAATTAATCATGATTCTATCCTCGAAATTACTTGATCAGTACCATGGTCTCCTAATGAATAAAAAATAAAAATATTCTATGGAATATAATATCCTTATAAGGTATATAGTACCTCTTTATGTGCCACTTACTGGTTCCCGATGATAGTGGGGCACATGATATCAAGCATACCTCCCCATGCACCAGAGGCTACCGACTAGTAGTGAGGGATTATGGTATGTTTGTGGGAAGAATATTCCCAAATATATAATAGAATTAAAATGGTAATCAATGTATTATATATATAAAAATTATAAAATAGTCATAGTGGATGAAACAATATTTTAAATAAACTAATAAGAATAAGTAATAATTGGAAAAAATGAATAAAAATAATAGATATAATGATGAAGATGATAATCATGATGCTATTCCAATAGTGAGTTCATGGAGCTGAGATACGAGCATATACATAATTATTATGTACATTCATAGATGTTGAAAAATTCTAAGGGTGGTCCAATATTTTTAAAACCATAAATCATTGGAATAAACATGCTTCCTTTTATCAATACGTGCAATCAAAAAATGATCTTGGATACCAAGGGTGATCCAAGAAGTGTCGGAGATAGGATACCACACATGATCACATTTCCAATGAATTTCATGAAATAAATAAATTTTTATACCTTTATAACAAATTATTTATTATGATAACAAATTTAAATAACATACAAATTGACCCCTTTCTTAGAAGGACACCTGACTGATACCATAGGCTTTGTCTTAAAATGGATGTCTGAAATGGTGGTTCCTATGCGAGTTATAACATATAAAAAATGTCCACGTTAACAATGAATCTGAGGATGTCATACCCCCAATATTGTTTTTCATGTGTTCTCATTTTCATGCTCATCATATAATCCATCACTAATATAAATATGAAAAACATATATTCCCCAATAAATCAATCTGTAAAATCCATGTTTGGGGTCTCGAGCACATAAAAAGAGATCTATAATGAGTCATAAGGGTCGCTAAAGGTGTATATGATATAACCAATTACATTGAGTCTGTCCAAGGCACCCATATCAGCATTCCTTGTATCACTCATGGCACGGTGATCTCTGAGTTCGCACAAAGTATTTCACATAGGGGATGGGTATCACCAGAGGTACTGAGGATACATTTTTATAATGGGTCATCCATCGATTTATCCCCAAGGAAACTATTTTCACTCATTAGTATAAGTAATCTGCAATGGGATCATGTACCTAGAAATACATGTATCTCTACCAGTGTACCATGTAGTTCTAACTGAACATGAAGAGTCCATCCATGATATCCTTAAATAGAGAACCATGTGTTATCCCATCCTACATTAGTTGATCCACATAAACCATGGCTATTCAACTATCAATTCATGCATACAGAATTATTTCCATCAAATAAACACCTCAATATCACATTCTTACTAAACTAATGAATCAATATAATAAATGGTGAACAACTACAACATAATTTATATGGAAAATACAGAAGGCATTGAAAATATATAATCATAGTTCATCAATGAAATTTTAATATATCAAGTTTGTGTTTTTAAAAATAATATAATAGGGGTATAGAATGGAATATGTAATTAATAATATGAATTTGACAAAATGAATAAGCAATTTAATATATTGTATAATGAAAAAAATTCAAAAACCAACATCATGACCAACCATTAATTCTAGTTAAAATGAAATAACATAGGTATTTTAAAAAAATAAACACAAACATGGTTGTTAACCATTTATTCCATGGGAAATGACCATTATATTTGGAGTACCCAAAGGTGTGCCCAATGAGGAGTAGAGCAACAAAATTGATTTCTCTTATAAGGGAGAGTCATATAGGACATGTGGGACCTAATAAAATAATTTTTTTTAAAACATGAATTCGCTCAATAAGGTTTTAGAGAACGACACAATAACATATCATTTAGAAACATCAAAAACATAATATAATGACCTAAACCACTTACCTTGATGTATTAATACCCCAATCTTCTATTTTTGATGCATGACTTGACACAAAATAGATGAAATCATAGAAAACGCTAAACTCTACAAAAATACAGAATTTGTTTCAACTATATAGTTTATTGGATTTATTTGGATCCTAGAAATAGAATAGAGTTGATGATAGGTCTTACTAAAGGATTTCTATTTCTCATGACAGTAAAAGATTCTGAAGATGGTGGAGGAAGACAACTCAAGACCTATGAAGTTGGGAGGATGAGCTCTATGCACCATAGGGGAAGAATAAAACCACTATATAGGGAGAATAGTTTAATAAAGGGTTAAAATTTAGTCTAGAGGATCATAAAGGTAGTTTCAACAAAAAAACCCAATATTCTAGGTGTGGCGACACTTTTGGCCATACAGTGCAATGATTGTTCGCCAATCACTGCATTAATTGGGAACCCGGCATAGTTAAGTGCACTGTTTGTTTCACCATGTGCAGAATGTACAGATACCACTATCCAAATGATGTAGATGGGTTACATGGTAATGTTCCCTAGGTTACATGGTTGTAGAAAAATTTATCCACTATATTCCCACTATCTGTAGCCGCAGCGTATAGGGTAATTGTGTGTGGTGGGTGACATAGTTTTTCCTAACTATGTGGCCTAGTACTTTCCTCCCATTTCTAAGATCTAGGTTATGAATGAGCCATGGTAGAAATTGAGGGATCATTGAATATTTTAGATATAAGTACATTGTAAATTTAATTTCATTTAAATGAAAAATTAACAATCCTTACATTTGATAAAAATCTTGGATGTAATAACCTCCCCTTTTTAGAAAATTTCTCTCTAAATATTACATAAATGAGAAGTACAAAATCATCTAATAAGAGTTAAAATTATTATGTATGGACATCAGTCTCTTACTCCAAGGTCAAGTCGTGTATGTTTTTGGGATTCCATAGCAATTGAACCAGAAAAAATGGCCTACATCCGAGAACCATTGTGTAATAATTAATGATACCTATCAGATGCTCCTCAACGTTGGAATATACCTCTAGTCTATTATAACTATGATCAATCGAATTAGGTGTATTAGGATTATAATTTCGAAGCTATGAGATAATGAAAATGTCATGTATGGCATGACACATCTGAGTTAATAGAAACTGCTAGGCTACATTATAGACTCTCTACTATCTCAACAGACCTGACATATCAAAGAGAACGTTTTCCCCATCATCTAATTAATCTATGTACAAATCATAGGTATGAACATAGAATGACAAAATGTCCCACTGCATAATCAATTTGTATGTGATGAAGATCAATATAGGAATCCGACCTAGTATGATATATATCCTTACACCTCTGAATAAGTTATACATGATCTAAATTCTCTTGAACAAGATGAGAACACAGTAGAGCTTTGTCATCAACCTCAATCTAGCATAGAGGTGAACAAAAATGTCTACCATAAAGGGATTAATATGGATATATATGAATGATTTATGAAAATATATTACTATATGACAACTCATCCAGAGGAATGTTGTTTCCCCCTCTGTCGGAAAAATAAAAAATTCTGGCCTATATAATATCCTCTTAAAATTATGTTATTCACTTGAATTGACCATCAATATGAGGCTGATATGCTGTAATATAGATAAACTATGAACGCAGTTCATTTTTCATCGCCTTTCAGAACATGGTTGTCATCATTGTGTCTCTGACTAAAATAATAGACCGAGGAATACCATGACGTCCCAAGATCATCGAAATATTCACCATTCCTAGCTCATAAATAGTGAAGGTTACCCATATAGGTAGGAAGGGTGAAACCTTTTTAAAAATATCAATTATCACACCTACTGCATCAATACCTCATGGGGATCAAGGAAATGCTGTAATGAAATCTATGGTGATATTTTTCCCTTTACATTTATGAGTACATAGAGGCTGGAGAAGTCTAAAAAGGTCGCATGGGGGCTTCCATCACCTGCTAAAAGGTGGAGCACCATGTAATAAATCCTGGTATCTACTTCATCATACCTTGCCCCCAATACTGACATTTTATGTCTCATTATATCTTCTAAATATCAAGATGAACTTCCCAGAATGAGGCATGTGATTCCCTCATCATCAGATCCCATATTTCTAAAGGATCCCATACATGACCATTGAAAAGTAGTGTCTCAACCATATAGACAACCCAACCATAGGATGGGTTCAATCCTCGTTTACACTCCCTCATAACAAGGCCCAATGAATCTTATAAATGCCCCATATGATCTCATTCCATAAGAGAGGAGTGCACTACTAGGGATACTAAAACTAGCCACCCGTGCTAATCATGAACCACTATTTTGATACTAGAGAAGAAATCCATCAACTGAAACTCACTACTTTCCTCTTTTACATATAATTATTCCATCAAAATGCGTAATTATTGGAATTTACCTTTTTGGTTGTGTAATAAAGATGAAAATTAAAGGATTTTATGTATTCCACCCACCTTCACTAATGTAGATTAAGGTCTCGTTGTGTGGTGATGTTCTTGAGAATATTATTATCAGTATTGACAATGAATCACTCACCAAATAGCAATTCATTACAATTATGAATTGAATTAACCACGGATACTAGGTTGATGTCATAAATCTTGTAATTACGCTCTTGTAAGCTCATATTTTGGGACCCATATTCCATGACATGATCAACCCACATCATAACTACATCTATCCTGATTCCAAAATCATTAGAGTAGACTGTATAACTCCGACCCATCATAGTTAGATTTGGGATAAGAACTAAATTGATTTATCCCATGAACACCTAAAATTATATCTCATATGATTCACTCTAGTAGAATTTAGGCACTTATTTTGTCAATCCCATAAGTAGTTTTTCTATGTGTCAGAAACTATGGATGAATAGCCTATAGTAGCTTTCCAGTCCTATGAATCTATGTATATTGAACCCATTATTTTGTGGGTCCATATAATCCATGGTTTTCACCATCTTTGTCTCAATAGATACCCCCTCATCAAATATGACACGACCCTATAAGTGAATGTTGTTGATTTAATGGTTTTAATTATTAAGGTACCCATTTAGCTGGTGGAATCTCATTATAATCAGCATGATCTAATGATAGTTGGAATGGTCATGTATAAAGAATAACTATAATACAATGTCATATATGAATACTATGACAATGGAATCAATATATAGGTATAAAAACCATTTTATTAAATCCATGACGGTTGTCAGTGCGTTTGTTAGAAAAAATACAATTTCCCAATAATCATATAGTTCATACCTACTCTAGAATATTGTACATACTATTTACCATGAACATACATGAAGCAGATGGTATACCGACCTTGAATTGATCTCAGGTAAAATGGTTTCACCGTGTATCCAGTCTACTAGTTCATATATACAAGGAAATGGATAATAGTTCTATAATGTATGTTGGTGCAACCACATGTAATCCACACACAATCTGAGGGTACTGTCCATATACTTTAATAAAATGAAAGTCAAACCACATGGAGATGTGTTGGGTCCGAAAAAACACTTAGTCACTGGATATTGATTTGACTTCTCGAGTTCCTAGAGCACTACAAGTTCCATCCAATAAAGAGGAGTGGACACTAGTGTTGCACCTAGAAATATCACTGAGGTGTACTCAAATCTCTCTCATGATGTGACCTAGAAAAATCATCAGGGAATATGTCCCTAAAACAATCCACATAAAGAGGAACTGTATTAACGTAATTTTATGATACCTCATAAAGATACTCACCCACTATGCTTCCACGCAGCCAAACCCAGTTCACTTAGGTCTGACTTAATCTACATGGATATCCCATTCACGATTAATGATATACTTTTTCCATTGGGTGATGTAATAAAAACCTAATGGGGATTACAATCTAGTTGGGAATTGTAGGTAGTGATCCAATCAATATTGGGAAATATGTAGAATTATTTCATCACTTGGATGAAGAAAATCAATAAGAAACAGAGACCACATATCTCATGTGGGAACTCATAACATTGATTTATTCCCTCTTTTCTTACCCCATCCATTGTGTCATGAGACATGATGCCGCAAAATTACTTGATTCTAAGGACTAGTCTTTCAACAATCGTAGATGATGTAAAACAATGAGAAGCACATATATCATAATGAGAGGAATGTAATGTACATGATACTAAAATAGTATATATGAATTTAGATTGATCATGATTTTTATCCCCTAGAACTAGTTTCACGAAATTGACATGGAATCAACCACAGATCTATGATTATTCCTAATAATCCATAGTAGATCCACTATGCTTCTGCTGAAGAAATGGGGCATCACATCCCTAGCCCCATCCACTATCACTTCAGCCTGATCGTCGGGTAGATGAAAATGTCCCATCATTCCATAGATTCCATAATCACCTACCAAATATTGGGGTTAGTACATATCTCCTTTAATTGGGCATTGTAGGAAAGGAACTGTAGATTTGTTGAAGGTGACACATTTTACAATAGGATCGATGCCCAATTGAGTTCCTCCAACACCGAGGATTCTTCTAGTATGTCCTATAATACTGGGAACTTACTATAGAGCCATCATTGTGTGTTACGTTTTTTGAACCACCACATGTAAACCATCCAAAAAGAGACTGATACTTCTTGAAGAACCGTTGCCCAGTCTCGAAACTGATCCTCCCTGACTGACATTGCCAACATCTCTGAGATATTTTTTTACTATTAGGGCATGATTTACTATTATGTTTATGTTAATCAACCATATAATTTTCACAAGTTAGGGGACATCATAACCAATACCATCTTTAAAACACTTTTAGTCATCTATTAATTAACTATCATAGATGGAGCAATGCATGAGAGATCCATTTAGAGAGAATAATACACTAGCACCGAGATAGTGCCCTACTAATGATGCATTATATCCCTTCAATGATCCACCATTAGAGTCTGAATGATAAGGTGAAAATATATATTCATCTATAAATCTACCATGAACATACCTCAATAATGATCTAACTAATATATGAGGCCCCAAAAATGCATAGCAGGTTCATATAACATGCACGTAGGGAGCATGACCTTTCACTCTAGAATCCATGCAAGATGGTCGAAAATAGACACCGTGTATTCTAACTAGGAACCCTCAACCTAAGGTCAACCATCCATTGAGATGATGGGAGGATGAAAATTTTGAATGTATTTTGTTAGTTCTATTATTATTATGGTAGGGTAGGGAGAATCTTAAATGAACCCCATGAACCACATATGGTTTTCCAGGAACTGGGAGTCAGCGCCTAGTAGAAGACAAGCTTGAGGTGCCTTAGGTTGAACAACATGAGGTATCATGAGTACCTCAAGGACCACTACCGTCAGAGGGTTCTCACCACTGCTTACTCGGAACACAACTTGTGGTATTCACTGTAACATGGATAGGAAATTTCTATGAACAATCCTCATGATTGATTTTTATTAGATAGTGATGCAGATAATGAAAATGAAAAATAATGGTAGGTAATATGTCTTCCTAAAAAATGATTGTACTAACATAAAAATACTATATCCAAACCGTGATGATACAAAATAGAATTATTTCCATGAAAATGGAGAACATAGAATATTACCCATTACCATCATTATTCAATGGGAAATGACTCACAATTCCTGTGTATAAGGACCATTTCATTTTAATTATGGATAACATTTTAATTCATTTACGTATTTATATTCCCCTTGAAATGATGAATTATTTGGAACTCCAATCTAATATATATGGATTTATAAAACCTAAAAATTGAAATTGGTTGTCCACTTAATAAAAAACATGTCATGTTCCAATATGTGGATTTGGAACATTCCTAAATTTATATATAACAAACATGCACTACTCAGCTAACCAAAATAAAGAACAATATAAATGTCAAGGAAAACTATCTATGAATCCTAAAAAGTAATCATGGAATGAAATAATACAAGTAATTTTAATTATATTAGGTCAACTAAGAAAATTTCTCTATTAATCCCTCATATCATCAGACTATGTCCATGAAATATCATAATTTCCAAAAAAAACTACATCAATAATGTTAATAACACAAACTTATTATATCACTCAAAGGTAAAAACATGAATCTATAAAAACTAAAGTAATAATTGAATTAACCCATCTTTCGAAATTTGGGATTCCCTTATATGTGGGTAGCTACTCTGCTGCACAGACGCATCACCAAATTCCACATCCTAGTCTCCTCTATAAACCCATAGAGTGTGAGAAAAAGGAATAAACAACTGATACTACATTATAGAATCCCACCATAGGTGCCACATATCATTTCCCAAATAGGTTGTGAGAAAATACATGAAGAACAACCCCATAAACTCTAGAGGCAACAAACTAGTTGTGAGGTCATATGGTGTGTCTGTGGGGAGACTATTCTATCATATAATAAATAATTCATAGGTGTAATCAAGTTATAATAAATAGATAATTAAGGAGAAAAAATATATATAATTGTAAGATAATGTAAATAACAAAATTTGATGATGTTATAACATAGAAAATCTGAATAAAAATAAATGATACAATGATTATTATGATAATCATGATTATATAAAAAAAGTTATTGCGGGGATTTTGGAAACCAACAAATACTACATCATGGAGATAATGATGAAAATGATAAATCTGATACTATAATCATATAATGAATCGGATTAGTCCTCTAGACCATGTACCATCCTTTAGATGTAATTCAAACATACATCAACTTCCCAACACTTCCCATTATCCATAACTGTGATAAAAAATGTACTTTGGTGCCATGGGTGGCCTAAGAAGAGTGTGAAAAACTATTTTAATAGACTACCAACCACGGTGTCTAGGCCAGTGCATTTCATCAAATAAATAATTGAAAATTTTCCTTAATAATAACTGTTGTTGAAAAATATATAATTTAAAAAATGATACCACTATCTATGTTCCTAGAAGAATGCATGATCGAAACAACCTACATTGGGCTAAGATAGATGTTTGAAATGGGTCTAATTATTTGATTCATAACATATATAAAATTTCAAGTTATTCAAATAAACTGATCTAGGAATACCCCTATCCTTGTGATTTTTATTGGGTTCTCACTATCCATGTAATCATTTAATCATTCTCCAGTATAAATAAGGAGAAATATATAATCAATAAGAAATCAATCCATCACATCCATTGGTGGAGTCACTACAATGGAAATGTATATCTATAAAGAATCCAAATGGTTGATAAATGTGTCCCTGATATAACTAATTACAATGATTCCATCAAAGGAAACACATAATTAAATTAATTATTTCACTCATGGCATATAGAATTTTGATTATGCACCAATAATCTCATATAGGGACCTAGTATCTTTAGAGGTATGGTGTAGCCATATGGGCAAAAAGTTCATCCCCAGTTTCCCCCCTTCGGAACTAGTGTCACTCATGTGTATAACTAATCCACCTAGAGATCCCATACAAAGAAATCCAAATTATATATCTTGACACATCAATTATAATTAACTAAGCATGGGAGTCCATCCATGTCATCCTTAAATCCGGACCCATGGTCTCTCTCATCCCAAATTGGGTGAACCATAACAACCAATTCAAATCACAAGGAATGGCATATATATATAATTAGCTTCCATAAAAACAGCTCAATATCACATTCTCATCAAACTTACCAAACTATAAAATTAATACCATACAACTATGGATGAATTTTTATGGAAAAGACACAAGGCATAACAAATATGAAATCACATGTAATCAAAAAAAATTCCCAAAAAAACTTGACTGACCATGCATAGTATAAGGGTATGAATTGGAATATGGAATGAAGAAAAGGAATTAGAAAACATATATATGAAATTAATTATTAGGCATGAGGTATAAAACTCAATAACATATCTCATGTCTAACTATACATTCCAATTGAAATGATAAAATTTACATATTTAGAAAAAAACAAACACATGGAAGTTAACTATTTGTGGCATCTGAAAATTTACATTAAGGTTAGAACATAAAACTGGGTGGCCAATGAAGAAAATAACGAACCAAAGAGTTGTTTCTAGAAAAATTGGTCACATATGACATGTGGAACATCTGAAACTAATTTATTAAAAAAAATTAATCCTTTCAAGACGGTTATGATGATAGGCACAACGAAAAATCAATTAATAAAAGAAAAAATGAGTGAGAAAAAAATATAACACCTACCTCTATATAGTATCACACTACTATTCCAATTTTGAGGATTTAATCATCATAGAATGAATGAAATTACCTTATTCATCGAATGCCATGAAAATAATGAAAAATTTATCACAACATAAAAGCATAATGGATGGAAGACGAACCATGAAATACAAGAGAGTGGAAGGATGAGATTATCGACGGAATTTTATTACTCCTGGTGATGAAGTATTTAGACACTAGAAAAGGAAGATAAATCAATCCTATAAAGAGTGGAGGAGGAGCACCACATGTTATGGGGGAATAGGAATCTCACTGGAGGAGGAGTGAAAACAATATAGAGGGTTTTAAAATCATTAAATAGGGGTAGAAAGGTAATTTCATCACAAGAATCACTGCTTTCTGATTACCAACACGGTTAGCTGAACATTGTGCCAACCATGTGTCATTCACTAATTTAAGGAGGAACCCCTAAAATTTAGGTGAATTGTTTCTCTAATCGTGTGTTGACCATGTGAAACCTACTATCCAAAATCAATAAATGGGTTATAAGTCTATGCACCTTGGGTTACACAGTTTCAAATAAAAATCATACAGACCCTAGGTTCCCTTTTTCTACCTCCACATAGTTTTTAATAAATTTACGGGTTGGGCACAAGAGTTTTATTTACAGTGCATCGAAAGAATTTCCTCCAATTTTGGGTCTCCAAGATCCAAATGATCCACAGATGCAATCAATACATCTATAAAAATTTTAGAAATCATAATTTCGACAGCTTAAAGGATCTTAAATGAAAATTAACTATCTATTCCATTGATAAAATGATTTGCTGTTATAAAAAGAGTCTATAGAGTGTCAACTATTTAATTAATTAAAAATACTAGAAAAGGGGTGTTCATGAAGAAAAATATACATTTATTTGAGTTCAAAATAGATCATCTTATAACTATTTAAATGAACCACTATTTATATGCATTCTCCCAATGGTCATACTTGAGAGGTTGTTGCAATGGTCTAAGTTAGGTTCCAATTGATAACTCATGAGGATCTAGAGTTGGATCTTTATATTTAGTAATTTCGTAAATATCTGATATTTTATTATATTATCATCATTAAAATTATCTTCTATATTTTATTTAATAGAAATAAACCTATATAATCTGGTTATAAACACTGCATACTCTGATGGGATACATTATTAATTTTCAATTCTTAAAATTGTATAAAGGTTAGTCTGATGTATTGTTTCCAATTCTAGTATGATGATCTAGAATTTTGTAAGCCAATTGAAAAAAATAAATCCAACCACTCGTCAGGAAAAAATATAGTTTGAATAATTGAATGGACAATCAGTCTGATGGGTCTGATTTAATAATGAATTTTTATATTCATATTATAGTATACATATTTCATCTTTGATTATAAAATAATATGTTTTTCTAAAAACATATGGAAACATTTGAGAAATATAAATTTTATTGAATATAGTTTTTTGAATGAGTTTATGATATACAAAACAAATGAAATGGAATTGTAGAAGGTAAGTAATTGGACTCAACTATCTTCCCTTTTGGTAGAGTACAAAACAAAATACTTAAAAGAAAAATATACCTTTTAAAAACCTATATCACTTTGTTATATTAGATCTACATATATTTACATTATATAATAACTACCATGAGATAGTGTCTTGGGATTAATTATAAGTAAATTATAGATAGTTACATTAAAATCGTCACATTACGAACTTTACCCTAAAGACTACTCATATACATCTTTTTTATTTTAAAACACCCCCTTAAAATATCTTCCCCCTTCTAGAGAAATTCATAAAACAAATCCCCCATTGTAAATTGGAAAAAAGTAGTGAATATATAAAAATACTTCAATGATATATAAGTACTAATAGATAAAAAATATTATGTGAATTAATTATTCTTCCAATATAAAAATTAAAATACATCCAATGTATTGAAAGATATTAAAACATAAAAAATTTGGATAAAAATATATTCATAATCACATTTAATTCAAAATAATTAATGCATTACCCAATGTTATTATAAGAAAAAAGTAATTCATTATTTAATAATATTTCTTAAATTTCCATTAGTTTGATGAACTCATGAATATCATTTTGAGCATCATAGAGAAATTAGTTAGGCTTTATGATCTTGTCCTCCATCAATTCCTACTTCTAGACATCTGATGTTAGTATTTCATATTACATAGTGATATTTTTATTTTACTTCTTTAAATGGAAAAGATTATCTTCAAATTTTCTATGTATGTGGATTTCTAAGACAAAATAAGGAAAAAAATTTAGAAAATTACATCTTTCATAACGTTAATCAGTTAGATCGATGAATTTTTTCACAAACTCCACTCATTTAAAGACATCATTAGATAAATTTTCTAGTTATTCATCAAATTTTCAATATTATTTCCTTAAAATAACTGATCATAATGATATGGGAGTTTTTATTCAACATGGATTTACCACATTACCAGCTGATTTTAGGCTGTTATCTCAATATTGGTCTTTTCATTTAAAAATTTCTTCTCTAAATTATTATTATATACTAAATATCTCAAAACATTTAGATAGATCAATTTTTCATTATGACTATTTTGAAAAAAAAATCACGTCTCCTATATGTTTGGTAGATATTCAATTGATTCTAAAAAAATTACCCTAGTTTAGGAAGATATGAAAAAAAATTTCTGAGTAATTTTATCTTCTAAATCCATTGGTCTAGATGATACATTATGGTAATTTGGTCTTGAAGATCGGGCATCATGATTTTCTATCTCCTCAAAAGTTTCATTACCAATCGATGTATTATTTTCATCTTATAATAGTTTTAAAATATCAACTTCTTTATAAGATTCCACATTGGATGATACATTAGTTTGGGGTTGTAGTTCATCACCCATCACCATTGAGGATGTTTTTTATTTCGATTTTGACAATTATATTCCGCTTCTTATTCTACATGGATAATATCCATATCTAATTGGGATGGTAATAGAGTTGGCAATGATAATGATTTTGATGAACTCTTCTCCCATTTTGACTCTTCCTCGGTATAAATTTACTCTTCATCATTTTTAATATTATTATTCCTCTTTGTCTCAACATTTTTTTTCCTATTATTTTTTTTCATAGAATTTTTTTCCATCATCCTCGCAGTTATGAAAAAACATTTTTATCATTTTTTTAAACTGATTATTTTTTCTCATCATGATCCTTCCGATCTTCTACATGTACTGACTCTGTATATTCTTCATTTATATGTTAACTGGTTGGTAAAAAATCCCTCAAGGTGTCCTCTTAGTATGTTTTGAGTGTGATTTTGTTTCTTGAAAAAGTTATATGATCGTGAATGAGTATGGTTTGGGTTAACCGAAGCAGGTGTTTAATGTGGGGAAGTTTCCAATGGTTTACCAATATTTTGGGGATCAAAATCAAGGATTCTAGTTTTTTAGAAATGAATATTTTTGTGTTGTATTGAATAGTGTGTAGATCCTGAATTACATTTCACTAATTACAAAGTAGGTATGTAAAATGGTTCATGGATGGAAGAACAGTACATGGAAGGCAGACCATTTTTGGAGAGGCTTGTTGTTCATAGATGGTAATGAGTTCATAGAAACGGTTTATGGGGTGGCATGTGGAACATTAATGGATTACTGCAAGAGGGATGTCTTATCACTGGCTGAAATGAGTTAGTGATTTAAAAATCCATCTAGGGATTATTTGATAAAATTTGATGATTATGTTTCGGCTGCATATGAGGATTAATGATATGCATACTATGTAGGGAAGAATTGTTCGTGATAGAATCTTTATATGGTGAATGTTGTACAACATCATAGATTTGGTAAATCTTGTATGAGAGGATTTTTAGGATTTACTTTCCTAAATATAAAGAGAAAACTACCATCATTACTCTGAGCGATTTTTATAATAAAATATATCTTCATTGGGAATTCAATGAAGCATGAAAGTGGTTTGTGTGGTAGAATTCCATGAAGGGTAAAGTAGATCATGAGGAGGATTACATGAGTATTGAAGGAGTTCACAACAATGGTCCATTAAGAGGGTTTTAGGGTATTTTATCTCCTAATGGAAAATGTTATACTGAGGAAAATTGGTTCGAATAGGATAACTGGTTCGTGAAATTGGATGTATGAAAAAGATGGAAGTTTCGCACACATAAGCATTAAGAAGAAGTGGTTTCTGAAGATGGTGTGTTGTTGTGGTAAAATATAGTGATGCATGGGCTTGTACACGAAGGATTTGATATGTCAATCATACATGATACATAGTTCTCATATTATTCTAGTGGTATACGAAAGGACATAAACCAATTTGGGAATGAAATTTTCATTGACTTACCATATATAGAAATGTGAATTTCCCCAATAGGTGAAAATTAAAAATAAAAAAAGAATACAACAACTATTAAGGATGTGTGATTTCATAAAAATTATGGGACCTTCAAGTCAATAAACTGTTAGTGGATCCCTTTCAAATATGAGAGAGTCATGGATGATGATGGTGGGGACACTTTCCACATTCGGTGATCTAAATAGATAGACATAGGGAGTGACCCTTTGGGAATTTAGAGAGCATAACCTAAGAAAATTAAAGGGATTAGTCATATTCTTAGAAGTTATCTTGCTCAAACCTTTTAATTAGAAAATAAATTTAGTGTTTTTTTACAATATAACTATGTCATTTTTATGCTCTGTGTACGTAACCCAGTGATAGAGAACCAAGTAAAATTGACACGTCTATTGAATGATTTCATTTTTGTTTATATATTTCTATAGGATAAAGAGATATTTGTGTTTTTCTTACCGATGAAACAAGATTCGAATGGGTTTTAGTTTTAATCTATCATACATTGATTCCTCCCCCCACCATAGGATACTTGTCCTAGTGGACCTAACATTACCACTAGCATTATATGTGATTTCATTAATGGATAAAGTATCAAAAAACTATAGACCAACATTTGGAATGAAATATATTTGTGTGAGGAATTATTTCAGTCTAAAGAGATGGTTGCACAACTAAATGGGGTGAAACTAGTATAATTAGATTATTTAAATTTCATTATTTATCAATCAATGAATTTTTCCTTTATCATTTCCCCTGATAAATTCATTTTTATTCTATCCCTTAAAAACTTCTTATAACTCTTTTGGCATCCAAATTTTCATTTATATAGTTTTATCTACATCAAAACAAAATTTTGGATCTCTAGGATTTTTCTTTTCCATTCTTCTAAGAAATCATCAAATTCAATGTCATAAAATTATTATTATTTCTTATTATTTATCAAGGGAGAGGAATTCACCATTGTTTTCCCCTTAAAATACCTACCTCTTTGGTATGTTATTCTATGGATGTATCCCCCTCAACATTCTCCAGATATATTTTTAGTTTAAAATAAAAAACAAGCATCACGATTAATATTTCTTAATCTTTATTAAATTAATCCATTTCCCTCATCGAATAATTATTTTTATCTATCTTGAAAATTTCTATTCATTTTTCGATGAACATTTTCATAAAACATTGGAACAACACAATCATTGATTTCCTCAAGAATTTTCATTATCTTTGTAACACACCATGGTTTTCTAAAAATAAATTGAAATTCAATTAACTTTGTATAAAATAGATATTTATAACTAGCCTTTTAAAAATAACTTTACTACCAAAATGTTTTGAATTTTAAGAAACTGCCATGTACAATTGTCTTCAGTAAGTTATTTTGTGTCTGATGAAACCAACTTGTTTTTTTGTGAATAGTAACATACTCGTAGGAATAGTAATATTACCGTAATGAATAGTAAAATTTATTATTATTTTATTTTCTTAAGGCTAGAAGATAATAACATCTTGGTTAATTATTCATTGTGATAAAGAAGTAGTTGTAGAATTGGAACTATTAATTTTTGAATTATGTATGATTTTATTTAAAAGATAAATTAATAATATTTAGAAAATTATTTTTTAAAAATGCTCTTCATTTTTGAATTCTACACGTTGAAAAATGGCTTGGGTAAATTTTTGGGATTTTTCTAAAATTCAAGAACATTTGATGAATAGTAAAATAATTTCTTAAATATTATTAATTTATCTTTTAAATAAAATCATACATAATTCAAAAATTAATAGTTCCAATTCTACAATAAAATACGATAAATGCTAAATACTTGATTTACTGTATCATAGGTGATGCAAGGACGATGTAAGCCAACTTGGTTCGAACTCAAATGCCATTATTACAATTTGGGGTAACATGAATTAATATTATTCATAGTCTTTAGCAAAATATTATAATAATGATTATAATAATGAAAAATACCCCCTCCCCTACACAAAAAATCCCACCCTCACTCCCATATTCCTCCCACACCTCTCAAACCTTGAACATTGTATAATTTCTACCAAATTCCCTCCCCAATATTCTTCCTCACGTCCTAGAGTAGCTGGTTTCACCAAATTACCAAACCAATGCCCTTAAAGAGGATCTCAAGAAGAAGAGATCAAGAGGTAAACATCCTCTTTTATTTTCATTCATTTCATTCATTTAATGTTATTCTCTTCCATTACCTCTAGATTTTGATTGGATATTTTAACCAAATATCCCCCTTACTATCCATATTTTGGATGAATGATTATATTTCCCCTTTCCTCTCATCAAACAATTTTTATAAAGTTTTAAGAGATGTCATTAGGCTGCCGAATTTTCGTGAGAAATTTATCATGTTTTTGTTTATTTTAATATTCCTTTATTTTCTTCTTATTTACTCACTTCCTCTTAACCAAGAGGCATGAAAGCTCCATTATCTTGTATAATCTGGATGTTATCATGTTCATGGAGAACTCATCATCGTTATTTTTCTCCTCCCCCACTTATGCAAGGAAATAAAAATATTGTCTGTGATGTGTTGATTTAACGACATCTTGCACGATGTGATTTCAATTAACATTAATTCCTTCTATTATGGTCATAAAAACATTTTTATTGTCGAACAAGGTTATCATATATGTATTACAACCCATACATGGTTCTGGAATTATTTTTTACTCATGGTTCTTAATTATAAGACAAAGTGAGGATGTTTTTATCGAAGAACCACTAAAATGATATAATCTAACATAAATAATGTTGAAACATATGAATCATCCTCCCATAAAACATAAAAATGATAAATGGTATAATTTATGGTACTATAAATATTTAAAAACCATTTTATTCCAATTCTGGAGTTTCACTCGAACATCCATCATGAACCAATCAAGGAAATCATGTAAGAAACTCACCCAAAACAGTGCAAGGAACAAAATTCTAACAATTAAGGGGTGTAATGAGTTTATCAAATTATCATATAAGATGTTATAGGCATGAACTTGTTTCTTTAATATATTAATAACAATCTTTTTACCATTATACAGGTGGTTTGAACATTTTTGAAGTAAGACAATCCCGAGGTAAGGGAATTCATAACTCGATTTTCGTTCTTTGGGTTAACCTTATATTTTATTATTGATGTGATATTTAAATTGTTTCTGTTTTGGGTTCTATTTATATTATGTTTTATTATGTGTATATACTGTATACATACATACTCCATCCACTATATTAAGTTTCTCTTCTATTGTATGTTATTTATGAGGGTCTTTTCATAAAAAATTATCTTATTAAATTCTGTTTTACAAAATTCAGAAGTAATGTCTTTATGTTATTATTCATGTTGTATTGTTATGGTTTGTTTATTGGGAATTGTTTATGATTAAGGGTGGGAGATATATCTCCCTCCAATATATTAGGTATGATTATGTTGGAGGTCGGCCGTAATGTTACTCCAAGTTTAACTGTAATGTTTACACAAAGTAATGTAGCCGTGAGTGTTACAAATTATAAGGTATTCAAGAATAGTTACAAGATTATGTAAGTAATACCCCAAGATACCTTTATTTTTATATTTATGTTCTCATTTTTTTGTGTATATTGTGTAAATATCATGTTACATAATGTTAGTATATATATGGGTGACAGAAATATCTTTTGAAAATGCATTCATACGTTACGAGTATTCATGGACTAATGTGATCATTCCTTATTTTCCATCCCTTAATGATATTTTGTGCTAATACCAAGTTTTTATATGATTTTCACCGGTTAATGGATGTGTAATACAAGGAAGGATGCCATGATAAATGTTTAAGAATTGTCAAGGAGTCTTGTTTTAAGTTTTAATGTTATATATTTTGAAAAAAATGGAAACCGTCTTTCTGGTATCCACTCTGTAATAATGTGTAATGTTATGAATGTATTATGTTCCAATTCTATAAATATATATACTTGAAAAGATCCTCAATGTAAAAGGATGTTTTTTCTCGACTAAATTCAATATTATGTACGTAATAAGGTCGGGTCCTTATAGTTGGTATGAGAAGATGGTTTAGATAATTTTAGGGGTTAAGGTGATGTTAATAGAATACCATAAATGAGTTTCACTCTATGTTTAAATTGAAATGTTTTAGCATTTGAAGATTACAATGTGGCTTCATCGAAGACATGTTTGTTCAAAATGGTTGTCCGCAGAAGGAACAAGGATGCTGAAGTGGAGAGGCACCGAAAGAACGACATCCTTCCAGAACTACACCCCGGAATGGTAGGGATTGGAATCGAGGAGTTTGTGACAGTATTGGCTCACCTAACGCAGGAAATAATTGGTGGTGGAATACATGCAAGAGAACCAATAGAGGTACCACAATGGAACATGACAGTAGTGGAACATTTTATGAGATAACATCCTCTGGCATTCAATGGATCTTTTGATCTAGTAGAAGTTGAAGGATGGATCAAAGCCCTGGAAAAGATATTCGGTTTTATGGGATGTTTAGACAATCAAATGGTAAGTCTTTCCATTTATAATTTTGAAGGGGAAGCTGATTAGTGGTGGTCAGTGGTAAGGAATATCAGGGGTATAGAGGATTTTTATTCCTTAGAGTGGGATGAATTTTAATGTCTTTTCATTGAAAAATATTTTCCTACGGTGGTGCGACTTAGGATGGAGAAGAAATTCCTTGAATTGAAACAGAATGAGGAAGATTCAGTGGCTGTGTATGAAGAAAACATCACCCGACTGGCAAGGTATGCTCCAAAACTTATTCTGGATCTTGATAGAAAAATCAACCACTTTTACTCATGATTGTATCCAAGGTATCAAAGTGCGTTGGCCTCCTATTAATTCAAAAGTTATGAGAAACTTTTCTGATGTGCTGAGAGTGTAGAGATGAAGATTGTTGATGATCATGAGCATTTTGGAAACAAAGAGAATGAGAGGTCTAGTTGGCAAGAAATGTGTAAGAATTAACAAATTAGATATGATGGTAAGAAAATCCAATTTCCAGTTTTTGAATAGTGATGCAAGAAACACCCTGGGGAATTTCTTATCAAAACTAGTAAGTGTATTAAATGTTGTAAGTCTGGACATATTGCCCGATATTGAATGAAAATGATCCTAAGAATAAACATGATAACAAGACTGTTATGTGTTTTAAATGTAGTGAAATGGGTCATTATGAAAATGACTTCCCAAAGAGCGATCCAAATGATTCCAAGAAGCCGGACTACAAGATGAAAGGTGTAATGAGATCCTTTGCAACTACGAAAGTAGATGTAGGGCCATCCAATGAAGTTGTATTAGTCACTTTGTTTTTTCACTTAGATTTTGCAAATGTTTTGTTTGATATGGGGTCTACAAATTCCTGCATCTTTGAGAAATTTTCTAGTAAATTCGAAATATCGCATCAAAAAATAACACCTGAACTTGTTGTTAAAACACCAAGGGGAAATGATATTGAAAAGAGAAATATAAAGAATATTTCTATTGTGTTATGTGGAAATGCATTACCTTCAAACCCTGTTCTTTTACCCTTAGTCGGGTTTGATGTTATTCTGGGAATGGACTAGATTTTTGATTATAATGCTAAGATTGACTGTAGATCTCAGTAAGTGATTTTTCAAAAATAATTTCTGTTTGTATACAAGAATGAACCCATACAATTGATAACATATTTGGAATATGAGAAACAATTGAATGATGGAAATGAAAGTTATCTTTCTCATATTGTTGAAAACAAGGGTACTATTCAAATAAGTGATGTTCCAGTGGGAAATGAATTCATTAATGTTTTTCCTAATGAGTTACCAGATGTTATACCAGATCGAGAATTCAAATTCACTATTTAATTAGTTCTTGATGCTAAGCCAATTTCAAAACCCCCATATCACATGGCCCCAATATAACTTCATGAATTGAAAATTTAGTTGCAGGATTTGATTGAAAAAGGCTTCATTCTTCCTAGAACTTCACCAAGGGGAGCCCCTATTTTGTTTGATAAAAAGAAAGATGGTTCCATGAGACATTGCATTGATTAAAGAGCACTGAATAACATTACTGTTTGAAACATTCATGCTTTTCCTCATATTGATGACTTTTTTGATTAGCTCTAGGGTGCTCAGTACTTTTCCTAGATTGATTGAGATCTGGATACCATCGGCTGAAGGGGAAGGACGATGAAATCCCGAAAACAGCCTTTCAAACTAGATATGGGCATTATGATTTTGTTGTTATGCCATTTGGATTAACTAATGAACCTACTGTATTCATGAATCTTATAAATAAAGTAGTTCATGAGTTCTTGGTTAAGTGTGTGGTGGTATTTATTGATTACTTTATGGGTTTTTATAATAATATAGAGGAGCATGAAAAACATATAATGGTTGTTTTACAATCCTTAAAAGAAAAGAAACTGTATAGAAAATTCAGCAACTGTGATTTTTAGTTGAAATAGATATCTTTTATTGGGAACATTGTAAATAAGGATATAATAATAGTTGATCCTGCCAAAACAAAGTAGTTGATGAATGGAAAAGACCCAAAATGTAATTGAGATTCGTAGTTTTCTTGGGTTATGAGGTTATTACAGATGGTTTTTTAATAACTTTTCACTGTTATCTATCCCAATAGCTAAGTAAACATAAAAAGGAGTTAAATTGGATTGGATAGTGGAATGTGATGTTTTTTTTCAGGAATTGAAGAATAGATTGGTGAATGCTCCAGTTTTGGCCTTACATTCCCGAAATGGTGAGCTTGTCATCTGTACTGATGCTTCTTTGAAGGGATGTGGTTGTGTTTTGATTCAGAATGATTAGGTAATTTCTTATGCTTCCAGAAAACTTAATTCTCATGAGGTAAATTATTCCACACATGATTTGGAAATGGATTTTGTGGTTTCTTCATTGAAAATTTGGAGGCATCATTTATAAAGAACCAAATTCCAAATACATACTGACCATAAAAGTCTGAAGTATATATTCACACAGAAGTAATTAAACATGAGGCAGTGAAGATGGCTTGAACTGATAATGGATTATGATTGCACAATGAATTACCATCCAAGGAAAGAAAACAAATTTGATGGTGCCTTGAGTTGGAAACATCATGCATCATTAACCATGTTATGTTTGGAACACGATCCCCTAATTAATGATATAATGAATTTTGGCTTAGAAGTTGTTGGTGCAAGGAATACCTATGATTTGTTCCACGTTTCAGGGCAGTTTTTGTTGTCAGACAAAATTAAGAAAGAACAGAAGGAAGACCGTGAGCTACAGAAAAAGGTAGACTTGGTTAAAATGGGTAAGTTTCCAGAATTTATCCTTGATAATGATTTTGTTTTACGATTTTGGAAAAAGGTAGTGTGTGCCTAGTGATTCTTATTTGAAGAATTATTTTTTGTTTGAACCTCATAAATATACTTTTTCTGTTCATCTTGGATGTAATAAGATGTATAGGGTCATTTGGGAGTATTATTGGTGTGATGGAATGAAAAGAGATGTTGATTTTACCATGAAATGTTTGACGTGTCAATAGGTTAAAGCAGAGCGGTGGTTACCAAAGGGGATTCTTCATCCTTTTATACTTCTAGAGTGGAAATGGGATAATGTATCCATGGTCTTTATGGTGGGACAACCAAAGACTTCTTGACGTAACAATGTGATTTAGGTTATTGTTGATCGACTAACAAAGTCTGCACATTTTCTTTCTATTTGAGATACAATTACTTTAGATCAGATTTCTCGATTGTACCTCAAGGATATTGTCATGTTACATGGAGTTCCTCTTTCCACTGTATCTGACCAAGATCCCAGGATCACTTCTTACTTATGGAAGGGACTCCAGACGTCATTGGGCACATAGTTAAATTTTTATACATATTTTCATCCTCAATCAGATGGGAAGTCAGAATGAATGAATCAAACTTTTGAGGATATGCTTCAAGCTTGTTCAATGGACTATCAGGGAATTTGGGCTCATCATTTTTCTTTAATGAGTTTTCTTATAATAATAATTTTCATTCTAGTATTCAGATGGAAGATTTTGAGGCCGTGTATGGGAAGCGGTGTCGGACTCCAGCATTTTGGGATGAAGTCTGTGAAAGAAAGGTGATGGGGCCTCAATTAGTAGAAGAAGTGGATAAGGAATTTAGGATGATCCAGCAACACATGAGGACAGCTCAGAGCAGGAAGAAAAGTTATAAAGATAACAGAAGGAAAGACTTTTCTTTTGAGGTAGGTTACCATGTTTTCCTTAAAATCTCTCCTTGGAAAAGGGTGATGTGTTTCGGTAAGAAAGGGAAGCTAAGTCCATGGTTCATCAGACCTTTTTAAATCTTTGAGAAAGTTGGAACAGATTCATAACACATAGATTTTCCACTGATATTATTTTAGGTACACAATGTTTTTCATGTCTCAATGTTGAGAAAGTATGTGCCATATTTATCACATGTCTTGAGACCAGAAGTAGTTTAGCTGGAATAGAACCTTTCTTACGAAGAGAAACCAGTTTAGATTATTGATCAATGGGAACATGTATTGCGGAATAAGGTAATCCACTAGGTAAAGGTTTTTTAGAGAAACCACATGATTGAAGAAGTAACGTGGGAGTCCGAAAATTCTATCAGGTAAATGTACCCTCACTTGTTCAATAAGTAAATAAAATTGTGAGGATGCAATTTTCAGAAGGTGTGGATAATGTAACACCCCATGGTTTTCTAAAAATAATTTGAAATGCATGAGACTACATTTAAAGTAGATATTTAAAACTTTCCTTTAAAAATAACTTTACTACCACAATGTTTTAAATTTCAAGAAACTATCATCTACAATTGTGTTTAGTAAGTTATTTGGGGTCTGATGAAACCAAATTGATTTTTAATGAATAGAAACATAACCTTATAAATAGTAATATGAAGAGTAATATGACCCTAATTAATAGTAAATTTTATTATTTTTTATTTTCTTAAGGCTAGTAGATAATAATATCTTGGTTAATTTTTCATTGTGATAATGAATTAATTGTAGAATTAGAATTGTTAATTTTTGAATAAAGCCTGATTTTATTTAAAAGATAAATTAATAATAATTTGAAAATTATTTTTAAAAAATGGAATTAATTTTTGATTTCTACATGTTGAATAATGGTTAGGGTAAATTTTTTGGATTTTTCTGAAATTCAATAATTTTTCATGAATAATAAAATACAATAAAATACGATAAATGCTAAATACATGATTTACTAAATCATATGTGATTTAAGGATTATTTAATCCAACGTGGTTGGAACACATATGCCATTATTACTATTTGGGGTCACATGAATTATGATTATTCTTAGTCTTAATCAAATTAATAAATAATGATTAAAATAATGAAAAATACCCCCTCCCCTCCACTATAAATACCACCCTCACTCCCCTCTTCCTCCCACACATATCAAGCCTTGATCATTGTATAATTTCTTCCAAATTTCATCCCTAATCTTCTTCCACACGTCCTAGAGCCTCTTGTCTCACCAGAAGTCCAAACCAAAGCCCTTAAGGATTATCTCAAGGATAAGAGATCAGGAGGTAAACATCCTCTTTTATTTTCCTTATTTCCAATCATTTTTTGTTATTATCTTCCATTCCCTTTGGCTTATGATGGGTTATTTCATTAAATAACCTCATACTGTCCATATTAGGTATTAATAATGATATATCCCCTTCCTCTCATCAAACTATCTTAAGGAAATTCTAAGAGACGCCGTTAGGCTGCCCAATTTTTGTGAGAAATTTATCATGTTTTCTTTTATTTGACGATTATTTTATTTTCATATTCTATCCTCACCTCATCCTAACCAAGAGGAATGATGCTCCAATATCTCGTATATTCTATGTGTTCTCATGTTCATGGAAAATTCATCATCATTATTTATCTCCTCCCCCACTTATTAAAGGAATTAAAAATATTGTTCGTGATGTGTCGAATTACCGATATCGTGGACGACATGATTTAAATTTGCATTAATTACTTCAAGTCTGTTCATCAAACCATTTTAATGGTTGAACCCGGTTATAATATATTCATTTTAACCCATCCATGGTTCTGTAATTCTTTTGTACTCATTGTTCTAAATTATAATACAAAATTAGGTTATTGTTCTCAAAGAACCACAAAAATGATCTAAACATACATCAATAATGTTTAAACTTTTGAATCATCCTCATATAAAACATCAAAATGATATATAGTATAATTTATGGTACTGGAAATTTTTAAACACCATTTCATTCCAATTCTGGAGTTTCACATCCAATCGACATGAACATCCATCATGAACCAATCATGGAAATCATGTAATGAACTCACCCAAAATAGTGAAAGGAATAAAATACTAACAAATAAGGGGTTAAATGAGGTTATGAATTGATAATATAAGATTTTATGATCATGAACTTGTTTATGTAAGATATTAATAACAATATTTTAACAATTATACTGGAGGTTTAAACAAGTTTTACGTGAAACAAGCCCGAGGTGAGGGAATTCTTTTCCCCATTTCTGTTCTTTGGGTTAACCTTTTACTTTCTTATTTATGTGCTATTTAAATTTTTTGTGTGGTGGGTTCAGTTTATATTATGTTTTAATATGTATATTTATAGTATATATACATACTACATCAAGTATATTAAATCTCCCTTCCCTTGTATGATATTTATATGGGGCTTTTCATTAAAAATCCACCTTTTAAATTCTGTTTTACAAAATTCAATAGTGTTATCTTTAAGTTATTATTCATGTTGTAGGGTTATGGTTTGGTTATTGGGAATTTTTTATGATTAAGGGTGGGACCTATATCTCCCTCTAATTCGTTGGGTATGAGTATGTTGGAGGTCGGCAGTATGGTTACTCCAAGTGTTACTGTGATGGTTACACAAAGTAAGGTATCTGTGAGGGTTACAAATTATAAGGTAGCGAAGAATGGTTACAAGATTATGTAAGTAATTCCCCAAGATATATTTATGATTATATTTATGTTCTCAGTTTTTTGTGGTTCTTATGTAAATATCATGTTACACAATGTAAGTATATATACGGAAGACAAGAATGTCTTTTGAAAATGCTTTCATACGTTACGAGTATTCATGGACTAATGTGATATTTCCTTCATTCCCATCCCTTACTAAGATTTTGTTCTCATCCCATGTTTTTAAATGATTTTCATAGGTTAATGTATGTGTAAGAAAAGGAAGTAATCCATGATAAATGATGAATAATTGTCAAGGAGACTTGTTTTATGTTTTAATGTTTTATATTTTGAAACAAATGGAAACTGTTTTTATGGTATCCACTCTGTAATAATGTGTAATGTTATGAATGTATTATGTCCCAATTATCTAAATCTCTAAACATGAAAATATCCTCAATGTAAAATTAAGTGTTTTCTTGAGTAAATTAAAGAATATGTATGTAATAAGGTCGAGTCTTTATAATCTTACTCCATAATTCAAAGAAATATTACAATATTTATTAAAATCAAATTCATTGATTTTTTTAAAACATTTAGGGTGACCCTATCAGCATTAATTAGTGTGGGATATCCTGGAAAAGATAAATTAATGACTCTAGCATCTCTTGTTATGTGAGAAACCTTTATTGACTTTATCAGATGATGGAAATAAATCATCTCCTGCCATTAATCTTATAAAATGTTCAGGATTACATGGTAATTTATGTGATGATAGATATGATTCACCCTTATAAGTGACACCAAATAATTCTACAACATGTTCATATGAAATATTATTCATTTTAGTAAACAGAGTAAATTTCACATTTTCCTCATCATCTACTAATAAAAAAATATAGGCATAAATTTATCTTAAAATTTTAGGGTACTATATTTCTATTTTTTTTGTGTATTTCCATGAAAAAATTATCCAAAGCATAAAAATAAATTATCTATTTATAAATATACTCACAATATTCATATAATTTCCTATCAAAAAGTCATTACCTAAATAAATCCCTCTTTAAGAAATCATCAACATTTCCTTCTAGTTGAGATAGGTGTCAATGATCGGATGAATGGATTAAAATATGGATGAAAACAAAAGACAGAAGAGATTGTTGGTATTGAATCATATGAGGATTGGTGTTGGACACCAGGGCGGAAACATATTATAATGGTATAGGGTAATTAGTTAATTTTCTAGATTCTTTTACATGGTTCAGATGAAAACACATTTTTAACCTACCATTTAATATTTAATCGATGAAATAATTTATAGATAATTCCAAAAACATAATTTATTATGATAAATTTTCATTAGAGTTAGTACAAATAGGTTTATAAAACTTATTATGTTTGAAAACAAATACAATTTTATAAACTAAAAAAAATAACACCAAAATTATAAAATAATTGAGTTAATGGAATTGTGAAAAAAACTATGAAAATATAAAAGGACATTTTATAGTAGAAAAATATCATCGGTATGAGTTAAATATTTTACTTGGATTAGTAATTTAATCAAATTATGATAAATTTAATAATAATAATATTATATAGTAATGTTTTTGAAAAAAATTTGACAATTCAATGCATTTTTTAGAAATCATTTTTATGATGGAATAATTGTCTTGATGATTTTGTAAAATAAATTTCGAGTCCATGTATTTTATAATATATTTTTCTTATAGTTTTTTTTAATTATTTCAGTCTGAAAAATTAATTATGTAAACAACATTTTTATAAAAAATTAAATTTTTCAGAACATAATTATTTTTAGATAATTATAATTTTTACGATAATTAAAAATGTGGTAAAAATAATAATTACTCTTTGTATTAATAAGTGTTCAGTATTATAACGAGATAGTCAAACTAGAAGTTGAATTGAATAATCACATAAAATTTATAATTCCAATTTTTTTTTAATAAATTCAAATCTTTTAGAAATAAGGGGATCTTTAAAAATATGGGCAAGGATTTCTTGTGTCTGGACAAATGTTAATGTTATATATCTCATTTTAGTGTGTCACCAGGAAGGAATTGGTAACCTAATTCCATGTTCATATAATGTAAGTGATGTGATGGGATTGTAATTTACAAAATAACACTTATGTTGCCAAAATTTATTTTAGTTTTATACACACCACATGAGCATAACAACTTCGTGTTTCAGTATATTCATCCTCATTAGTGGAGTGTTCTAAAAAGTTTTCTTTCATTAATGGATGATTAACTAAATATTCTCCTACGAAATGGCATGTTCTAGATTTAATTCTATAATCCATTCTTCATCCACAAATTTCAGCCTCTAAAAAACGTTTAGTTGAAAATAATTTCAAGAATAATCAAATAAGAGTAAATACATTGTTCACTAAATGTAATGAAAAATTCATTTAATATATTTATGATATGAATTTGTTTCATTGGATTGATATCTATCTCATAATAATTCCGAAAACATTAATTCTGGATGACCAGTTTTTAATTAAATTAAACAACCAATCATAAATCTAATTGTATGTTGACCAACTAGTTTTTCTTCATCATCAAGATATAAAGTATTTCATGTTCCTATAACTGTACTAATACTTTTAGTGGTATCATCTTTTAATTTATTAAGAATATATTTTATATACATATGTTTAGATATAAAATTTTCTCCCTGTTTTTATGAAATTATAAAACCAATAAAAAACTTAATCTCACTAATCATACTCATTTTAAAATAATATTTCATATGATCTACCGTTTAATATGTTATAGTCTTTTTGTTTCACCAAAAAAATCGATCAATATATATTTGAACTATATTAAATTTTTTGTTAAATTATTTTATAAAACGTTTTCGAACTACTACTCCATTCACAAATTATTTGAAATTAAAAATAATAGTTAACATAACATACGAAGAAATAGGGACTCTATTTTTTCTATAATTTTATATGGTATGTTTAAAAATATGGTTTTACTGCTTTTTATTCATAAAATCTCAATAGTTGAAGAATACATAATCTATCATTAATATATTCATTTAATAAATAAAACCTCAAAACATTTTAAAATAGTTTCACATTACAGAATGTCACGTAATATAGAAGAATACGAATAGCCTAATATCATTATATTGGATCATAATTTTAATACAAGTTTATTCCCTTTTATTTATTATCACCCTTAACAGAAAGATAATATTATCATCTATATATTATTTAATTTTCATCAGATGTATTATGATATAACTATTTTAGTAAAAAAAATCATTAGGTCATTAAACAAATTTCCATACATGCTTCTTTGAAATTTCATTAAGATCATTATTCAATTGTTTTTTCCAATACTCAACACTAAATTCCACATTTGGACTCCTTGGTATGAATTGTGATATGGAATATATAAGGTTAATTTCAATTCCAAAAGAACCTCTAGTCTTAATTAGTAGAACTAAATCAATAATGAAATTATCCCTAGGAAGATTAGAAATAATCATATAATTTATTGGAGTGTCAAACATATGGTATTGAAAAATAAGATGATATTTTCGATGAAAAATTACACCAGATTAATATTATTTAGTTTCATCCTTATTGGAAATAATTTCGAACATAGTTTGGAAAATATTATTTGAAAAAAAATTGGATGATATTGGTCAGAGTCCATCAAAAAAAATTAATAGTTTATCTAGAATAGAATACTCTAATTCTTCAATTGTACATGTATTATTATTAAAAACATTATAATCCTTACTGGTTTTTAAATAAAACAAATGTATTCATTAATCAGACATTAGAGAAAAATTTTATAAGTTATCTATAGTTTTCAAGATGAAAACATTTCATACAAATAATTTATGTTCAAATATTTTGGTTTTCTTCCTATCCATAACTAATAAATAGTTTTAATAATTATCTATCTAATTAATACTTTATTTATCGTATATAAAATACTAATAACATCATCCTATAAATTTTTAGTAAAATTGTATTCACATCATTTATTTCTAATACTCTCATGAATAAATCTATTACTTATTTAAACTATAGAATTTTGTTTTCAGATTCATGGTTTCAATGATTGATGTAAAATAGATTTATTAATAAAAATGTTAAAATAAACTATTTTCATGTTCAACACCGTGGCCACTAAGAAATTTTGTAAAATATTGGTTTTCTATTTTTTTAATTCATTCTATAATATTTAAAATAAAATTAGGCTTCATATTGTTTTGATATAAAATAGACCCATTTCATTCTATTGTATTAGTCAACATAAACATATACATAGTTTTTTCCACCATTACAACCATTTTTTGTAGAACAAAATAAATTCATGTCCACTAACCATAATGAATTATATGCTTAAACAACACAAAGAGAATTAAAACATAACTTATGTCGGTCACCATATTTTCAATGATCATAAACTTTTGAAGTATCAAAACTAAGTTGTGATGATCCTTAAATATTAAATTCAAATATTGTTTAACAAAAGTTATAAGGTTATGGTGTCCTAAACTTATATGTAATAACCAAGAGTGATATTTTATATTTGTAATATATGGTATTTCTTAGATACTAAATCATCTAAATTTAATGTATAAACAATATCATACTGATAGGAAGAATGAATAAGTTCATATTTAGAAATTTAAATAATTCATTTTTCATTCCATTGTTCAGAAGATAAAATTAATCGCATAAATGGATTGTTTTTATAAGGTTGTGGTTATGTACTACAATTTTTTTAAAAATAAATTATTTTACAGGAAATTTTTTTCCATATATACCAACAATTTCTCCATTATAATTATATATGAATGATAAATTTACACCAATCATCTTGATACTATTTTTAAGAAAATAATTTCTTCGATTCATATAGTTAGAGAAACCAAAATACAGGTACAAAATATTAATTTTTTTTCTAAAAAAATAGTAGGGTTTCTAATCCCAAACCATCATGGGGATGGTTTCAATATAAAGTAATATTTTTGGTATATATTGTTTTCTCAACATTACTTCATTGAGAATTTTTTTTATAAAACAATGCTTTAATAAATCCGAAAGATTGATTTGTTTGAGAAAATTCATTCTTACAATGTCCACCTCTTTGGAAATTTGATAAAAATAGGTCACATTTTTTGAAAATTCTACTGAGTCATACTTTTTATTCTTATCATTTAATTACTTTAGATTTGGAAATCAGAAACAATTACTTTAAAAATGTTCTCTATGTTTTTATATCATTAGTTTTTTGTATTCATTTGTACAAAATACCCATTACCATACGTGGAAAATGTCTACAATTATTACTAATATAAACATTTAATAAATTTATTATGATTATTATAACACGTATGTGTCTAATTATGTAGACTTATACATATCAAACCCCAAGTTAGTAAATAATTATATATATCATACTCAAAAACTTCTTTATAATCAGACTGATAAAATTTCCAACAAAATCATAATCACACTCATAAATATTATAATATTGACATTATTATGGAATTCAATGGGACTAACTATCCTTAAAATTGGAATGTAAATATATTTTAATAATTTATGCAATATATCTAAGAGTGTAGTGGTGTAAATTAGTATGAATTCTAGAAATTCAGTTATGATAATATATCAAGCTGAATCTATCAGAGGGAGTTGTAATAAACAACGAGATATGACCATTTTGAGGTTACCTAGAAATAGTAATTCATTTAAAGAGTTTAGAGCTTATTATATTTATCTCTCAATTCCTATGAATAGTATAGAGTGATAAATGATCTTTTTTTATTTCAATAGGGAAATTTCATCCCATGGAATCCTTGTAAGGGTTATTTAATTAAAAATATTTGACATTTTATTTATATATGATCAATTTTATGATCACGGGATCCCAAGGATAAGAAATCATTGAATATGATCCATTAGATTGACGACATTTGGTGCTGGGAAGACAGATCTGATCATCTTAATGAAGGATTTTAGGGATAGAAAGATAGTACAATTATGATCATCATATTGAGGGATTTACATGTATGAAAAGGTATGCTATACTATATGTATAAATTAGTGGATACATTGATTTATGTTTATTCAGTATCTTACTGTTATTGTTAAAGGGATTAAATTTTCAAAAATAACTTTAAAGTAATTCTAATTTTACAATAACTATTATTTTTCTTATTTTTAGATGAATTAAATTACCCTAAATGTGATATTAATGGGGGTTATAATATTCAACATTCTATATTGTTTTTTTAATAATTACTATTCTGATTATGATAATAAACATACTTCGATAAATAGTGACCACGTTGATTATGATTTTTACTCTGATATAACTAGATGGATTTATATTTATGCATTATGAGTTTGTAAATAGATCTAATTCCAGGCCTAATAACCTACTTTAAGAGTTTTTCGGATTTGTATTGATTGAAATTACTAAAATAAGATTTCCAAACTCTAAATTGACATCATTATTTTATGTATTGTCATCTATGTAGATCATATTATCAAATAATTGGCATCATAGAAAGTTTTTACTATATATACATTCTATGTTTTCACTTTCATTATTATCTAATGTTTTTTTATTTTTAATATCAAAATTTTAACACATTTTACCACTAATTTAAATTTTCCGGAAATAATATTTTATAATTATATTTAATAATGTAATGCATGAATGTTGGTACAATATACAAGATCACTCCAATATGACCACCTATCATTGATGGTGATGATTATGTATACTAGAGCGATAAGTTTTAAAAGAATATTAGCATTTGAGTTGATAATTTTTTAATGATTAATCGAGACTATAAGATTCGAGATAAATAATTTATTGCTTTTACCCATATATGATGAATGAAGATTTGTTAAACTACATATTCAGGAATACTATAATATGTTCTATGATATGAAGTGTTTACAACTGGATATCCTCATCTGAAGCTGCAAATTGTATTTGAAAAAACTGTGACATAACACACTTTGGTCCTTCAATTGTTGTTGATAACACCAGGGAAATTGTTAGTGAATATTTTTTGGTTTTTTATTTTTTATTGGAAATTGTTTTAGGATGATGCGCCAAGGGTTCAAGGATGTTATAAATAGTTTACCATATATTGGTGAGAAAGGACTTGACAGGGTGATTCTAGTTTGGATGGTTCTTGATATCATACCCAATTGTTGGGAATCAAAGTGAAAAAAATTGATGAGATTTTAAATATTAATAATAATACAATGGATAATCATATTTTTCTATTATATAGTACATGAGAAAACATAAGAGTTATTCTAAAAATAGAAAAATAATAATGGTGGTGTTTCCTTTTCAACAACATCTTCTTTACCATGTAAATTTCAATATGGAGAGAATATTGATAAATCTCCCCGATATATAAAATATTTCATTCAATCCAATTCTTGTACTTCTAAACAATCCATTAATTAATTATAAATCTCTTTCTAAAGGGGGATTAAGATAATCATAATGAATGATTTGAAACACCAATATAAAAAGATTCAAAAGCATAAAAGTGACGGGAAACAACATGCGGTCACATTCTAAGAATGTATGTAATAGGGACATACCAAACAATATATTCCAAATCTGATGTGGAAATACATAAAATAAATTAATTTATAAAGTAATTCCAAAATTATTTTAAATATAAAGTCATTAATGCTACAAAATATGCTAACACATAGTGTTCTAAAGGAAGTGATTATTCTAATAGTTATTTAGAAAATAAGTGTTTGGAAAAGGGGGGAATATGATTTATTTCCAAAGTACATGTGGAAAATAATTGTCTCATGGATTTCATAACAACATCTAGAATTCTTACCAATTTGGATTTAAATGCTAATTTTCATGATTTTATAGATTTGATATCATCTGATGAGGAATATTACTCACCATATGATAATTATTTTCCTATATATGATGTAGGTTCCCTCATTGCTATGAATTTAGAATATGATAATTTTAAAATTTTCAAAAACATGATAATTCTAAAGATATGTATAAAAAATATGATTAAAGTATAATTGTTTTCACTAATGATATATCAAATCATTCAATAGATCATTAGAAGAATATTTCTAAAAATTAAACTGTTTCAAAATAATTTGAATGGGTCATTATTTAGAATGTTGTTTTAGAAACAAATCATTCTTATAAAACTTAGTACATTAGGATATAATTATAGTTGTAAATTAAAATACATAATCTATAGTTTGAGAAAACTATTGTAAATATTTACCACTAGTATATATTGTTTTGATACAATGTATAAAAAATTATAAATCTTGATAAGGGTTCTAGAATGAGATGTACAAATAAAAAAACTCAATGTATAAATTAATTGTTTCCTAACAGTGCTCCTTCTTCCACTATGTGTCACTATGGTGGGCATTGAAAAAAGAATTTTTCTTTAAAAAAATGTCTTTCTTGTGGTTTTCATAAAAATATACAAAAAAAATATGGATTGTAATGTTTTTTGATGTTACAGGAAACCAGAATGTTTAGGTTCTGAATATCAAATGTTTTTTTCAGGAAAATAATTATAGTACAAAAAATAATAATGCATGGTACAAGGATATTTGATTTTTGATGTATATCACTCAAAACAATGACTTATTTAGGAGTATAATCAATACAAAAGCTGTCAAGTTATATTTAAGAGATAATTCTTATTTAGATATCAATTTTAAATTCATTATAGTGTAAGATCAACTAGATAAAAAATTTACAAAACTTCTCCTTTCAAATAGATTTGAATACATTAATCAAAAGTAAATAATGATCAACATAATTTAATATTTAATATATACTTCTTATTTACCCATCACCTTATATAATTTTATTTCTTTTTAATGGGTGGTATGAAGGTTTTTTGTAATACATAACATTTTTTATAAAGAAATTATTATAATTCAAGATCTCTAAAATTATTAGTTATTCTAAAATGTTTCATCGTAATGATTTGTTTTGACTCGTATTTATTTATAAACATTTTATGTCATAATTATTTATAGGTTCATAATACATTAAAAATTTTATAAAATTTCTGGACAAAAATTTTGAAATAAATATTCTTAATTAAATAATTATAAAAATTAGTTTTAAGAATAAAACTATTGTAATGAATTTTCCACATAAAACTACCATATTTTTTCTTTATTTTTGAAAGTATCATAATCTTTTTACAATATATAAACATGAAGTGAAGGGTTTTGATACTACTGAATATCTTCACTCCAACAAGTACTTTTATATCACTTTTACTTTTTACAATAATTCATTATAATTACTTATTTAACTATAGATGTTAAATTTTTATTTTTATAAAAACTTTTTTTTTGAAATTTTAAACATTTTCATAATCAGTTTAATTCTTAATTTTATAAATATTATATAAACTCAACTGATGAAAAATTTCATTAAATATTTTAGTGAAGTAATTTTGACTATCTGATCAAATATGTTTTCATCTCAATAATTTGTTTTTATGGAAGAAAAAAATGTCATAATTGATTTCTATATAATGGAGGAACGACCTATCCCACATCATTTGTTCATGTTTTTTGCAGCATCTTCTTGTTACATGTATTTCTCATAGTCCAAAGTATTTTCATTTTACTCCAAATCTAGGTTCCAATTTCAGTACCAATGATGATAAAAAATGATTTTGAAAAGTTCTATGTCTGTAGTGAATGATTAATTTAATGAAATTTAAATGGGAAATATGATTCCAAAAAGAGGAAGTTATGTTGTTTTCATGGATGTGATTTTGTATTTGTGTATAAACCAGAAAATGATTTTATAGATTATATCCAAATATATATTGTGAAATATAGTTTTTTTTAGGTCATAAATGGAGTTAAGAATGAAAAAATTACATTTATAATACATTAATGAAAATATAGGATTTCTTAAAAGAATACTACAAATATTATTTGAATTCCATCTGATGTTGAACCCATATCTATTTAAAAATGTTACCAGATAATCTTAATATCTTTAATAAAAATGTAATCATATTATTTATTTTTACATAATGATACTTTCAAAAGGTTTCACACCTGACTCCAAATAATCTAGTACATTGTTTATTCATGTAAGGTTTCTTGATACAATTAAAACTGAAATGAGATACCCTAAACATATATGATATTTTTGTCATCGATTTTTTGTCCAGAATATGAAATATTTATCTCGTAAAATGAGTTTTTATCAAAATGGAAGATAAAAAACAATTATATAGAATCCATAATTATTATATTCCAAAATTGTAAAAGAAAAATGGTTTTTGAATGTATGAATATTTTCAATGTTTCCAATAAATCATATCAGAGGAGTGGGAAATTTTAATTTATAAGTGATGATACGACCCACTGGATACGGATTATATTTTAAGGAAATTTAAACACATTTATTAAGAATGATAATGGTAATACTTAGGAACCACATCAATTAATGATGTCAGAAAAGTTAGAAAATAAAAAATAAAATAATCGAAGATAAATCTCTATAAAAATTGTAATCAATGAAACAAAGTTACAGAATCAATTATATAAAAAATCGATGAAAGATAAAGATGAGAAGAAAATTGGGGTTCCAGACTTCCGAATCAATGAAGCTCCATCAAAGCCATTAATAATTTAGGAGGATGATATTTTAAAAGAATAAGAAAATAATAATAAGGAAAAGATCATATTTTGAGGAGTTATTACACGTGGAAGTATTTATAAATGTATAAAAAGGGAATCTAAGAAGGTTATTCTACCAATTTATCACAGATATTAAATAATGGTAGAAAAAATGTTTTTATATGATGAAACTAATTTATTTCTTTCCAATAGTATTTCTTTTATAAAAAAGGATATGCATATTTGGTTGATGAATAATCAGTCCCAATCATTCTTAAATTTCAATAGGAACTTATGACAGACAATAATGGTGATATGAAAACCAATATACAATTAAAGGATAAACATAATAAATAAGGTAATGAGGATGTTTTTGAAGTAGAAAAAGAATAAAATAAGGATATAAAGAATATTAATATTGAGAATAATAAGGGGTGGTGAGATATATGGAAGAATACATTGAATAGAACGAATATGAGAATGAAGAGGCAGATGAGAATGAAAAAAAATCAATCTAATAAGAAATCATAATATTCATCATCATTGTCATCATTAGATCCACCGCCATGGTCGGATAAGAAGAAACATTTAGTAGTTATGAAGAAGAGTCATCCTCATCAGAAGAAGAGGCATATACATCATCTATGAATGACGAAGAAGATTAGAATTCAATGACAAAGGTTCTTTTTAAATCCAATAATAATGATGTAGATATCATGGAAATATTAGTTCATAAGGTGTCTAAGGATATTTCAATATTTTTTATAAATAATGATGTAAACATAGTCAATTATGTTCAATCCAGAACAAGAATAATAAAGCCTATAGAGGTAAAACATGAATAATTAGACTTTGTTGGTAATATTTTTCAAGGTGGTGTTTGATTATATTTTTCATTCATTGAAATGGTTAGAAATATAAATTAATCAATTTCAAAAAAATGTGTCTTGGTTCTATATTATTCAATAAATTATAAATTATAAATCATAGTCAAAAAATATTTTAATAGAAATGATTATCCAGACTAAATCTGAATTAATAAAAATTAAATTAGCATCGTATATATCACGTTGATTCAGATATCCAGTTGCACAATGATAAAATTTAAGAAATAAATAAATTTATGGTCGAGTGACCACATTATTTTAAGAAGTTAACTGGGGACATGGGTGGCAATGTATATTTTGTGGAAGTGTAATGATATGTACTAATGATATTCTTAATGAGGTAAATTCTCTAAAAAAGTGTTTAGAAATAAAGGGGGAGATGAAAAGGCTATGACCCATTGAATATGAATTTTTCTTTTTGTATGAGGAGAATAAAATGTTTTCAGATGAATTCATGAAGTTAAGGACTTTATATGAGAATGTTGAAAAATTAGAAAAAGATGGAAAATATTTAAAGAAGATCATGACCTATGTGAAATACCTGCTGAATAAAGAGTTATATTTTATTTTTAACTCTCATTTCATTTTTAGTGAATCATTTGAATGTTTTTATGAAGGTAATATTGTTTCAAGAAATTCATTTTTTTCAAAATGTTTTCGAATTCTTATTGGATGATTGTTCTTTAATATTCTTCTATGGATGATTCAATAATTCATTATATTTTTTTATTTATTTTTACTAACTCGTTTCAGAAAACATCATATTCAATACCCATAACAATTTGTGAATCATCAGGGGATAATTTTTAGAATGGGTGAGAAAATTTTATCAAAGAGAGAAATCGTGAAGAAGTCGGAGAATATTTGATAAAATGGGAGAATTTTATATTAAAGGGAGGAATATAATCCTTTGGAGAATACATTATCCTAAGGAGGTTCATCATATTTGACATCACACACTCTATCATATTCATAAGAGGTATAAAATCTGGGGGAGATAAGTTTTAATAGTATAACTCTGAATATGATGTTTATAAAATAACAATGGGATGTATATTCATTAATGTTATATTGTCATTTATGTTGTGTGTTTTTTCTATCCAATAAGTAAATGATTGTTGATTCATAAATTATAATGCATAATATTACATTCCTTTACTTTTGAAAAACCCCACCACTAATTTTAAAAAATTTACAAACTTGTTATCTCTTATGTGAATTAGTATAATTTTTTAGAAACATTAACTTTTTCCGTACCTAGAATGATTTATGAAGTATTAGGAATTTTAAAAATGAATATAGACCTTATTATTATTGAAATATGTATGTGTCAAATTAATCAGAATCAAAGTTATTAAACCAGATCTACACATTAGTTATTCCTATCATACTTAAAATGGCTTAATATTCAGAAAAAAAAATTAATTAATTAATCCACACTAACAATCATAAATATTATCATATAAACATTTTTAATGAATTCCATCACACTCACTATGTTTATTATAATTATAAAATGACCTTTTCTAATATAAATATTATCATTAACACTATATTAGTGTCAATAAATATTATGTCAAGCACTCAGTTATGATGAACTAACAAGTGCCATCTATTTTTGTTAGTTGCAAGAAACCTGGAAATATGGTCAAAGGGATATTTTTTCATAAAATCTCAGTCATTTGATTACTTTGGCGCCAATTATATTTTCCTCTAAGAACATCTGAATAATACATACCGGGAATTTATCATTCTTTTTCATTTTTATTTTTGTAAATAGTTAACTTATTTATGAATCCATTTCAAGGTTTTTTCCATAAGATATATAGATATTTTATTTTTATATTATATTTTTTATTATTATGTTATTATTGTGATAATAATAAAATGAATTCAATACATAATGTTGAGGGATTCATGTAAATGGATGACGAAGATGATCATCATATCGGTGGCTTCGGAAGATAGGAATAAAAATAAAATCTGGTCATCTTGTCAATGGATTTCTTGAGGATTGGAATATAGAGACAATTTTAACATCTTGTCAAGGGAATTCAGAATAAGGAAAGAAATATATTAACATAATTATAAAATAGTCGATACTTTTAGTCTATTTGACTAAATTCCTCTTATGGTTAAATGATATATAATTTTAATAATATATTTTCATTCATTATTACTTTTACATATCTATTACTATACTTATTTTTAGATGTTATAAATCCCAAGCATGAAATAGAAATATAGATCATTATATTCAACATTTTAAATTATAATTTTTTATCATCATCATTATTATTATTATTATTATTAACAAACACTATTAATTCAAATTCATAATGATCATAAGTTTTAACATTGATGTAATCAAACTGATTTCTGGTTTTGATTTGTGACATTATTAATCAGACCGAGTCCATGTCTGAAAACATACATAAAGTGGAATTGGTTTTTTTATATTAATAATTATAAACTATGTTATTTAAAAATACAATTCACCCTTTTCTTATTAGTATTTCAATATATGTGAGTATATATTACAATCATGGACAATATATTTTAACTAAAAACATTTTTTTTCTTGTAAAACACATTCCAAAAATATTAGTATTTGTTCTAATTTTTTATATATATTATAAATGTTTTCCAAACCATAGGTAATGATGGATAAAAGTTTCTTCAAACTTGATACTTGATACTTCATTTTAAATAATATTTTCTTATCCTCATTTGCAATAATATTAGAATGATGTTCTACAATATCACATTGTTAATTAGTTTTCGTGGAAATATTTTTCTCAAGATATTTTTGAAGGATATTTCCATCAGTGTTAGATTTCTCATTATCATTATAATGATATTCTATTTGATTATTTAAAATTATAATTATTGTATTTAACACTTCATATCATTCTTGTGCATTAGCATGTTATTAGACACCATAGAAGTTTCATTTTCTAGATGTTTAGAAAACCTAAATACCATTTCATAACAATATAGTATATTATCCTCATCAATTGAGGAAGATTATTTCTCAAATGATATTGAATTTTTCTCATTATCACATTTAGGATAGTTTTTATATAAATAAATATATGTAAGGGATTCAGTAGTGTGTACATTTATCTTAAGACATTTGTTTACCATATGTATTTTATAAAATAAATCAATGTTCCTCTATTAATTATTTTAATTATTATATGATAATTTCAACAAATATGTAATCCATTTTACTCGATGTGTCATAATCGTTCAAAATAGTCTTATTTTTTAACATATAATATTTCATTAAATTTTTAGCTGATTATCTATTTTTTATTTTCATTAATTCTCAACTTAGGAAAATCTGTTGGAATGTTTCTTATATTCGTACATTAATATCAAACCACATAAAAAGATTACATATATTCATTTTTATCGTTACGAATTTTATCATTACAGTTGAATGTATTCCATACCAATAATATTTTCTATCCTTTTAACAAAATTTTCTAATATTTTCTCAATAGGTGCAAAATAACATGACTCAAATTCAATATAAAATATCTTCTTTCTTTATTAGTTCACTTCTTTTTTAGCTTCCTGAACATTAGTTGGATCGTTTGGATTTGTATAAAAAGAAAATCCAACATTATGTTTTTGTTTATAATTTTATAATATCTCTTCAATCTTACATCATATTTCAAGACTGTTCCATTATGATGACCATGTTTTAGATTATGTATCTTCCTTGTATCATCCAATGATATCCTATTGGATTCTAATTCCATTGGAATGAGTTAAATAATATATCAGACAAGATTCTATCAAACAAGATCCTTCTCAAAAAGATAATATAATCTATTGAAAATAATCATAAATGTTGGATTCATTTTTTCTACTGATTCTCCATGTAGAAAATAAAAATCATGATAGATTACTCTAATGATATATCTTATATTCTCAAAAACATTTTATGTTATAATGTGAGTAACTTCAAACTATTTTCATATACTATTACAAACATCATATTAGGATATATGGGTGTATATATTTATTATCAGGGAATATAAAATAGTATTCCTTACTATAGAATTTTTTCCATAATCTAGATTCTATTGATGAGTGCAGGATGTAAATTCCAAATCAACAATTTTGTATTATCTATTTAGCATTATCTAATAATCAAATATAATATTTATAAGAAAAAATTTTATTCTAAAACTACAGTACTCATAATCATTACCATCAAATACTGGTGGTTAATTTGGATTCCTAATTTCAATAGTTCCTATAATAAGACATTACATATTAAGAAAAATATAAATTATTTTCAACAAACACATGATATTTTACAATGTCAAAAAATAAATAGTTTATATCAAACAAAAATAAAATTAGTTGATAAAGGATTTATAAAATTAGAATGTCAAAGAAGTAAAAAAAACCTATGATCCCAATTGATGGATCATATGAGTTTGAGGTGGATAAAAGAGGGGGTGAATTGTAGTTTAAGATTAAAAAAATCAAAACACTAAACAACATTAGGTAAAATATTGGAATCAGGTTCCATTTTATTATGAGACTGCTAAAATCAGATCTTGCAACTATCCCATTGTATATGAGTTAATCAATATCACAACATATCTGATAAATATAATATTAGAATGATAAGTGAAGACTTACATTCTAATTTATATTCATATTGTAAATAATGAGTTGTAACAAAAAGTAAAATAAAAACATTATAATAGAATGGAATAAATACAAGATTTATAAATGATTTCACTAATTAAACTTATGTATTACAATAGTTAGATAACCGGAATAGAATCTCCATAGTTTAATACATACTATAGGGACTACCATTTATTTCTAGTAAATCTCGTGATATGATGATTGTTATCGATCTATCTACCAATGTTCAAAATCCTTCTATACATTGATTGAACTCTGTCTTCCTAACCCCAAAATCGATATATCCAATTGATCTGATTCAATGTTTTCCTATTTACAAAATCTATCAATTTGTTACAAGATATAATAACGGATTCAATGGGAAATTTTATATGGAATATATAATAATTACAAAGATTTTATAGAACATAAAATCTATAAATAATTATAGTTAATATAAATGATATGGTAACATAGATAAATCATTACACATTTTGATTTGAAAAGGAATAAGTTTACAAATCTTAAAATGTCCTACTATTTTTTTGAAATCTCCAAATAGTAAAACATTAGAGTTTTTTGAAATATCCTCGGATAGCTTTCACCTAGTAGCCCACAATTATCTCCATTTCGATCTTGATAGCAAATAATTTAATGAATATCCAAAGCTGTATTAATTGATAATCATTACAATTAAATTTTATATACCGTAAATAGAAAAAATGTATTTGAAAAAATTATAAACATTGGATAGTCTGATGTACTTCCCTATTTATTGTAAATTAAATTAAATGAATAACGATAATTATAATGTTTCATTGACAATGTTAGTCTAATGATCTACACTTTTTTCAACTTGATGGACAAGACATAAGACTAAATAGTAGTCAAAAAAAATAAATCTGTTTAATCAAACATAGATTCAATATGATCGATCATATTTAATAATGATGTTTTAAATTTATATTATCTTAAAAATACTTAATAATTAAATATAAATGAAATTTTACTAAAAAACTAAAACCCATGGATTTTTAAAAGTTATTAAACATAGTTTTATGAATTTTATTTAGTTTACAAAAATAATTGACTGGAAAATTAGAAAGAATTTTTTCTAAATATATATGTATGTGTGAAAAAGATTCATGACCAGGTAGTGAAATAATTTTCCCTACTAAATGGATTCACTATCTTATATACATAATGAGTATAGAATGAAATAACAAATTCCATTTACATAAATAACCATTTTAAAATTTTAAAAATTTAGAATATCATATAAATGGGAGACAGTTCCCCCAATGGAGACATAAAAAAATAATCTCAAATAATGATGATGTTGTGAAGTAAATAGTTACCACTTTAGTAACCATAAAATATTAACACCAATGAAATAAAAAAATTCAAATGAACAATGAATTACATCAATATAAATATATTCATGGCATAAATTAAAAAATGGGTATTATATACACCACATAAAATAATATAGTGGAATTACATAACAAATTTTTCAAAATAAGATTATTTGAGATGAAGAACCATTGAAATGATCAAAAAATTGACGTGAGAATTAATAAATTAAGTGATTATGAGTAGAAAATTGAAATTATAAATAATAAGTAATGTATGTCATAAATTGAACAAACAAAATTTCACACATATTATTAATAAAATATTATTGGTGAGTATGTGATATAACCAATTAAAAGAAAATTAGGTTAGGAAATACATACCACTAAGTTGCATTAATGACATATCAACTTGGTAAAATTAATGAAATTTAACTAAACCATAAAATACAATTAATCATGAATTATTCAATATATATCATGTAAAAACAGCAATATATACACATTATAATTGGAATTAGGCCTAGAACATTGAAATATTCCTCAATGGAAGGAAGTTGAGATCCAATCTATAGCCTCATATATTAATTAACATGTATGTTACTTATCTTATTGAACAATGAATATTTTGAAATTATATTATTTTTTAATAACATTCATCATGTTTATTGTTAAGATTATTTTTAAATAGAATGTTATATTTAATTTCCAAATTAATTTGGCTCACATCTACAATTTTGAATATATTACATTAAAATGTCCAAAATGGATTAGATAGTTTAATTAAGGTAAAATGGAAATTGGAACATAATATCCAAAATATTTATCATGGAATAATTATAATTTTTATATTTAAATTATAATTTTATATCTATCTGTGATTTATGTTTATGAATAATGAATAATGATATTATCGTAGATATGTCATTCCATATATATTCATTAGTAACTTATCAATTTTTCAAATATCATTATGAGAAGACTATAATTAATATATAAATATAAAACATGTATAATTATATCCCGAATACCATATAATTTATATTAATATAAAGATATAGATAATTTATGTGATGTGGTAGTGAAGAATGAATAACATAGCTTTATGAAGGCACTATTCCCAATATACACACAATCTAAGTTGTAATTTTTCAGTGAATGGAAATGTATGAATTTTTTTATATATATAATTTAGTAATTATAAAAATATCATGATTATAATATATATATATTAAATACATCTTTACAATATTTTATAATATGAGGTGGTGGAAAAACGAGTTACATAAATTCATGAAAACTGTTATTTCTATTTTATAGAAGAATATATAGATATAGAACATTTCATGGACATAGAAAATATCTTTATATGGTATATAGTGATGTTATTATATAATCATGGTTTAATAATTATTTATGGAGGATTTAGACGAAAGGGAACTAAGACCCTAGACTATGAAATAAAACTCTATGGCAGAAAACATCTTAATATTTACACCAAAAGGTTTATTTCTGATTAAATTAATTCCTGAAGTACATTGTCTGTGATGTTAATATTGTCATTGGTAATTTATTTCATGATCCCAAATAATAATTAAGTGTCATGAATAATGATTATTATTTTTCCATTAATAAGTGAGGGGATAAAATATTATGAAATTTCATAATATATTTTATTAATATAAATCACTTATCATGATTAAATATATCAATCATGTTATTTATTTAATCTATTATGGGTATGGGTAAAAATTATATCATACAAAGAAATTTAAATGATTTTATATTATGTTTTACCCTAATTCTTTTTTATCCCTCTCTTTCCCTTTTTAACAATTATTATGGTGTCAATTTTTTACACATTAAGGGTCATAAAAGCACTAATAAAAGGCAAAATATCCAATAGATTGACCAATATTTATATTATAAAACATTACCCTTTAATTTTCTTAATGATAATTTTTTTGTTATTTTTAAATCATTAAATAAATGATTATTCTTTAAAAAAATTCATTGATGTTAATTTTGATACTATTCATTTAAATTAAAATTAAATAAGTAAATAAAATTAAGGGATAATAATCTACATCATTCAAAAATTAGTGAAATATTATAGATATTTAAAACAATTGTGGTATAAATAAAAATATATTTTATTAACAAATTATAAAATCATTTGTTATATTTTACTTTTATTTGAATATTTAATGTGATTGTGTTGCGTTATAATTTTAGAAATTTATTTCATTACTAAATATTCAAAATAATATTCCATGATAAATAAAAAAATTATACATTAAATTAATATTTATATCCGAATATACATCATAATTGTCCCTATTTGGACACATAAGAGGGTTTTAATAGGTAAATCCGGAATGTTTTTCCAATTCATTACATTAATTATATTAATGAAAATAATAATGACCATATCTCTATAATGTGTGAAATTTATAAATAATTTATGATATATTGTCAATATATATTCATCTAGTAGAAAATATACAAGTTTTTATGAATTATAACTATTATATCTTTAGTTTAACCATCGGGACACCGGTTTTACCCAAAAATATTGTAGTAGTTTTTTTATTATTTGGGATATTTATTATAAGAAAAACGTATGTGTACTCAATTTGTAAATATAAATCATGCTAATTGAAAATGTGATTTATATTTTAACAATTTATATTGTATATGTTTGATATTTTTATTTAAAAATAAAATGACATAGCATATCGAAAAAAAAATTTCGAAAATATGAATTTTTAAAGAAAAAGATAAGAGTAAATTATCATTATAACTAGTGATCATATTAATATGAATTTAAATTAATATTGTTAGATATAGAATTTCTAAAACTATTCAAAATTATTAATTATTTAATTTTACTTTAATTTGTTTAAATGGGAATACATTATGCATTTAAAAACAATTTCAATTAAATGAAATTATTTATCAATATTCATTGAAAGATCAATCTTTTTAGAAAAATCATATAATAAACGAAATATAGTTTTCATATTTTTACTTCAAAAATGATCTTAATTTTACCAAATAAAATTTGTATTAAATCAATATATTAATTATAATATTCTATCATAATTGTAGTAAATTTTTTAACAATAACATGATTTTAATTAAAAAATTAATATACTAAAAGTTAAAGGATTATTTAATATAAATTTATCGATCAATTAACATTCAGTAGAAAATTTATATATAATTATTAATTCAGATAATCATATTTTATCCCATTAATTTAGTCACTATGTTACAATGGTTGAATTTTAATAGTAATGTTTTATGGGATATTTATTCTCAATGTTGTTTGTTTCATATTCCATCAATCATAATGTTCTTCCCTTAAAATATTGGGATGTCAAAATCTTCTCACCTTCCATAAATTTAATTCACCAAAATTTAACATGCTCTTGGATATCATGGAAAAATAAAAGTGTTGTAATCCCACATTTTATTGGGGCTAATAAAACACCCCCTTGATAAGAGAGAAATAGAAGTATGAATGTCATCTTGAATAACACATAACCACGTTTCCATGTAGGAAAAAATTGTAGAGAAGTGAAAATATGAACATAATAAAAAATTATAAGGTCCAATTAATTATAAATATTGATAGAGATCATCGATCAAAAAATTGAATTACCCAGAAAATGATAACAATTATGAAGCCATCAATTTATGATGGGTAAATTACCTATTGATTCATCAGAAATGAAAGAAAATTTAATTTTTAATTTCAATTTACTTTTTATAAATTTGAAGGATTTATTTACAATCATGATAGAGTACACCTAAAAATAAAATTATTTGAAATTTTTTATTTCATAATCACAATTCCTTCTTTTGGTTGTCCTTCAATAAATTTCAATATCAATTTATTCTTCCATAATAGAATATATAAAACGAATTTTTCATTCCTAGTGCCCGAAAAAATTATTCGAGTGGGTAATTTATCACTTAATATAATAATAATCTATTATTAAAATGTTAAATAAAACCATAATAGTTATCACAATTTAATGTAACACAAAAAATTAGTAATCCTTATAACATTAATATCCAATATTAAACTATAAAATCATTGGCTTAACAAAAATAATTCCTGAAATAATATTCTCTATATCCCAAATAAATAAAATAGCAATTTAATTAAACAATGCCATAACCTTGAAGGTTATCTTATACATTTCATCTAACACCTCACAAAACATATTTCTATTCTTCCCAAATAATACTTTATATTAAAACATAATTGTTATATATTCCTCAAACCCATATAATTTCTACTGAATTATTATTAATCACCTCATAATAAAAACTATTTTTTCCCATAATAGATTCCAAAAAAGAAACACAATATTAAACAGTCAAACCTTTATGGAAAAATATATTCATATTTCCTATTACATTACGTAGGCTAGTGGTCGGCACTATACCCATGTCAATCTTCGGTTAAGGTTTCAAAACACACATCCTAGAAAAACTCAAGGGGTATTCACTAAAAATTAATTTTATACATTCTATAAAATTATATTAATTTAATTCCTATAATTCCCCGAAAATTATGATGAATATAAAAAAATAACCTTATTCATCTAGCCATATTTTAACCACAAAACTTTTTATTGTAATAATTTTTTCAATAAATAAATGATTTATAATTTATCACTATTACATTAACATCAATTATCATATCAACAATAATTTATATTAATAAAAATTTTTGTATTCCAATAAAAATAGTTATTCCTAAAAAAACATTCCTAGTAATACATACACTAAACCAATGGGTCGTATTCCAATAAATAACAATATCTTTAATTATATTCAACTAAAAAAATAAAACATCAAATGGGAATGTATTACACTAAAAATATAATAAATATTATAATTATTTAACCACGATGAATCCAAAAAAAATGTCCTCATTATAATCTCAATAACAGCATCTTTAGGGAATCACCTCAAAATATTACATAGGATTATGTTCTGAATTATATGTTATACTAAATATAGTTCTTCTGGTTTTTATTAAACATTATCTATTACAAACTATATACACCCCAACCATATGTCCTAAATATATTGGTGAAATTATAATAGTAGGACATGTTTCAATAAATCAAATCTCAATAGACCAGATAGTTTAGTATTCATCAAAAACAATATAACTAATAGAATATCACAATACTTTTGAAAATTTAAAAAAATACAACATAATAAACGTAAATATTTTGAAGAAAAAGACTTATTGAAGTATTAAATATTTATAACATGATTAAAGGAATCAAAATTATTGGAGATCTCAACAAGTATATCACCCCGATATTTTAAGAGAATTATTATTTCTAATTTCATTGATTTCTATTGTTGTACTCTACACCATGATTATCTTGATCTATACGCAATATCGTATTATCTTGTAGTATATGAAACATTATTCGTGGATTGCGTTACACACAAGAGAAACCTTCCTCAATAGCTTTCATTGAATGCAATACCGTGTTTCACTAAACTATGATATGTTATTAAAATATTATATAAACAAGACGTCATGAATTGTAATACCACTTTTTGAAAATTTATAAATTTAATAATTTAAAATGGACAACATTTTGGATTCAGAATATCGAAATTAGCTTAGGCTGAATTTTTTTATATTTCAGAAAACATTCAATTTTTGATTAATAGTGAAAAACACAGAGTAATAGTTTAAAACAGAATTTTAATTTAAATAATTATTTATTTTATTTAAATTTTTTTAGGTAAAAATATATTCATAATAACTATATAATTTCAATTTAATTCATTGGATTATTTTTATAATTATTTTAGATATATAAAAATTTAATTTAACTTTTTACCATTTTTACCCACCTCCTAGGATAATTTGAAAATTTACATAAAACATAATTTTAATGCTTCTATGAGTTGAATTTAGAAAATCTGAGAGACATGGTTAATATCAAGGAGTAAAATGTGGTTCAATAAGATAAAAATAATTTTTGGTTAATAGTAGCTTTTTACATTTATTTACCACGGTTAAAAGTAAATAGGGAAATTAAGGGTAAAAATGATATTATTATTATCTTAACACATGTCATAATTCTATTGGATATGTATAATTTGACCAGAAATAACCTTAGGAATAAAATATGAACCTCTTTGGTCCACATGGATTAGAATAGGATACTTATTATTATTTTATTTTATGAAGAATTAAAAGAGTTAAAATCAATGTTTAATAACTAAATAATTTTTAATAGAGGGTTAAACATAAGATAAATTAGACTATAAATATTCACTATAAATATAAAAAGATTTTCTACATAATGGAATTTTATTTATAATTTTTATATATTATATAATTTATTTTATTTTTGACACAATGATGATGCAGTAATTACCTTATTAATGAAATATTAACATAATGGATATTATAAAGACCCAAATTGAAGTAATTTTAAACTTTTATTGAATTAAAATAATTTTATAGGTTAATATAACATATTATCGTTGGTTAGATTAATTTTTTTCTAAGTAATAATGCTATTACTAATTTAGAGAAAACAAAATAACAAATTTTGTCAAAATTGATATGAAAGAGTTTTTAAAACAAATATTAAATCATTAATTGTTATTATATTATTATAAATCTAAGGTTCTTCCAAAAGACATATATAATAATATATATTACATTACAGAACCAATTGGGGTATGATTGGCATTTTATAGTAAGTTTATTAACCATATACTGTAATAATACAAGAAGACATAGTAAAAGTTATATTATTTAACTTAGAGTTAAATCTAAATGATAATGATAAAATGGTAAAAAAAACATGTCTAAAACCTATTGGTTGAGGGGATTACGACTCCTCCCCACCTTAGACACAAAATAAGTCACTTTGGAGATATTATAAAACTAATATTAATTAATTACAAAATAATCTTTTAAGTTTTTCCTAAGTTACCCCTCACCACTCTTATAAAAGGGAACTCTGCCTTCTCTCTAATTCACACCTCCAAAGCCATTTGGATATTCCATCCCCAGCCCATATACACTCTCAATTTTCCACCCTTCATCTTAGAGGCCTTCCTTTAGATAGAAAGCCAACCTATGGATCCCTTTAGATCAAATCAAAAGGAAGAACCCAAGGAAGAGGTAAATATCTCACCACCTATTTGAAGTTCCATTCTTCGTCCACTTCCTCCTTCTTTGTGGTTTCAATTCTAAAATAATGACTACTTTATCTTCTATCTACTGTTACATTATTATAAAAATGATAATACCATATTATTTATTTTATCTATCCTATTAAAGAAAAAGTCACCACATGTGCGTATGTATGGCTTAACGTCTCCACGTCATGGTGTAGTTTGTTATTCAAACATTTCATCATTTGGATAGATATAATAATGAGTATAAATGATATAAATAATAAATATAATATTATTATGAATATTTTTATATTATATTCCATCCATTTATATACGATTTTTAAATAAAAATAATGATATTGTCACTCATGCGTACGTATAGACTACTGTCACCACGAACGCGATGAGATTCATTTTCCATGATTAACCATTCAAGTATGGTTATAAAGTATATATAATAAAAAATAATAAATGATATTACATAAAAATGATACCATATTTATGTACATATATGTTTCATTTACTTAATTCCATTCAATTCAATAAGGAAATGAAAACAGCGTTCATGCATATGTACGGCCTACCGTCTAAATGAACGGTGTATTTCATTCCATTTATTGATCTATCATATATATTTATATAATGAATTAATATTGTATATAAATCATTAATTAAATTATGTAATTAATTAAATCATGATATATTTAATAATATCAAGAACAAAAAGTAGAAACACGTACGATAAATGAAACGAGTTTACCCAAAATGCTGCATTAATGTGGAATTTACAAAAGAATGGATAATATAATGTAATAAGAAAACCATATATTATATCATAACAATGAATATGAATCTTTAATAAGTAAATTACATTATTTACATCATTATACAGGAGGTGTGGATATGTATGAATCATATCAGACCTAAGGTAAGGGGTAATTTCAAAAATCTCATTTTTATCAGAGATTGCTTATACTTAAGTATTTACTGGGGTTATGATTATCATTCATGTCCATAAAAATGTTTTCCATAAAGTTTTTAATATTGTTCCATGTTTTTTATAGTCATTTATACCCCACTTTGACTTTTACATTGTGTTATGGATGAAATATTTCGTTTTTATGATATAAGGAACTTTTTGACTTTTCCTACAAAAGTACAAGGAGAAGGTTTTTTAACTTATACAGTGTGAAAGAATTTTTAGAGTTGTATAATTAATTATTTCCATGAATATTTCTATAAAATATTTCATGATAATTTTCAAACAAATTCTTTTCTTTTAAAATCGCATGGCATTTTGAGAAAATAAACTAATTATTAAGAAGAAAGGATATTTTCCTCCAAATTCATTTCAAGTGTTTTATAAAAAATATTTTTTATTTAATATGACATTATTTAGTATGATTATGTCTCAAGTATAATGTCTCTATTATTTCCATGGTTTTATTTTTTATGATGAAATTATATCCATTTGTTTTTATTGATTATGTAATGATGGGATGATGTTTATAAAACCCATTTTATTATTTCAGTTATGATGAATGATTTATGATTTTTTGAGGCACACATAAAAATGATTTCACTATGAGATGGGTGGGACCTAAAACCCCTCTAATTAATTGGGTAACGATATATATCTCATGAGATAGAAATGGATGTAATGGCTAGTAAATGTGGTATAGTAATCCAGGGCTGGAATGGCAGGTAAGACCGATTCAGTAATGGACTTTTTCCACTAAGATGCTCTTGATAACAATGCCTTTGATACTATTAAAATCATATCATGTGCTTAATGGTTTACCATAATAAAATGTTTTATTCCCATGCTATTTTATCATGATTGATATTTCATTATGATCTATGCCTTACGTACTACCATGTTTAGTGTCATTTCTCAATATTTTTATGTTTAAAGATTATGTTCCTGTTTTTAAGATCAAATTTATATGGGTTGTTTTATTTTCTCCACGCATACCCTTACTAAGAATTTTAGGTCACCATTTTTATGTTTTCTTTTCTCCCAGGATATAAATAAACTATTTAGGTAAGAAAAAAATAAGATCATTATGGGAGATATTTAAGATTTTTCACCATGATTTGAATATTAGGTTTCAAGTTTCCAGATACACTAAACTAATATTGTAATTTTTTATTTGTTTTGTAATGTATTAAGTATTCCTCAAAAGTTACGTAATGTACATGTACGTCATGATTTTGGTATCTATAGTTGGTATCTGGGTGAAGGTTTATTTAAACATTGGAAACTAGGATGAAAAAACATTAGTGAGATCCCTATAGAAATTTCTAAGGTTTGTCTAGGGATGACGCTAAGGTTATGTATAAGTATAGGTTATAGTCCTAGAATTACGGTAATGATCATAGAATTAAACTAAGATGTTAGAGATTGAATGTACTCCCCCTTGATTATGTTGTTTTTTCTAGTACGAGTTTAGTCTATCATAATATTCTTTTTGGGTTTGAATAAATGGCAGAAACAAGATGATTCATGTTAATGGTGAATATGATGGACAATGGAATGATATTCTTCATGAGAAACCAAATGAAACAGGATTTGGATGTCCAAACATTGTTATGATGCATAATCAGCAATCTCATAATATGATCAATAATATCATCTTTGGTCAGTTTCCTAACTCGGCTAATAAGAGAAAGATAGAGTTTCATGATGATCATAGAGGAAAAAAAGTTCAATTTCCCTCATGTAAATCATGTGGGAAGACGCATCAAGGAGAATGTTTCAAAGGAACTGGAAGATGCTTTGGGTGTGGAAAAGAAGGACACAAAGTCTGTAATTACAAAGGAAAAGGTTCAGTTAACACCATTTATAAGGATATTGGTATTGGTAAGACATCAACAATGGTTAAATGTTTTAAAACTGGAATGTATGAGGATTATTAAAACCAATGCTCTAAGGGAAAGTCTCATGAATAGAATCAGCATGGTCGTATGTGTAGTATTTAGGTGAATGATGATGAAGATACTACAAATGATATATGAGATGAAAGAATTTTTGAATCTTGGTCAATGTTTTAATAATGTAGTGGAATGATTTTATGTTTATTAAGAGTAATGTTGTATACGTAATTCCATGGTACTATGGAATAAAGAAACATCTAAGGATTGTTACACTATTTTTTCTAAATATGTTTTATTAATGTATATGTTGAATGGTACTGGTAACCATGAAAGGTTATTCAAATATTTTTGGAAAGCAGATGAAATGCAAATAATGAAGGGTTAAAGATATAATGAAATGTTTGATCGTATTAATGAGCTAATGTAAGGAAAAATTGATATCATGGTTTGGTTATATATATATTTTGGGATTTTGGTATGTGGAAAGGGATACCTTTTGACATAATTCATGTTCTCACTAAGGTTTTATGGTAATTAATGTTTCAAAAGAATAAATGATTAAGGTATTCAAATGTTTGGAATGTGACCAACAAGAAATATATTATGATATATGGGGGATAAATGATGGTATTCACGTGCTTATTATGTGACCTTTCATGTAATCATTTTCTTTATACTATGAGAGTTGATGGAAGTATTTTGGATAAGTCTAGTGATTTGAAATGGATTATGTTTGACACAAGATAATATTGTTTAAGGATAATCCCTTTTTTATATTATTTCTTGAATGTTATAAGATTGTAGTTTTAGAAAAAGGACAACCAGCAGGACTGGCGACAACCCCTCATGTCAGACAAGGCTGCGGGAATCGAACCCATAACCGAACTGTACATGCCTTTATCACCTACCACTGGCCCATAAGAAGTCCCTAGTAAGTAGAAAATAGTTTTATTTTTTAAAAATTTATGATAGCTGATGTATAAGTCCATTTTAGGAACCATATACAATTAATCTCACCATACGATGGACATATGTATATAGCTTTTGCTAACCTTTTGTTTGAAACAGATGGAATGACCTATCATTCTATCGCATGATCTACTAACACTTCACAAAAGAAAAAATCAACTTCATTTCTTTAAGATATGATGTGGAAATTGTTTAGGGAACAAACAACAGTGAGATTGAACCCTAATCAAGTAAGTATTTTATTTAATTAAAAAATATTCATCATTAAAGAAATGATCTCAAAAAAAATGTTGTCCTAGTGCCCTCATATATGATGAATCTGATGGCACCTTAGATCATCACAAATTTATGGCTTTGTGATTGTTGGATTTTTCATACCCATGTTCTCTACAACTCCCTATCAGAACTTTATTGTTAGATTTCCCTTCCATATCCACATTTTCACCTATATTCTCTTTTGTGGAAACCCATTTATGAGTTACTTTGTGTATCTGTTATGTTTCTAATGTTCCTTTTTAAAATGATGTTTTAGTATTCCTTTTTATGATTTGGGTTTCTATGAATGAAACATTCATGTGGATATCCATTTATAATCCCGACGTATTTCGAGGGAGAAATTCATATTAGGGGGGGTAGAATGTAACACCCCAAAATTTTAGGAGAATTATTCTTCTTAATTTCTTTGATGACTTTTGTTATACACTACACCAAGATTATCATTCTCTATATGCAACTCCATATTATCTTTTAGAATACGCAACACTATTCTTGTCTTGCGTTACACACAAGAGAAACCTTTCTCGATAGCTTGCGTTGTACGCAATACCGAGTTTCACTAAATAATGATATGATATTAAAATATTATATTAACTAGCTGTTATGAATAGTAATACCCACTTTTTGAAATTTTATAAATTTTATCTTTCAAAATGGACTTCATTTTTGGATTTGAAATATCAAAATTAGCAAAGGGTGAATTTTTGGTATTTTTCTAAAAACATTCAATTGTTGTTAAATAGTGGAAAAAAATGAGTTATAGTTTAAAACTGAATTTTTATTTTAATAATTATTTATTTTATTAAAATTTATTTTATGTCCAAATAGATAGATAATTCCTATATATGTTCAATGATATTCATTGGAGTCATTTTATAATTATTCTAGATATATATAATTTTTATTGAACTTTTTACCGTCTTTTACCCACCTCCTAAGAGAATTTAAAATTTTACACAAAACATAATTTTACCACTTCCATGAGTTGAATTTCGAAAATCCGAAAGACACGGTTAACATGATGGGGTAAAATTTGGTTCAATATGATAAAAATATTTTTTGGTGAATAGTAACTTTTTACTTTTATTTACCAAGGTTAAAAGTAAATATGGTAATTAAGGGTAAATATGATATTATTATTACACTAAAATATATCCTAATTCTATAGGATAAGTATAATTAGACCAAAAAAAACCTTAGGAATAAAATAAGAACCTCTTTGGTCCACTAGGATTAGATAGGACACTTATTATTATTTTATTTAAAGAAGAGTTAAAAAAGATAAAATCAATGTTTAATAAATAAAATATTTTTAATATCAGGTGGTACATAAGATAAATTCTACTATAATGATTAATTAGAAAGATAAAAATATTTCCAACATAATGGTATTTTATTTATAATTTTTAGACATTAAATAATTTTATATATTTATCACACAATGATGATGCAGTAATTACCTTATTAATGAAATATTAACATAATTGATATTATAAATACCCAAATAGATGCAATTTGAAAATTTTTATGAATTAAACTAATTTTATAGGTTAATATAACATATTATTCTTGGTTAGATGAATTATTTTTGAATTAATAATCATGTTATGAATTTATAAAAAACAGAATAAAAAATAGTGTCAAATTTGACATAAAACAGTTTTTGAATAAAATAGTACATTATTGATTGATATTCTTTTAATAAAAATATATTTTTCAGCCAAAATAAATATATAATAATGTATATGACATTAATGAACCAATTTGGGTTCGATTTGTAGTTTATTGTAAGTATAATAACCATATAGTGTAAGAATAAATGAAGAAACTCTAAAAGTAAAATTCATTAACATTGAGTTAAATCTAAATGATAAGGTTAAAATGGTAACCTTAACTTCTATAAAACCTATTGGATGAGATTAGTTTTTCCCATACCCACCTTAGCCTCGAAATAAGTCACATTTGAGCCATTATAAACTGAATATGAATTTATTATAAAATTATATTTTATGTTTTTCCTCAGGTGCCTCTCACCCCTCTTATAAAAGGGCACCCCCCTTCTCTATAATTCACACCTCCAAAGCCATTTGGCTCGGCCAACCCCTGACCATATAACCTCTAAACTATCCTCCATTCAACCTAGAGGCCTTCCTTTAGTATTAAATCCAACCTAAGGATCCATTTAGATCAAATCAAATGGAAGAACCTGAGGAAGAGGTAAATATCTCACCACCTATTTCAAGTTCCTTTCTTCTTCCACTTCCACATTCTTTGTGTTTTACATTCTAAAATAATAAATCCAGTATCTTCTATATAATTTAATGTTATTATAAATATGGTACAACCATATTAGTTAATTTATCCATCTTATGAATGAAAAATTCACCACACGTGCATATGTACGGCTTAACGTCTCCATGTCGTGGTGTAGTTTGTTATTCAATCATTTAATCATTTCTATGGGTATAATAATGAGTATAAAAGATATAAATAATAAATATAAAATTATAATGATTCATTATACATGATATACCATCTAATTATATATAATTTTAATATCAAATGAATGATATTTTCGCTCGTGCGTAGGTACGGACTACCAACTCCACGAACGCGATGAGATTCATTTTCTAGGATTAACCATTCAAGTATAGTTTAAAAGTATATATAACAAATAATCATGAATTATATTACATAACAATGATAATGGATTTATTTACATATATTTTTCATTTAATTAATTCCATTCAATTCAATAAGGAAACAAAAACAGCGTTCATGCGTACGTACGTCTTACCATCTCCATGAATGGAGTATTTCATTCGATTTATCGATATATAATATATATTTATATAATTAATATATATCATATATAAATAATGTTTTAAATTCTGGAATTATATAAATCACGATATAAGTAATAATTTCAAGAACAAGATGTTGAAACACCTACGATAAATAAAACTATTTTACCCAAAACGCTGCATTAACATGAAATTTTCAAAAGAACGGGTAATATAAAGTCATAAGTGAACCATATATGATATCATAACAATGAATATGATTCTTTAATTAGTAAATGACATCATTTAAATCATTATACATGAGGTCCGCATACGTACGAAGCATATCAGACATAAGGTAAGGGGTAATTTTGAAAATCTCATTTTTATCTGAGATTGCTTATACAAAAGTATTTACTGGGGTTATATTTTTCATCCATGTCCATAAATATATTTTTCATAAAGTGTTTAACATTCATCCATGTATTTTTAAATTCATTTTTACCCCTATTTGAATTTTACATTGTGTTATGGAAGGAATATTTAATTTTTTTACCATATGAGGAACTTTAAGACTTTTCTGGAAAAAGTAGTAGGAAAATGTTTTTTTAACTTATAAGGCATGAACAGATTTTTCTGGTTTCATAATTCCTTATTAAAATGAAGCTTAATATAAATAATTTCATGATTATTTTCAAAAAAATTCTTTTCTTTTAAAATCGCAAGATATTTTTAGAAAACAAAATGATTTTTAAGAAGAAAGAATATTTTCCTCAAGAATTAATTTCATGTGTTTTATCAAAACTATTTTTTATCTAAGATGACATTATTTAGTATGTTTATGTCTCAAGTAAAATATCTCTATTATTTAAATGGATTAATTTTTTATGATTAAAAGATATCCATTTGTTTTTATGGATTATGTTATGATGGGATGATGTTAATATAACCCATTTTATTCTTTGGGTTATGATGACAGATTTATGATTAGTTTGTGGCACCCATAAGAATGATTTCACTATGAGATTAGTAGGACCAATATCTACCTCCAAGAAATTGGGTAAATATTTGTATCTCATCATATAGACATGGTTGTAACGGAAAGTAAATCCAGAACAGTAATATAGTACTGGAACGACAGGTAAACCCGATTCAGTAATTGAAATTGTCCTCTAAGATGGTCTTAAAAGAAATGACATGGCTACAATGGAAATCACATCATGTGATTAATGGTTTTCCAGAATTACATGTTTTATTACCATTCTATATTATCGTGATTGATGTTTCATTATGATTTATGCCTTATATACTACCATGTTTAGTGTCATTGCTCAAGATTTTGATTTTTAAACTTTATATTCATGTTTTTATGTTTAAATGTATATGGGTTGTTTTATTTTCTCCATGCATACCCTTACTGAGCATTTGAGACCACCCTTTTTATGTTTTCTTTTCGCCCATGATATAAATGAAGGTTTTTGGTTGAAAAAAAGAAGATCTTTATGGTAGATGTTAAAGATATTTCACCATGATTAGAAGATTATGTTTTGAGTTTCCAAAGACATTAAACTAATATGGACATTGGGCATTTGTTTTGTAATGTATTAAGTATTTTGAAAAATTAATGTAATTTCCATGTATGTCATGCTTTGGGTCTCTTCAGCTACCCTATAATTATTACATTTAGTGTACTATATTGTGTGTAAATAAAGAATAATCAGTATATTAAGTTCGATAATTGAAAATATATGTGATTTACTCAATTATATGATCATGAAGAATAATATGGAAGGAATAAACGAGGCCCAAAAATTCAATATATTTTTTCAAATTATCTTGAATCAAATCCATGAGCATCCAAACAATAAAAATAATCAAATTAGAATCATTCAATAATATCAAAATAATATAATGAGTAATATTGGACATCATAAACATACTAATATTGCCTCGTTTGAATACATGGTACATTAATGTGAGATTACTTATAAAAAATCAAAACTAGTTTGTTTCATAATATATACCAATGAATCAAGGGGCTATATAAGGAACTAACCATAAATACAATGTCTAATAGAATCCACATACGAATGGGGTGAAACCAAATAAAGGGGAATTTTTTTATTAAAATTCTATTATACAAAATGTTAATAATATCTAAAATAAATAAATATATTCATTAACTACCCATATTAATTTGGAAAATGAAATCAATGTAGTATATCCCTAGTAAATCATAATATCCACTAATTAATGTTGACATGGTTGACTATAGTTTAATAGTTTCATTGATTGATTTCTATAGGACAAAACCATTTTAATTTTGATAATGATGTATTTAAAATATATAAATTTTCAAAACATTAAGGAATAAATTATTTTTAGATGGAATAATTAATTAATTGTGAGGACATGATCGTATCAAATTTCATTTGTATTATATATGTTAAAAATTTTCCTTTCAAAAAATTGAAAAACTTCATAAATGTCCGCATTCCTTAAATAATAGGAAGATTTGTTTTAACTCCTACAGTATAGTAATTTTTAATAATTTATTTAATAAATTAATTGAGAATAGTAATAATATTCATAAAAATAATTTGAGTTAAATTTTGATATAGTTGAAATTGATTCATGATCATGTTTAAAAACAAAACTTGGTTTTCTATAAAATCATTGTATCAGTATCATGATTCCATAAAGTGTGGAAACTAAGGGAAAAGTATTAATTTAAATAAATTACTATAAGAGATGAAAATATATTAGGTTTTTTATACAATGATATAATAATTTCAAAAACAAATAATTCAATATAAATATTCCATATTAGTGATGATATTGCTATATAAAACCTTATCACTTTGGTAACATTCGAATCATAATTCCATTGAATGAAATAATTTCAAATAACAATTTAATATCGTTACAATAATTATATTCATGATATAACTATTTTTAGGTATAATAGATACTATACATTAATTAATGTAGGCTTATAACATATGATAAGTCCAATTGAAGACAATTTTATATAATAAACCCTTATAATGATCATAACATTGAAGTGATAATTACTCAATGAAGTGATTATTTTAAAAAATAGAAAATAACAAGAGAAAAAATGAACATAAAACATAAATAAATAAATTATATTCTAGTGATAAGGATGAGTTGATAAAATCAATCATGATATGATATATCCTAATAAATGAAAATTTATTTATAAATCACTTACAAAATAGAATCATTTGATTCAAATACCAATTGATAAAATAAACTGATTAGAAAATAAAAAAAACATGAAAAATGAAGGATTCCTGATATATAATGTAAATAGACTATTATATACATTAAATAAAATATATTAGGTTAATAACATTGACAAATTATTCTATATAATGAAATTATGATGAAATCCCTTTCCCCAAGATTGATACACTGTGTATGTTCTATATCATCTTAAATAATAAATTATTTCCTTTTATTTAGCATCTTAATATACATTTTCAATTTTTTTATTATATTTACTTTATTTAATACCATGTTGTATTTAGTTACAAAAGTAATTATGTTTATGTTATACATTTTGATGGGATTCAGTTCATATGTCCAAAATGACATTGATAATTTGATTATGGTAAAATAGGTCATTTTTCCATTATCACTAGAATAATAATCTTGAAATAATTATTATTAATTCACATAAATTATTCTAATTAGGACAGAAATGTTGTTTTTATAGGAAAAATTAACTACTTTACAATCATGGAGATGATAATGCGAACATAACAATTAGTAAGGTTTAAATTTTCAATGATCATTACAAGAAGAAGATAAGTATAATTTAATCATTAAGTAATGATAATTATATAATAAGTATATTATTATTTATTTTTATATAAATATATATACCATTTATTTTATTTTTTTGAAGAAAAATGAGTTGAATATCTTCATATAGATTGTAGTTACCACTTATAAACAAACACCATTATCATTTTTCAATGAATGGAAAAATAATATGGAAGTTTACATATTATATTTTCTTAATGATAAATAAAACATTAATATCATATATATAAATTTTAAATCCATCATTAGAACTAGATATAATATTACATGATGTAAAAATAATTACATCAATTCATGAGGTGGTAATCCATGATACACATTAATGATTGTTTCATTACCAATTTCATGGAAGGGGAATCGAAAATTTGGTATTCTTGTAATATATCCTATTTTTATAAGATAAAAAATAATAGTGGAGTTTTTAATTTTCTCCATTACTGAAGATAATGTCTTTTTTAAATAGATATATTAAAGGGATTTTGAGTGTTTGAATATACAAAGGTGATGTTTTTGGATTCTTTCTATGTATTAGCAGAAGTTTTGGGGTTTCAAGGAAGCATTGGTGGATAAATATTAAGTTAAGGCTTCTATATCATTCCATAGAACCCCTATTACACCATAATATTATATTTATTGGATAAATTCATTTATGGTGTACACCGGGGAAGTTTATTTCACAATAGAATGTGGATATGGACAAGAAATGGTTTATTTAAACTCTTGATTTATATTTTAAAATACAATAGCCGAGCATTCTACCCTTTATTAATATTGTATAAATCATATTATTATTCCTTTAAAACCCCCTATATTGTTTTAATATTATTAAGTGTCGTGGAAATCTTCTTCAAAAATTGCATAGTGGTAGAAACTCACCTAGCTGTCGGAGAAATCATCTCCCGGTCTTCTAGGTAAGGATAACACACCCTCATTGGATCTCTATTTCAATCAACAATAGTCATTTAGGATAACCCATGATAACTCTAAAAGTCAAATTTTTTCATTATCATTTGTTTCATCGTTTTGGGTGCTATTTTCATGTGAGGTAATATGAGATATTATTTTTGTGTTGATAAAATTCATTGATATCAGACATTCTTGATATATTAGATAATGATATTAGGTGTGTAAAGATTATTTGGTATACGGTAAGTGGTATATGGTTTTTAAAATAATTCTTCATCATTTTTTAAAATATTTCTTTATTCCATACATTTTATTCTCCATGGAAAATCCTTTAAATATGAAATTAATTATCTAGAACCTGATGGGTTAAATTAAAATTTTTTTTGTGGTCAATTTAAAAATTTGTTCTTCTTAAAAAAACTCAAACCAACACACATGATGTATTTAATATATTATCTTAATCAATTCTTTAACTAGGAAAGTAAGTAGCCATTGGGGGGGGGGGGTTATAAAGACTTGATTACAATTATCTACCAAATATTTAAACACCCTTGAGGTGTGTTGTATAACTCTAAAGTAACAGATGTATAAATTGATTTACATGAGTTGGAATGACAATTATTCATTAATTTTATTAAATGAACTATGTGGTACACAATTTTACATATTAAAATTTTAAGATAGAATTGTATAAATTAAAATAAATAAACTATAATAAAAATTCTATAGAACACATAATTATATATAAATGGATGGACACAAACTGTATACTTTAACTATAATGTACATTTTTTAATAAAATTAAAATCTTTATTTCATATGCTTAAATGGAAAAATGGATTGGATATTCTCATAGAAAATGTATACATGTTAATCATAACATGGTTAAATATTTATTTTACACATCATGATAACCTTTTAATCCCATGGGTAATTCCATGGATAGGATCACTGGTTTGATAAATTGTTACACCTAGGGGGACAAGTGGGTTCATTGAATGGAATTTGTTTGATGGGTCATATGAGAGGTGGGTTTAATAATGCCTTGAGTGACACTAGGGATCCATATAACAAGTTCTTTTATTATGATCAGATGATCAATATAATTAGAATACATCTTTATTGACACTTGGGTTCAATATAAGGAAATCCTTGGGCAGGCTCGGAGGTTAAAGGAAATTATCAACCAACTTGAGTGAAACATTGGTTCATTGTTTTGGAATCAATCGATGGGAAAATAAGTTAATTTGATATATTATATTCCATTAGTGATATGTAGATTCCATATATGGAATTCCATTTATGGACTCAGTAGATAATTTGAAATACCATTTTCCCCAAAACACTTGGGTTTCGAAATAGGAAATCTTAAATGGGCTCATTGAATAGATTAAATTTATTATATTATTGTCATTCTTGATATTTGGGTGCATTTTTTACCCCAAGTTCATATTTAAAATTTATTATTACATAGACAATATTATGTGACATGGGCCTAGAACAACTAAGCCTTGTATTTCCTTATTTATCTGAGGACATGGATTGGTTCCATGGTTTCAGCTATATATACTCATTGTTGTCTGGGATTAAAAATATTCACCCTTGGATCACTTCATTACTATCACTATTGTTAATATATTTGGATTCCTTATTCCTTTTCCTTATATCCTAATCAGTTCCGATACAACTATATAAGTAGATCTACATTCATATATACATTTATATATAAGATATATGGTGTTCAGCTTCATTATGAATTAGTTTGAAGGAGGAATTGGTTGCAATGATTCCTTGAAGAACATCAACCCCACATGATTATAAATTTTTTGCATACTTATTTATTATATAAAAACTCATATGTATTTTATAATCATGTAAATAATTTCATTAGTTCCCATTGTTTCTAGACAACTGGGTTTATCTTGTACCATTTTGGGCCAGTATTGGGTAACATTATATACCTCATGGTTGCAAGATCATGATTTTTTGTTATGTAATGTGTTTTAATCTTTGATATGGGTTCTTAGTTTCACATGAATGATTTAGTTTTTAGGAAGCTAAAGTATATATACTTTAGGATTTAGTTGTTTTCAATATTAATGTAGTGTATTCATTGATCCTTGTATACCTATTTTACTCTGTGTTAATCTTCATGACATCATTTCTATGTGATACATTTTATGTACGTATCCATTTTGTTATTATTGGTAATGATTTATTTCACATACATTTTATTTATACATATTCCTTAGATGATTTATTTATTATGTACTATTATTCTACTCTAACCACTAGGTCTTAGTCACCCTAATGTATTGTCATTAGACCCTCACTTCTAGTCCATATCTTTCGACATATGGGGAGGTACAGTTGAGGGAAACCAGATACCCATATCGTGGAACCATTTTAGTGGATTCTAGGTTAGGTCATATAGAAGTTATATCAGAGACCATTATGTTCCATTGAATTAATATTTTTCTGTTAGATAGGATATGGGGGATTTTTAGGACTTTATTAATAGCTTATGTATGGGAGTGATAATCCCATGTATGGGGGAAAGTCTCTATGCAATGGGATGTGACCGTTATTCATGGTGTTCATTATTATGATTGATTATTATTTCATATTGGTTTATTGATGTTATTTATGATACATTCTATTATATGTTATTTGAGGTATTTAACCATGGATCAGTATAGAAAGAATGTATTGTTCATTCATAATTTGAGTAACATTAAGATTTAAATGTCATGCATTCTTCCATTACATATTTACATTAGTTCCTTAATCTCCTATTGAATATGTTATGTTATTGGAATTCTATACATGAATTTTGTAAGCATTTCATTAATGGAAAAAATTAAATAAATAATAGTTCATTAAGGTTTTTTCATCAACCTACATGGGTTGTTCCGATATATCTTAGTGGTGGAACCAAAATAACCAATTATCATATGTTTGATACAAAGAACTAATAGTAACTATGTTGAAATTATTGACGATCCATATTTCATTAATGTGAAATATAATTTATATAGTCATTAATTATATAAATTTAAATTTTTATTTATCTAATCAAATAGCCATATATGAAATGATACATTATTAAAAAAAACTTTTTAGGACTAGTGGTGTTTACATGAAATGATAATTATAGAATATGAATGATTATAAAATTATAATTTGTAAATGGCTACTCATCTAATTGAACCCTTGTATAAATTTAATGTTTTTAAACATACAACTCATAAAATGATTATGTTTCGTATAAATCATAGGCTTGACATGACATGCATAGGTATATTATGAAATGATCTTATTATTTGATAGAACCACAATTGGATTATGTAATATTTAATAAATAAAATAATATAGGGTTTGTTTTAGATGTAACAATATTTAAAGTAAGGGACCCTTATATGTTGCCTTTATTTTTATATTCCTCAATGGTTAATACCATGGAAGTATACTCATTCTAAATATATATGGTAATAACATATTTCGTCTATAATATATTTAGTGTTACAAATAAATTTTTGGTTTCATATTACTAAAAGAAATCCCTTAAAATAATAGGGAACATGTGACCAAATTTTGAAATATATTTTTATGTGAGTCTTTAGTTTATTAAACTTATAATCACCACTTAAATGGTGTTTTCTGATATATATTGGAATTGATATTTTCTGTAACTCAACCAAATTGAGATAAAATTGTGTATGAATAAATTTTTTAAATGAATTTATGAGAGAAATGTCCTAAAAGGTTCCAGGATGTGGTATAAATAAATAATTATTGAAAGGAAGTTCTAAAATAATTTTATCGCATTGTGGTATATTGAAGTAGTAAAGGTTCATACATGTGGTACCTTGATGAGTACCACATGTATGAACCTTTACTACTTCAATATTTCACCAAAGATAGTTTTCTGGTAATGGAAAAAATATATTTTCTAATGGTTTTTTGAATAATGACTATGAGGATCCGCTTTAGAAATTTTTTCATTATAATGAAAGGGAATTTCCAAAATTTATTCAAGTCATTTACATGGAAAATATGTTGCGACATGGTTAATTTATGTTGGATGGTAATAAAATTATAGATAATGTATTAAAATGATCCAATGTGAATTGTTCGAACTATAATGTCTGCTCTATTTTTAAAATTTCATTAATTAGAATTACACAGGATTATAATTTATGAACTGGGTGATAATATATAGTATGGGGAGATCCATATTATAGTTATTTAGATATACACTTTCCTGATTGGTAATCTGGAAGGAAAGTCTCAATTAAGAACAAATATAATGTTTTAGTTATGAAATGAATTATCAGATAAAGTATTCACAGATTATGTAACATGTGTTATATTAAATTATTACAAGTTTTATCATTGTATTAAATTTAATGTGTCCATTTTATTGAAATTTTATTTATCCATATAGGTGGGGTGAGGTTTAATTATTCCCATGCCTTTTGCGGGATGAAATGTTCTATGGTAGGGGATTGTATGAATCAATGTCTTATATCAAGTGGATATTTCTAATGAAATATGCATAAATAATCATTAGTGGATGCTTAATTTTTTGTATAGAAATTTATATAAGATTTTGGGAGTTCTCACATAAAAACATGAAGTTTTTAGGATTTTTTCTAAGAATTGGTGGATTCCCCAATGGGGCAAGGGATTCGTGTGAGGAAGAATAGGTAATGTGGACAACTAAACAAGGATGTAGAAAACATAATACCCAAAAATGGAATTTGTAGTTTAAAAATTATTTACATTGAATCTCATTTAAATTTATAGAAATATTAATTAAGGATATTCCTAATAAATTTACGACAAAAACAACAGATTTACATCATGAGATCCTTGGTTAGGATTGTTACTTGTGAAACATAATGTGAAAGTCATATTCATATACCATAAAATCCCCATATATGTTGTATCTTTTTTTAGGTCTCAAACTTATTTCACGAAAAATGAAGAGGGGATGATACTCACTCATCTATGGGAGATATTCTCTCATTCTATTAGAGTTATGGATGAATATATATCATTTAATATATATTTTGAACGTTTTAGATAACTTTGGATAAACCTAAGTATAACTAACTGACCTTGTTGATCTTTCCTTATTTTCAATATCCATATAAGATTTTATTTCCAGGAATGGTATTATTTTTTATTCTTAGGTCAGTCATCATATTCTTGAATTAATCTAACTATTTCTTGAATCAAGGACTAATATTACATGATTGGATCATCTTAGGTATGATTTAGGTAGTCTAGAAGTTTTTCCATTATAGTTTATAAAATTTATAAATTTAACCATTTTGTCACACACCTGATTATCCATCCATCTCCCTTTAAAATGGAATCAAGTCATATGTAACCTAATTCCATAAATTAAAGAGTCTCTATTTATTTAATTTCAAAATATTAGTTTCTTCACATCAACATCAACCACACCTTCTGGTGTGTTCCTAAAATTCCCTTAACTTATGATTCATCTGGGAATCTAATTAATCCTTTACATTTTTTGTTTTTGTTATTTTATTATAATTATATTCCTATATATTAATAACCATTAAGGTGTGTTGGATTAAATATAGTGTAATACATTTTTAAATTGAATTAATTGAGTTGGATTGATAATTATCCCCGGTTATGTAATAAATCCAATTATAAGGTTTGTTTTTCTTATTTAATAAAAATAGTAAATCAAATGGAGTAAATTGAAATGAATAAATAAAATAGAACATTCAATGGACCACTCAATTTTTGATTAATGGAATTGACCATATTTTACACTTGATGTGTAATATAGAATGCTTATTAACATGAGATTTAGTGTTCATTATATTAAAATGGGAAAATTTCATGGAAAATATCATGAATAATGATTAAATATAAAAACAATATTCCCGATGATATTATTTTAATATTTCATAAAACCATGGATTAAATTTTCTGAATTACTTGGTTATAAAGAATTATTGATGAATTATTATACATTGATCAACACTTGGGTTCCTTGTACGTATTCCTGAAATTGGATCTTAGTTCTAGTGAAATTTATTAATGCTTGAGTTGTTTTATTTTTCTTATATGGAATTACAAGGATAGGGTGAATGATTAACTATAATTATCATACACCTTGAGATGATATTGAGATCAATATCAAAAATACCATTGATGGGTAGTGAGGTTATATGAAATTATCTTATTCTTTTAGTGGCACAAGGATTTCAACTAGAATAATCCTTGGATATGGTCAGATGTTAAATATAATTATGATAATCCATTGGTGATACTTGGTTTCTATATATTTCATTCCTTAAAAGTTTTCAATGGATAATTTTAAATATCATATTTCTACGAATACAATTCTTTTCTGATGAGGTATTCATTGAATGAGCTCATAGGACATATTATATTTTTTATATTGTTAAATATCATGTTATATAGATGACTATTCCACCTTTGGTAACATGTTATATTTAATAATATCATGAATATAATAGTGTTCATTGATCATTAACTAAACTATAGTTGTATACTTAGATGAATGAGATGAAACAGACCAATTGAGTGTTTTTAGCAATCCATAATACTGGATGTGAGGGACTCATACCATTGATCCACATAAAACATCATTATTATCTACCATATTATTATAGATGGATTCTTTTTTCTTATTCATGGGATCCTGTTATGGAAATTTTAATTTGTGAATATCTCTAAGATATTATATATTCATATATATACTTTTATTATGTGTTAAGAGTGATTCTGGATTAGGATGAATCATTTATTATTGGCCTGTAATCTTTGAGGGACTAGATCCCACCATGACTATATTTACTTATTTATCCCATTATTTATTATATATTTTTGGTACAATATTTTAAATTCATTTACGAGATTAAAATAGACACCGTTGGTGGTATCCTACTATGTTTATCTAAAAAAACCATTCAAGCCACTATTTAGTACACAAAAGGCCCCATGATATCAAGATCAGGATTATGGATTGGGTTTTGTGTTTTAAACTTGAATATGGGATTATAGTTCCCCAAGACTATGTTGATGATCATGATGATAATGGGGATAGAGTTTAGGATCAAATTAGTTTCAAAATGTATGTATATTGTTCCATCTTCCACATATTCCTTTTCCACTTTTTGAAATCAATATGACATAAATATTTTTATGTTACTATATCTGGATTTTGGAAATTTATTATTGTATGGGATGATATATTTATACTTCCACACATTTATACTACTTTTACTAGTGATTTATTTACTATTTACTGATGTCCTAATCAGATCATGATGGTATAGTCGCCACACAATACCATCATGTGTCCCACTATGCTATTTGGAAGGATGTAATGTGTGGGGAGGCCTAATTAATGCAATGTGAAAAAACCTTTTGGTGAATTATTTTAGTGGATTTAGAGTTATGTTTTTACTATGAAGTTAAAAAAATTTAATATTAGAATTTTGTAGGGACATATTTTATTATATATTCAGGGTTGGAATGGATTTGAAGAAGGTGTAATATGAATTGAATAAAAACTATTGATTAAATCAATACCTCTTATTTGGAAAAGCACATAAATATTACACAAATGGGATCCAAATAATTGTTTTTTAATTAATAAATTTCTTTAAAACAAGGATATATATGTATATAATTTATTTGTTAAATTATTTTAGAAAAAATAATTCTGAAGTGTGAAAAAATTGGGGAGGATGTTCCCTTTTATGTGTGAGGATCAGGGAAGTTATGATTACTTTTTTATATGATATTTATTAGGTAATAAATTATTTTAAAACACGGATAGATATGTATGTAATAGCATTGATTCCATTACTACCCATTTACCATTTAATAGGAAAATCATAATTTTTTTTTGTAATTTGAAATCCATTAAGAATAGAATATTTATTATAAAATATCAACACTATGAATTTTGACATTTCATGTAAATTTTTTTTAAATAGTAGTACATAACTATAATAAGAATCAATTCATTTCATAAATCTGAAACATGTTATAATAAACTAATTTTTAATTGCAATAAAACAAATTTTATTTCTATAAATATTTTCAAAATATTTTTTTTTATTTCCAATTTAATTAAATATTTTATTTATCTATGATTCAAAATAATTTAAGGAAATTATTTCATTACTAAAAATTATAAATAAATTAAATTTGGAAATAAAAAATATTTATACATTAATTGAATAATTATAAAATAATACCACTGATTTATCAATATTATAATACATATGTTTTTTAAGTAAAATATTTTAATCTAAACATTTTTTTCTTGAAATGTGATAAATTTCAAAATAGTAGAAATTATAAGGAATCAGATTTAACAATAACAAAATCTAGTTAATTTAACTTGAATAAACATTAATACATTCCAAAAGATATTATTTTTTGAGTTTTATATAATTATGTAATAATTATTACAATTTTTAAATCGATGGTGCCGAAGCCAAATTTTATTATTAAATAAATGAAAAGTATTCTTTTAACTGGGTAGAGGGAGACCCATTACAAATCCCAATGATGTTATTATTATTATATACTAACCCAAATATATAAATTGTGGATGATACTAAAATAGTATCCAATTTTTATACAATACCACAATATTTAATAATAATACATGCATTATTTTCATGAAAAAAATATCCACAACATTCATAATGGATTTTAAATTCCTCTTACCCAACCATACGCATTATGAAAAACATTTCAAAATTTTTGATGAGAAACAAATGATATGCATGGTACATAAAGAGAAGTAATATAACCAATAATCCATGTATACATACAAACATACCAAAACATTTTCACTAATTTAATCTTTTCCACCTTAGTGTGTCATATAATTACTTTTTAAAAACATGAGGTTTAGAAAAAACAATGAGAACATAACGATACCATTTAAGAAACTCAGAGAATCATTTTAATATAATTATTACATAGGATTTTAACCAACACAACTAAATTATTATTTATAACCTTCATTGATACCATACAGTGTAACGATCATGGAATCCTTATGATTTAACCATGATAGTTTCACATGGAATAACCAATATAGTCAACATCTAACATAAGAATTCCCAACCAATTTTTGGTATATAATAGACCCACCCCTTTCATAAAAAATTAATATGATCATGAACATAATCATAAAAAAAAATTTTGACCAATACAAATTCCTTTTCAACATTGTAAAAATAAAATTTTAAAAGTTGATTTATATAGAAAATTCCATTACCAAAGGTTTAAATTCATTAAAGTTTGATCAAAACATTTAAATAATGGTTTGAATAGTGTTATTAATTAATTTTAGAACTATATTCATATTTATAAGACCATAAATTATCTTTTCATAACATCAATCTATATATTTATTTACAATGTTGTGTTATTTTTATTGTTTTGGTGCATTTATTTCATGGTTTTCATGTTTGGTACATTATGGATTTTCATTGAAAATTGAAGAGAAAAACCAAAAGTGGAATGAAATGGTTTTAATATGATTTCATCACTATAAATTATACCATATATAATTTTTTTACTAATAAGAGGATGATTTCAAGGATAAAACATTAATGAGAATCATTGTATTATTTTTTTGGGGGGGGGGTCTGACCATTACAAACTAGTTTGGATTAATTAAATGTTATGTATATGAATTAATTCCCAAACATTAACAATTTCTTAATATTAATATTCATATTTTTAACCACAATAATTGTTTTAAGAAAATACATGGAGTCTGTTACGGAAACTGAAAATCCAACATCCATGAAGGTAGTGAATAGACATTTCACAGATAATGCTATCATTTATTTGAATAAGAGTATAATATGAGGGTTTGATGATTGATATTAGACTGAAAAATATTATTAAAAATATTTAACATAATTTATTTATCATTTCACTTTAATGAGATTATGTTAGGAGAGAATAATAAATGAAGATAAATTGAAAAATAATAGAAAATGAAAAATGATTTTACCTCTTTAATTATTCTCCTTGAGAACCTCATAAGGAATAATATATTTTGTTTTTTATTGAAGCCATGAACACTTGTACATGATGTAGAAGATAGGGAAGAGTATTGGTAAGAATTAATAAAATATTAGAGTATTTTTATGTGTAATGAGAAGAGGTTGGGATGGGTGGTGTTTAAAGTGGTAGACAAGGGTTTTTCAGAATATTTAATTCTTTAGTTTTCTATTTTGGATCAATATTATTAATAGATTGATAATTATCACTAAATATTTTAATTTAATTAATGGATGTTTGGTATTATGGTGATTTAATCATAATTTACACATTGAATATTGTATTTAACTTATAATTTATATATAGGGTAAATTATTGTATTTTACTTTTCCCCAAAAAATCAAATATTTTAGAAGAGTCACAAAAATTAACTCTTACCATTTTTCTATTTGTATAATTTGATTCTGAACACCATTTTGATAAAAGAAATTTTTAAATATGAGAAATCTAAGATTTATTTAAAATCAATATTTTTAAAAAAAACCCATATTAAAATATTAACTGATTATTTGAAACATTTAAAAATTAATAAAAGCCTCAAAAACATATTATATACTAATAAGACAAAAAATATTAGTTTATGAATATTTTTAACAGAGATAAATTTTATTTCAATCTATTATATTAATTAAAAAATTATAAATAATACTTCTTGTTTCATAAAAATATAGACGATTAATTTCCTATTTTCAATATTTGTATTTTCCTATTATGTGAAATAAATAGATGATAAATTGATTATAAGATAAATAAATCTTATTTATACTGTCATTGCTGAATATAATAATCTATTAGTATAGATTCATTAATTTTGATAGGTACCACTTATTTTATTTTTTATTTAAAATTAATTAAACTTTTTAATTTAAGAATAAAAGCAAATTAGTTTATAATTACTTCGGTTTTCAGCATCTGTGCACCATCTAGATATTGTGTCTTCAAACTTTTTAGTTTCATATTAATCAAGTGGGGATAAATTTCCCTCGTAGAAATTTATGATTCCCTATTTCTTCATCAACCATGTGGTTTCTCTAAAAAACCATAATCTGGTGAATTTTATTATTCCACAATACCTTCCCTCAACGGTTAAGAATCTAAATAAGAAGTTCCACATACGAATGGTTATCTTCCAAATGAAATATCTCATGTATCTTGACATTAGATGGATTTGGAACATATATTTTAAGATTAAAAATATGAATTAAATTTTTTATATGGGGTAAACTGAGAGTAATATTCACAATGTAGAAAAATGATCCAACATTCTACAAGATTTCAAAGGGTCCAATAAACCGTTCACTCAAATCCCCCTTGTTACCAAAATTAATCACACTTTTCGATGAAAAAACATATTGAAATACATGATAATATACCTCAAATGAAATATTATTCTTCTATTTATCTGTAAATCTTTTTATTTGAAGTTAATATATCTTCACATGTTGCTGGATCATATACACTATCTCAGCCACTTATTTTACTAATTCATGTACCATTAATTTTATTTCCTTGACTTCATCCCAAAATTAATTTTTTTTGTAAAGTGAACCAAAGACTTCTATATGAATTCTAGAATGAAAACATCCATGATAATAACAATAATCAAAATTAATATGATAGTTTCAACTTCCCTGACAATCTACTGAAAACGAATATAGGAAATCATCCAAGGGTTCAATATTTCACTTTATATATCCATAATATTGGGGATGAATAGTTGGACATAAATTTAATTACTGGTGAAATGGCTTCTAAAGGCCTTTCCAAATGTTTTATGTGAACCTAGGGTCACATAAGGAATAAATGGAGAGAGGAATATATGTTCCCAGAAAATATCATTGATGTAATGTCATGAAATATTACATATGTAAATATTATCTCAAATAATAAAAATTGTGCAGATTTGGTGAGTCGATCAACAATAAAAAAAATCACATTGGTACCTCAATAATAATTTAGTAATTCCACCATGAAATCTTGGGGTATAATCTTCCATTTCTACTATACCATTAGAAAAGGATCAATCATTAACTTTTTTATTCATCATAATTAAATAACCACTTGAGAAGTCTACAGTTTCTTGTAAAGTCATCAATATTTCTATTCATTGCATTCAACTAGTAATAATCATCAGTATCTTTTTATATCATAGTGCATCCATTACGAGCAGAAAGTTGGGAAATATAAGCATATTATGAAAATTTATTCACCATAAGGGAATCAGAAGAAACATATAACAACCTCCCCAATATCAATAGAAAATCCTTATCATTGTGTTGTTAGGGAAAATTACCCTTTTATCCGATTATACCTTTTTCTAGAAACTCATAGTCCTCCATTTATGCTTCTCAAATTATGACTCAAGAGAATATAGTACTGAAGCCTAAAACAGAACCATTTAATTTAAAATATCCATATATTCTAGAAAAACATTCATCAAATCATTAATCAATGGGTCATGATGCATACATAACATGGTTAATGGTGGATGTTGTTTTTGACTCCAGGTATCCTTAACTTTTATCCCCTTTCAAATGTGTTAATTGATCATGAAATCATAATACATTATCAGATAAAGACATGATATATATCTAATGATCAATTCCATCAGAGTGAATATAAAAATTAAACATATATGGTAATTTTACATTTCACATTTGGCTCACTAAAAATGATTTCTACATATTTTTATAGAATAAAATCACAACTTCTAGTTCCAGATCATGCGTGGGATAATTTAACTCATGAGGTTTCAATTTTATTAAATAATAAAAAATTATTTCATCATTATGCATCAGAACCAAACCATTTTCATTAAATGAATAATCACTCTAGATGGAAAACTCTCTATTTTAGGATGGAAGATACAAAACTGGAGCACTCACCACTCTTCTTTTCTGTTCATGAAAAAATTTATCATTTTTTTGGTAAAATAAATTTAATTCCATTCAAGTTAATTTAGATAAAAATAGAGATAAAAATAAAATATTATTAACCAACCATAGATAATATCCAAATAATCAATGAAATATATGGATCTTTTTAGCATCTTATGTATTTTCAATTCATCCCATTTTTTTACGAATACCCATTATTCCATATTTATTTACAATATTCCGTATAAAATCTATTTTTTTCAATCCAAAATCACATTTCTAATAGTCTAGTATATCTTCTTCTCTTTATGGGATTCTAGAAAAATCCTTATATGTTTTTAATGAATCTCGAAACTTTTTAAAAAACCATAATATCATTAAAAAATAAAAAAACATATCACAAAATTCACAGAATATTCTAATCATAGTACCCATCAACACATCATGAATATTTTTCAAACCAAAGGGAATAAAAATAAACAGTTAATTCCCTTATCCTGATAGGAACACTACTTTTTGGATTTCATATTGCTTTATAATTTTTTGATGGTACCCAGATCTCATGTAAATATTTGAAAAATATGGAGCTCCTGGATTAATTTAACAAGTCATCAATATTATATAACATATACTTATATATAACATTATTTTTATTTAATGATCTGTAATCAATAAATTTTATCATGGAACGGTCTCATTTTAACAAAATTAATACGATCGCCCAAGGTGAGTTCTAGGACGAATGAAACCATAATCAAGAAATTACTACTTCTAAATTTTCAATTATAGATTTACCACATGAGCTATTCGACTGGGAATTTTGAAATTGGGAAACTATCATGAACTATTTAAAATGTAAATTCATCTTCCCAATCAGATATAAGACTTGGAACACATAAAAAAAATTTCTAGATATTCATTTACCACTGAATCAGCATCTACTGGAATAGTTCCCATGTTTTCAAAAATATGTGCTTGAGAACATTCATTAAAATCTTTTAATAATTTCCCAATCTGCTCATATGTTATCAATGGTATGTGTTCATTCTCATACAAAAATGTATTCAAATTATGAAAAAAATCATTATTTATACAATAATTCTTATAATTATAAATATCAATCCAATCCATTCCCATAATAACCTCAAAATATATTAGGGAAACAATTGTAGGGAATGAATTTCCTAAGAAAAAAATTGGAAGGTTATTATAATTCATTTTTCCTTAATATTTTTCCCATGGATTTTTACCATATTCTTTGTTTTCATTTAATATGGAGAAATTTTTAATTTAAAATAAAACATCACAAAAATAAAGGAACTTGTGGACATCATATCAAACAAGGCATTACAAAAACTAGAGTAAACAAATGGGTAACCTGATTCCACATCATTTGATAGCCACATATCCATTAATATATTTCCAAAGTATTTCACTAAAATATTCTTCTAATAGTCCGAATTCTTTCTATCATTATGATCCTTCATTGGGAAGGTATGTCCATAATTCCCCTTCTAAACACATTTAAAACACATTAAAGTTTTCTTATCATAGTTAAACATATGATTAATTCCATTATTATATTAGGTCATATGTTCACAAAAAATCTAAAACAATGCCAAAATTTGTTATTTCATTCCGCAGAGTTACTTTTACCAAAATATCCTCAATTTGGAAACTAAACATTATTACCTTTAGATTTATTTCATTCATTGTTACTCATTTCTTTCCATCTAGACCATTTCTTCTAATTCATGTCAATGTACATGTTATCATCAACAACCTCCATTTCAACATTTTCAGTTAATCAAAAAAGTTTCTCATTACTTTTGAATTCACAACAGGCCAATTACCTTCTATATCATAGATTAAATAATCAATAAAAAGGATTAATTATACTATAAATATCATGAATAATATTTTGAGAATACTATTCTCATCTATAAATTTTTTCTTCTATCACACACACATATATTTTTCATCCTTTGTTCAGGGGTACCTTTGGTCTCTTGGTTATTCTCCTGAGTTTTTGGTGTTCCAGATTGAAATTCTATGTCTTGGAGGCTTTGGATGGTTTTGGAACTATTCTGGATTTCCATTAATTATATTAGTAGGAGGTGGATTGGAAACTGAGTTTGTGACACTACTAGTGAAAACATTTTATGAGGAATGTTTATTGGATGGTTTATCTCCATGAGTTAGATGAGTTCTGGATTAGAAGGTTGATTTTTAGGCTCTTTTTATACTTTTCAAAATTATGTCACAATGTTCGTTTACTCATGTAGGTAAGTGTGAAATCAGATTCATAGTTTGTTCTTGGCTTAAATAACATCACATCCCAGGTGTGTAGCCTGTGCAGCACTAGACATCATTCAATTGCACGGTTTGGCAATGATTTGTTAAATTTTGCAAGCTAAACACGCAACCAACATAGGAAATGATATTTGGGGATTTATCCTATTTTTAATTGGTCTTTATTCCGTTAACCTAATATATTCTAACCATATAACCAAAATTCCTTCCATAGTTGTCTATAGCTACTATAAGCCCCTCCAAGTGGATCTCAAGGTAGTTTCCCTATGAATATTTACTAGCATTGAATGGTTATGACTCACCTCTCCTAGTTTACATTTCATCCAATTTTCTATTTCACTTCAATCCCTAGTGGTAATGTCTGGAAAAATTTCATACTATTTGTTGTAAAAAATTGGTGGTTTTGTTTGTTTAGGGTTTCACATGTTAGATCATGGATCTTAAAATCCATGTGGTTCATTTTTTTAGAGTTCGTCATTTATGTGCCATTGATTTGAGGTAGAATTCCCTTGACCATAGTATTTTAATTTCAGAATAACTAATTTCATCCTTTTGAATCTTTCCTTGAATATTAAATTTTGGTTTTTGATCTGTGGAATAAATTTTGGGTTGGAAAAATGGTTATTGTTCCCTTATTTTGTAAAAAATTCTTTTGTCTTGGTTATGTTGTGCAATCAATGTGTTTGAAAAAATGATCAAATGTATTTTATTGGTGATTTTTTATATGAATAATATTTTATGGATTTTAAATTATATTTTTGACATGTTAAATTATGTTTCAGGGTTCATATATGGGTTCTATAAGTGGTTTTGGTATTAAAAAGGATTGTGTATTGGGTATCAAATTTGTTCTGGCATGTGATGATGGTTAACGACACATTTTAAATTTTTATAATAATATATTTTTCTTGGATGTGTGATGATATTTTTTAAAAGAGTTTTTAAAATTATTTTGATTTGTAAAATGTTTTGTTTACACCCTTTATAAAGGTAGATTTGGTTATTTTTAATTGATGGTTTAGTGATAATGGATTAAAGGATGGTTTTTGAAATTTTGTGAAGATAATAGAATTTTTAATCATCCAAACCCTCATATAATTTTATTCCTTGTTAATTTGTGATTTTTAAATGGGTGGGATGTCCTCACATGGGAATCCTTCAGACCCATGTACTTTTTATAGAATGAGACATCCTTGATACAGAATCCATTATGACTTATGAGTTATTTTAAAATAAATTTATCCTTAGATTGGCTCATGGTGATTTATCTTTTTGAACTATAATTATATATGGATGTGATTTTAATCACTTTTGGAAACATTTGGCTCAACACCTTTAGATTTGAGTCATGGGATCCTGGAATAGTAAGAAAACTTTCCAAGAACCATTGTTAAACCAACAAGACATTGCACTAAATGGTGGACCATTGTAGTTGGATATATTGGGATTATTAATATTGAATTTTTCCCTCGTTCTATATTATGTTTGGTTGGATGGGATTATTTTTGGAGCTTTCGATTTCATCTTGTGAGGCAGGCTTCTAGGGAGGGGTCTCATGTATTTGTTTGTTCATGATTATTCATGATATTTTAGGATCTCACAAGTCCATTGGAGCCCTAGTTTCATACAATGAATGATTATGATACATTGTCCATTTGGATACTCATTTATATTTATTTCCATTTCCCTTACTGTATGATTTTTGTTCTTAGTTCATGAATATTTATGTTAAAAAGAAAAATGTATTTCATATGTTTTTTGGAAAACATTTTTAGTTAGAAATGTTTTATATCATCTTACTCAGGTTTTTTAAAGGAATCATCACTTTTATTTTTGAAATTTCCAATGGTTAATTATTGTAAAAAGAATATATTTTTTGGATTGGAAAAAGGGTAATGGAACATGTTTTGTATTAATGTAAAAAAATTGTATGAAATATTACTTTTCTGTAATTTATTTCAAACATGATGTTGATGATTCATTTATTTTAAAGGAAGATCATTAGGAATAGACTGTTTGGGTACACATTTGGAGTCTTAACACTCAATCCTATAGATTCTTCTTGTGTTTATTTTTTATTACATTCCATAGATTAATTTTTATCTTAATGGGCGATGGTTGGTTTTATTAATGGAGAGTGACCCTCAGGGTCACATGGAGTTTTCCGGAAGTCAGGTGCAGTTTGAGTTATTTTGTATAAGTCATTTTAATTTTTTTTTTTGAAAATATGTTTATTTTGTGTATTTGTATAATAATTTTTCCGCATTGATTATTTTGTTTATTTATTTTATTTATTATTAGGAAAAGTCATTACCTTGGATTACTCAGTTAATTATTGAAACTAGTTTCCATCCTGTGGTGATTTGGAACAACCGTTAGCTAATGTCATGTATTAGCTGGAGTGACTGGTTCTGGATTGACCAGGGTTGGTTCATGAAATATTCATTCACAACCACATAATGTGCCTTGTATTTTTAAATTCAAGGAATTTATTTTCTATCTTACGTTTAACCACATTAGGAAAATACATTTCAATGAAAGTATTCCTAAATTCATCGTAATGAAAAGAATAAATTTCTTATTTTTCCCTTTTGTTATTCACAGTTAACCACCACTAGTCAGATTCACCATAAATATGATAAAAATAATGACTAAACATTGTATTATATGAATCTATAATGACATAAAATATATTTTAAGGGGTTTTAATCCAACCTTCATCCACCACTAGGTCAGAAGATCCATTGAAAGCCTGAGGGTGTTGGAATATAATGTTGTTCACTATTATCATGCTCATTTGTTGTACATTTGTATGTTCATTAGAATAGATTCTTACACTATTTACATCCTTCATCGACTGATACATTACTATAACAAATTTCATGGTTCCAATTCCATCCATTATAGGTTGGAGATTCAGAAACGTATCATCCTCTATATTCTTTCAAAATTCAACATCCCTGATTCTTCTATGAAAAAACATTCAGAGCATACATAACATATAAGAATCAATGTGGTAACAATAAAATACTATATCATTTGAAAAACAAACATAATTTAAAAATAAGATATGATATTATATTCATATCATCATAACCCTTAAAGTTATCTAAAACATTCTCTGATACCAACAATAAAGTCCCAGCCTTAAACATTACATAATCTATTAAATTAAATTCTAAGTATATTTTTACATTCCAAAAGATCATTATATATTAGTGTTTTAGACAATTTGGTTATAATTATTGCATAACAATCCCAATGAATAAAAAAATCATGCTATTGAAATATTTTCAATTTTTATTAAACAAAAATATTTAAAAATAAAGCATGATTAGTTTTCAAGAAAAAATCATCACATCATTTAGATTGTATTATTATTTCCACTTACCCACACTTAAACCACGTGAAAAACATTTTAAGACTTAGGATGATCCCAAAAGATATCGTTATAGACATCAAAATAATTAATGTAACAATTATTTCATGTATACTTATAAACATATGAATACATTTTCACACCGATATATTTATCACCCTTAATTTATCCTATACATTTTTTGTGAAAACATGTGAATTCTATAAATAATAAAAAAACATAAATAAAGGATTTATGAATGTTGGCTTATAATTTTCCTACCATATTTACAAAGGATTATAACACTCATGGATACCTTATTATTTGTATCCCTCATAGAAACTTTACAGTGTTACCCTAATAAATACCTTAACAATTTATTATAGGGACACCATAGACCCACTCTTAATCACAAAAAATTCCCAATTACTAAAAATTAATCATATAAAAAGAATACATTTTTCCTAAAAATATTATTTTTTAGATTTTTAAAAATCGAAATTTAAAAAAAGTACTTTTAATGAAAAGACCTTTACCATAGGTTTGACTTTCATAAGACATGATTAAACCACATGTATATGGTTGAAAGGGTCTTATTAATTTTTTGAATGCCCCTATTATTATTTATAATACTCTACATAATCTATTTATAAAATCACTCCCCCAATTTATTAAAAATATTTTCTTATTTTCATTCTTTTAGTTGTGTTTTGTTCACTATTTCTATCATTGATTCACAATCAATTTTCAACTAAAAAGGAATCAAAATTATAGAGATGAAATTAAATGTGGTTAATATGCTACTTAAATTTTAGAAAATAACATTCTAAGAGGAGTAATATTCATTATATAAAATTGTAATGATAAATATTTTGGTTTATTTTTGGTGGGTTTTTAAATAATCACAATCTACCTTTAGTTTTTTTAATTTAATTTATATTAATTAGTAACAAAATATAAAAAGGTTATAATATATATATTAAAATATTTTAATTTATAAACATGGTTTTATGACAATACATGAAGTAAATAACGAAAAATGAAAATTTGACATCCATAAAGGCGGTGAATCAACATGTCAAAGATGATGAGTTATTTATGAAGAATAATATGAGAGGAGGAGAGGTTTGATTATTTATATTGCATTAAAAAAATAAAATTATATTAAATTTTATATTATAGAGTTATAAACTAAAAATTATGAGGGGAGGGGTAGAGATAATAATAAAAAATAAGAAATTAAAAAGAAAGGAATATAAAATATTTTTTCACCTCTCGAATTCTTCTCCATGAGATCCTCTTTAAGAATATTGGATTTGGGATTTTTTTAGACCAATTTATCCTAGATATTAGGTAGTGTCTTGGGAATACTATTTGGTAGAATTTGTTCAAAGTTATAGTATTTGGAGGTGTGAGAAGAAGAGGTGGTGAGGGGTGGTATTTATGGTGGAGGGGTGGGGTGTTTTTGAATATTTCATTCATTAGTTTATTATTTCTACTATTGAATTGGAATAGAATGATAATTATCAATAAATTTAATAAAACAATTATGGCGGTATCTTGATTATTTTGATTACATTAGAAATTACACAAAGAATAGTATAGTAATGTTTTAAATTATATATATTGTAAATTATTGTATTTTACTACTGAGCATGAAATAAACTATTTTAGAAGAAATTAATTAATTCACTATAAACATTTCTCAAAATGCAGAACTCAAAAAATATAATGAAAATAGTTTTCCAAATATGAGAATTAAATTTTCAATTAAGATAAATATTTATAAAAAATAAAGTTTATAAAACTATAACTGATTTTATGACACTTTTAAAAATTAATTAAAGCCTAAAAAAATTATCAACTAATTATTTGACAAAAATATAATTTTGTAAATAAATTTTTTAAGATAAAATTCTATTTAAATCATTTATTAGTTATAAAATTTAAAATTAACATTTTTGTTTCACAAAAATACCAACACCTAATTTATCAATTCAAAAAATTTATTAATGTTTTCACCGATATCAATATTTCAATTTTCAGTTGTAAGATACATAAAATTATTTATACTCTCGTAATCTAGTAAACTATTCAATTAGTATAAATGCCTTAATTTCAGTAAATTCCATTTCTTTAATTATACATTTATAATTAATTTAACTATTTAATTCTATAATAAACAGAAATTATTTTTTAAGTACCAGAGTTGTTATAGAAATATAGTTCCAAAATTTTGAAGTTATACAAATTGGATAATACAGTGTCATAATATGGAAATAAAATATAAAAGAGAAACATTTTTGTTGCATTATAAGACTAATCTATTTTGTTTATCCCAATGTAAACCTATTTTATACATAACCATGGTAATTTCATCCAATATTAATTATGGAAAAAAATTATTTTCAACTTTTAACCAAATATTAATTATGTCTCACAGTAATATAGAATCAATTTTAGGAAACTCTATTCATAGTTGTTGATTATTTAATTTTAAACATATCTTTAAAAAAATTCCGGGAAAAAGTTTTTCAAGGAATTGTTTTTTCATGAATAAGAGTATATTACATTTGCTATATGATTCGTGATCATAATTATATGGACATAATTCATATAGTATTATATATAAAAAATATATTTAATTTAAATTATTCCTTATTAAAAAATAATTTATACAGTTAAATTATAATGAAAATATTCATTTAAAAATCATTCAATTAAATATATATTTTTCAAAATTCATTGAATGATAAACAAATTACGAAAAACAATAATATTAATCCCTTATATAATTTTTTTAAATACATTTTCTAAAATTTATATAAATAAAATATAATATTTTTTCTACAAAACAAATATATATTATTTCTTACAAAATCATTTTTTGATCAACAAAATGTCTTTACTGTGATTTGAGTGACTATTTACTATATATTTTTCAATACATATATATTGACTATTAACATAATATGTATTTCATAAATAATATTATCATATTCGAACCCACTAATTTATATTTCTAATTATATCGTTTATTTTTAAAATTAAATATTATTTTTTTTTCATTTTCTCTTGATGTTGTGGGTCATACATGCCATCCATTACAATATTCATCATTTAGAATCTCATGTTGTTCTAATGAATTAGGGTTGACATAATTATAAATAAGGCACACATTTACCTTTTTCTAATGTTGTTATGAAGTAGTCATGGCACTCTATTTATGAGATCTGTATAGTCATTAGTCATCATTCCCATTTACTTGTTATTTATATCAAGGGGATGAGAGTCATAGGGATTATATTAGTATAGAAATGTAACAAAATTAAAATTTATCTCTTTATTGTATGAATTGTTTTTATATTTATAATTGATCATATATTTATTGTCATGGTTTTCCATTTCCTTTTTTCTTAATATTGATATACTGGTGTCTAAATTCATGAGGGTAAATATTTATTTAAAAAGAAAAAATTATTCCCAATTTTCTCATTATTAATAATCATGGGTCATGAAGATTAAGGGATGATGTCAGTATAGACAATGGAAACCATTCCTATTTTAATTATTACTGATATATAAAGTTTAATATTCCCATGGGTAGTGTTCATTATATGATTTAGACCACTTTACCACTAGTATCATTTTTTTAATAGAAATTATTATTTTCTTATGTTCAGAGATATTTACAGACAGGGGGAAGGAATTCCAATTATCATAAAATTATTTTGAGTGGATCTATTGGTCCATATAGGAATGGGGATACTATTTCAATTTTCTTTTAAATGTCATGTGAAGGGGTCTATATTTCATATGGGGTGATATCAGTATTGTAATTTTTTCCTTCCCATTATTATCTAACTTTATATCACTAGTGGTTGATATTATATTAGGGATAAGATCATCCATGTCTTGGGGATATACTCCATAAATGGGAATTTTATATTATAATATTATTTTTCCTTATTTAAAAACTCACTGATGTTGTAAAGAGACAAATATCAGGTTTTCCTCTTCATTCCCCTGTTATGTGAGTTGTGTATTCATTATAGTGTATAAATAATGGATTCCATTTCACTAATTACATTGAAAAAATATATAATGGTTTATAAAATGATAATAATTTTCGGGGGCCTATTGTTTCATATACTCGAACATAGTATGATCACTTTGGGGCTTCAATAAAACTATATGTTTACATTCATATGTAACAATATAAACACTGGTAACTGAGATACTATTCGTACTTTATACCATTTTCTATTATACATAGGGTAAAATTCTGAAGGGTCGGTCAGTTATGATGTTTTAGAGAACTTGATAGATACATGATCCCCATTTTACCACGGTATATTGTATACAAGGAAAAATAATTAAAAGTATTAGATATCATGAACTTATTCCAAATTATTAATCATATTACAAGGAAATTAAACCAAATAATGATGAGCTCAAATGCTCATTACATGTTTCATAGATCATAAGCTATAATGTTTTAACAAATTATAATGAATATGGATTGTTAAATAAATGAAAAAAATGTTTCTAAATAAAAAATATGAAAATCATTTTCATATAAGTCATAATAAATATGGAATGGTAAAAAACTAAAAAACACATTCATTTTATTCAATAAACATTGAATTAAATACATCCTGAGATAATATTATTTCAATAATATCATGTATAATAATAATAAGTGAATATTCAATCGTGGAAGTACTTAATTACAGGATTTCATGATCTTAGGATTCATGAATACCTTTAGTATCAAGACCATTCTCAAGATAGTTAAAAAATACCGAGTTGAAACCTATCTTATTCGGCCAACTAATTTGTCTGATAAGGAATATTCTTCAATTGAGGGGATATATATGAACAGAAGAACTCATCATTACATGTCCATAGAATTTTAAAATATTAATTAATATATTTAATTAATTAATTAATATTCATTATCAACAAATATATGAATCAAGTGATGAATACATATTTATTATAAATTACCCAATTAATAAAAAAATAAAACATAATAATCGAATTTAAAAATGGTAAATGGTTTCAGAAATAATAATTAACATGACATGAATAATATGGATATTTATGATTAATGTAATTTCTAATAAAATTGAAATGAATGAATTTATTTTTTTAAAAAAATGTAGCAATCTTAATTGAAAATGAGAATGAAAAATAGTTTTTAACTATTTGAAAACATTAAAATTTTAACCCCCTAAAGAATAAAAATAATAAAAAATCACTGATGAAGAATTAATAGTTATTCATTTTAAATAAATAACTGTGTTTATATGAACACCACATCGTTGTTAATAGTTTCATATTGATTGAAATGTTTCTATAAATTTGAAATTGTGTGGAAACCCCTTACCACATTATAATGTTCAAATAAAACACATGTGGATGAAATAATTAAAATTGAAAATTATAATAATAAAATGTATTATGGATTCATCAAATTACATGAGAATGGGGATATATGTATATAATTAAATATAAATTAGTTTCATTATTATAAAATAATACCCAATGAAGAAGAATTAAGATGAATTCCCATTCTTCAGTATTTCCTTTTGTTGAACATGAAATAACATTATATATAGTGGTTTAAATAATGTTATTAATTTAGAAAATAAATATAATAATATTTATAGTTTCATATATGATCTTATGATAACATTTTAGTACTTATATGTTAAATAAAATATTTAATCTTTTTTCCATTCTCTAGGTGTTAATAACATCATTCCTCATTCATGTTTTGAAATAAATGATATTGTTCGTTTAAATATGATATAAATAAAACTTCTTTGTGATTATAATAATATTTTAACCATAATATTTTCCCAGTAAACACATTATTACATCCATTATTAATATTTTGGAATTGGAAATAAGTCACATTGTTTCGAGGATATGATAGGTCTTACTTAGCTCAAGCAAAGATATTATTCCCATATTGGATTAACTAGAAGTGATTTATTTTATTTTTTAAATTTTTGATATTTATATATTGTCATGTATATCACATATATTAAATAAATACATCCTTATTAACATCCTTGTATTATGTCAGTGTTAAATGATTCACATCACTTCTTGAGGTTGTAATTATTCGTACACAAGGGAAACATAATTTTATTTTAAATTGATTGGAAAGTAAAAATTTATATGAGATTTAATAATTACAAAGATATAAAAATATCATAAATATTATATATAATAATAAAATACATCATTATATCCAACCATGAATGGGGTTTATGGAAAATGAGTTAAATCGGTTCATTGTGTGGTATTCTGTTGTACACATAATGAATGATTCAGTTTCCCATTTTAAGGAAATAGAGATGATTATTGGTTATCACATTAACATAATAATCTCCAAATATATTTTATATACTTGTGTTATTATAGTATCATGACTTAGTAACATTTGAAGGAGGTTTAAGAAGAAATAAAATGAACATGTTTATTTAAAAACATTTTCTTTTTTTAGGGAACAAATATACATTTACACCATAATCCTTACTATGATGGATATATTGTCAATATATGTTATATATATTATATTTATGGTATAAAAGAAGTTATTTTGGAAGGTAAAATCTATGAAAATGGTTTTTTATAAATTAATAGGGGAGGATAGTGGGTGGCCTTTTACATGTGGGGGAGATGAAAAAATAGATTTCTTTGATTATATTATATTACAAAAATTGTATTATCATGACATAGGATTCCAAAATAGATCATTATAGAGACATTAGATTATAGGTTATAAATATGGTTAAACAAAATGTGTTGGAAATATTTCACTTCATTTTATCAAATATTTTATTAGTTTAACCCTCAATAAATCATTTCATACCTTAAACGTGGTAGTTAAATTTTTCTACTTTTACTATTCTAAATGGTCAAAAATTAAGTTAAAAATATCAGATAATCTAAATTATTTTTGTTCCAAATAGTAATCCATTTTTCTAAATACAATTCATAGAAGTTCTAGAATCCAATTAAATTTTATAAAAAGTGGAAGGATGAAAATTCGAGGTTCAAAATATAAAATTCTCATAATTGTTGATGGTATTTGTAACATCCTTCCATATCTCATTGGATTGAGAGGGTGTGTCAATGATAATCAGACTCAAAAGATGTTACAAGGGTTCCAAAGGCTATAAATAAATGCCAAAGGATTCATGAATCACTGGGGAATTTTTTTCCCTAAAGATAAAACTGATAAACATAAAATGACATTACCAACAAAGCTACATAATGAATGTTAACAAAAAAACCCAAACAATACATTAAAAATAGAAAAGTAAATAAAGAAACACATAGATAACATTACCAAATATCAATCCAACAAAACTGCAACAATACATCAATTAGAGTACCAAGCAAAAGACTAAACAATAAGACTCTAAATGAACTAGGACACCATAAAATTATCCACCCCAAGCTCCATACTCCAAGAACCACATCATAATAAAATAATCATGTCGAAAAACTAGAAAAATGTGATGATTTATCCTTACCTATTTCCCCGAGTAGAACATCTGTAAAAGCACCTAGGTTCAAAATCAGTGGGTGAGAAAAAAATACTCATTAGGTTTTCTTTAAATTGACCTCTCTATACATGCCACTAGGATAAAACGTTATCACATTAAAATAATGAAGTTTATACAAACCAATAAATAGTGAAAAATATTATCCCAATCCAAAAATAAATTGAATAATCCACTTCACCATTTCTAATTATCACAAAAAAACCCATCTTAGAAAACAACACACAACCAGGCAACTAAATGGTAGAGCGTTTTTCCAACCTGTTCTCTACATTTCCAACTAGTGGTACTTCCTACCCACATATTCCATGATGGTTTCTCATCCTTTAACTATCCCATCCCTTTTTCTAGTGACACTCCCCACCCACATATCATCATTCAATCAAAAAACATATCATGCAAATAACCATATCCTAGAACATAAGAAACTAAGGCTACAATAACAATAACAACATCATTTCCAAAAAATTAAAACTCACATAAAAAATCACCTATTTATTGAATACAACATCTATTATTCTACATTCCAAACCACATTTCAATAATACCTCGTTTTTATTTTAAAAAAAAGTAAGAAACAATTATTAGAATCCAAAACATGAAACCAATTTTAAAATCCAAATTTTGAAATCACACAATAATACCCGTCTTTCAAAAATATCCCATTTCAAAAAAATTCACCAAATCTACCACAAAATTGTTTAAACTAGGATTCTCATAACATATGAAAAAATTATTTCAAACCAACCATAGTAATTTCAAAAAAATCCACTTGTTCTACCCTTGTGGATTCGAGAGAGATTCCACCTACATTTTGGGTTTCATTGAATTCAACCAACAAGAAACCACACCACAATCTAGGGAAACGCTCCACCAAAACCATTCTAGATCTACTTTCTGATCATACAAAATATTTAAAATCATCACATAAGTCACAAAATATTATAGATCTGAACACAATGGGTGTAGATCTAGAAATCTGAGAGGGCGGGGGGTAGATTATATCTAGAGAAACCCACAAAAAACAATGCATGAAGACATACAAGAGAAGAATTGGATCAACAACACAAATAAAACCCTTCATTTTAACTCCAAAACGAGTTGGAGAGAACCCCTAACCCTTGATAACAAGAAATAACAAGTGAGGCTCAAGTGGGAGGGATTTTGGTGGGTTTTTAAGACAAACTCGAGAAATCATAGATTAAAAAAAACATTTTTACAGGACACACGGTTAACATTCACAGTTAGAAAAATTGTTTCCTAACCATGTGCCTAATACTGCATTAATGTGGTGACTCGCATGGCCCACCCAGCAGGGTTATGAATACCATGTGTACCCCATTGCCCGTAAGGTTCTTCTCGCATGGTTTCTCCTATACGTGATCAAACTATGTGGCATTAAAAAGACCACCAATGTTTTCCAAACCATCCAAAACTCTCATAATGTCATAAAAACTCATCCCAATAACTTCGAAAAAACAAAAAGGCCTAAAAATGATATATATCTTAAAATGAGTGTTCGATTGTTTTAATATCCAAATTTGATGTGAAATTGATTAAAAAAATTATTAATATGTTATAATTGAACTAGATTAACTTCAAGATGAATTTAATATATAATTTAACTTTTATTATAATTTAAACGAAAATTCATTATTTAATTAAAATAAATATTTATTAGTATTAATTGAAAAAAATGATTCATTTTAAAAAAATACAAAAAAAGATTATTTAATAAAATTGTAATGTCATGATCTCAAAAATAATATTTTAATTATTAAATAAATTTTCATAATGAATGAAAAATTAATTTCAACATTAGATCATGAGAAGTAATAAAATATTTTTGTTTTAAATAATATTACTTTTTTTTAAAAACCATATATTTTCATTAAAATAATAGTTATATTTATTTTAAAATCACAAGATAACACATGATTTATTATAAATTATATATTTTTCATATTTTACATGTTCATAACAATTACCTCAAATTTTATATAAAAGTTATAATTGTAATGTTTATTTAATATTTTATTGGTGTAACATGTTTTTTTAAACTCAGCGATGAGTTCATGACAATCTATTAGTAATATGAAATTTGTAGAAATTGAAATAAATCAATAAGTGTTGCAGAATTATATTCATCCTTCATAAAAAATAATCCTTTAATGTTTTTGATTTTACAACATAATCAATATATTATAGTTTTTAATTATAACATCTTATGGTTCCCATGATCCTTCAATCATTTTTTAATTTCTCCAAAGTAAATCTAACAATTGATTTGCATGATTCCTCATTATGTCCACTCTAGTATCATGATTACATTTGGGCTCATCACATTATGATATATCATGTTCCAAATCTATTTCATCTAATGTGGTGACATGTGTTAGGTCTAGAATTTTCTTCCTTAATAATGTTATATTGAAAATAAAATGTAATTTTGTAGGTAATGGTAGAATTCAAAAATATTATTTTCATGTTAAATAATTTCAATGATTTGGAAGGGTTATATGTACTGGGACTCTGTTCTCATTTTTAATGAACCTTACCCCAACCTTCGATGAATATACTTTATAGAATACCTAATCTCCCACATAGAATTCTGTATCCTTCTTATGATTTTTTTCACAACAATTTTTCATAAATTGGGCTAGTTAAATAATAGCCAATGTAGTCTATAGGTGTTTTTAATGTTAATCCATTTCTGGTCCAACAAGTTTCCTTTAACCAACATCATGACATCATGTTGGAGTTTGACATCTCCTTCCATATAATACTTTATATGATACTATTTGAATATATAAATGGAAACATTTATTATAGGATATAATTACCAATGGAAAATACTAATCCCACAGACCATTAAAGTCGGGTTAGAATGAACTCAACATGCCTACAATGATTTGAACAGTCCATTAAGTCTTTCAATCGTCTTGATGTTTTATGTAGTTTTCAAATGAATCTCCATAGAAATATTCTCTCTAGGATCTTCCATAATATCTATGTAAAATGAGGATCACGATCAGAAAAAAATGAATGAGGTTCACTATAATGTCTTACAAGATAATTAATATAGACCATTGAAATAAGATAAAGAGATAGATATTCTCATATAGTAACGAAATTTGTATATTTTTATACAATCAGCAGTAACCAATATTACATAATTGTTCGTAGGATTAATTGTTAGTCCTATGAAAAAATTAATAATACTGTCATACCTTTTGAATACAAGAATATTAAGTAAATAAATGAATCTTATAGAATGTTTTCTCATAGGGTTTTCTAATTGATAAACCAAACATCCTGTCACATATACTAAAGATTCTTACATCATGTTATCTAACAAAAACATTATCCAAATATCCTCATATATCCATGTACTACCACAGTGTATAATTACATTATTTCTATTATATTAATATAATAATTACCTTTTTAACACAGTTATATACAGGGGACATAATTTCATTCCACCTTTAAAAACACCATATTTATAAACACAGTCAGGTAATTTCCAGTCATTCACAACAATATTTTTCTTTTTAATATCCTCATCCTCATATTGATTTTTTTTATTTTATCAAATAAATATAGTTTCATAAAAAATTTGTAAAACTGGGTATGTATCTCTTTCATTAATAATTATTATGTCAATTGTTTCTAGATCTATGAACAAAGAACCCCTCTTAATCCCCTTTTAGTGTAGAACGCCCTAATTCTTTCTACTCAATTCATCGAATACCTTATTATATTTTCTTGGTTTGTGGATATCAATAAATCATAATACTTGATTATCTAGATCTATAACCTTTGTATCATATATATTTATTACTAATATAATATTATTTTAGTATTTTATGATCCATGTTTATCTCACAAATTTCACCACAGATATAATGACTCCTCATCTTCCATGCACATACTATATCTACAAAAATAAATATCATGGCTTAGATAGTTCTATTAATTTTTCTTCAATTACCTTGATGAATATGAAAACAGAATATCCAATTAAATTAGGATGAATTCAAGTACCTTCTTCAATGGATCATTATAAGTCACAAACTCGTCATTTTTAGATGGAAGAGTAAAAATCAATGGATTGACCAATACCATCTTCTATTCATAAAAAATTCATAACCCTTACTTTTGAAAATAAACTTAACTCCTTTACATGTAATAATTTTTTTTACGGGTTTATAGCACCACAACCCCAATATCCAAGATCTTTTCCCTTACTTTATTATATTAGTATAGATACAGAACTTGAATCCCAAAGTACCGATAATTTTAGAATTTTTGGGAAACCATATTATATTCATGAACATTAAATTATAGTTGAAACTAAAAAATATATCATATTTAATAATTTTAGAGCATAAATATTCTACTATGTTATCCTTGAATATCTATCATAATATATATCTTTGATTCCTTGTAAAATAAAATATAATAAATGTGTGATATTATATTCTTAGTAAAGGTAACTGAAAATTAGATGCTATTTTGAATAAATAATAATTATCATTATGGAAATGTATATAACTGATGGATATGACATTAAAAAATAATCATTATAATAATATGTAAAGGATAAATGAAAATAAAATAATTACATCTTATATACAACATAGATATTATACTAATAAATAATCACATGGAATAACAATAACTAATCTCAAAATGTGTGAACACATAATGACGAGAATAATAATCTTACCGTAAAGGATTCAGCAATGACACCATATATAAATGGGATATATCAGGCTCTTCCCATTAGTTACTAGGTCTTATAAATTCATATTGTAAAAAGGATGAAATATAAACATCATAAATATTTTTATTTAAAAACTAGTATATGGAATGTTATTAAATCCACCATAAACCATGACTGATACAAAAATAGAACATCCATAGTAAAACTAAAATCCATCAATAAAAATGATAGATAGTATCATAATAAATAATAACCCATCATTCATAATATCAAAAAAAGGACGTTGATATAGATTAAATCATACTAATAAAATTATAAAAAATTCCCTAATGGAAATACACTTTTTTAATTAGAAATCATTTATTAAAAAAGAAATTCAATTTTTGCGAGAAAATATTTTCATTGAAATAACCTTATAAACATGTAAAATAATATTCAAAAAATTATGGTGGCATGATTTCATAAAAATTTTCTCGTCCCATATGTGTTAAAAATCATTCCATAGATATTTTTTCTTTGAACAGGCCTTAAATTTACCTTGTCTGGTAAATGAAAAAAAGATTCCATTCAACCCATTTTATAAAAATTATATCATGTGAAAAAAGTAATTTACTATTTTGATGATAAAATTAAAAATATTTTAGATTTTTTTTATAAAAAGTGTAGTTTTATGATAAATATTCACCAGAAGATACATACAAATATAAAATCCCATATAATAATAAAATTGTGGAATTTACCATACTTTGTATATTCCTTTAGATAAATTTAATTAATACTTCAATATAATAGTTTAAAACAATTTATTTGTTTATATAATAACTATATCAATATGTATGATATAAAATATGATCCTATTATATTATCATATCTCACATTTTTTTTAAAAAAATCATTATTACCCTTTTTAGGGCGTTAACTGCTTCATTTTCCTGTACATGTTTTTTCATGAAAGTGTTTTTTCATACGCATAGGATATTATTCATTAATATAAAGAAGGATATTAAGTTAATATATATTATATTTAATCATTATATTCAACTTTATAATCATTTGTTTACTTTTAAAATGTAAAATCATTCACATCACGTCGTGGATACAATAGGTCGAATGTACACATGAGCGACTGTATCCTTCATTTAATAGTGAAAGGGTACATAATGGGATAGTTTATTAGTAAAAAATAATTCATATAATGTCATATTTATTATTTATATCCATTACTACCATAATTATACCAATACATATAATGTAGTTATTAAAAATAAATTAGACCATATTGTAGAGACGGAAAGTCGTACGTACACACACGTGGTGAATTCATTTTTCATAGGATGGTTAAAAGAGGGAATATGGTATGACAATAATAATAATAAAATATATGAATATATATGATATTTTAGTTTTTACATAATAATTTAAAAACACATAATAATTAATTAGATGAATAAATTAACTTGGATGAGTAATTAAAACTTATTACCTCTTCTTTGGCATTCTTCCTTTGGATCTCTTATTAACAGACCAAGGGTTGTTATTTTTGGATGAAAAAAACATATATAACGTGTCTATGGATGTTGGACGGAGATATGGGATAGAAAGTTTTGAGCTTGAATAATCATTTTTTGGTGAAATAGTGATGTAAGAGATGCCTATTTATAAATGAGGTGAGGGGAACTTTTGTAAACTGTTAAAATATTAACATATAATAATTTAATTTAAGATCCATAGACAGCCAAATATAATTTAAATTAATAGGGGAATGAATTTTACAACATATCTTTTCCACATAGAAATTAATTAATATTTGTTTTCTTAATTCTAGATAATTTAATAATAAATTAATTCAATAAGGTTCTATTATTGTCAAATTTGGTATTTTTCATTTAATTGTACATTAAATATATCATGACAAGTGGTATATTTGAATATAGTTCCTTATGACATATCAAATATATCATATAGATCTATAAAATATGGTACACACCATAACCTATTCAAAATATATCAACAATAATATTATTAAAATAAATTATTTTATTTATTTATTAATTTAATGAATACAATTTTAGTAGTAAGTATGATTTTAAGGAAGTTATATAATTTAATAAAAATTCAAAATAAATTTATATAAAGAATCTTACATTATAATAAAAAAATGGAGATTTGTTATCATTAATATATTGGTTTTGACCCAATGTGGACACATGGAATATACTAAATACAAAGGGAGTAACATTTTGTATATGTGATTGACTTAAAAAATATGTCATTTATTTTCATGGAATAGAGTCCATTACATAAGTAAAATTATACAGAAAGGGGATATGGGTCGAATAATATTAATTTCATAAATTTTTACATAATTTAGTTATTATTTAAATTCTTTTCTTTTTTGTTTAACAGTTGTTGAACCCCTTTAGATATTACCGTGATATCATGTATTCTATATAATAAGGGTTAATATATTTACTATAAAATTACAAAATACCACTAAATGTTGAATTTATGAATCAAAGAGACATATCTTAATTTTTTTCTCCAATTTTTAGTTTTTAAATATTTTATATAATTTAATAAAATATTAAAAATTTTAAAATATGCATAATATCAATTTGGACACTATTCATTAATTTGTCTTATAAAAAATTCAAAACAACAAGAAAAATTCAAAATATTATTCTAAATAATTAAAAACATGTATATGTTGTCAATAAAACATGTCTATTCCAATAACAATCTAAAATCGTATTTATTTTATTAATTTAAAATCACTTATTTGATTCTTCAATTAATTAACCAATTAAATCATCATCATTATGTCGTCATTTAATTTAATTATTTTGATCATAAAAATTATAAATAAAATAGAACGATGTTTTTTAATGATTTATAATTCTAAAAATAATATATAGTCAAACATATAATTTATATTACCCCATATTAAAAATATTTTTCCTCTTAAACAATTTGTGACAACCTTTAATTTTCTATGAATTGAACTTAACAAATTACAAAAACTCCCCAATTAGGAATAAAAAGGTTATTGTATTTGAAAAATGAGGGTTTTAGTTGAAAACAAGTCATTTATTGACATTCATACACATTTTAGGGTAATTTTCTAAAATTAATAATATTATTTTTATCCTAAATTACATGCATTACCCTGAATCAGAGTAATTATAATATTAATTATTTTACAATTATTATACATAAATATATATGAAAAATATTTACATAATTTTTAACATATTATTACAAATATTGAATCCATTTCTCCAAATTCAAAACAAAGAAGTTGGATTAATTAATAGAACATTAATCAAGTTGACGGAATGAGAAAATTAGTATTTAAATTTAAAATATGAAAAATATTGCAATGTTTATATAATAATATTCATTATAAAATTGATTCCAAAGATAGAAATTGTATAAAACCATAAATATATAAGCAGATTAAACATTAAAAAATTTCAATGTATAATTTCACACTATAAATTATTTAGATGAAAAATAAATTTCCAATTAAAATGCAATATTTTATCCGTATTCATGAAAGCATGAAAATTATCTGAAAAATACAAAAAATAATCAAAACTAAATTTTTATATTCCAATTTAAAATTTGTTTTTTTGTTCAAATAGAAAATATATAATTTTCAAAATTCAATTTAAAATAGGATGTCTATTAAAATATAGCAAAACATTCTTTAAAAAAAATACAATTTTTAAGCATAAAATAGGATTGATTCCTATCTTATGAATATAAAATCTATGGGATGAATGTAAAAAATATTTTATAGAATATATATATATATATATATATATATATATATATTCCATTAATAAAATATAGTAATATTAAATAACTTAATTTTTAAGAAAAACGCATTTGGCACTACAAAAGTAGTACCTTATTAAAACATTTCATATATATTTACTGGTTCATATATTTATTTATAATTAATTTATAACCAATAAATTAAATGATATATTTTCAAACTATTCATAACTATCAAATTAAAGGATATGATATATTATATTAAATTATAATATTTTAATTATAATTGGTTGGTTGGTAAAACTCGGACTTACATGTATTGTAAGATGGATCATTGTTTTATGTATCATAATAATAACATTGCATGGATTATAAAAAAAGATAGAATCAAAATTAAATTTTATTAAAAAATGAAAATATTTTAATATCTTGTGGTTTTATATAATCAACATATAAGGTATCACAATGAACAAATTGACTATAGTAACCTGAAAACCTAATGAAACTACCTACCTCATTTATATTCATGTGTTTAACACATTCCATTAAAACTATTTTTTCACAAGATCATCCATGATTTCATCATTGGAATAAATATTTACAAGGAATGAAATGTCATGAATCCAAAAATCTCATTTACTAATTTTCACAAATAATTCCTTTTATATAAGTTCCATATGAATTATAAATTTTATTATCAAATTACTAATATATTTCAAAATTCACCAAGATATCGTCAATAAATAAAAAAATAGTCATTAGGATATTAATTGAATAATTAATTAATTAAATGCATATATATTGAGGGATAGTTGATCTGAATGGAATTTATGTAAATGGTAATATTGATACCACATTCTAAAACATTTATTCTAAATTTCACCCTTCATACTCGTAATTAATGATACCTAGAACATATATCGTTCTTTAAAAAATAATTAGAACAATGAATTTGATAAAATAATTCATTAATGTGAGGTATAATATACCTTTAATTTTTCATAATAGCATTTATTTCCCCATAATCATTGTATAACTTCATGGATATATGATTCTCCTAAATAAAGAGAACTAGAGCTTCTCACATTGATACACTATAGAACAAAAAAATCCCTCATCAAACAACTCATCATTTTTTTTATTTAACTCATAAAATTCTATAGTGTCCACCATATAAAGATTATTAGATATTATTCTTGAATAAACGACTAAATAAATGGAAAAATGATCTTCACACTCTATGGTATTACTTGTCAATTCCTTATGAAATACATTAATTTATTCATGTATATTTTTTACAATATAAATTTGAAAATTACTTTCTCGATTCCTAGATTTTGTTTTTTATCTTATCCCAAGAATCTCATTTAGTTGGGATACTTGGGGGATCTAGAAATTCCATTTATGAATGTATCTCAACTCTAAATATAAAGAGTTGTACATCTTTATCTAGAATCATAATTTTATTTTACATAAAATATTTTTTTTCATCATATTATTAAATCCATTCAAATGTAATGATTATATCAAAATCAATCATATATATGATAGTAATTATATAATATAAAGTATTTTTATGTGTCATAATAGGGACATTATAACACATCCTTGTTGTAGTGAGACATCTACTATGGATTTTGGGTGAAAAATCCCTTTTTTGAAGTGTTTGGGAAATGTATAATTTTCAGTGATAAAATTAAAGATAAAAACGAGTGAGAGGTTCTGATATCAATACAATAATTATTATAATCTTATTCTATTGTTAATTTTCCTCAACCATATCATTTTGTATGTCCACCTCGGTTTTTGTGATTTCAAATTCGTGGAATTCACCCATTTGGATCTTATACGGATGATTATATTCATGGTTGGGTAATTTGTTTTATTTTTCCCCATCTACGTAGAGATAAACCAATAAATAGTAGGATTTTATTTCATACAATTTCCAACATTAGAACTATGATCCATATCTATAAACATTTAACAACATCATGTTCCCTTCATGGGTTTTCGAATATAAATCTTACTATATTTCTGACAACATGAAAATTGATTCAATATTTTCTTCTTATTATACTCATTATTTTTTTCATGGCGGTCATTGGACATATAATTTTCTTGATTTCCCATGATAAAGTAATATCTAGTGAAATCATTCAATATTTTTAAGGAATAAAAATATATTTGATCATATGATGAAAATGTTTGATATATTATCACCCTTCAGTGACATGGATTAATACATTCAATGAAATAGTCCATCTTTTCTCTTTTATGAATATATAATCAATAGCATACTTAGATAATCAAGTAAATGTATAATCATAATAAGATAATATTTATTCTTTAGTTTTTTTAAATTAAGGGACTTTCTCATTGAATTGTTTTTTTTCTCATGGTGGTAATAATTTTTTGTATAATGTCTCATAAAATACATTCATTTCCATTAATTTTATTTCCTCTTCATCCCTAGTATTTTGGATCAATGACCTCTATTGGTGAGTCTTACCTATCAAATAATACATAAAAGTTAAACATTATCATTTTCATGAAATCCCAAGACCCTAAATATCATATATATAGACTTAATAAATTTATTAGCTATTATTTTATTAGTATTACCTCCAAATGATGGGAAAATTTGTGGAATGAAATGATCCAAAATAAGATAATCATAATATAGAAGGGGTTTATCCATAAATGAATGGTAATTTTTCGTAACCTAATTAAGATTCTCTAATATTTCCATGATCTTCTACATCCCAATGATATTTTTATTGGCTTTCTCGGTAGGGGATACATTACATTGGTAATGAGTATTGATACTATTATTTTTTTATGAACCAACCAAAGTACCATTGTTACCTAATAACTAAGATGATTCTATCATTCCTTGAATGGTGTTACCAATCCCCATGAGTCAAGGAATAGAACCTATCATCATAAAAACTGTTTTTGGAAACTATTTATACACTAATAATTTTAGAAGTAATAGAAAGAATAGATTATAAAGAACAAAAGAAAGTCCATTATGAGTAATGTACTAGAATTAAATAAGGAAATAAATACCAAATTACAATAAAAAAAGTATATAAATACGAAAAATTTCCAAGGACCTAAATGGAACAACTCACCAAGTCCATGGTTTAACAGTGATATCCACCTCCAAGATATGCACTTCCATTTCTTGAACCTAGAATAAGATTATCTAAAACACCTGATGGAACATGTTGGGTGTTATCAAATGCCCTATTAGATTTCACATAAGGATTACATAACATGTTTTTAATTTCATATTATCCTAGACAGTGATTTCAATTTTTATGATAAATAAATTTTTCATTAAAAACATATAAAAAATCATGATTTGCAATTTAATGGATGGAAGAATAATAGAACATCATGCATAATAACTAATATTATGGAAATAGACTTCACATGATGTAATTTGCTTTTAAACAAAGTGCTCATTATAAAAATGGATGTTTTAAGAATATGACAGAAATAAAAACATTTATATAAAAAATTGTATATAAATTTACAAGGAATATAAATTAGTTTCTAATATTAAAAAATAAATTTAAAATACAATCAAGTGAGCAACATGATCATGTTCCAAATAGGCACGGAAGTTCCAGGATATGGGGTCCCAACACTGTGAAATTAAAAGTGTGTAAATATGCCCATTTTTCCACAAGAAAACGGGGATCATCAACATTACCTATGTAATGCATTATGCCGATAAAATATTTTATAATTCCAGAAATCATAATGTGTTATCCAAATAACAAACTAACTACGAATGTATTTTATATGCGCAAGTAAAAAAATGACGTGAAAATTATTTCAAGAATACTTAAAAAAACATTAAATCAAATCCTCCTTATTTCAAATATTTCTTTATTCTCTTTAGATCTCAAAATCAGGTTTTAATAATACATAATAAAGTTTATGATGAAACAACTAGGTTTCCATCAAAACATTTAAAGTCAATTTCATAAATACAAGTATTTGAACCCAGTTCATCAAATTTTATAATCTAGTTAATAATAAAATCTATAAAATTTAATTTTTATACATTTTCTATCCATTTCAAAAAATATAGCCCAATTCACAGGAATAAGGGGGTCTTCCAATTTTCTTGGAAAATAAATCCAATACCCAATTACAATAGAATTGTATTTTTAATAAAATTATTGATGGAAATTTATGTTTTTTATCAAATTGTACTTTAAATCAATGTAAACATAAATAAAGTAATTTAAGGTTAATTATATTGGTTAACAAAGAGAAAATAAAAAACCATCCTTATGGAAACACAATTACCGAAATAGAACCTAATAACAAGAATGAAGTTGCAACATATCTAGGAACTAACCCTAGAAATGTGTTTCAATAAAATAGGGCTTAGATCAATCAAACTCAAGATGTTCCATAAAACTCCAATAAAGGAATATGGAAAGAGATACAGAGTCATGAAAAATTCTTACCTTGAAAGAAACACTATAATTTCCACTATGATTAATTGTAAAATTAGAAGGACCGAAAGGGGTGGAGGCTCCCAAAATGACCTAGGGAAGGATGTACATCAAGAGGAAGAAAGGTAGAAGGAATCAAATAAGGATAAATCAGTCTGCTCCCTATTTAGAAAAATAAGGATCGTGGTTTTACACGATGTACAACCCAGTTACATGTCATGTAATTGGTGTATTCTAATATTCATAGAAAAACCCTGTCACATCACAGTAAAAAAATTATTTTCATTTTTGGATGTACATGGTGGGTAAACCTATTACATGGTTTTTAATTTATATAGTTGGCTACTGAAATGACCGGTTAAATAAGATAATCTATCAAATATTTGGATTCATCAATATTTGTATCCTCCCAATACCTTCTTGACCCCACATAGATAATGAAAATAGAAATCAACAACTTAGTTTAGAAAATACCTTCTATAAAGGTAACATTATGTTACAACCTCCCCACCATAAAAACATTCTATCCCCAGAAACCATAAGAAGCTTTCATGCCTAAATGATGAGGTCACTACACTATCATTAGTTCCTTAGATTCACCCATATCATGAAAATAAGAATTTTCATGCCATAAAAATCGAACCAAATGTATGGTCCCCCCAAAAAGAACCTTGATTTTAGAATCAGTTATCCAGAATGTTGTTTCAGTTAACAATAATTCTGGTTCATTCTCAAGATCACCCCAGTTCCAAATGCAAGAAGGACCATAAAAAAATCCCATATCTGAGATACATGAAGATCATTATGTATCAATGTTATATAAAGTTGATGTGATAAATAATATAAAACATTCCCCACCTTCTCAATGACTTCGAATGTTCCCATAAAATGAGGAGCATCTTTCCCATTCCCCCCATGCCATCAATGACCCAACTAGGGTGAAAAGGTCAAAAACATCGGGCCACCAACTGAGAAATCCAAAGTTGTATGATGAACTTTAACAAAAACTTTTTAGTAGATCTATGTTTTCAATATCCTTTAATGAATCCACTAAATATTAGATATCATCTCTTTGACCAATATGAGTCCATCCATAAATTTTTCACCACTCTCTGACCAAAACAACCAATATTTACAATTCATGTCGTACAAGGCCTCAAATGGATTAGTTCTTATCACATGCTATTATATATTTTTATATTAAAACACAACCATCCCAAAAATAATCATCCCATGATCCACAGAAATGTAAAAACCCATAATAAATCATATCTTCATGAATTTGAATATATCTTTCTATATGGCCATCTGACTGTGGATGGTATGTCGTACTAAAATGGACGTGATATAATAGTTCCTTCGGAAGGCATCCCCAAAATCGATAAGTGAAAAAAGGATATCTATTAATGACTATAGCATATTAAAATCATTGAAGATGAAAAATCAATTTAACCTATAGATTTCCAAACTCCACAACATTGGCTATGTCAAGAATGGGTGAGAAGAAAGATGATTTATTCTCTTGATCGATAACAACCCATATCAGATTATTCTTTCTCTATGTACATGGAATCCCAAACTAAATGTCCATAGAGATCTCATCCCACTTCCAAATAGGGAAATAAAGTGTCTAATTCCAACCTGAATGCTTCTACTATTTGGAATTAACGTGTTGGCATGTACAATAATGAGAAAATATCTCATTAATGCCCCACCTCATTAGTGGACACAAAAACTACAGTCATATTTCATAGAACATCATTTATGAACCTGGGTTCACTTCACAGTTAGAACAATGAAAATCCACCATCATAGACTTCATAAATGTAGACAATACCACATGGTGTTTCTGATATCATAGAATTCCCTCTTTGTAGAATACCCACTGGGAAACTATCTCCCCACCAAAAATAGAGTCTCTATTGCTATAAAACTAATCATCAAAATAATTCTCCATAATAATCAGGTATTCCTCCAAAATCAATTGGAGGATATTCAAATCATTTTGAGATAAGTTAAAACTCTTGCTATTGTGGTCAAAATACATTGGAATTATTTCTCTTTAAAGGTTATTCCATCGAATTATAAATCACGTGACTCACAAATACTAGTTCCAGGTCATGGTTCTGTTAATCCTTTTCATGATTCCTATAATGAAAACAATCAAAAGTAACTACATGATTACCCACTATCAGAGAACAACCCATGGATAAACCTGATTTATTAAAAAAGACTAGATAGCCTTGCATGTCCACTAGAAGGGTCAACACTGACACAATTATCAAAAGGATTTGTAGTTCAACTAATGAATTTAGACATTTCTCATCCCATGTGAACTTTACTACTTTTCGAGTTAGTGCAGTTATTAGGGAATCCAATATTGAGTTTTATTTCATAAACCACCAATAATATCCAGATAATCCTATTATGATTTGAATCTTGAACACATTGTATAGTTGATACCATTTCATAACTATGTTATCCTTCTCAGGATCAACAAATCTAACATGTTATGACAACACATGTCCAAAAAATTTCACTTCTCGAATTTAAAAATCACATTTTTAAATCATAGAATAATACTGTTGATTTATCAACAAACTCAAAACTGTTATTAGATAATGATGATCATCCACCTCTGATATAGTAGACAATAATATTTTTCATAAATTCTACCATGATGTTATCAAGATACTAATGAAAACTTTTTTTCATCCAATACATGAAAACTACATGAGTAATTATTAGACCAAACAACATTTAATGGTACTCATAATGGTCATACATACACTGAAGGGAGGCATTCTGAATTCCAGACTCATCTATCCATAAATAATAGTAATCTAATCTATGGTAAATCCTTGAGAACCACTTATCCCCATTTAATTGGTAAAACAGATCATCAGTATATGGAAATAGATATCTATTATTTTTTCCACTCGATTGAGATTTAAATAATCTGCACAGGGCTAGTGTGAACCATCCATTTTCTTATCATTGAGAAAAGGAATTGCCCAAGGTGACACAGATGGTAGTATAATGACTTCATCAGGAAGATCATCCATCTTGGACTTCATCTCTTTCCTTTAAAATGGTTCCTTATGGAAATGTTGGATATAAAAAGGTTGAGTACCATGAATTATTTTAATGGAAATATCAACATTCATAACCGATGAAAAACTAGAGAAGTTGGAGGGAAACACATTGGGAAAAATGATAACCACTAGAGGGAGATCACATGTCACTAATTACTACTCAATATATATGGAAAGCACTGAGATTACTCACCCTATTTCGAGATTACAAGTTATAACTCTTCTTGACCATGGGTTCCATTCTCTTTGAATGAAACAAAACACACAAAATGATGTAGTCATGGTGACCCATTGAAGGTATTAATCAATCCAGGAATTTTTTCCAATTAGAAAATCCAATCGTAATATGATGTAAATCATTTTAATGTCAAGAAAAAGAAAACTCCAATAAATTTGAACATATGATAGAGATAACAATAAATAGATATGATAGAGACACTTCTCTCTCTTCTTAAATATGGGATTTGTAATATTTATAACAATAGATATAATTTCCATGGGACTTTTTAGAGGATTAACAAAATTGGTGGAAATAAATGAATGAGATTCTCCAGTTTCAAATAAAGAATTCACTGATGATAAATCTATAATAATGGTACCTATCAAAATCACTAGGCTCTGTTCGACATCCTCTGGAAACTCTTCCTGTACATGAAGAAGCATCATTCCTAATGACTGAGGCTAAAACCTTTTTAGGTGAATCAACTAATGTTTAATAATTATAGGTGGATCTGATTATATAGTTCCACTACAAACAGTGGAATCAATATAGAATAATAACTATATGTTTCCAGAGTGTACATAGGATCCATAGTTCTTAGGTTCCTCATTTTAACCCATCTTTGAATAACCTAGATTTCCACACTAGTAATAAACTGAAGGACCTCTTCTAGTAAAAGCAGAAGGTCTAAAATGACCCTATTGTCAAGAACCACTATGGGAATCATCATGCTTCATATTTAATTAGAGTAATTCACACTACAAGTGAGAGGGAAATAAATTCATGAATACTTGTACATGCCAACTAGGTCATTCTCGACCATTTTTTCTCAATCATGTACATCATAATAAGAATATAGATTTATTATGAAAATAAAAAAATTAATATCCTGAAAAAGTTCTAACTCATACCATTAAACCTTAATCCCCTCAATCAATAATATCGTAGGCCCAAAATTCATGAGCTTAGTAAAAGAGTTTGCATGCTCTATCATGGTCAAGTCAACCTACTAAAGTAGGATGGAATATTTTGAATTTTCCGACACAATTTATTCTCTATAGAACTTTTTAGTTATGAGAAATATTATATCCTTCCACTGTAATCCTTCATCATTAATCGTTATTATGGTAGTGTCCCACCATCCTCAGATCAGAAATTATGGCACAAAAGTGTCACACATCACTTTGATTTAATTGAGGTATTCCAATATCCCAGACAAGCATTCCATGTTGATCAACCAATCATCTACCTCTGGAAGAAAATTTGTGCCTTTGAACGATTCTGGGTTTTAGTGAAGTAACTATTGAGATCAAATCTTGAGAGTAACCCTTTATGGTTCCAAACCTATATCCTGAAAATGAACATGAGGTGGTGAACGTCTCCTAGCATTGATTGTGAAAATAATCTCCTCTCTCATTTTCAGATCTACAATAGGATTAAGTCATTTTGGTTTAGCCGAAACCCCCACCTAGATCTGATTCAACCATTTTCTCAGAGGCTTGATGCTTCATAACATCAAAAAACAATAATTACGAGATTATATATACACTCAAATAGAGAAACATGGGAAATTAATCAGAGTAGATATAACAAAATGAATTGTATTTCACTATATATAAATAAAAATAGATAAATGACAAGAAATAATCTATATGAAACATTTTCATAACCACCCCTTATGACTTAAGGCTCGTTGCAATGAGAGGTGGCCAGTCACTCAATCACAACTATCTCTTTATTCTAGAAAATATTTCGCAAATACTTACAATCTTTTAGACTAAAATTAATCCTCCCTCAGATACAACATTTCCACGAACCTAATAGTATACCCTTATAACCAGATAATCGAGCCGGCCCTAACATAGACCAAATAGAGTTCTTGATACCTATGGGTATACGAATAACACTAGGAATCATAACAATTGAATGTGGGAAAAAATCACGAAAAATTTTAGAATTAAATGATACAAGAAAGTATTCATATCAAAGGAATCTCTACTAGTAGTAATCTACCAGATGTAAACAAGGAAATAAGAAAAAAAATTAATACAACCAATATAGCGATCTAAGGAATACAACCTAAGTCCAAAATGTCCAAACTCATTGTGTAAATGTCTTAATAACTTGATCCACCTGCAAGAGAACCCCATCATTTTCTCGAACATGGATGGAGACACTATACAATCACTATAAGTCACATGTAGGCTTCTTGACACTCCTAGTGGAATTTCACCAAGGATTCGACAACATGATGCCAAAATCAAATTAACCGAAAATATTCATTCAATTTTCATATAAATAGTTCTGTAATTACCAAAAGAATATTTAAAAAACCATGATTTTAAATTTAAAAAATTAAAATATATTATCGATTCAATCATCACATTTCAGATGATAGAAATAAAATTAAAATTATATATTTTTGCATAAAATAAAAAATTCATTATACAAAGGGCACATTTCAAAAAAATTCTTAAATAATAATATTTTTATTATTTTGTTTATAAAAATTAACAAAGTTGTAAATAATTTTATAGTGAAGGAATATTCATTTGAAATACAAAAATGCGAGAAACATGTCCATGTGCCAAATAGGTGTGTATGTTCTAGGCTATAGAGACCCAACACTATGAGAATAAAAGTGCGTATATAAAGCCTTATAGACAATAGAAAATGGGATTTATCACCATCGCTTATGGAATCATATGTGATGATATAATGTTTTAGAATGTTGTAAACTATAAATAGTTTTCCAAATCATATACTAACTCCTTATGGCTCAAATTTTCTCATGTATAAACAATTATGGGAATTTTATATCAATAGTTATTAAAATAATATAAATTATCATCCCCTTATTGGAAATAAAACAAATTATCTATTTAAAACCCATAAAAGGATTTTAATCTAATGCGTTCCTTTTTATGACGAAACTACTTGGTTTCCAAAAAATATTTTTTTATTATATTTCCCAAAAAACATGGATTTGAAACAATTCTTGAAATTAGAAATCCATTTTATAATTAAATCCATCATTTTAATATTGTTACAGATTCTATAAAATTCACATACATACCCATATTCACTATAAATACATTTTATTATTATTTTATTCGAAAGCTAACCAAAACCCCAATTCAATGGATGTGGGTTTTTAATAAAACTATTAAGAAAATTATTCGATTTAATCAATTGAATTATAAATAAAACATAATCTAATTCAAACAATTAAAGGATTGATATATTGGAAACCAAAGACTAAGCCAACTACCACCTTCACATAAATACAATTCATGTAATGAGACCCACCGAAATTTACAAAGGCATAAAAGATCTAGTATCTCGACCTAGAAATTAGAATCAATGACGTGAGGCATGGATCCATTAAACTCAATATGATACATCAAACACTAAAGAAGGAATAGAGAACGAGATAAAGATACATTAAGGTTGCTTACGCGAAAAGACACTACATGATCATCAAATTGATCAATCACCGAACTAAATGTTATGAACCAGTTGAAGGCTCCCAAAATCACATGGGTAAGAATCTAGGTCGAGGGAAAGGGAATTCGAAGTAAGAAAAAATGTGAAATCACATGTATTATATTTAAAACAAAACACGGTATGGATGTTACCATGTTACATGTTGTTTAATTGGTAAGTTCTCATATCCATAGAAAAACTATTCTCTATTTTCTAAAAATTAATTATTTACCTTTTATGATTTACCCAACATGTAACCATATTACATGAAGTGTAACCAAATTACATAACATTTAATTCTTCATCAGGATAAATAAATGACTAATTAAAGCATAGAATCTTGAAAATCTCTAACTTCACCATTATAGGTATCCACTAAATACCATCTCAGCCATACCCAGAAAACAACCAAAAATCATAAATAGGTTTAGAACATACCTAATATAAAGGTAATGGGATGTTACGTATATATTTTTGACTCCATTTGAAAATAATTACATATAATAGATTTACTAATTAAATTAGGAATTTGTAATCATGATATATAATTATATATATGATGTAACACATTACATAAATTAAAAATGATATGAATTGTTAATCAGAGAAGGAAAGACTTGATTTTTTTTGAAATATAATCATTTTCGAATATTTAATTTGGGGTAGTAAATAAAATGTTATTTTTCTTAATCATATCCCTTACGAGTGGAAAACGAGTTTAAAAATGTGGCCCATTTTGATGAACCATGTGATGATAACGTAAAATCAATTGTTCCCTTTTTGGATTTAATACCACATGGTATATCTATTCCAGAACCTCATCCACTGGTAGAATTTAAACACTGATGTATTAAAATAAAAACAACATAATATATTCCATAGTAAAATATAAGAATATTCATCTGTTATTATCCTAAAATTCATTCATATGTTTTTATTCCCTATTCTATGTTATCTTTAATCTAGTTTCCTTAATTTCTGCCAAACATAATCAAATAACAACTATAATGATATTTACTCATGTAACCCAATGTTTCTGAAAAAGTTATTATATCGTATTATATACAAGGGGTCAAATCAAGAAGTACCAATTAGATTAGAATTTATGAATTACCACATATATACATGACACCAAATTCATATTAGTAAATAAAATATAAATTATAGTAATGTTAAATATTTTCAATAATTTAATTCATTCCATAATTTATACTTCACATCCATGGGAAATGAAAATGAATCTATGTGAGATAAAATAATTTGTAAGGATTATATAGAAAAGAATTTATCATAAATAAATAAATAATAGTCAATAACGGAAGGTAAATATCATAAAAATATTTCATTTAATCAGTAACATCAGTATTTCCATAGTATAGGGAATAATCAAGATGGAATGGTAAATATCTGAAAACACCTTCTGTTTGTTCAAAAAACTAAGATATAAATGAATCATTTGATAATATCATTGTGAAAAAGATATCGAAAAAAATATTAACTTAATTGTATGTGAAGTATATTCTTAATTATATTCACTTAATTATGTTATTTATCATGAATACATTTTCTATTGAGACCTTTCTAAATATTTTTTTACAATTAGTGAGTGAAAACCCTTCTAATATGGCTTACTAATTTTTCTTATGGGACATATCAACACATTTAGGGGATATTTGTAATATTACCCACTAACAACATCATTTTTAAATAATTCTGCCTTTTTCAAATAAAAATTTAATTCATCAATAAATATTCATTATCAAAAATAAAATTCATTGAGTAAAGAATACAATTTTATCAATATTTACCATGTCAATCAAACAATTTTAAAAGTAATCAACATAACAATAAATGGTAATTATTTATGTAAACATAAAATATATGATAATTTTATAATGTAAATTTATATAACATTGATTTTCAATTTTAAATTATCATATTAATTTTATTGTTTCAATAAATAGTTAATAATCATAAATAAAAGTGAGAATTAAATAAAAATAACTATTTTGTAACATTTAAATTTTAAAATTGAAAATAATAAAAATGGAAAATATATTAGTAATCATTATTAAATAGTTATTCATGTCAAATACGTTAATTGGGTAGTATATACAATAAATAAATTTAGGAGGTGCTTATTAACCCAAATAACTAAGGGAAACAAAAATTGAGATGAAATTTCATTCCACGTTCTGTTATTGATTCAATTAAAATAAAAAACATAAAACATCCTAATCTATAAAGGATTCGATATATAACATTTATAAGGGGTATTTTTTATATAATATAAATGATATGAGGTCCACAAAAATAAAATAGGCCTAAATGAATACAAATTGAGATAATGTCTATTTCCCAACGATTTCATTTATTTGAAAATAATTTAACATCATATATAATGGTTTTAATTGTTTAAATAATACATTAATTATCATTAATCATATTTAAAATATCATATATGATCATATTATAAAATGTTACCAACCATTTGTTAATAACATCTCCTTATAGTGATAGTTTCAGGTTTTAATTGCCTAGATTCTTAATGCATATTATAATTTTAATATTACCATACATTTACATATTATAAAAATAAATCATCTGTATAATGATAATAAATTTATGAAATCATATTCAATTATTTGATTAATTATTATAACCTTTCTTAAAAAATTTCATGGGAAAGGAATCAAATTTCATTGCGGGGACGTTATGTCGTATGTGCAGATTAACAATAATTTCATTACAATAACAGGTGAGATGGAAATTATGTTTAACATATATTAATTTATAAAATATTATATCATTATATATATATCACATATATTTATTAAATTTATCCTAATTACCACCAATGTAAAGAGTATATGACAAAAGAATCAGATCACTTCCTCAGGTGGTGGTCCGCCGTATACACAAGCGTTGTTAACATATTCTAACCATGATGAAAAGTAAGAAGTTTTAAGTTATGTCATACTTAAATAAATACAATGATATCAACATTAATATATATAAACATAAAATACATCATTATATCCATCCTTGATTGGTGTTATTTGAATGTGAGTTACATCAGTTCACGAGGTTACTGTCTACCATACCCACGATAAATAATATGGTTTCCCATTTAATTGAAGTGGAGATTAATATATGGTATTCCATTAACATAATAATAACATAGTATATTTTATATTAAAAACATATTATATTATAAATATTCACTAATATGTAAAGAAGATGATGAATAATTAAAATTGAAACGATCGTTTAAAAATGCTATTTTCTTTTGTGGAACTTATTTCACAATCCACCAAAACCGACCATAGGATGGATTTATGATCATAAAAGGGAAAGATGATTTTTTATGGGTTTAATTAATTATGTGGATAATTTTTTAGATTAAATTTATTTTACTGTGTGAAGATATGCGAAGAACGTCTTGGCCTTCAATAAGTGGGGGAGGGAACACAGAATAAATTTTTGAAATGATAAAATGAAAACAACCTTTATTTCAAGAAAAAATCAACCCCAATAAATAATTATTGAATATTAGAGATTATAGGGACATAAATCTCTAAGAAATTAATTTTTTTACTGGTTGAATTTCAATTTTACCTATACATTTTTATTTTATTACTAGATAAACTAGTTTTTACCTTAACCATGGTAATTAATTTTTTACATCATTTAATAAATCACAATGATAAAAAATTAAGATTAATTTTCCAGATAATATAAATTATTATACATAAGAATATAAAATCAATATTCCAAGATTCAATTAATAGATTTTTAAGAATCGAATACATATTATAAAGAGAAACAGAAGTTAAAAATTCTTTTCCCAAAAGAAAAATCAAATAAGTTTAGAAGTTTTTGATATAAAAAGAAAATTTTAAACTAATTCTAATGTCCCATGTTAGATGTAATTGAGTGTAAATTATATACTTTTAAATTGATATAAAAAAAATTATATTTTTAAATATTATAATCAAATATGCATTTTTCAATAAAATCAATATTTTTCATTATTCATAAAAAATTGGAATCTTTAAAAAAATTACAAAATATAGATTATGCTTAAACTGATATTATAATTTAAAATAATATTTTTAATATAATGAGATATATAATAAATATGTTTCCAAAGATATTTTGAAAACATGTACATAAGGATCATGGATAATGTTTTCTTTCTAATAATAATGTATTTCAAAAATAATTTAATTTACATTCAAATGAATCTTATTTTTACATAAAATAAAAAAAATAACAAATGAATATTTAAAAAGAAAATGTTATTGAATATTTAGTTAGTCCTTTTTGTTCCTTATATTATAATATCTATGACATAATGATCATGTATAAATAATATTTTAATAGAGTATCATGTTTTGTTTAAACCTGGAAATCCTGCATCACAAGCTGTCAATGTGATTGAATTTATTTATAAGTACGTAAATAATAATATCATGGGGTGTTACATTATACTCAGTGGATGGAAGTATTTATACTAAAGGATCTAGAGGAGCTATGTTATGTTTGGGGGAATTTTCAATTAAAGAAAAAGTAATTTTATATTGTATTTATGTATTTTATATCAATCATTCCCCGAATTGATTATTATAGGTAAATCTGGAGATACTATTGAGACAAATAATGGTATTGACTATTTTTATTTTTTTATATCTTTTACATGTTATTATTTCAGGTTTTATCACACTAATATTCAAAATTCAGTTATTTAATAAGAAAACATTTATAAATTTTCTATAATTTTCTGTATTTATTGACATGATACTAGAGATTATAGTCTCCCACATGGGTTATCAGCAACCCGCTACATATAGTAATCCTATAACGAATGGGGAGATTTTGTTTTGGTTCTCTGGTGGTCTTGTTTAATATGCATGTGTAGGCTCTAGGCTTAAGATGTTACACTTTAATATTTTCAAATTTATATTCTAATAAATTCATTAAGATTAATATATGATCAATAGCTGACTACATATCACTATATAATAATTAATACATAAATTAACTCTAAAATATTAAATCCACATTTACAATCTATTAATATTTTGAATATACGTGTTATCTTTTAATAAATAACATCTATATTATAAATAACCTCATTATTAATCATTAAAAATAGTTAACCCACACACAAGATGATAATTTATGCTCATTTCAAATATTTCATAAAAATATGTTTTTGAAAGGAGTCTTTCCATCATCAATGATGAATGTTAATGAAATATCAAATGAACATTAAAATTCAATACTAATAAAAATATTTTTATAAGATTATATAATTTAATTAAGTAAAATATTTTGATGAGTAAAATATTATGAAATTAAATAATATAGATTAGATTAATCATCTCAAATATTTTATATAAAAATAATTTTGATGAAAATGTAAAACATTTTATTAATGTTAATAGATTTTAAAAATAAGAAAATATTATATCATAAAAAAATATAAAAAAAAAATCGAAAAACAATTAAAATTAATATAGACAATTAATTAATCTCTTCTAAAAATGAAAATATATTTTCAATGTTAAAATTTTTTTTTTCTTCAAAAACATATTATATTTTAGATTCATTTTGGATTTCATTTTTAAAAAAATTATACATATATATTTAAAAAAATATTAATTAATAATATTTATTTATAATTAAAATGAAGTAATATTAATACACAAATTTAGGAGTATAAATTATTGTTTACAGTTATATCTTAAACAATTAAAATAATCATTCATTCTGATTTGGAATTTACATTGGTAAAATTATTGGAAAGAAGAAAAAAATAGAAATATCATAAATTTAGATACTATTTTATTTATTTATTTTATGAATATATTAAACAATAGCTAAAAATAACACTCACATTAGTTCTTCCTCATGAAAATAGTTTGCATAATATACACAAAATAGGAAATAATATTGCATTCAATGATTTATAAAATTTCTTTTTGAAATACATAATGAAATATCATCAATTAATAAAAGAAATAATTAAAAATTTTATTTAATATTTAGTCAAAAAAATTTATAAATAAATATATTCATAAAAAATATAGCATTTATATAATGATACTTCTCAATAATAGGTCAATTATGTGATGGTGGTTTAGATTAGGTCATTGTCTATACTTATTTCCACCATAAAAAAGAGTATGATACTATGCTTAGGTGGTTGTTTTTGAAATTATCCTATAGTATGATAATGATTAGTTTAACCATTAAGATCCACATTAGTTATAATAATTGTATACAACTATTATATAATGATGATTTAGATATGTTTTAATATCTCATTTAATTATTTTTTTGTTAAAATTGATTCAAAAAATGATGAGATATTATAAAATATTTTCGTCAAAGTTTCATTGAATTAGATGATCATTTTATAAAATTATAGACTCATTGAGTCCCCTTGGTCGACATATATATGGAAGTTCATGTTTTTTGATAAATTTTCTAATTTTATTTTTTAGGTCACTGTGATAAATAATTTGTGGGTGTTCACTCTATATCTATATTTTACCCCACCATTATGAAATGTTTGAGAAATACATTGAATTGAGAGAGGTCTAACCCAAGTATCGTATTATTCCCGTGACATTTAGATCCTTTTATAAGAGTTATTATTTTGGATAATTTTCAAGAATCATTACCAAAACTTGTTGGAAATCATAAATTGGTCTTATCTATTCTTATAAGGTATTAGATACTTATTTTTCATTTTTCATTTATTCAAAAAAAATTGGGTTCTTGGTTTTGTAAGCTTTTAATTGTATTTATATTCATATAAGCTATCATGAATCCATGTAATACCAAATTATCTTGTCTAATAAAATCAATCAATGTTTGGTTTGTTCATTCGATGAATGATTATTCTTGAAATTAATTTTTCCAGTCACAATAATATAGAAAGATTCAAAATTCGATATTTCATATCATCAAAATCAGATCTAAGGAATTGTGAAATGTTATGCTAGAATTTTAATACATATTATGGATTGACTATGGAATATTTTCTATAATATCTATGAATAAATAATTGATATAATTTCATTTGAAAAAAATAATTTTATGATAATGGCGTATACCCACTGGTTGATGTTTTTTGTTTTATAGTCACGGTCCCCCAAGTGGAATAGAAACACGGTGGTCTAAGAAATATTATACATACAAACTCCAACAAATAATTGTATGTTCCCCATTACTACTAGGATAATAAAACAAAAAATGGTTATTGTATCACAATTTATTTATTTTATACTATAGGGTAGTTCATTCCATTTTGTATGAAATTTTAGTTTTACATTCAATGAAATAATATTTTTTTAATTAACATTTAAATTCCATAATCAATTAGGGCTTCAAGGTCAACACAAGGTCAGAGGTGAACTTTAAACCATGAAAAACATGAAGATGAGACTGCATTTTACAGTAGATGTATATATTAAATTATTAATAAAATGTTTAAAAAATTAAATATTAAAAACATTAAATTTATTATTTTAATTCTTAAATAATTTTCATTATTAAAATGAAATTATTAAATGAGATATTTATTTTGAATGTTTATTTGGACCATTATGATTGGTTTTTTGGTTGTTTATGTGATCAAATGATCAAACAACCAAAACACAATATTTTTAATTTTTTTGAATTGATTATAAAAATAATATTTTTTATTGGTAACAAATAATTTCATAAAATTTATATTACTTTGTAATATTAAAAAGTTTATTTATTGTACTTGTATATTGTAATATCAAAAGTCCACATTGGATAAAAGTATATTATTCATGTTTTCTATGCCTAAATTATATATTGTTTATAATTTATTGGTTTATATATTGTTGATATGTTTTCATTCTCTATATTTAATTTTTCCTCTAACAATAGATTGTATCCATGATTTAAAAATGATTATAATAGACAATGTGGTTGATATTTTTCATACACTAACATTTTTTAATTCTGGTGATATATGGACACCTCTATATCAAGGAGTATTTTGGTTAATTTAGATTGATATAGAGTAAATGATTATGAATGACATGAACAATCCAGATTCCCAGATGTGAGATATTACATTCATATTTTTCATTCATATTAATTCAATATTTCCATATACATTCTAGGTATAATCATATTATAGAGTATTTTTCCTATGAGTTTTGATATTTGAAGTCCACATGAAACCAAAATGTATTAAATAAGTGTATAATAATAATAAAAAACCAAATATATTGATATAGGTCCCAAATAATGTAAACACATGTTGTGTGGATATTGTAAATATCTAGGAAGAAAATATCATTAATAATATTTTTCATTTTTCAATACCATCAACAATTTCCTGATATCACATATATATTACCCATAATATTTGTGATGATATTTCCCTCCAAATTAATATAGGACATTACATAATTAATTAAAATTTCATAATTCAAAAAATATTGTCAGGTTTATGTCTATATCCATGACGAGGGAGAGATGTTATGTTTTATTTTTTGAACGTTAAATAAATAGTCTTACTTAATATAATTATTGATAAATTTGACAAAAATATATATTTTAGACAATAATATCTCACATCTTTTCTCTTCTTCATAAACTAAAATAATAACAGAAATATTATTTTTTTTTTGAAATTGATCTACCATTAGAATCACTGAAAATACCACACATCTCAAAGGACCTCAATTTCTCATCAAAAAACAAAAAATATTTATCATGATCCAACTAGTTATGGGTGGATTTCAAACCTTAAAAAGGTATTTATGATAAATTATGTAATATATCTTAATTCCAAACATGTCAAAAATGTATAAATCACTAATTTCGTTCCCATCCTAAAAGACTTCATAAACGATCTCATTCATACGACTGTAATTTTCTTCCCCATAGTAGTAAATATCCCAATTTCATGAACATTTACCAAATATAATTCATATTCGGTCAAAGGAATTCCATCAATCAGTAATGGAAACATTGATATGGTTTTAAAGTAGGGTAGAGAAATCCCATGAGCTTCAAAATCTGAGAATATCATCATGATTAGTGTTAGGGTTATATTTAAAATTAAGAATGATTACTATATTGGTCAATATGACATTATCAAAACAGTTTTTGAAAATAAATTACCTCAATTGAGTCTTAACTAATCTTATAGATTTTGAATATATCCAAATGATTTAGACATAATTTCAAAATAATAGTTTTTTAGAAGATGATGATAAGAAGATATCCAAATATGGGAAAAATGATAATTTATTGTCCAATGTTTATTGAAAATATTGAGATTATAATTGATATGAAGAGTTAGTCCCATGATGAATTCATATAATAAATTATATTTTACCTCACAATGACTTGTGTGTTAATTGAATAAGTATTGATTATTAATAATATAATGATAGTAGTATATAACCATATTTAAAAGTCAATTGATATAGAAATTGATATAATTTACCATAATATAGAACAAAGGCTACCAAATTAATTCTTCGAAATATTCTATAATTTGTGAAAAAATAAATTTCCCCTTCCATTCCATGGTGTTGGAGTTAATATATTCCAACAAGTAGTTGTTTTTCATAAATTACTTATAGTCTAGTATAATGAATTTCTAGAATGGAGAGAACCAGTTTTAAATCTTTAGTTGTCCAACAATACCTAATTATTTTCTATTTTTTCTAGTTTTTTTTGAATCATATTACATAATTAAATATATAAATTTTTTTTATGGGGTTCATTAAATTTTTCATGATTTTTTATTTAGAAACCCTCTTATATTAGAGTTTTACAAATTCTTTTTAATATGATTATTAATGATTTACTCCAAGAAATATATAAATTAGAAATTATATTTGAAGAATAATGGTTCACACTTTTGAAATGGGAAATCTGAAATATGTTGGAAAAAATTATACCACCAACATGGAAATGAAAATCTCTCTTCAAATAGGTATTATTCTTGTAATATTATAGGATGAACCTTTTAGAGATGAAAATTTTCATGTAACATGAGGTTTAATAACCCTGATGTGATTAATTTTTAGTCTACCCAAAAATATCTAGATCCCCACATAGTTATATGAAATATTACCTAGAAGTAATGAATTTTTTCTTAAGTATATCATTACATTAATTGATTAAATTTTAACTTAATAGTGCTTTTGATTAGTTTTCTTGTATATATTTCACTTTTAGATATTAAATTAAATCGAAAATGTACATACTAATCACTTTTATAATCCTAGTTGGATTTTTTCTATTATATATATAATTAAAATAATTTATATTAATATACTATCATCAAATCACAAATAATGAAACCAAACTAAAAATAATGAAGTTATATATTGAGTGTTATATTAGTAGTAAATTGGTTTTGAATGACATTTTTTCCTGATAATAATTATGAAAATAATTATCGAACTAACATGAAATGTTTGTAAACTTATGATTTTTTTGGATATTGTAAAAATTGAAGGTGGTCTAATATGGGTCTCCAATATCAGGAATGAATTGTTCATAGTATCTATAATTAATAAAATATGGGTGAGTGGAATTTTTTAAAATAAAAACCGTAATAAAAAATGTAAATAAATAAAATAATAATAATATTTTATTCCATTTCTTGTCTTTACCCATATAAAACCTAAAAATTAGAGGGTTCAATCTTATTATTTTTCATGTAAAAACCACATTTCATATAGGAGGGTATAGATTCTCAGTTTAAAAGTTCTATAATATGGATTCTTAGTTTATCAATGCCATGAAGATATCATTATATGTTTTTAAAACACTTTAAAAATAAAATATATTACACACATTTAAATTATACTGATTAAACTACATCTACAAAGTAGATCCTTTCTTGTTATTAAATTTTTATTTCCTACAATAGTTGACATAATTTATATTTCATTGGGATGAAAAAAATATTTTCCACTATGTAGTAAAGCTTCAAAATATTGAATATTTCTGAATTTCTTATTTCCTATATATCCCATTAAATAAAATTTTATTATTATTAATATTTGATCATACTTCCTTGAAAAAGAATCATCTAGATTAATATAAAGATATTTGAACCAAAGAAAATATTTAGAATTATATCATTTACCACATTTACCAAATCTGGTGAATATTTTTCATCACATGGTAAAGGGTGGAAATTAAATTATACTTATATTCATCAATAAGGTGTTTATAAATTTAGTATTTCACATATTTTATATGAAATAAGTTTATAGAAATTGTATTTATATAATAAAATAATCGATTCTCTAAAGAATAAATTATAGAATAATACTAGTAAAATGTGTATTAATTAATATATTTTAATATATTAAAATTATGATATATCTAAAAACATAAAGAAAATTCGTTTTCTTTTGGAACATAAATAATTTAGTTGTCTATATTTAAATAATGTCAAACATAAATTATGAACACAATATTGTAACACTCATTAATATTAAATAAGAAATTTAGTGAAATATGTATCCCAACAAAATTTAATATAATACAATTAATTTTATCCATTCGAAAATGTATTGACCTATAAATATATAGAAGTATAAAATTAATAGATTTATATACTCAATGTATTAAAATTTGAAGTCACAAAAATTTAATTAACCCTTTTCATGAACCAAGGTCACACAAATATTTATATTATTCAACCAACATAATTGATAAGGACTAATAGCCGTTGACATAGACATTCAATCACAATCATCTTTTTTATTAAAATATTTCTCCAAAATCACTTATGATACATGCTATAGTGAATTTATCATTTATATTGTTATTTCTATTTTTTTATGAAACCTCTCATATGGGGGTATTTGATCCATATCATCAATGAATGACTTATTAATTACAATACATTTCCAAATCTCATTAAACATAATAATTCCAGTCTCACATTCCCTATTTAAATACTTTTGGGTAAGTAATTAGTTGATAATGTGTACGAAATCCATTTTTTTGAGACAATCTGTAGGTATATTATATTATTTTCTCATTCTCAATTTTATTTATTTTTTCTTAATTTGTATTTGTGGAGAAACAAAAATTTATTAAATGAAAACATTTAAACTACATTTTTTATATTTTAATATTCAATATTTTCGTGATTATAATTTGATAAAATTTCATTCACTATAATACTAGTTTCATACATCTCATTTTTCTATGTTTGTAGCCTATTTTATGTTTTGAAACCCATAATTTTGTTTTTGGGATTGAGGTCGATTGATCTTTCAATTATTTTTATTGTAAATATTATAATGTCTCCATTCTATATTGTGATAATTTTCATTAAACTAATTTATTTACCAGAATATATTATCATTTTGTGAGGAAATTTTTGTTAAACCTTGTTATATAAGAATCTAAAAGATAACTACAAAACCCAAATAACCAAAATAATTTTGAAAATATGGATTTCGATGATTAATGATATCATAGAACGAGGTATTATTTTTCACACATTGATATCTGAAAGGTATATTTGGGATATTTATATGACCAATGATGATATTATTGAATAATAGGCCAATGTTTATTTATTTTATAATTCTAAAACACATATAGTTTTCAATTTTCATGGTAAAAATGATTTTTTATTATTTTTAATAGACTGTATTGAATATTTATTCAAACAATGGATCCATAAAATTTATCTAAGTGTCTTTTATTCATATTAATGTTATACTTGTTTAAACATTTTGGAAATTATGGCATATAGGTGTTTTTCAATTATATTTTTTTCAGAGTAGCATTATAACCCATGAAAGGGTTCAGTTCATTCACAAACACACATATCCCACTAATAAATTTTATAAGAGAATTTTTTTATTAGGTTCTTTAAATTTAATTAATTTTTACATCCATTTTATCATTATAGATACCATGGGGAGCATTATCAACATTTTTTTAAAAATTTGATTTTAAATTATAAATTAAAAACATTAATAGGTCTAACAAAAATTAGTTGTTAGGGAACTGGATTTTATATTCTGTAAACCAATCCTAATCCTTAATATAATATCCATAAAATTCTAAATAAAACTGGTTATTTAGTTTCTATACACTATAATTTTTATATATTAGTGAAATATAATTATAATAGAAATTTATAGTGTGATCCTATTGTTAAATATGATACCTTAATGTTAAAATAAATCATATTTTATCACAAATAATTAGTACAAAAAACATATCTTCGGTTAATTATCAATAGGGATCCCTTAAAAAGTAATTATCACACGTTTATATATAAATGCATAATTTAGGACAAATTAAACACATTATGAATATCATTTATTCTAATATGTAAAGAAAAATCTAGTTGATTACAATAATATTTTCTATCTCTTGAAAATATCCTTTTATTTGATGAGTTTTTAAAAATTATAGGGAGATAAAATCCCTTATTTTTTTGTCATTAAATGATTAATTTCTGAAATATTGGTGTTAATATTGATAATTTTAATTATATACCATATATCAAAAATCATATATAACTTCCAAATTAATTCTTATAAGTAGTTTTTAGGAATCTTTATATTTTTTGTATTAGAGGATAATTTTCATTAGAGTCTATTTCCCTAGTTGGAATGGCCTAAAAATTAATTTATAGTAATTATTTGGCATAAAAAATTTGAAATTAAAACCATTTACAATTGAATTCAATGAAGAAAAAAATTCACAATTTAACAGTGTTTTAAAAAAAATTGTATATCCAATAGTAATTAGATATCCTTGTTAAAAATAGAAGGAAAAGGAACAATATAGTCATCTAAAAATAACACACAATAATTCTAAAAAATTATATCAAATTTATTTAACAATTAAAAGGTAATTAATATTGGTTTCACCAATAAAATTCATAGTAGAGATTTTAAAAAATTCATTGAGAAATATATATTTCCCTCCATAAAATAGTGTCAAATTTATATCATCATTTCCAATATAATACACTAAAATATCAATTATAAACATAAAATACCAGCATGAATGTATGATGGTGATGTGTGGAACAAAATAATTGTTGGTGACATTCTAAATGATTCTATAATGTAATCCAAGATAATGTGTTAAATATTTTTTTCCCAAATAATACTTATATGGTAATGATTTATTTCTTAAAAAAATTAATTTCAAAGAACATTGGCATCACATGAAAATTATAAAATTAATCGCATTGAAGAAAATTTTATATTTGATAAAAATTGTAAAACAAACAAATGTTGAAAATGGTAATAAAATATGAGAAACAGAGAAATTGTGATTGATTTATTTAGTAAATAGTTATGAATCCTTGGATTTTTTCACCACAATTGCTATTATACCATAAAAACCATAAATGAGAAAACATTTAAATTTTATTTAAATGAATTTTCATACAAACCAATATTTTGTAATTTAATTCAAATAAAAACGGAAAAAGTATGTATTTCAAGATGACCAAATTTTTCACACATTCTCATGAATCATATTTAGATACATTAATATCTTTTGAGCTTTAATTATTTCCAAATAGAAAATATATGTTAGTAAAATACAATATATTAAATTTATTGTCAGAAATAAAAGAATATAGAGTTATTTCAAAGAAATAATTTTATAGATATATCAATCACAGTTAATAATATGTTGAAATCATGAACAATGATTGAATTAAATTTTTAATTAGAGGAAATTTTATGTAATTTTTTAAAATTCATTATAATAATCTCGTATTAAACAATAAAAATGAATTATATAATAGAAAAATTATTCATACATTAGCAACCACATTTCAGCTAGGAAATATTATTATGAAATCAGGTTTAGAAATAAAAAATCAAACATATATTCTTTGTAGTATGATTCAAACTATAATAAAAATAATGAGGGTAGAATATAGAATATTCCCTATGTATTATATGTATTTGTAATCGAATCACGATTTAGGATCCTAGTTAATAACTTTAGTCACATTGTCTCTACATCATATATTATGTCTATATCTTACTGTTTCAACCATAGCTGTCTTATATTTGGAGTAGTAATGAAAAATTCTAATCACATTCCTCTGAACAGTATGAATAGACTTATTTGTCCTTGTATTCTCTAGTCTGTCACTTATTATCAATCATTATCTAATCTCTTGGTGTCTACATCCCTTATTTTATATTATATACACACAGTTTACATTTTATAATATGGTCCCAAATAATTTTAGTTTATTTACTTTTTCATCAATAGTAATATCTAAATACAATCCCTAAATAGAATAAATGATGTCCCAAATACAAAAATACATATCTCTAAAATTATCCATCTCAATATAAATCCAATTCAAAATCTCACTAAACATCTCAAGAAATATAATTCATATGTGAACTCCACCAGTTTTTATATATGGAGAAAATTTATGTTTCATCCATATATGTAAAATTATACACCACAAGACAACCAAATTAGTCTTGAAAATATCATCAAATAAACCATTCCTTTCATTCATGAACCATAATTATTTCATCTATTTTCCTAATATTTATACCAAAGATGGAATTTACATTAATCAATATGACTATAAATGAACTAGTATATTTTTATGTTTATGGACTTGTTTTAAACACCATATTTAATGGAAAATAACCTTTATTAGCATGAATATTATTTTAAAAGAAAAATAATTCCAAGAAGTACCTCAAGTTTAAATAAATATTGATTCAAGACCATAGAAGTCATATAAAATCGATATGATTCAAATATTATCTATATATTACTGAAATGTTTTATTCATGTCATTATGTGGAATAAAAAATTAAATACTATTAAATGAAAAAAGAAAATAATGAAAATAATGTTTGGTAAAGAACGAATTGAACCAACCTTTCTCTTAAATAATTGATTCAGAGTTTATCCAAAAATAGGTGGAACCACCTATTCAATCAGTTAAAATGATATATATATACATCTACACCCTATAACCCTCTCATTTTCACCATCTTCATCTTGCCTTACCTCCACCACCTCAATTCACAACATATTTCCCCGATCATCATGCTATGCTGCTATAACTTCACCAACGTAACCATAATTAATTTCCACAAATTATACATCATTTTATTCATTTCACCATATAATCACCATATTCTCATTCATCCACCATTATAACGTGTCATTTTATAACCCTCGACATCTTTGTCCTATCATTGAACCTTTTTGGGTCATCTCCAATGCCTTGCCTCCCCCCCCCCACATCACGAGGATAACCCATGTCATTCTAATACCCCTTTCAATATTCTTTCATATTACCAATTCCACTAATTTCCTCACCCCATTCTATGGCATGCTCAAACTGAGTCACTTTTATCACCAAATATATTAATTATCAATAACACCTCGATGAAAAGACAATTGGAAAACATATACATTATAATATTTTTAATATTTTTAAATATTATATCATTTATATAGTGGTTTCCATTTTATTTTCCAATATTAATTAATGTGTCATGTATTTGAATTCTATTTCCATTTCCATTTCATTTTCGTCTTCGACTTCCATTAAAATAGGTTACACAGTACCCAAATGGGAATATTAATCTTCTTGGGAAAACATCATCTTGGTTGATGTTATTTGAGTGAACATGACTAATAAATCACAAGAAATATATATTTTTTGTGTATAATATAAAATTAATACCACTTTTAGGTTTGAAATAATCAGTACTTCTCATAGAATATAAAAATCCGTAGCCTCAGTCATTATACCAGTGTTTAAAAAGCATAATTAAATATGGAGTTACTTCCAAATAAACCAATAAAATAAAAATTACTAATAAAAATAGTTTCAAAGATTTAATTTCAAAACATAAACTTCAATTTAAAAAGATTTTCAATGTTTAATTCATTAAATTAATACAAAAAATTATTTTGAATTTCATAATGGTTATTTGAAAATGAAAATTACATTATCATTGAAAACATACCTGACATTTTTAGAAATTATTATTTTTCAATCCAATTTATTTATTCGTTGTAATATTAAATATAAAACATGTATGAAATTTTATATCAAAGAATCCAAATAATTTAAAAAATACTATAATAAGTTTATAAATTTGAAAAAAAGAACATTTTTTCACTTGAATACAAAAAACTGGTTTCTGATTATTTTATAATAATTTTACACCATAATATTAAATTTTCATCTTAGTTTTGATGTTGATCAATTAATATCTATTTTAATTATAAAAGGATGAATAAAATATCCAAAAATGCATGTACATAATATTTAATTTAGTATGATATGAAGTAACAAAGAGAGACAATGACGTTGAAAAATTTGAGTTTAGGACAATGTGAGCCACACGTTAGGGTTCTGTTGAATGACTGTGTGGGAACAATTAAAAATAATATAAATAAGATTGTAAAACACATTAAAAGATATTCGTGTCTAGAATAATATTAATTTAAATTTTTAACTAAGAATTGCATAGTTTCATTATGATTACATTATTTAATTTAAAAAAACTATTAATGTCTATAAGTGCATTAAATGTTTGGTGATTGTCATACATATTCGAGAGAAAGATATCCAATTATATGTGTTTCATTAAAATATATAACAAGATAGTGTGTCATCATTTATTAATAGAATATAAATTATACATATTAGTGTTTAAATAATACATTCTGACATTTTGGGTGAATATTATTATTTTACTTCCATTACAATCGAATGGGAAAAAAGAATACTTAAAATAATTAAAAAAGATTATTCAGGAGCCCAAATTTTAGTAGGTAGGAACATTAATGAATTAACTTCCATATTTTTCTTTTTATTAACATCTATATTATGAATGTATAGAAATTATAATATGAGATTTAATTAACTATCCATATATCAAATTCATTGTGTTTAGTTTAATGTATAGGAGTTGAAAACTAGTTGATTCATCTATTATTGCATGTTAAGGTAAAACAAAAAAATGTAACATCTGGATAATTTTTATATGATCTATTACAATTCTATCTAATATTCTTCTATCCATTATTAACTGACAATGTGTTGAAAAATTCTTGATTATACAATTATTCAAGGTATTATATAACTTATTTTCATCATGCTTATTTCTATTATAAATGATCCACTATGAAAATAAGTTCTCTTGATTTTGATTGTAGTGTAATGACACATTTATTAATCCAAATATTAGAAAATATTTTCAAGAAAAATATTTATTACATACGAGTTTCATCCCATTTAATAATAAAATAAAATAACTCATAAATTAATAAGATATTTGAATTTTACCTGAATGATCTAAATATTATTTTCGTAAATAATTTTATTTTTTACCAATATATATTATAACAACAATCATTTGAAATTCATATTGATATCAATTTCTTTAATATAGTCAATTTTTAATTTGTGATTCCTTTAAGAAAAAAAAATAAATCAATCCAAAATGAAACATTCCATACATATAGGAAAATGGATTTTTAAAATTAAAAAACAATTATTCTTACATATGTTTATCAAATTATAAAATTAAAACAAAATTCTTTATACTACATTAAAATTTTATAAAAAGTTTCATATTTTCTTTTATTATAATTTTGAATATAGTTTATATCAATGTGTCATGTGATTTTATCAAAATGAACCAAAGTCTCACATTACATTTTTTTTATTTTTATTTTTTATAAATAGGAATCAGTAGGAAAATAGATAAACACTGTAGTATTATCGTGAAAATTTCATTTTATTGATCATTTATTTATCATTTATTTATAAGAGTAAACCAAAAAAATATTTCATGTGGAATTTTCAAAATACTAAAAAAAATCCCAAAATTATAACTCCATTTTAATATATAAATTCAAATCATAAGATATAAATTAATAAAAAACTAATTTACTGTCCTTAAAATTTTGGAAAACCACCTCATAATTATTTATGGTAGTATGAACCAATTAACACATCAATTAAATTTCTGATGTATCCAAAATGACTTGAAATGAATTTTCTACTTTTAGATAATACTATTATATTTTTCATTCACCATAAATATTTTATATATTATCTTGTTATTTTTATAAATTTTCTATTATATTTTTTAACTATGTTATTTATATTATTTTTTGCAGGATAATTAGTTTTTTTTAATAGAGGATATATGTTTCAATGAATGATTTTTATTGAAAACTCCAGATATTATATCAATGAAAAATAAATTTAATTATATTTTCATCAAATAACATCTTTGAAATAAAAATCCAATATTTTTTATCCATGAGAAGATATATTTTTCAAGTTTATTCCCCTTTAGAATTTTGTTATGCATATAAAAAATCTCTCATTCCCCTAAAAAAATTCAAAAAATATTTATTTGATGTTTTAATTTTTCGTATTTAAATAAATATAAAATTTTAATATACATATTATCATGGTATTATATAAATATAGATTCATTTATGAAATTATATTTATTTTATTTCATAGTTATTTTTTTTACCCATTTAGTCATCTATCAACTAACATTATGTGATATATATATATAATACTGATAAGAAGCTATGTATTTGGATGTATATTTTATTATAGTGTGAGGATGTGTGTTTATTAATAGTTGAATTCTTGAATTATAACCATTTAATAGATGATGAATATATTTATGATCTTGAAGATGTTTCTTTTCCATTTATTAATTACACTATTAATAAGATTGATCTGATCTGAGACATCCACATTTTTCATTCAATCCCAATAGAACAAATCCTATACAATTGATCATAATGTACAATATTTTAACCTAAAAAATTCTATTCTCGGTAATATAAATATATTCCTCAACAAAATTTATCGTTCTTTCCATCTAAAAAATTATTATTTATTATGCTTATATAGAATTAAAAAATTAGATTCCTAACAGAATAAATCTGGATTTCATTGTATTATAAAATTATATTGAATTATTTATATTTTTTAAAATAATGTGGGAATATTATTATGTTAAGAAAATGATTAATGAACCATAATTTCATTAATGTTACAAAAAATTAATTATGTAAATTATTTTTGTATGAAATCATTTACAATATTTTTTATATCCAATATGACTTATACAAATTTGATGTTCCTATTAATATTAGTTAAATGGTAATTAAAAACTAATTAAATAGATTGATACTACTCTATTAGTAGAGTTGTTAACATGTCTATATAAACTATCATAGATTAAACCAACATAGTACAAAGAATAATTTCACCTCACTATTATGTAGATGGATATTAGTATGATTAAATTATAAAAAAATTTAATATCTATAATTGGTTAATTTTATATTAATATATAAATATTTACTTAGAAGACCATGGAATGAATAAAATTACATTCTCCAATAGCACACATTAACCAAAAATGATTCTATTTAATTTAGGAAAAGCTATGTGTAGTTTATTATGATTCCTGGTTAATATTTTTTTAAAGTACATAGAGAATTTAATAGAAGTATTGATGGTTGTTTTCTTTATATATTGGTCCTCAATTTATCATTAAATTACTATTTTATTTTTTTATGATGCATATATATTTAAAAAATTCTAATACAAAATTATGAAAAATATCATTTCATATTATGAAAGAGGATGATACACAGATATGTCATTATAGTTAATCTATCCTACTATGAAAATAAAAAATCTCCAACCATTCAAATGTATATTTAAAAATAATTATATGGGATGTGGGGTCCGTCTTCTTTCATGTGAGATATTATGACAATTTCATTCTTAAAATTTGTGAGATTGAACTTCATATTTTCATATTGTTATGAAAAATATATAATTTTCATTTTTTTATGAAATGGAATTAATCAATAAATTATATTATAATGAGTCTAATGTCAACCATTATAATTGAACTACCATGGTGAGACTTAATATTTATACTCTTTGTTCCAACCTCCAATTGCATAGTTAGGGGATTATTATCAAATCATGTAGTTAAATATCATTATGGTATTCAATATACCTTATAAAAAAGTGAAAATTTATTATAATACTACAGAAGAATAATAATTTTATTTCATGATACTCAGGTTACCTTTGATAAATTCAATACATATCTTTCATGGATTTCTTTATTTATTTTCCTATATAATTCTTCCCACTTATGATTCATTATGATTCTAAAATGTAAATTACATCACATTATTTTAACGATTCATTTTCAAGAATAATTTTTCAATACCAAATTGATTAAATTAATAGGCAATTTGGTTAAGGACCATATTAATGAGGTATTTTCAAGAAAACCCATTGAATCATTCCCTTTAATTCCAATAAATAATATATTTCATCATGAGAGATTTTTCAAATGTAAGATATTATTTTATGGTATTTTGAAAATTTTTATTTTTTAAAAACATCATAAAATGATATTAAACAAAATAAATTATAATATCGGTTTATTTAACTTGATTCTTATTGGTATATTTGGGGTGGATATTACCTATGATTCAGGATATAATTCCCTATTATAATATTTTTTTTCATATATTATTAATCCCTAGTATAATGTATGCAAGTTTATACCCACACAGAAGGTGAACATATGATTGTGATCCAATGAAAAGAAAAACAACCTAAAGGAAACCAAAACCGTAGTAACAATATTAATCAAAAAAACAAGGAAGGATATGTTTTTGAAATGCAAAACAATTTGAAAAAATAAAGTCGTTGAAAAATGGAAATTTTCTAGAAGGAAATTTTGACTTCGAAAATATAAAATATCGAGTGAACAAGATGAAACAAATAAATGTTTAGATACAATTGTTTAATTAAAATATATTCTTCATTTATATAAAATATATCTAAATAAAAAATCATAAATCAGAATCCGTCCATTTTTTAAAGGAGAATGGATTGTAAAAAATTAATTTCAATAGTTTTTAATCTATAAAATTCTATCATCCTAATTGAATGGTGTTATTGAATGCACTAAATTCAAAATGTAATTTTATAATGTTGTACAACTCTGAAAAATGAATCAATATCATCATGTTATAAAATTTATGATGAGACAGGCTCCAATATTTTTAAGTTTTTTATAGAGATAAAAAATTATTGAATTAAAAAAATATTACTGATAAAAAATTATACTAAAGATAAAATGAATGATAGATCCAACTAAATTAAAAATTAATACCTTATCTATGTGGAAAATTAAATAAAAGTAATCAAATTTCCCCTACTTGTTTTATCCCATATTCAATTTCATAATATAGAAATTGTAAATGTACATTTAATTACTGATGTAATGTAATGAATAATTAAATGAGTCAAGAATATTCTCAAGTGATATTTATTTCTATCCAAGAACCGTAGCCATATGTGGCATCAAACTCAATTCCTCATGTTTTTTCACAATACCTATAAACTAGAGAGAATAAAAAATGAAAAATATTTTTAAATCATATTCTCTCAAGATATTTTCTCATATTTAATTTCGATATCTTTTTTTCTAAGTGGAAGCACCATTTTAGACAGTGAAATATCTTTCATATGATAGCATCATGGAAATAATTATCCACTTATAACCCCTGAATTATTTCATGTGCATATATCTTAATAGGACACACAATTCGGATCCATACAACCATCACTAAAATATCATAGAATCCCACATAGTGTAACTGAATAAATAATGAATGGTTTAAAAAATCAAGAAATAATATCCTCATGTATTTAACCCAGGTAATGAAGCTTCACTAAACCATGAATACATTCAAAAATAAAACATGAAAGTACTTTCATGAAAAACTCATCTTAATCCAAACATAATAACCCTTATACTAAACACAAAATCAATTTTCACCATAATAATATCAAAAAATCATTTAACATGCTCTATATAGAGATATAATCTCAAAAACTCCTACTATAGTTGTTCTATAAAAAATATTCACTATGTAATATGATCAAGCACAGAGTGTGCATTTATCTCTAGTGACACCACTCTTTTATTTAGGGTTATTTATTTCCCTTATATCCATTTTAAATGAATCAATAAGGAAAACACATTAGTTATTGATATCTTTTCTATAAATCAAATGCACCCTTTCACCATCTTCAAGAACATGAGATCACTTGGAATTCCCATATGAACTATCATTATAGTGTTAAATCTACATTAACTTTCAATCATATTATCTTCAAATAATTCAGAAATATTAGAAGGGATATTTAATTTGACTAGATTTATGCACCCAAATTTTATTTTGTTGACATCAAACACAGTATAGTCAAATTTTTTTGATCATAAATGTCAGGATTTATTTTCAAGTGATTGGCAGTCGAGTTTGATCTTTTATGAGCTCTATTGGCAAACCCTGCATCACATAACGGGTTCAAACATTTTGAATATACTAATTATGGTCCCATTAATGCTTTATTTGAGTGATTTTTTGATCATCACAATATTCATGTATGGTTTGATATGGGTCACTGGTAGATCATCTTAATTAGCATGAAACTATTAAAATCATATCATCTAGGTTATGTCTTACTTGGATTTCATCAATGGGTCCTCTATTATTGAGTGGTTTTCATTAGAAGTCATGTGATAATTAGAAGATGTTATCACATGTCATGATATGAGATTGAAAAAATACCTTTGATGGATAGAAGGCATAGGGTCTTCTTAAATGTCATATAGTTTAAACCTTAAAATTTTATAAATGACCTTAAATAATTATTTAAATATCTTATCTGACACAAATATATTATTTATTTATTATGGGAACGTGATACAATAGACTAAACTAATTCAAATGAAAATATTCATATGAAAAAAATTCATTGAAATCACATTCTATTTCATGTTGTAACAGTACAACAATATAATAAGAAAATAGATGGCAAAAGTATTATATATAATAGAAAAATCATATGAAATAAAAATTAATTAATCAAATAATTAATATCTTATGAAATAATTCCATATTCATAAGAGTATGGAACATTGAGAAATAATTCATTGAAATTTAAAAAAACCAAAAAATCAGAAGAAAAATTATTCCAAAAAAATTAATTTATTGAAAATATCATTGGGCATTGAACAATATAATTCAAAAATAAAAATTACTAAAAATTGATTCTAAAAAATATTTCAATGATTGTTTAAAAAAATAAATTATACTAATTTTATATTAATATAATATAAAATATTTATTTAATTTATTTAGAACTACCAACACAAAATTTCATATTAATATTAAATTAATGAAAAATTAATTAAAATATGAGAAAAATTCGAAAATTCTCTTATAAATGATCATTATATTATTAAGAAATCAATAATGTTTTCAAATTTTATTTTTAAAACATATAAGAAATAAAAATCTAATCAATAAATACATAATGATAAATTCCTATGAATCAATTTAAATATAATTAGTTTAAATCAATTTTTAGGTTTTGGAAAACTCTTACAAATATTGGGGGAACCTTCTTTCACAATTAAAAACTCAAATAGTTCTATATTTTTTCTGTATTTGTTAGGAATTTTTTTTTGGTTGCAAAATTTTTTTATAATCATTTAAATTTATGAAATGGTCAAGGTATGTATCTAAGTTGTTTTAAATTTGATAACATAACTTATTAATCTAGGATATTGATTATGTTTTTGTAATTGACATGATAGGTATATTTCATTATTTATTTAGTAACATTTTCAAGGTTCTTGTAGTCAATTATGGGTTTAAATTTGTATAATCGTGAACCAGTAAGGCATATGAGGCAAGGTAGTTTCTTCACCCCAACAAAAATTCCCCAAATAGAACTTGCATTCCGGTTTCCACATGACCTCATGTGAACCGCCCAATATTCATGTGATATATTAATCATGTACACTCATAATTAATGCATCCCGGTTGGCCACAACTAATCCATAGAACCTCACCATATTCTAATGACTGGTGACTAGATGTGATGTTCTAAATTTGGTATTGTGGGGAGAATTTACCCTCTTGATCCGAACCAAATTCCATAGTGGAATAATTAAATATAATGTATCATAAGAAAATAGTAGATATTATTATATAAAATAATAAGAAAAGGATATATAGATGATAATATAATGAACCATTCATGAAAATTATGATACATAAACACAAAATACTCATTATATAGTTGTTATAAATATAACAGGGCAATACTGAAAAAAGAATAAACAAATTAATGAATCCAACTATTAATGGAATCATGAATACTCGATCTGCTTCTAATATTATTCCATGTCATATCCATAAGATAGAACAAAAAAGAAACATTAGGCGATGCCTACTGTGTAGTTATAAAATATGTTCATCATCCAAACAAAAACCCATATATGGTGGGAGTAAAACATAATTGGACACCAATAATGGTGTCTAATGAATATAAAATATGTGAATATAAAGTCATCAATGTGAAGGTGTAACAAATTTAAAGAAGTAATTTAAATATAAACCATGTGGGACTCATCCTCGTCATGGGATATATATCAAACTCTACGTGGTTTTTTCTATGACTTATGTCACTAAACATAAGAATAGTAATGTATTAATAGGAATAATGGATATATGCCTAGAAATCCATTTACCAAACATGTCCTATTATACATAGGATGAAACCAATACATATATTTATATATTAATTTCAATTTAAGGTTAAACATGTTTCCTGAAATTAAGGATTTATAAATTGAGGGTAATCCAAATAGAAATTATGTTTATCCCAATTCTGTTAGACCTATGAGCCTTTCTGAGGCATTCTATATATGAAATATTGGTATATATCAATGAAATACAAAATATCATGTAACCTATGAGTCCTTATTATTATCTTCATATATGGGATAAATGTATCAGCCCTGTAATATATAATTCAATTAATCCTATGATCATGTCCAAGGAATTGTCTAAAACAAATATCCAATGGCATAAAATAATTTCACGTATCGTATGATCACATCCAAGAAATTATATATAAGAAATATAATTATTACTCAATTAATAATATTATTCAATTTAAAATATGATCACATAAAATTAATTTCATGTATGGAATACAATTATCATTCACGACATAGAATAATAACATAGCATGTTGAATTTAATAACAACGAGTAGGCCATGAGAATATACATGTAATATTACAATCATTTTAATTATATATATTCTTCCACGTATAATTTCATTCATTTAATTATATCAACCAATCCTATTATAAAGTAAAGGTAATATGTTTTGGTATTATATAATATAATAATTCACCTATCATAATTATATATTCTACCAACATGGGGAATGATCCAAAAAATGATATATATATTTATAATCCTAAAACTATTTATCAATTAAACAATCCAAAATTGATAAATTTTAATATATTAAAATTCCACTGAAAACTGGTTGGGATCGATTATGTATCAAAGGTATAGTTGTCATGGGTAACGATGAAACAAACCATGTGGAAACAAAATTCTAATGATTTAACATATGTCAAGTGAGTCTCCCTACCATATATAAATCAAAACCATTACACCTGTCATCTCAAACACAGTTGAATAAAATCCTTGTAGGTAGACAAACACTGATATAATTCAATCAAAATATTTATTATCACATATATGTTTTATTTTTTGGAGTTCTGCAGAATGATCAAATTATTTTTCTGGTCAGATTCATGTAATTTCCAATAAAGGAAAATAATTAGACTCACCCAAAGTGGTGATCCATGATGAGGCATCCATTATTTAATATTTCCCAAGGATATATAAAATGTCAACATTTTTGACTAACAATTTAATTTAATGTTTTTCATATTTTAATTGAAATGTATAAGAAGTCATGTGTGTTTTACAAAGTAGAAAACTAATAAATTATATAAAATTGTTTGAAAAGACCTCGGCCACCTACCGAAAACTCAAGAATTTTCAATCATCATTTATTATCCTTTAATTTTGTTAGGAATGACATATATCACAATAACTGAATGGAACCCCTAAAATAGCGAATATTATATCTCTTTGTGAACACAGTGAGATGGGTATAGAAACATTGAAAAGTTAATAATAATAGACTCAACTCTAGGATTTGAATTTACCAAGGATGAGGTAACTGCTTTATCTTCTGATCTTTGAATGGTTTTAGTTGGTAAATTCCTGAATCATTGGCCTTATTTGAAGTACCTTCAAACGTCATTAGAATCGATTTGATTTTCAGGTTTCAATCTAGGTCTCCTTAATCCCTAACACATAGTGCTTTGGTTAAGCTCAGATGATTATTATTATAGACTTTGGGAAAGAAGATCTTGGTCATTCAGGGGATGTTACATGAAATTACTACAATGGACTCCTAATTTTTACCCTCATGCTGAATCTCTAGTTGTTCCTATATGGGTTAAATTTCATAATCTTCATTTGCACCTGTTTAAGCAAGAAACTCTCTTTCCAATTGCCAGTTTAATTGGTACTCCTTTGAAACTTGATTCAGCTTCAAAATTTATGTATGGACCCTCTATTTCTAGTATCTATATATAAATATATGTTTCACAACATTTACCGGATCAAATCTGGATCCAAAGTGGGATATTTGGTTTTTATTAGGAGGTTTTCTATGAAAGAATGCCTGATTATTGTTAAAAAATGCTTTAGGCTTGCACACTCATGGAATAGCTATGGAAAAGATCATGTCCACACTAAAAACATTAAAAATGTATAGGTGGAAAGGGTCACTCAAGGACACAAATATATGGTTGGATCTTCTGATGTCACTAATAAAGCTAAAGACACTGTTTTGAATACTGATTTGAATAATTTTCATACTGACGAAAATCAAATTTCAGATTATGTGAATGTGGTGCTTGAAGCCACTGTCTCTTCCTCTAATTGTGTTGATGGATGGAAAAAATATAAACCATGTTAATGTCTTGAATCCTCAGGGAATGGTTAACTATGTTCCTCCTACTCCGGTTATAGACTCCCACAGTTCTCCTCCTCCTATTATGGAATTGCCAAGTGAGCAATCTGATGATGAAGCTCAGGAGGACCTTGAGAATAAAGCGTGTGACAGTCCTGATGGTTGTGATACCCACCAAAAAAATGAGGATATACCTACACATATGGAAGAATAATACCTTAGAGAAATGGCAAGAAAAGGAAAAAAATCAATAGTAGACGATGATGGATTCATCACCCCCAATCCCATGAAGATGAGGAAATGACGTGACTATGCTCAGACTGAAATAACTATAGTCACATGATCTAGAGACATTTCAAGAAGATATGGCTCTACCCCGGATAAGTTTCAACAGGTAGAGATCAAGAATCATATTGAAGTGTTTTAAAAAAATAAGGATCCTATTTGGGAGGATTTTGATTCATCTGAAAAACATAGGGATGATGTTCTTATTAAACCATTAAGAAAAGGGAAGATCTCAAAGGATGCCTATTTAGCTATTAAGTCAGACATTTTTAATGAGAGAATAAATAAAGAGTTTCAAATATCCTCTTAATGTATCTTGGATATTTGTGCCCCTATTCTTTGATATTTTCCTTGATTCTCAATTGATGGGATTTTCTTCAGTGATCTCTTGGTGATTTGTTCTGAATTCTAATGGCTTTTTTCCTCCAAAGAGGTTAGCTACATTTGGATGGAAATCTGTTCTGAATCTGTTCTACCTGCACCTGGTTGTATATGATGTCTATCAGAATTTCTAATTAATGATGGTTATGCTCTATTTGAAGGAAAGACACTACGTCTCCTAATTTATGTTGTTCTAATTTGTTATATCTGTTTTACTGCATCATGTTTTGTTTCATATGCTCTATATAGGTTCTATAGGATTGTATGAACATGGAAGATGTTACTTAGTTGTGCTGATTTCTTCTTATTATGAAGAAGAGCTATGGGACCTTCATGGAGGGACACACTCTTTTCTGAAGATGGAGGGTTTTGATGAGATGATGAAGATCCTAATAACTTGAGCTCATCGACAAGATGCAGTTATTTTCCACTCAAATTTTGACCACCCTCATGATGTTTCAGACTTGGAGAAAGTGAAGGCAGGATCTAGATAATCATCCCAATGTTTGAAGGAAGGCTCTGCTACTTCTCTGGTGATCACATGTGCTTCAAATATTGATTTTGGTTTTATTCGTCTTTTTTACTTGTTATCCCTTTAACTCCCTACTGGTGTAATCTATTTACACCTTGAGATTGTATTGTAACCGTTTGTTTTTAATAAATTAATTTGGGGACATGAATTGGGAAACCAATACATATCACAACCTTCTTAAAACACGCCTCATGCACCCCATCCTGCACTTTGAGGGTGCACATCTTACGAAATAATTATCCAACCATGTGTATGGTTATATAATTTACCATAGAACATTTATTTTTAGTATTAACCTTGTCACCATATTTATAAAATCTTTAACTATATATAAAATTTACCACAATATTTTCCAAACTGTTAGTAAAAAATATTTTCCAACCCTGCAGCTTGGGATGCCTCTCCAAAAACTAATATTTTCATGAAAAAGTATATGAAAACTGAACTATTCTATGAAGACACCTCTTAAAACTTAAAAAGCATAAAATAAAAATACATTACTATGATCCAATTTTCATAATTTCATTCTGGTTCTTGGTTGGAAATTATTTATTTCTTGTAACCATAAAACTCAAAACCGCATGAACATTTCACCCAACCAAAAATATAGGATTTTACTAACTCCACACCATAAAACATCTCATTTTTTAGGAAATTATAATTATTATATAATCACCTTTCCTACAATGGATAACATCTTTCAATGAATTATAACATTGTTCTTTTGAATAGATAATGTTCTTTCTGACCCATCATTGAATGTATGGTTCTAATCATTCAAAAACAAAATCTTACACACGTAAAAATAACATGGAAATATAGAAATTAATAGAGATACTCTAGGTCCATCCAAGATAACATAGATGTATAATTCCTTAAATTAAAATAAGGTTCCACCCCTATCGATTCTTATTATCAACTACCAATTTTTATTTATGGTGTTTACACTATCTAGATTCTCTATCAAAGATTGTCAGTAGAATCATAATGATTTTCCAGTAATGATTCTATTAATACAACCACAAATCAATGATGAGGAAAATACTCTCATTACTTGATAGATCATATAGTTAAATTATAATCTTACTGGCATTGATTGGTTTTAATTGATTTTCCATTAAAAGTTAATGGAGATCATTAGATTTCACTTGTCTCATCCTAATGGTATACATGATTTATTTCATCTCCACACATCCAAATTCATGAGTAAAATCATTACAAAACACATTAAGAGGACTAATTTTGAAAATAACTGGATTCAATAACCAATTCCTCTATAGAACCAGATCTTAAGTCCATTTCCTCAAGGTGTATCGATTTCATTATGAGAATTATCATTGATACCCAGAGGCAATATCCCATGAAGAATCTTGGAAAAACAACTCCTATTGAAAACTACCATTGGTTCATAAATTTATCACCAATACAAACATGATCCAAAACTATTAGATCATACTAAAACAACCCATAATTGATCCCATAGTCAAAATTCACCATTTTATTACTTGAAACTAATTTTGAAATATATGAAGATATGTGTCATTATATTATTCAATTTTCTCAAAGGAATATGATAGTTATTGCGTCCATTGAAAAAATAGTATCATAGTTAAATGACCATTCTCACATGATGTCTTCCCACTAGAGACTAACATCCCATTCACCATCTAAATATCATCTTTGTTATTACATGATAAAAAAACCAAATCATTATACCACATTAAAAATCCATTACCAACATAATATAACAACCCTATTCTTTTTATAACATTAATGTGTGCTTTAATTACAAAACATTCCACTTAATACATACTGAATGCTCTAGAAGTCTAGATTTTTTGGGATTTAGGCACTTTTCCTTACAAATTTAACATTAAAAACAACATCTTAATTTAGGTTTTTTAGCATGTTAGTGCATAAACCTACTTGGGATATCAGGGGGAAGATACATATGAATTTGGTGTGATATAAAGCCCAGTAAAATTGTAAACATTGGATAACATGAATATAATAATAAATGTTTGTCATTGCATATCAATAAAGAATAAAATAACCTGAATCATAAATCATGATATAAAATGATATTGATAACATGGAAATGTGGCAACAACTTGAAATAATGCATCATAAGTCAAGGATAAACATCCAAGACATAATAGTGGACAAATTCACATTAAAGAATCATGTAAATCCCAATTTGAACAAGAAGTATCATGTTACATAACATTACAAAATGCATTGGAGTGCTATATAATTTTGGGTGCACCCATCACACTCATATCATTATTATTCTTATTTGTGTCACATAGATTATATAAAATGGATTCATTCATCATCATAAATTATTATACAATCAAGGAGTGTGAAATAAATACATCTATGTTTTCAAAAAAAAGGTATATGATTTGAAAAGTTAACAACATAGATTAATAATGATTATTATATTATCTAGACAATTGTTTTGGAATGGAAATTCATAGAGAAATTTAAGCATCCTAATGGCATGACGTAAAAATTTATAAAAAGTGATGATGAGAGTGAAAGTGGTCTCTTATCACATATAAATATAATATGAAAGGAATAGGGTCATATAAATACATGTCGCAAAATATGGAATTTATAAATATAAGATGTAACATAATAAATAAAAATAAAGAATGTGGAGGAATGGAATAAATCATATGAAATATCAGAATGGAAACCGATGTACATGGGAGGGATTGATGATAAAGAAAGTTGTCTCTCATAATAAAATCATGGTAAGGAATGTATTGTGGAGTTGTGAAAACATACCCAATATTTTTTATAGAAAATAATAGTGTGTAACAATATACAGAAACATGGATAACAATGACAATGGTAGGAAACCTTACACGAGTGTGTGAGATAAAAAACTAGAAGAGGGGATTCATGAGAGATTTGGGTTCCATAGGAGGATTCTAGAGAAGAGATGATATAGTGAGGACTTTCTCCATGTATTTTTAGTGAATAAAAGTGATATCATGGGTGGGATTATATAGAGAATTAGGGGAAATTCTTTATTATTACACAGACAACAGTTTTGAAATCTATATAGTTAAATATCCATACCACAAACCAACCCGTTCTATTTCCCACGGTTTTTTACAAATAGGGTAGATTTTAAATATTGTTTTCATAAAATTTATGAACATATAAAAATATAATTATTTCATATGTGGATTTGAGTCACATTATTCAGGAAATGGATTTTATATTAAAAAATATATTATACATTTTGGAGGATTCATAAGAGAATTATAAACATGATCAATTATTTTTAAATAATATTATTTAAATGGGAACCATATATTGGTTTGAGAATACCCATTATTGTATTTATTATTTCATTATTGGGTCATTATAATGTCTTCAAACGCTTATTATATTTACACACTATTCAATTTTTCCCATAAAATTCAACTGTCTCAAGAAATTATGAAAATTTCACCAGTGGATAATATCAAAATTCGGATTCTACAAAAATATTCATTTTATATAAATAATTTTCCAAATTTATTCGTTTTCACTAATAATACAAGAATCTATATTTACTATAAATTTTGGGGTTTTCTAAAAATAAACGTTTTCAACCCTTAATAAAATTAATATTGACATTATAAAATATATATGTTCATTTATATTTAATAAAATTAATTTAATGATAATATTTCAAGAAAAATATAAATAATTTCAAAAAATAATTGATTCATCAAAATCAATCCCATAATTTAATATTCATATTACCCAAAAATAAAATTTTAATATAATTATATAAAAAAATAAATCATTTCAAAGAAAAAATTAAAATGAAATGAAATAATATATTATATAATATATTCACATTATTAGATTCTTGATATATATCCCATTATTACACTAGTGTACGCCGTAATATTAATTTGTGCCGTGTGGAGATTATCAGGGGTTGTTCAGCAAACATGGTTTGTGTCATTATCTCGATGAAAATGAACATCTATTCAAAATGTTAACGCTCATGCTTAAGCCACTAGATCTGATCATGGTCATGGTTAAGGGAAATTCCCAACAATGTTATCTCCCTTAGAAGCTATAATTAATGAATATAATAAGGCACAATTCATCTTTTTAGGTTATAACAGCCTTATTCTGAGTCAGTAGGATTTGTTACAACCCAATATTAATACAAATAATATGATCAATATTCAATGTCTATATTATCCATGACATACACTCATAATAGTCCTTTAAATCCAAAAACATAAAACCATATAAGATAATGTGTTTTATATAACCATTTACAAGATATGATATTTAATTTAATCAAAAATAAAATTTCATTTATAACAATTTGGGACCTTACAATATTCCCCCCTTAAGAAATTCCTCTGTCAAATTTTTCATTTCCAATTTTAAGACATATGAGGTTATCTTTGTTTCATCACCTCCTCTAATTCCCACATTGGTTCTTCAATAATTGGGTTTCTTCACTACACATTCACTAAGTGAAATGTCAAATTCTATAGAACATTATCATTATGATCTTGGATCTTCAATGTATTCCCACCATAAGAGAGGCCATTCTCTAATGGTTCAACCTATAGATTATGTACATGTTTAGGTTCTAGTATGTACATTCTCAAGTAGGATTCATGGAGTACATAATCAACTTGAGTTGTGATTCGTGGTATTTCTAGTTGATAGGCCAAAACTTGGATGTAATCATGGATCCCAATGGGGTCAATATATATTGGAGTAAGGATTCCATTCTTCCCAACTTTCATCACTTATATTCCCTGGAAATATAAGTATAACACCCATATCTCCAACATGAATCTCTTTGTCTCATCGTCAATTTTCATAATACCTTCTCTTTCGACTATTATAATCATTGATATGATGCTGAGTAGTTTTAATATTCTCTACAATTTCCTCGACCATTTCAGGACCTAGCATTTTTCATTCCCCAACCTAATACCATCATGCAGGGCTTCAGCACCTCTTCCCATTAAGGGAATTGTAACACCCCGAGATTTTATGAAAAAAATTATTTTAATTTCATTAATGTCTTGTGTTGTATTCTACACCAAGATTACATTGCGCTATACGCATCACCGTATTAGCTTGCAGTATACGCAACACTAGTCTTAGACCGTGTTACACACAATTTTGATAATAGTTATTCTACGCAACATTGAGTATATATATATATATATATATTAAATGTATAAATGAAATGTGGTTGGATTCTGTTATACGAAACAATGAAGGATTCTTTCACAACACGCAACCCTGACTTGGCTTGCATTACACACAATCCCGACCTTCCTCGATAGCGTGTGTTGTACGCAATACTGGGTTTTAATAAACAATGATATATTATTATAATATTGTCATAAACTAGCTGTTATGAATAGTATTGACTAAATTTTGAATTTTATAACATTATTATTCATCTTACACATTTTCTAGAACATGGTATAAGAACAAAATAAATTTTTCGGGTAAAATAAGTATTTTTCAAAAAATGCAGTTTTGCCGCCTTTTGATGGCGCACCCACTTTAAATCTAGTTTTTGACAAGTTTATAAGTTAAATTTGACAAAATAAAATTCTTCTTTTGAATCAGGATATAAAAATTTACATTAGATAATGTTTTGATATTTTTCCGATAACTTTCATATTTTAATGAATAGTAAAAACACGCTATATTTTAATTAAAAACAACTATTTTCATCGTAATATCTTATGTGGTTAAATTATAATTTTGAATGGTTTTAATGTATAAATAGAATATATTTTTACCATTTAATATAATTTATGTCATTAGCATTGATTTTACCTTGAATTCGTAGGTTAAATCAATTCAATCTTTTGCAATGTTTTAAACAGAAACCCATTTTCTATCGACAACGGGATAAATTTTAATTTAATTTCTGCATATTTTGTATATTGAATTTGGAAAAATGGATTCCATATTTGGTATCAGTGGGTCCAAATTATTTTAATAAGCTACTTTTTATTTTTGGGCATTATGAATAGTAACTACGGTAAATTTTATTTACCATAGTTAAAGGTAAATCGAGTAATTAAGGGTAAATATAATATTTTAAAAGTACCCTAACAAATGTCAAAATTCTATTGGATGACTAAAAGACGACCCATATCACCTAAGGGTCGGATTAGATTCATTTAATTAAATTTTGTCAATGAAAATAATTTAATTATTATTAAAACCAAAGAATGTGACAACATGTGACTTTCTTAAATCTTATAAGTAGAGTAATTTTAATCTAGTGATAAACTTCATGAAACTTAGAACATTAATAGTCTCCAGAAATATAATACAATTATATACAACATAGGAATTTATTTAGAATTTTTAGGGATTAAATAATTATCATTTATTATGACACAAAGATGATGCAGTAATTGTATTATTAATGAAATATTGACATAATTGATGTTATAAATGCCCAAATAAATGTAATTTGAGACTTTTTATGACTTACACTAATTTTATAGGTTAATATGACATGTTATTGTTGATTTAAGTAACTTTTTTCGAACTTATCATTCTATTATGAATTTCATAAAAATCATGTATCAAATAGTGTCAAAATTGACATAAAATAGTTTTTTAAAACAAATATTATATTATTAATTGTTATTTTATTCCTAAAAATCTAAGGTTCGGCCAAATGACTTAGATAAGATTATATATATTAATAATAAACAACTTGGGCTTGATATAGTAAGTTTATTAACCATATAGTGTAAGAAAACAAAAAGACACGGTAAATGTTAAATTATTTAACTTAGAGTTAAATCTAATTGATAAGGTTAAAATAATAACATAAACATGTCTAAATCCTATTGGATGAGAGTATTTCGACCCATACCGAGCTTAGCCTCGAAATAAATCAATTTGGATCTATTTAAAACCGAACTTGACTTTATAATAAAATAATATTTTTAGTTATTCCCAAGGTGCCCCTCTCCTCCCTTATAAAAGCGCACCTCCTCCCTCTCTTCCTCACACAACTTTGAGCCTTCAAGCTCGGTAAAAACCTGCCAAATTCTCTTCTCCACTTCCCTATAAACATCCAATAGGTTCTTGTCTTCCTCAAAGACCAATTTTAGTTCCCTAAGAGGAGGTCTCAAAGAGGTGCTTCAAAGAAGAGGTAATTTCCGTTACCGATTCTTTCACCTTTATTTCTTCTTCCACTTCTTCTTCTTAGGTTGTTTAATTATGAAGTAATAAAATAAGTATCACTCATATACTGATATGTTATTATAAGTATGAAACAATCCTATTTCACCATCTATCCATCCTACGGAAAACGAAATCACCGCGCGTGCGTACGTACGGAATACCGTCTCCACGCCGTGGTGAAATCTATTTTCCACCACCACCTTACATGGATGGGTATAATGGTGTAAATAATAACTATATATTATTATTTTAAAGTGATATTGATTCTGAAATAGTATACATACACTCCAATACAGTCCCACGATCATGAGAACGATATCATCGCTCGTGCGTACGTACGGGCTACCGTCTCCACGACGCGATGAGATTCATTCTCCATGATAACCATTTAAGAATGATTATAAAGTATATATAAGCAATAATAATGAAATATATGAAATTATAAAGCTACTGGATTTATGTGTATATATATGTATGTCATCTACTTAATTCCTCTCAATTCAATAAGGAAACGAAAACAGCATTCATGCGTACGTACGACCTACTGTCTCCATGAACGCTGTATTTCATTCCATTTATCGATCCATTATATATAAGTATATTATGAATATATATTATATATAAATCATGTTTTATATTCTATAATTAAGTAATAATAATTTAAGTAATCATATGAATAATTACAAGTTAAAACACGAACGACAAATGCGACGATTTTACCCAAAACGCTACTTTAACATGAATTTACAAAAGAACAGGTTATATAAAGTCATAAGTGAACCATATATGATATAATAACAATGAATATTATTCTGTAATAAGTCAATGACATTATTTATATCATTATACAGGAGGTTCGGACACTTACGAAGCAAATCGGACCTAAGGTAAGGGAAAATATCACAATCTCATTTTTATCCGAGATTGTTTATACATTGGTATTTACTGGGGTGTAATGTATCATCCTAATCCATGTTTCCTCAATATGTAATATTATTTCCATCCACCTAAAAAATTTTTAAATCCAATTTTACCCTTCAGTGAGATTTTAGTAAAGGATATGAAAGGAATCTTTTGTCGTTTTTCGTACGAGGTACTTTTTGACTTTTCTGACAAAAGTACGAAGAATGTTTTTTTTAACTTATACGGCATGAATGGATTTTTAAAACATTATTTCCAAAAATATTCCTTTACAAGTTTTCAAGTTTATTTTTAATCAACTTATTTTAGTTTAAATTTGTATGACATGTTATCAAGGGAAAAGTGTTTTTGAAGTATAAAGGATATTTTCTTCAAGAATGAAGTTCAAGTGTTTTATCAAAATTATTTTCCATCTAAGATAATATAGGGTTCTATTTCTATCCCTATTATTAAATTGATTTTATTATGTTGTGATGCAATTATTTTTATGAATTCCTTTATCTTATATGAATTGTCTTATGAATTCATGTTGTTTATGAATCCCATTTTTTATTACATGGGTTATGCAATGATGTATGATTTATGATTTTGTGGCACACATAAGAATGGTATCATTATGAGATGGGTGGGACCTATATCTCCCTCCAATGCATTGGGTAAAGATTTTATATCTCATGAGATAGACATGGCCGGAATGGTAGGTCATACCGGTTCAGTGAAACAGGACTGAAATGAGGGTGACTCGGTTCAGAAATGGACTTTGTCCACTAAGATAGTATTGGCAATGAGTCTTGAATAATAAGATATGATTCTCTATGATTATGTGTGTATGCCACAATGTTTCATGTTTTATGTTATGATTATTGGGAATTCATTTCACTACTATGATTTATCCCATGTTATGATATTATGATCTCCTTTGCAGGTTAAGATTTCCAAAATGTTATGTTCTTATGAATATGATGTGATTGATTTTTTCTTTTGTTTACCCTTACTGGGAATTTGAGCTCACCCTTTTATGTTTTATTTTCCCCAGGATATAAAGAAAGGTTTTAGGTAATAAAAAAAATGGAAGATCTTTATGGGAGATGTTGAAGATCTTTCACCATGATTAGAAGATTACGTTCCGAGTTTCCAAAGACACTAAACTATTACGTTCTTTGTGTGCGTGTTTTTGTTATGTAATAAGTATTCCGCAAAAATAATGTAATGTCCATGTACGTCAGGCTTTGGGTCTCTACAGTTGGTATCAGAGGAAAGGTTTAGTCAACCTTTGGAAACTAGGATGCGAAAACGTTACTGAGATCTCTAGAGACATTTCTAAGGTATGTCTAGGGATGTCCCTAAGGATAAGTATACGTATAGGATATAGTCCTAGAACTACGGTAACGATCTTAGAATTTAACCTAAGATGTTAGATATTGAAGGTACTCCCCCTTTACTATGTTGTTTTCTCTAGCATGATTTTTGCCTCTCACAAGATTCTTTTTGTGTTTTAGTTAATGGAGGGAACCAGAATGAATTCGGTTAGCATTGAATCCAATGGAAAAATTGGTGACTATGAGTAACAAAATTGTGTAATGCCTAGAGAGAAAGATATTGTGATTATGCCAAATCAGTCATCGCGATATATGATTAACAAGGTGAAATTTAGTGGTATGCCTAATTCATCAAATAAGAGGAAGATAGAATTTTATGTGTGTTCGCATGTTGAGGAGCATAAAGAAAGAGAGATTGAGATTTCTAAAGAAGGGAAGTAGAACCTTGCGGAATACCTCAAATGGAGGGATAGATGTTATTTGTGTGGAGAAAAGGGACATAGAGTGACATACTTTTATGTTGTTCAATGTCTTATTTGTGGAGAACATGGGCATTACCCAACTCAATGCCCTGACCTAAAAAGTTTCTTCTAAATCAAGGAAGGACTTATTCCAGGACAATCATTGAAGTGGATGGACTGAAGTGTTTATGTATTGGTATTCAAGAATAATGTTTTTGAGGTAATTTTATGGTTTATTGGAATATTTATGTATTGGTCTAATGTGGTATTCAAAGTAATTGAGATATTTTTGGAAATAAGATGATATGCGCATAATGAATGGAAAATGAGAAAATGAAATGTTTAACAGTATTCATGAGCTCATGATTGATATAAGGACTAAGTGATATCATGGTTTGAGTATATAGAATTTTTGGATTTTGGTATGTGGAAAGAGTTAACTTTTGACAGAATTCATGTTTTCACTAAGGTTCAATGAGTATTAAAGAGAACACGTGATTAAGGCCTTTGAATGTTTGGAATGTGACCAACAAGACATATCTTATGATATATGGGGATCAACGATGGTATTAAATCTATGGTAATCGTTTTCAATATATTATGAGAGTGGACTATAGTATTATGGATAAGCCTAAAGATTGGAATGGATTATGTTGGACATAAGTTAGTATTGTTTAAGGATAGAAGTTTTTTTCGATATTATTGATGGGATGTTATAGTAATATAATTTTAGAAAAAGGACAACCTGCAGGACGGGCGACAGCCCATCGCGTCGGACAAGGCCGTGGGAATCGAACCCACAACTGAAGTGCGACTGGCCATTATCTCCTACCACTGGCCTACAGGATGTCCCTGTTTAGTAGAAACTAGTTTTATTTTATTAAGCGGTATGATATATGAAGTATAAGTCCATTTTAGGAACCGTATATGATTAATCTCACTAAAGAATGACTTATGTATAATTAATAACTTTTGCTAACCTTTTGTTTGAGACAAATGGAATGACCTGTCATACTAACACTTCACGAATAACAAATTCATCTTCATGTATTTAAGAGATGAAGTGGAAATTGTTCATGGCACGAACAACAGTGAGATTGTTCCAAAATAAAGTAAGTATTTATTCTAATTCAAATACTTCAACTTTAGGGAAACGATCTTGAAAACAAAAAATGTTGTCCTAGTTCTCTTATATCTTATTAATCAGATGGTACCTTAGATCATCACAAATTTATGGATTTGTGATTGTTGGCTTTTCCATAGCCATGTCCTCTACCACTCTCCATCAGAACATGATGGTTAGATTTCTCTTCCATGTCCATATTTTCACCAATGTTCTTCTATGTGGATACCCAGTGATTAGTTAACTTGGGTAACCATTACGTTTTATACTTTAGTTTTTAAAGATATGTTTTGGTATTCCTTTTTACGATGTGGGTTTCTATCAAAGAAACTTTCAAATAGTAAACAATTTATAACCCCGACGAATTTCGAGGGAGAAATTAATTTTAAGGGGGGTAGAATGTAACACGTCGCGATTTTATGAAAAAAATTATTTTAATTTCATTAATGTCTTGTGTTTTAGTCTACACCAAGATTACATTGCGCTATACACAACATTGTATTAGCTTGCAGTATACGCAACACTAGTCTTAGACCGTGTTACACACAATTTTGATAATAGTTATTCGACGCAACATTGAGTATATATATATTATATATATAAATATTAAATGTATAAATGAAATGTGGTTGGATTCTGTTATACGAAACAACGAAGGATTCTTTCACAACACGCAACCCTGACATGGATTGTATTACACGCAATCGCGACCTTCCTCGATAGCTTGTGTTGTACGCAATACCGGGTTTTAATAAACAATGATATATTATAATAATATTGTCATGAACTAGCCGTTATGAATAGTATTAACTAAATTTTGAATTTTATAACATTATTATTTATCTTACACATTTTCTATAACATGGTATAAGAACAAAATAATTTTTTTGGGTAAAATAAGTATTTTTCAAAAAATGCAACTCTGCCGCCTTTTGATGGCGTACCCACATTAAATCTAGTTTTTGACATGTTTATATGTTTAATTTGACAAAATAAAATTCTTATTTTGAATCAGTATGTAAAATTTTACATTAGATAAAGTTTTGATATTTTTCCGATAACTTTCATATTTTAATGAATAGTAAAAACACGGTATATTTTAATTAAAAACAACTTTTTTCATCGTAATATCTTATGTGGTTAAATTATAATATTGAATGGTTTTAATTTATAAATAGAATATATTTTTACCATTTAATATAATGTATGTCATTAGCATTGATTTTACCTTGAATTCGTAGGTTAAATCAATTCAATCTTTTGCAATGTTTTAAACAAAAACCCGTTTTCTTTCGACAACGGGATAAATTTTAATTTAATTTATGCATCTTTTGTGTATTGAATTTGGAAAAATGGATTCCATATTTGGAATCAGTGGGTCAAAATTATGTTAATAAGCTACTTTTTATTTTTGGGCATTATTAATAGTAACTACTGTAAATTTTACTTACCATAGTTAAAGGTAAATCGAGTAATTAAGGGTAAATATAATATTTTAAAATTACCCTAACAAATGTCCAAATCCTATTGGATGACTAAAATACGACCATATCACCTAAGGGTCGGATTATATTCATTTAATTAAATTGTTTCAATGAAAATAATTTATTTATTATTAAAACCAAAGAATGTGACAACATGTCACTTTCTTAAATCTTATAAGTATAATAATTTTAATCTAGTGATAAACTTCATGAAACCTAGAACCTGAATAGCCTCCAGAAAGCTAATACAATTATCTACATCATAGGAATTTATTTTGAATTTTTAGGGATTAAATAATTATCATTTATTATGACACAAAGATGATGCAGTAATTGTATTATTAATGAAATATTAACATAATTGATGTTATAAATGCCCAAATAAATGTAATTTGAGACTTTTTATGACTTACACTAATTTTCTAGGTTAATATGACATGTTATTGTTTATTTAAGTAAGTTTTTTAGAACTTATCATTCTGTTATGAATTTTATAAAAATCATGTACCAAATAGTGTCAAAATTGACACAAAATAGTTTTTTAAAACAAATATTATATTATTAATTGTTATTTTATTCCTAAAAATCTAAGGATCGGCCAAATGACTTAGATAAGATTAAATATATTAATAATAAATAACTTGGAGTTCTTTTGACTTGATATAGTATGTTTATTAACCATATAGTGTAAGAAAACAAAAAGACACGGTAAAAGTTAAATTATTTAACTTAGAGTTAAATATAATTGATAAGGTTAAAATAATAACCTAAACTTGTCTAAATCCTATTGGATGAGAGGATTTCGACCCATACCCACCTTATCCTCGAAATAAATCAATTTGGATCTATTTAAAACCGAACTTGACTTTATAATAAAATAATATTTTTAGTTATTCCAAAGGTGCCCCTCTCCTCCCTTATAAAAGGGCACCTCCTCCCTCTCTTCCTCACACAACTTTGAGCCTTAGAGCTCGGCCAACCCCTAAACTATTATCTTATCCACTTCCCTAGAAACATCCTAGAGGTTCTGGTCTTCCTCAAAGACCAATTTTAGTTCCCTAAGAGGAGGACTCAAAGAGGCGCTTCAAAGAAGAGGTAATTTCCGTTACCGATTCTTTAACCTTTATTTCTTATTCCACTACTTATTATTAGGTTGTTTCATTATGAAGTAATAAAATCAGTATCACTCATATAATTATATGTTATTATAAGTATGAAACAATCTTATTTCACCATCTATCCATCCTACGGAAAACAAAATCACCGCGCGTGCGTACGTACGGAATACCGTCTCCACGCCGTGGTGAAATCTATTTTCCACAAACAAATTACTTGGATTGGTATAATGGTGTAAATAATAAATATATATTATTATTTTAAAGTGATATTGATTCTGAAATAGAATACATACACTCCAATACAGTCCCACGATCATGAGAACGATATCATCGCTCGTGCGTACGTACGGACTACCGTCTCCACGACGCGATGAGATTCATTCTCCGTGTTAACCATTTAAGAATGATTATAAAGTATATATAATAAATAATAATGAAATATATGACATTATAATGCTACTGGATTTATGTGTGTATATATATGTATGTCATCTACTTAATTCCACTCAATTCAATAAGGAAACGAAAACAGCGTTCATGCGTACGTACGGCCTACCGTCTCCATGAACGCTGTATTTCATTTCATTTATCGATCCATTATATATATGTATATTCTGAATATATATTATATATAAATCATGTATTATATTCTATAATTAATTAATAATAATATAAGTAATCATATGAATAATTACAAGTTAAAACATGAATGACAAATGAGACGATTTTACCCAAAACGCTACTTTAACAGGAATTTACAAAAGAACAGGTTATATAAAGTCATAAGTGAACCATATATGATATAATAACAATGAATATGATTCTATAATAAGTCAATGACATTATTTATATCATTATACAGGAGTTTCGGACACTTACGAAGCAAATCGGACCTAAGGTAAGGGAAAATATCACAATCTCATTTTTATCCGAGATTGTTTATACTTTGGTATTTACTGGGGTGTATTTTATCATCCTAATCCATGTTTCCTCAATATGTAATATTATTTCCATCCACCTACAATTTTTTAAATCCAATTTTAACCTTTAGTGAGTTTTTAGTAAAGTATATGAAAGGAACCTTTTGTCGTTTTTCGTACGAGGTACATTTTGACTTTTCTGACAAAAGTACGAAAAATGTTTTTTTTAACTTATATGGCATGAATGGATTTTTAAAACATTATTTCCAAAAATATTCTTTTAAAAGTTTTCAAGTTTATTTTTAATCAACTTCTTTTAGTTTAAAATTGTATGACATGTTAAGAAAGGAAAAGTGTTTTTGAAGTAGAAAGGATATTTTCCTCAAGAATGAAGTTCAAGTGGTTTATCAAAATTATTTTCCATCTAAGATAATATAGGGTTCTATCTGTATCCCTATTATTACATTGATTTTATTATGTTGTGATGGAATTATTTTTATGAATTCCTTTATCTTATATGAATTGTCTTATGAATTCATGTTGTTTAAGAATCCCATTTTTTATTTCATGAGTTATGAAATGATGTATGATTTATGATTTTGTGGAACACATAAGAATGGTATCATTATGAGATGGGTGGGACCTATATCTCCCTCCAATGCATTGGGTAAAGATTTTATATCTCATGAGATAGACATGGCCGGAATGGTAGGTCATACCGGTTCAGTGAAACAGGACTGAAATGAGGGTGACTCGGTTTAGAAATGGACTTTGTCCACTAAGAATGTTTTGGTAATGAGACTTGACTAATAAGATATGATTCTCTAGGATTATGTGTGTTTGACACAAAGTTTCATGTTTTAAGTTATGATTATTGGGTATTCATTTCACTACTATGATTTATCCCATGTTATGATATTATGATCTCTTATGCAGGTTAAGATTTCCAAAATGTTATGTTCTTATGAATATGATGTGATTGATTTTTTATTTTATTTACCCTTACTGAGAATTTGATCTCACCCTTTTATGTTTTATTTTCCCCAGGATATAAAGAAAGGTTTTAGGTAAGAAAAAAAGGGAAGATCTTTATGGGGGATATTGAAGATCTTTCACCATGATTAGAAGATTACATTCTTAGTTTCCAAAGACACTAAACTATTACGGTCCTTGTGTGCGTGTTTTTGTTATGTAATAATTATTCCGCAAAAGTAATGTAATGTCCATGTACGTCAGGCTTCGCGTCTCTACAGAAATTATAAAGATACATTTTGATTTCTCATTGGAAAAATATTTTATGAGAGAAATCAACCAGAGGAATATGTAGATCACATACTCCTTTGAAGTCCACTAAGCATGATGTCTTCATATCCTCTTGTGTCTAGATTGTCTTCTTAAGGATGGTCATCATTTTGAGGTCGATAGTTCATGTTGATGTTATACTCAGTTTTCAATGCAAGTTGGTGACTCTTCCATACCATAGAGGTAAATCTTGGATCTCGATTGGATTCAATAGATAGTTATAAAACATTAAGTCTCTCTACTACTATGATTTATATACTTGTATTTTGATCCAATGATAAATCATGTAGAATCGCGATGAAGTTTGCAGTATTCATATGATGATCTCTCACAACCCAAATAGCATTGTATTATCTATATGTCTTAGGATGTCCAATGAAAAATTCCTTGTTTTGTCCCATTTCAATGTTGGTATGAGTAATGGTTGCATTATCTATTTATATTTTTTCCTTTCTGCCTTCACATGATGAAATACAAGTTATCATGATGTATATTCAATGATCTACTTCTTCTTATTGTCCCAAAAAAACTATTCTCTGAGATCTCGTTACATATTTTTTCTTCCAGGATAGATAGATAAGTTGGATTTTTGTTGTAGAGACCCGAAGCCTGACGTACATGGACATTACATTACATTTACCTAATACATAGTACAAAACAAAAAAAACACACACACAAGGATCGTAATAGTTTAGTGTCTTTGGAAACTCGGAACATAATCTTCTAATCGTGGTGAAAGATCTTCAATATCTCCCATAAAGATCTTCCCCTTTTTTACCTAAAACCATTCTTTATATCCTGGGGAAAAGAATACATAAAAGGGTGAGCTCAAATGCTCAGTAAGGGTAAACAAAAGAAAAATCAGTCACATCATATTCATAAGAACATAACTTTTGGAAATCTTAACCTGCAAAAGAGAGCATAATTTCATAACATGGGATAAATCATAGTAGTGAAATGAAATCCCAATAATCATAACATAAAACATGAAACTTTTTGGCATACACACATAATCATAGAGAATAATTTCTTGTTAGTCAAGACTCATTGACAAGACTATCTTAGTGGACAAAGTCCCTTTCTGAACCGAGTCACCCTCGTTTCAGTCCTGTTTCACTGAACCGATATAACCTACCGTTCCAGCCATGTCTATCTCATGAGATATAAAATCATTACCCAATGCATTGGAGGGAGATATAGGTCCCACCCATCTCATAATGATACCATTCTTATGTGTGCCACAAAATCATAAATCATACATCATTACATAACCCATGTAATAAAAATGGGAATCTTAAACATCATGACATCATAAAACAATTCATATACAATAAAGGAATTCATAAAAATAATTCCATCACAACATAATCAAATCAATGTAATAATAGGGATAAAAACACAACCCTTTATTACCTTAGATGGAAAATAATTTTGATAAAACACTTGAACTTCATTCTTGAGGAAAATATCCTTTCTACCTCAAAAAATATTATCCTTTCTTAACATGTCATACAACTTTAAACTAAAAGAAGTTGATTAAAAATAGACTTAAAAACTTTTAAAGGAAGATTCTTGGAAATAATGTTTAAAAAATCCATTCATGCTATATAAGTTAAATAAAACATTCTTCGTACTTTTGTCGGAAAAGTCAAAAAGTACCTCGTACGAAAAACGACAAAAGATTCCTTTCATATATTTTACAAAAAGCTTACTGACGGGTAAAATTTGATATAGACTATTGTAGAAGGATGGAAATAATATTACATATTGAGGGAACATGGATGTGGATGATAAAATATACCCCAGTAATTACCAAAGTAAAAACAATCTCGGATAAAAGTGAGATTGTGATATTTCCCTTACCTTAGGTCCGACTTGCTTTGTAAGTGTCTGAAACTCCTGTATAATGATTTAAATAATGTTATTGACTTATTCCAGAATCAAATTCATTGTTATGATATCATATATGGTTCACTTATGACTTTATATTACCCGTTCTTTTGTAAATTCCATGTTAAGTAGCGTTTTGGGTAAAATTGTTTCATTTGTCCTCCGTGTTTTGACTTGTAATTATTCATATGATTACTTAGATCATGATTACTTAATAACAGAATATAAAACATGATTTATATATATATATATATTCAGAATATACAAATATATAATAAATCAGTAAATGGAAAGAAGTACACCATTCATAGAGACGGTAGGCCGTACGTACGCATGAACGCAGTTTTCATTTCCTTGTTGAGTTGAACGGAATTAAGTAGATGACATACATATATATACACATAAATCCAGTATCATTATTATGTCATATATTTCATTATTACTTATTATATATACTTTATAATCATTCATGAATGGTTAAAGTGGACAATGAATCTCATCGCGTCGTGGAGACGGTAGTCCGTACGTATGCACGAGCGATGATATCGTTCTCATGATCGTGGGACTGTATTGGAGTGTAGGTATACTATTTCAGAATCAATATCACTTTAAAATAATAATATATAGTTATTATTTACACCATTATAACCATCCAAGTAAGGTGGTGGTGGAAAATAGATTTCACCACGGCGTGGAGACGGTATTCCGTACGTACGCACGCGCGGTGATTTCATTTTTCGTAGGATGGATAGATGGTGAAATAGGATTGTTTCATACATATAATAACATATCAGTATATGAGTGATACTGATGTTATTACTTCATAATGAAACAACCTAAGAAGAAGAAGTGGAAGAAAAAAATAAAGGTGAAAGAATCGGTAACGGAAATTACCTCTTCTTTGAAGCGCCTCTTTGAGACCTCCTCTTAGGGCACTAAAATTGGTCTTTGAGGAATACCAGAACCTCTAGGATGTTTCTAGGAAAGTGTAGAAGAGAATTTGGCAGGGTTTGTCCGAGCATGAAGGCTCAATGTTGTGTGAGGAAGAGGGGGAGGAGGTGTCCTTTTATAAGGGAGGAGAGGGGCATCTTAAGAAAATCTGAAAATATTATTTTATATTAAGGTCAAATTCGGTTTATAATGGTTCAAAATGGTCTTATTTAGAAGCTAAAGTGGGGATGGGTCGCAAGCCTCTCATCCAATAGGATTTATACAAGTTTAGGTTATTATTTTAACCTTATCAATTAGATTTAACTCTAAGTAAAATAATTTAACTTTTACCGTGTCTTTTTTTTCTTCTTACACTATATGGTTAATAAACTTACTATATGAAGCCAAACGAACCCCAAGTAGTTTATTATTAATATATATATCCTTATCTAAGTCATTTTTCCAAACCTTAGATTTTTAGGAATTAAATAACAATTAATAATATAATATTTGTTTTAAAAACTAATTTCTGTCAATTTTGACACTATTTGGTAAATGATTTTTATGAAATTTCTATCAGAATGATAAGTTCGAACCAAGCCACTTAAATCAACAATAACATGTCATATTAACCTATAAAATTAGTGTAAGTCATAAAAAGTCTCAAATTACATTTATTTGGGCATTTATAACATCAATTATGTCAATATTTCATTAATAAGACAATTATTGCATCATCTATGTGTCATAATAAATGATAATTATTTAATCCTTAAAAATTATAAATAAATTCCTATGATGTAGATAATTGTATTACCTTTATTCAGACAATTCATGTTCGAAGTTTCATGAAGTTTATCACTAGATTAATATTATTATACATATAAGATTTAAGAAAGTGACATGTTGTCACATTCTTTGGTTTTAATAATAATTAAATTATTTTCATTGAAAAAATTTAATTAAATGAATATAATCCGCCCCTTAGGTGATATGGGTCGACTTTTAGTCATCCAATAGGATTTTTACATTTTTTAAGGTAATTTTAAAATATTATATAAACCCTTAATTACCCGATTTACCTTTAACTATGGTAAATAAAATTTACCGTAGTTACTATTCATATTTCCCAAAAATAAAAAGTATCCTATTAACATAATTTGGACCCACTGATTCAAAATATGGAATCCATTTTTTAAAATTCAATACACAGAAGATGCAGAAATTAAATTAAAATTAATCATGTTGTCGAATAAAAACGGGTTTTTGTTTAAAACATTGAAAAAGATTGAATTGATTTAATCTAAGAATAAAGGTAAAATCAATGCTAATGACATACATTATATTAAATGGTAAAAATATATTCTATTTATACTTTAAAACCATTCAATATTATAATTTAACCACATAAGATATTACGATGAAAAAAGTTGTTTTTAAATAAAATATAGCGTGTTTTTACTATTCATTAAAATATGAAAGTTATCGGAAAAATATCAAAACATTATCTAATGTAAATTTTTACATCATGATTCAAAAGAAGAGTTTTATTTTTTCAAATTGAACATATAAACATGTCAAAAACTAGATTTAAAGTGGGTGCGCCATCAAAAGGCGGCAAAACTGCATTTTTTTAAAAATACTTATTTTACTCGAAAAATTTATTTTGTTCTTATACCATGTTCTAGAAAATGTGTAAGATGAATAATAATGTTATAAAATTAAAATTTTAGTTAATACTATTCATAACAGCTAGTTCATGACAATATTATAATAATATACCATTGTTTATTAAAACCCGGTATTGCGTACAACACACGCTATCGAGGAAGGTCATGATTGCGTGTAATGCAAGCCATGTCAGGGTTGCGTGTTGTGAAGGAATCCTTCGTTGTTTCATATAACATAATCCAACCATATTTCATTTATACATTTAATATATATATATATATACTCAATGTTGCGTAGAATAACTATTATCAAAATTTTGTGTAACACGGTCCAAGAATAGTTTTGCGTATACTGCAGGCTAATACGGTGTTGCGTATAACACAAGGTAATCTTGGTGTAGAATACAACACAAGACATTAATGAAATTAAACTAATATTTTTCATAAAATCTCGGGGTGTTACATTCTACCCCCCTTAAAATGAATTTCGTCCTCGAAATTCGTCGGGGTTATAAATGGTTTACTATTTGAAAGTTTCTTTGATAGAACCCACATCGTAAAAAGAAATACCAAAACTTATCTTTAAAAACTAAAGTATAAAACGTAATGGTTACCAAAGTTAACTAATCACTGGGTATCCACATAGGAGAACATAGGTGAAAATACGGACATGGAAGAAAAATCTAACCGTCATGTTCTGATGGAGAGTGGTAGAGGACATGGATATGAAAAAGCCAACAATCACAAAGCCATAAATTTGTGATGATCTAGGGTACCATCTGATTCATCGGATATAAGATCACTAGGACAACATTTTTTTTTCAATATCATTTCCCTAAAGTTGAAAATTTTGAATTAGAAGAAATACTTACTTGATTTTGGTACAATCTCACTGTTGTTCCTACATTGAACAGTTTCCACTTCATCTCATAAATAAATGAAGTGTTAAAAGATCATGTGATAGAATGATGGGACATTCCAACTGTTTCAAACAAAAGGTTAGAAATAGTTTTCAAATATTCATAATTCCGTATTTTGTGAGGTTAATCGTATAAGATTCCAAAAATGAAATTATACTTCATATATCATACCTCTTAATAAAATAAAACTAGTTTCTACTAACCAGGGACTTCCTGTAGGTCAGTGGTAGGCGATAAAGGCCAGTCGCACTTCGGTTGTGGGTTCGATTCCCCACAGCCTTTTCTGACGCGATGGGTTGTCGCCCGTCCTGCAGGTTGTCCTTTTTCTAAAACTACATTAATATAACATCACATGAATAATATATAAAAAAAAGTTCTATCTTTGAACAATACTAACTTATGGTCAACATAATCCATTCCAATCTTTAGGCTTATCCATAATACTGCAGTCCACTCTCAGAGATTTAATACCATCGTTGATCCCCATATATCATAAGATATATCTTGTTGGTCACATTCCAAACAATCAAAGGCCTTAATCTTATACTCTCTTGAATGACCATTAAACCTTATTGAAAACATGAATGCTGTTAAAAGTTAACTCTTTCCACATACCAAAATCCTCAAAATTCTATATACTCAAACCATGATATCACATAGTCCTTATATCAATCATGAGCTCATGAATACTGTCAAACATTTCCTTTTCTCCTTATCCCTTCATTATGCGCATATCATCTACTTTCCAAAATATTTGAATCACTTTTCATGGTTACCGGTACCGTAAAATTATTGAAAACCACAATAGACCAATACATAAATATTTCAATACACCATAAAAGTACCTCACCAACATTATTCTTTAATACCAATACATAAACACTTCAGTCCATCCACTTCAATGATTGTCCTGGAATAAGTCCTTCCTTGATTTAGAAGTAACTTTTTAGGTCAGGGCATTGGATTGGGTAATGCCCATGTTATCCGCAAATAAGACATTGAACTCCATAATAGTCTGTCACTCTATGACCCTTTTCTCCACACAGATAACATTGGTCCCTCCATTTGAGGTATTCCTCAAGGTTCTTTTTCCCTTCTTTAGAAATCTCAATCTTCCTTTATTTATGCTCCTCAACATGCAAACATGAATAATAGTTTATCTTCCTCTTCTTTGATGAATTAGAAATACCACTAAATTTCACCTTGTTAATCATATATCGTGATGACTAATTCGGAATAATCACAATATCATTCTCTCTAGGAATTACACAATTTTGTTTCTCATAGTCCCCAATTTGTCCGTTGGATTCAATGTTAACCGAATTCCTTCTGGTTCCCTCCATTAACTAAAACACAAAAAGAATCTTGTGAGAGGCAAAAATAATGCTAGATAAAACAACATAGTAAAGGGGGAGTAACCTCAATATCGAACATCTTAGGTTAAATTCTAAGATAGTTACCGTAGTTCTAGGACTATATCCTATACGTATACTAATCCTTAGGGACATCCCTAGACATACCTTAGAAATATATCTAGGGATTTCACTAACGTTCTCACATCCAAGTTTCCAAAGGTTGACTAAACCTTTCCTCTGATACCAACTGTAGAGACCTGAATCCTGACGTACATGGACATTACATTACATTTGCGGAATACTTAGTACATAACAAAAAACACACACACACAAGGATCGTAATAGTTTAGTGTCTTTGGAAACTCGGAACGTAATCTTTTAATCGTGGTGAAAGATCTTCAATATCTCCCATAAATATCTTCCCCTTTTTTTACCTAAAAACTTTCATTATATCCTGGGGAAAAGAAAACATAAAAGGGTGATCTCAAATGCTCAGTAAGGATAAAAAAAATAAAAATCAATCACATCATATTCATAAGAACATAACTTTTGGAAATATTAACCTGCAAAAGAGAGCATAATTTCATAACATGGGATAAATCATAGTAGTGAAATGAAATCCCAATAATCATAACTTAAAACATTAAACATTGTGGCATACACACATAATCATTGAGAATCATTTCTTGTTAGTCAAGACTCATTTCCATGACTATTTTAGTGGACAAAGTCCCTTTCTGAATCGAGTCACCCTCGTTTCAGTCCCGTTTCACTGAACCGGTATAACCTACCGTTCCAGCCATGTCTATCTCATGCGATATAAAATCTTTACCTAATGCATTGGAGGGAGATATAGGTCCCACCCATCACATAATGATACCATTCTTATGTGTGCCACAAAATCATAAATCATACATCATTACATAACCCATGTAATAAAAATGGGAATCTTAAACATCATAACATCATAAAACAATTCATATAAAATAAAGGAATTCATAAAAATATTTCCACCACAACATAATCAAATCAATGTAATGATAGGGATAAAAACAGAACCCTTTATTACTTTAGATGGAAAATAATTTTGATAAAACACTTGAACTTCATTCTTGAGGAAAATATCCATTCTACTTCAAAACAATGTTCCTTTCATAACATGTCATACAACTTTAAACTAAAAGACGTTGATTAAAAATAAACTTGAAAACTTTTAAAGGAAGATTCTTGTAAATAATTTTTTAAAAATCCATTCATTCCATATAAGTTAAATAAAACATTCTTCGTACTTTTGTCGGAAAAGTCAAAAAGTACCTCGTACGAAAAACGACAAAAGATTCCTTTCATATCTTTTAAAAAAAACATAATGAAGGGTAAAATTGGATATAGAATATTGTATAAGTATGGAAATAATATTACATATTGAGGGAACATGGATGTGTATGATAAAATACACCCCAGTAATTACCAAAGTAAAAACAATCTCGGATAAAAGTGAGATTGTGATATTTCCCTTACCTTAGGTCCGACTTACTTTGTAAGTATCCGAACCTCCTGTATAATGATTTAAATAATGTTATTGACTTATTCCAGAATCATATTCATTGTTATGATATCATATATGGTTCACTTATGACTTTATATTACCTGTTCTTTTGTAAATTCCATGTTAAAGAGCGTTTTAGGTAAAATTGTTTCATTTGTCGTCCGTGTTTTGACTTGTAATTATTCATATGATTGCTTAGATCATGATTACTTAATTCCAGAATATAAAACATGATATATATATATATATATATTCAGAATATACATATATATAATAAATCAGTAAATGGAAAGAAATACACCGTTCATGGAGACGGTAGGTCGTACGTACGCATGAACGCTGTTTTCGTTTCCTTATTGAGTTGAACGGAATTAAGTAGATGACATACATATATATACACATAAATCCAGTATCATTATTATTTCATATATTTCATTATTACTTATTATATATACTTTATAATCATTCATGAATGGTTAAAGTAGAGAATGAATCTCATCGCGTCGTGGAGACGGTAGTCCGTACGTACGCACTAGCGATGATATCGTTCTCATGATCGTGGGACTATATTGGAGTGTATGTATACTATTTCAGAATCAATATCACTCAAAAATAAAAATATATTGTTTTTATTTACACCATTCTACCCATCCAAGTAAGGTGGTGGAGGAAAATAGATTTCACCACGGCGTGGATACGGTATTCCGTACGTACGCACGCGCGGTGATTTCGTTTTCCGTAGGATGGATAGATGGTGAAATAGGATTGTTTCATACTTATAATAACATATCATTATATGAGTGATACTGATGTTATTACTTAATAATGAAACAACCTAGTAAGAAGAAGTGGAAGAATAAATAAAGGTGAAAGAATCGGTAAAGGAAATTACCTCTTCTTTGAAGCGCCTCTTTGAGACCTCCTCTTAAGGCACTGAAATTGGTCTCTAAGGAAGACCTGAACCTCTAGGATGTTGCTAGGGTAGTGGAGAAGATAATTTGGCAGGGTTTGGACGAGCATGAAGGCTCAATTTTGTGTGAGGAAGAGGGGGAGGAGGTGTCCTTTTATAAGGGAGGAGAGGGGAATCTTAGGAAAATCTCAAAATATTATTTTATATTAATGTAAAATTCGGTTTATAATGGTTAAAAATGGTCTTATTTCGAAGCTAAAGTGGGGATGGGTCGAAATAATCTCATCCAATAAGATTTATACAAGTTTAGGTTATTATTTTAACCTTATCAATTCGATTTAACTCTAAGTTAAATAATTTAACTTTTACTGTGTCTTTTTGTTTTCTTACACTATATGGTTAATAAACATACTATATGAAGCCAAACGAACCCCAAGTTGTTTATTATTAATATATATATCCTTATCTAAGTCATTTTGCCAATACTTAGATTTTTAGGAATTAAATAACAATTAATAATATAATATTTGTTTTAAAAACTAATTTATGTCAATTTTGACACTATTAGGTACATGATTTTTATGAAAATTATAACAGAATGATAGGTTCTAAAAAAGTTACTTAAATCAACAATAAAATGTCATATTAACCTATAAAATTATTGTAAGTCATAAAAAGTCTCAAATTACATTTATTTGGGCATTTATAACATCAATTATGTCAATATTTCATTAATAAGACAATTACTGCATCATCTATGTGTCATAATAAATGAATATTATTTAATCCCTAAAAATTCTAAATAAATTCCTAAGATTTAGATAATTGTATTAGCTTTCTGTAGACTATTCATGTTCGAAGTTTCATGAAGTTTATCACTAGATTAAAATTATTATACTTATAAGATTTAAGAAAGTGACATGTTGTCACATTCTTTGGTTTTAATAATAATTAAATTATTTTCATTGAAAAAATTTAATTAAATGAATCTAACCCTCCCCTTAGGTGATATGGGTCGACTTTTAGTCATCAAATAAGATTTTGACATTTGTTAAGGTAATTTTAAAATATTATATTTACCCTTAATTACCCGATTTACCTTTAACTATGGTAAATAAAATTTACCGTAGTTACTATTCATAATTCCCAAAAATAAAAAGTAGCCTATTAACATAATTTGGACCCACTGATTCCAAATATGGAATCCATTTTTTAAAATTCAATACACAGAAGTTGCAGAAATTAAATTAAAATTAATCCCCTTGTCGAATAAAAACGGGTTTTTGTTTAAAACATTGTAAAAGATTGAATTGATTTATCCTATGAATTCATGGTAAAATCAATGCAAATTACATAAATTATATTAAATGGTAAAAATATATTCTATTTATACTTTAAAACCATTAAATATTATAATTTAACCACATAAGATATTACGATGAAAAAAGTTGTTTTTAATTAAAATATAGCGTGTTTTTACTATTCATTAAAATATGAAAGTTATCGGAAAAATATCAAAACTTTATCTAATGTAAATTTTTACATCCTGATTCAAAAGAAGAATTTTATTTTGTCAAATTGAACATATAAACATGTCAAAAACTATATTTAAAGTGGGTGCGCCATCAAAAGGCGGCAAAACTGCATTTTTTTAAAAATACTTATTTTACCCGAAAAATTTATTTTGTTCTTATACCATGTTCTAGAAAATATGTAAGATGAATAATAATGTTATAAAATTAAAAATTTAGTTAATACTATTCATAAAGGCTAGTTCATGACATTATTATAATAATATATCATTGTTTATTAAAACCCGGTATTGCGTACAACACACGCTATCGAGGAAGGTCGCGATTGCGTGTAATGCAAGCCATGTCCGGGTTGCATGTTGTGAAAGAATCCTTCGTTGTTTCGTATAACAGAATCCAACCATATTTCATTTATACATTTTAATATATATATATATACTCAATGTTGCGTAGAATAACTATTATCAAAATTGTCTGTAACACGGTCCAAGAATAGTGTTGCGTATACTGCAAGCTAATACAGTGTTGTGTATAGCGCAAGGTAATCTTTGTGTAGAATAAAACACAAGACATTAATGAAATTGAAATAATATTTTTCATAAAATCTCGGGGTGTTACATATGTGATTCATCCAACTGATTATTCTTTAACTCTCGATTTGATGGTGCACATTGTCTGACCAAACTTTTACAACACCTTCTTCCTTAACCTTAAAATCTAGGATTTCCCATTATAGTTTCCACATAATTCTGAATTCCCATATCATCTCTTAGAGAAGACATTAACCACACCACAAGAGATGGTTGGGAAATCATTTGTGAAATAATTGATGATGTTCCTTCCTTTCGGATTCCAATTTTGATCCAATTTAAGTCTAAGAAGATACAATTCTTCTCAATTATCACCAACTAAAGAGTTTTTTTGGATCCTATCTACTTATAAAATCTACCACATTATTCATGTTTCTAAGATGGTAGGGTATTTATCTATCATTATATTTTATCAACTCTAACTATCATTATTGGAGCATATTCAACTCTTTTTGGGTGAATATATACATGGAGATTTCATGATACATATACATTTTACACTTCTCCCCAAAGAGGTAATGTCACCAATTTTTTAATGTTAATATCACTACAGCCAACACTATTTCATGTGTTGTATATTTATGATCACGAACCATCAACTTATTTGAAGCATAGATAATAACTTTGTAATTTTCCATGAACACATAGCGAAAGACTTTTTTAAAAGAATCACAGAATACCATAAAAATAACTACACGTATGGGTACATTGAGAACGTGTTTAGAAATAATCCTCTATTTCAACTCCTTTAATCTCACTTTATATACATCATTCTTTGAAATCCAGAGTCTCTTTCAAGTTATAATGGTTAGAAGGGTACAAAATCATGAGAAATTTCTCAAAAATCAAAGATAATCCAATGATAATCCAAGGAAAATAAAAATATCTATCACAGATGTTGGCCTTGGAAATCCATGAATTTCATATGTCCTCAAAGGGTCCATAGAAATCTCATTTCCTCTGATTGTATTCCCAAAAAAAGAGATGACATTCTATCAAAAATCATATTTTCTATAGATGGCATAAAGCTTTTCATTTTTTAATGTCATTAGCACTATAATTAAAGGCTCCTAATTCTTTTTTCTTAATATTGTTTTATATTAGAATATCATCATGAAATATGGAAAAAAATTCAAGGTAAATTCAAAACACTATACTCATCATGTCCATGAATATTATTAGAGCATTATTGAGTATTAAATGTGTTAATATGAATTTATAGTGCTCATACCCTGTATGAAAAGTAGTCTTGGGGACATCATTGTCCTTCACCCTAACATGGTAATATGAAGGGAAAAGATCCACGATAGGGAAAATTTTACCACGTATTAGATCAAATGAGTCATCAATTTGTGGTAGATGATACTTGTTCTTTATAGTGATCTTGATGGCCCATATTTATTCTTAATGAAGACTACCAGTGTACCCAAGGTGATGCACTTGAGCCTATAGAACCATTATCAATATTCTATTATAGTTTTTTTCATGTCTTAATGTTCAACAATAGTCATTATTTTTAGAGTATTGGAAAATGGTGGCACCCCATGCATAAGATCGATGGAATATTTGAACTCTCAACTAAGAGAATGACCTGGAAATTTCTATAGAAACACATCTTCATATACTCTCAAAATGATAATTTATTCAAGGATGATTCTCTCCTCCAACATAGTAATTTTATCTAGATACAGTTTATCATAGGTAAATAATATCCATTATTGAGATGATGAGGCTAATAAGATTCATCCACCTCCATGAATTTGTTCAGAATTTGTGGACGATTCTCAATATAGAGGGTGATTTTATTATCATGGTAATTTATGTTGGATCCATGAAGGGAAAGTTATCCAATCTTATAATTGCATAAAATTCCACCAATGTGAGTATGAATTAGTTCGTTGGGATGTTCATCCAACAAATATTGAAAATAGATAAATTGTATAATTAGGATGCAATACTTTCCCAATTTTCTATTTTCACTGATATTTCCACATTGAAACATTGTGATGGTGATTGAATAATTTTACTAAACTTTTGTGATATTAAATAATGTGTAGAAATATATACAATTTGTATGTTCACTATTATTGACTGAATAACTAGTGTACCTATCACCACATCATTTTTCAGATTATCTTTGGTAGCTGTGATGAAAAAATATCACACATGATAGCTTGGAGGTTATTAGGGACTTCATAAAAACCATTTCATAGTGCATTGGATTAAAAATTTCCCTGTTTCCTAGATGTTTTACCAATAAATAATGTGATGTTGGTTTCCTTTACATTTCCTTTCCTCGGTTTTAGTATTAGGTTTTTCTTGACGGTAATTTCTAGGTTGGTGTACTTCCTTCCCTAACCTAAATAATTTCCTCAAAACCATCATGAGATTTCTAGGGTTCTTCATTACAGAGATTTTTTATGTAGGATGTTGAAATTTATTTCCATTGGATCTCTCTATTAGATTTCCCAAATATGACTCCACTTTCTGATTTATATCCCTGTGATACACCAGTGATTCATAGACCTACATTTTGACATTGAGGGAACATCAGGACAATTTTCTTATATACTAATTTTAAGGTTCTATAGGTATTTCTATAGGTTTGGTATTATCAAAATAAATATGCGCTAAACCATGCATTTAGGGGTAATGATAAATATAGAGGCATATCGTGCCAGCCTTTGGTAGATTTTCTCATACGCCCCAATTGATTTGACATATTGTTTTATGAAGGAATAGAAATCTCTTTTAATCATTATTTAGAGGGATTGAGTAAACTATTTTTCAAAAACCAATTTCCAAAAATCCTTCCATCCCATCACCTCAATCTCTTCCATATGCTTCGTATTTTTTTATCAACGTCTACCATTGATCAACTTCAACATCCATATGATAAGAAACTAGAAGAACCTTTGATGGTTTTGAGCATTGAAGGATTTTGAAGATCTTCTCAACAGTGTTTATCCATTGATCAGATATTGAGGGGTATAATGATCAATTTAATATATGAGGCATTTTCATCTAGAATCTCTCGATTGTGACATGTTGTTTATTTTGGGGGGTGTACATTACTCTTGATCCATGTTTTTTTTGAAAACATTAATTTACTTAGAGTATCATAACAAAGTTTTTGATTCTATCTCCCATCGGAATGAGAATCTATTTAGGGAAGTCATTACATTGATATTCACATCAGTAGTTATCCATATTCCTCCAATTACCGACCATTTTTCAGAATAAAAGGAAAATTTTGGGTATGTATTAAACTATTAAACACATAAATGCAAATGCAATGAAATTAAATGGATAAGTTGTAAATAAAAATTCTTAACTTAACTTATAAATTTATAGCCTTCATTCTTTGTTATCCATGTTATATTTCGTAAAGTATCTACCTATAGTATTTTTTATTCCTCCAATAATTGTTCTTACAAATCTTTTGAATTTAAAAAATCATATCCCTTAGATGTGTCAAAACAGGAGTGCAGCATGGCCCGTTATAGTGCAATAGTTCACATTTGAGTCTATCTCAAAGTGGTGTTTTACAGTTTTACCCATAGATACATCTTTTCCTGATCCACATTCACTTGATCATACCCATACAAAGATTTATTTTCTTGACAAACAATATAATCTTTATTCACCAAAATTGAAGGACATTTTTCTTGTACATAGTCTTATCCCTATGGCTATCAGAACTGTTTTTTAATCCTAATCCCAAAAATAACTAAACATTGCATTTATACCAACCTTAACAAACTTTTTTGTTTATTAAATTCATTGATGTTTTAATTATTTAAAATTGCACATAATATAATATGAATGATCGAGATGTTTTCTGAATTTGTGAATTAGGCACATTACATTAAAACTATAAACAAGAAAAACCACATCATTATCGAAATCATCCGCAACAATATAGAACTTAAAACTACATGTGATATCTGGGGTTAAATATATAAGAAAGGGGTAAGATATAATGAAATGTGAGGGAGTAAACATTACATAACATTATGATAAAAATACATGTTATTTGGAATTCATGATGCAATGCGTGGAAATTAGAAATATTTATTTACCTAACAACTACTGTAGATGCGGCGAGTAGGGTCGAACAACAGAGAGAATGTGAGTAGACACTAGAAATGTCCTTTTGGAGGAATGTTCAAGCATATGAGCTTTAATTGTGGGATTAACAACTAATTTCTAAAAAATAATCACTATTTTAATAATGACTATTTAAATTAACTAAAACTATCTAAGTGAACTAAGATATGAATGAAACTGGAAGAGATGGAAGTTTCAGAGTCGTGACATCCGTTCAGGTGCATGTATTATAAATTATTTAATTACCACATTTGAATATTTATTTATTCAATTATCACTGATTCCAAATTTAATCAAAATACTATCTGGTATCATTCTCTGATGTTAGACAATAATCGAATGTTTACACAAATTATCAATCATTTTGTTCTCTGTCCTGATGACTAATTTTCACGTCATTATAGCACTGAATCACATGGATAAATACGATGACCCGTTTCTCACAAAGTCGATGTTTCTACCTATGTCAGGTTCGCTCACATGAGATCACTTATTCAGTATCACTCACACATGTTTGAATATCCACACACACAAAATATTAATTTTTCAATTAATATATTTATTTATTCATAATTCCCTTACACGATTGATCGAATTCTGGATAAATAAATTCTTTGATGTAACTCCCATTAGTGATTACTTATTAGGTATCACATGAACAGGTACCAAAGCATATGCGCAGAGCCCAAATGACAATTAATTTCAATGCAGATATAATTAATTAAATAAACATCCAATTAAAATTAATTTAAAATGCAATCCAACATAGGAATAAATTAAATACATGCATTCACCATCACTTTTATCACAACTCCGACACCAATGAATTACCCCTCCATCACGACAAGAACACGACACATAAAATAATAAATAGATATCATTGTGCTCATGTTGTCATAGTTGTTACTGCATGCTGCATTTGACGATTGTAAAATAATAACCATTGTCTTGCTGACGCCACACTCGAATCAAACCACCACGCCGCTGAAAATATGCTCTAATCCGTGCTTTCTCTCACCATGTGACATCAATATCCATAATTCCAAGAGAACCACCATGAACGTCCATGATGTGTCTGAACCTCCGCTACGCTCCTGATGATGTTTTTCCACTGGTTCTTTCTGATGAGGGCTACTCGCTGTGGTTGGTGTGCTGATCAGCGAAGCGTTCGTCGCTGCTTGTGGCCTATTGCATGTTGAAATGGCCGAGAAGTGAAGGGAAAAAGTGTAGCGGCGGGTGTTGGATGAGCAGAGCGGGGTGCCGGGGAATACGAGGGGTCGTGGGGAGATGGGGTGCAGAGGGGGTCCAGCGGGTTAAGGGTGATAAAAGGGGAGAGGCATGGGGTTGAGCGGGTAGGCGGGATGTGGGGGGGAGAGGCACTGGAATAGGGTGGCGGCGTGTTTGTGGGGATGAGAGAGATTGGAGAGAGGGATTCAAAAATTTGTTTGTCGTGGGTTGAGTGGGATAGAAAAAGGGGGTTGTATGGGGATAATTGGAAAGATGGAGTGGTATTAGAGAGAGGGGGAGGTTGGCGAGGGAATGGGGAAAAGTGGAGCGAGTCAAAAGAGGGGATGGGGTTATTGGAGAGAGAAAAAAAATTAAAATCGAAAAGTAAAATCAATGTTAAAACTACATTTCAAACTCAAATAAAAAACAATTATCTAAATATTTAATGTTAGAAAATAATAATAATAATAATATATTAATGCACATGTATTTAAATAAAACACTACTATTAAATATAATATTAAACTAATAACAAATACTATTTTAATAATGCACCAAAATAATGAAATAAAATAAAATACAAATTAAAATATACTAATAAAAATTAATAAAATAAACTAAAATAAAACTATAGAAACTAATAATAATAATAAAGTGTTAAATATAATATATAAAATTAATATAACTAATAGAAATACTAATTTAGTAATATAAGTATATAAATTCACTAAGAATTATCCAAATATCTAAATTACTACGAATCTACAAAGGTAATCTAAAAATTTAAAAATTTGTTATATTAATTAAATAAAACTAATATAGAAAATTAAAAAAAATACATGTACAATCCATGTACATCAAATCCCCCATACATAAACTTTTCCACTCCTGGAAAAAACAATCCGAAATAAAACACAAGTGGTCCCGTAGACAAATCCAAGCATCAAAATTACAAGTTAAAATTATTTCATTCTCTTTCCTCATAATATATCTTTCATCATTTAAAACTTCAATTTTCAAAAACAATTTTTCGTTCACTTGCATTCCTTTAAAAACAAGTACGTGCACTCATGTATCATGTGACCTACCTCGCCATCACTCTCATATCTCAGAAAATATTTCATCAAAGTCATGCTCACTTCTCGTACACATGCATGCTTACCATAGGCATGCCATGAATTTAAAATCTCCACTACTTGAAATAAAAATAATTCCCCAATCTCAAGGACTTTACATGAGGTTCATAAGTAACTGAGGTTTTGAGACGGTGGGTAAAAAAATTTGACATCTTTTTGTTAAAAAGTAGTGTTGTATCTTGAAATAAATGCATGATATATGTCAATCCAAATGCCTCCCTCAAACTCACGTTGAATATCTCCCACAAACAGATGCCCCCCATACTTAAAACACTGATTGTACTCTAGCATGTGGTAATCAAATGTTTCACTCTTTTTTTCTCTTTTTCTAAAGACACAACTCACTCAAATAATTTGGTTAGGAAAAACTAGTGAGTATCAATTCCAAAACCCCATGAAATAAATTTTAGAAAATAATCCCAATGAATGGTAGACAAGTAGCGTATACGATGTACCATCCCAATGAAAGTCGGTCATATAGAAGACTTCTAGTTCCTAGAGTAATAGATCATCACTTTTATAGGTATCCCAAAAAGGGAGGGTTACTGCGTAATTATCACCGATGTACTCATTGTTGGAACCAAACAGATTCTATATTCCTATATCAAAATATATGTAATGAATGTGGCTATTGTCAAAAATAACTCAAATGACCAGGATGAGATAATGTCAATCCATGTACATCAAATGATTCACTACCCCTCGAAGAACCCTATCCATGACTAAATCTTGCCCCCATAATTAGATGGAAAAATATCATGCAGAAATTCAAGAAATGGGTAGGGAAGGGTATCATTTATGGGATTTTCCTAAAAATGCATCTTCATGGATTCTATGGGATACACGATGGATAAAATGTATGGGTGGATAAGTGGGTCAATGGGGCTAAAATATCAAACAAATGCCTCGATCATTTTAGTGCAACTTTCAAAAATTCTTATCGCTTTGATGGAAAAAACATGGAATGTTCTAGAAGTCATAACATGGTTGAGATTCCCTCAAGATAAAGATAAATAAGAAATGATTTAAAATGGCTCCGAGTCCTCACGAGTATGAAAATAAAATATTGGACAAAAAAGATGATCATGAGTGAAAATAAGTGTCTCAAAAATATACATGTTTTTGAAAATCATTTTTGAAGCATGAAATAATATCAGCAATCATCTAATTCATGATATCAATGATCAAAGACTTCCAAACAAGAATCAGTTGCTCAAACTACCTATGGATATCAGTGGTATGTTCCTGACTATGTCACAACAAAAATATAATATATTTCATGTGGGTTCATCAATGACAGGAATGTTAGTTTTTTTGATATCTCAAAATTTTCATGTTTTTTGTTTTGTTTTTGTTAGTTTACATGGTGTATTTGGAAGCATAAAATATGGAAAAAATAAACCACTTTCCTATGGAAGTGAATATTGACGCGGAGAGGCTGTTTGTATCCTATGAATGTCCAAAAATGGTATACATATAAAACCTAAACATTGACAGGACATACTCACATCATATCAAAGATGTCACACCATAATCAAAATAATTTGGATGATAAAAATATTTTTGTTGAATTTAAATCCACTATTGTGCCGGGAAAAAAACGATTGTGGTAAATGCATGCCATTTTATTTAATTTTATTTTTTAATGAAAAATACATGAAATAAAAATAAATTTAGTGAAAAGGAAACAAAAAAATGATGGGTTTCCTTCCATTGAGAACTAAGTTTACTTTGTCTTCAGCCAGGCATTGTTGAAACTCCACCAGGATCGAACAGAAATGTAAACCATGTATATTTTTCTTTTTCAGTAGGAGTGTGGAATCCATTCATTGAAGATGAGTTTATCCAGCATGCTGCACAAACTCTCAATGTAATCTTGTTAAAATAATGGTTGTGTGGAATGAAATGAAAATAGTCCAAATCATAATGGAATGAATATACCTTTCCTGAAGAAATACCCATCGAATAATTGAATTTCGGTCAAAGGACATCAATAGAAAGATCAAGAAGATTACCTCCTTGAACATGCATAAGTGAAGAAGTTTCATTACCAGACTCCTTCAGTGGTTCTCTTATATCCATCACATCCTTGAATGCAGTATCTGGGTTGATGTTGTATCCCAATTTGTTTTCACAGCCAAATACTAGCATAGGGAATCAACTGGTTTCCAACTCAATTAATGCTCGATGGTTTCGTTGATTGTGCCAAGGTCAACAATATTGTTCACATATGTGGGTATATCAAGTGAAGTGTTTTTAGCCACGATGCATGGATCAAGTGGTGTGGGATCAATTATATCTTATGACTCCATTTATTCAATAATGACATCTTTTTTAAAATTTCCCTCTATACAACCCTCATCATAATTCTCTGTAGGCACATGTGTGACCACGAACTCAGGATCCTCCAAGAAATCATATTCATCCATTGTTTCTAGAAAATTGTGAGTTTTCTTTACCACCAATGCTGAATGATTCTTTGAATACAAAAAATTATCAGATGTCTCCGTTTTATTAAATGTTTCATACTCTGATATATTTTCAGAAAGAGGTGATTCAATGTCATTTTAAGTGATGTCCTATTGAGTGTGGCATTCTATTGTTTCTTGGTTCAATTATGAATCTATCATGGTAAAGAATGTTCCTAGTTCAATACCCTTTTCATCCTCAATAGTTGTTATTTGATAGACATTGATCATGTCCATTTTTACATTGGGATGGCTGTGTTCTGAATTCATAGAAGAAGGACATGGAATCACATTTTCCATGGGACTATTATGTTCAATAGGGCGGAAGATCAAACTCTCATATTCTTCAAATGTGATTAGATTGGAAGAATTATATTTTGATGGATATAATTCATCACATAAATGAAAAGAAGGTGGATCAATATCATTTTTAGAATCAGGACATGAATGTTGTTCAAATGGAACCTCTTTTTCACTCTCCTCAAAAGAATTGTTTTGAATTAGATGATCAAGTGGAAATGAAGTAGTTAGTTTGGAAATATGATTCATTTGATTTACTAAATTCTTCAATTGATTTTATAGATCTTTTGTTAAGGAGAGAAACATTGCATTGCATTCATCTTGAAGTTAAAACCTCTGATTTGTCTCAATGATAACACAATGTAACTTGAGCTCAATTATTGAATCATTTGTTTGAAATTAATTTTCTCGTTCTAAATTTTCAGGAATGTGTTGACTTTGAAAATGAGCAACATATGTATAAGGACTTGTTTCATAGCATAGAAAAATATTCTCATATGGATCATAACATTGAATTGAATAAATATCATTGAAATAAATTGGATTACCTGGATAGATCGTGTGCGGTAAATTATTATACATCATACATTGAGTCGGGGCTACATAGGGTGGATACTGGTTGTAATTGCGTGGTGCGGCCACGTCATTTTGAACTTCTGTGTGTCTTGAAAATCCCTACAATAAAAAATTCCCAGAGTAGAAAACTGTTTTTTTATGGTTTATTTTTAAAAAAAAAATTTGACCTAAATCACTCTTTTAAAGGAACTCTTAATGCTACTAGTCTCCCCGGCAATAGTCCATGAAATTTGGTACGGGCATCTCAACGTGTGCAAATTTTCAATATTTACTTACCGACCAACTACTGTAGAAGCGGTGAGTAGGGTCGGACCACATAGAGAATGTGAGTAGTCACTAGAAATGTCCTTTTGGAGGAATGTTCAAGTAGATGAGCTTTAATTGTGTGGTTATCAACGAAATTCTAGAAACTAAATGACTATTTTAATAATGACTAATTAAATTAACTAAAACTATTTAAGTGAACTATGCTATAAAAGAAACTGGGAGAGATGGAAGTGTCAGGGTCGTGACGTCCGTTCAAGTGAATGCAATGTCAATTATTTAATTCCCATATTTTAATACTTATTTATTCAATTATCATCGATTATAAATTTAATCAAAAAACAATCTGGTCTCGTTTTATGTTGTTAGACTATATTCTAATGTTTACACAAATAATATGTCATTTCATTCTCAATCCTAACAAATAATTTGTGCGTCATTATAGCACTAAGTCACTTGGTGAAATACAACGACCTGTTTCTCACAATGTCGATGTATCTACCTACGCCGGGTTCTCTCACATGAGATCACTTATTCTGTATCGCTCACACACGTTTGAAGAAGCGCGCACACAAAATATAAATTTTTCAATTAATATATTTATTTATTCATAATTCACTCACACTATTGATCGAATTTCGGATAAATAAATTCATTGATGAACTCCCGTTCGTGATTCATTATTAGGTATCACATGAATGGGTACCAAAGCATGTGTGCTGAGCCCAAATGATAATTAATTTCAACGAAGATATAATTAATTAAATAAAAATCCAATTAAAATTATTTTAAAAGTCAATCAAACATATGAATAAATTAAAGACATCCATTCACAATCACATTTATCACAACTTCGACACCAATGAATTACCCCGCCATCACGATGACAAAACGACACATGAAATAATAAATGTATATAACTGTGCTCATGTTATCGTAGTTGTTACTGAAAGATTCCTTTGACAATCGTAAAATAAAAACAATTGACTCGCTGACACCGCACCTGAATAAAACCACCGCGCCACTGAAAATATGCTCTGATCTACGCTTGCACTCACCGTGTGACGTCAATCTCTGGAAGTCCAAGAGAACCACCACAAACGTCGATGATGTGTCCGAACCTCCGCTACTCTCTTGATGATGGTTTTCCACTGGTTCTGTTCGAGGAGGGCTGCTCGCTGTGATTGGTGTGCTGATTAGCGAAGAGGTCATCACTTCTTGCTACCTGTTGCACACTGAAATGGCAGAGAAGTGAAGGGGGAAGTGTAGCGGTGGGTGTTGGCTGAGCGGAGCGGGGTGCATGGGAATATGAGGGGTCATGGGGAGATGGGGTGTGGCGGGGGTCTAGCGGGTTATGTGGGATAAACGGGGAGAGGTGTGGGGTTGAGCGTGTCAGCAGGATGGGGAGGGGAGATGCACTGGAATAGGGTGGCAGTGGGTTTATGGGGTGAGATAGATTGGAGAGAGGGATTCAAAAAGGGGTGTGGTGTGGGTTGAGTGGGATAGGAAAAGGGGGTTGTGTGGGGATAATTGGAAAGAGGGAGTGGGATTGGAGAGATTGTGATGTTGGCGAGGGAATAGGTAAAAGTGGAGCGAGTCAAAATAGGGGATGGGTTGATTGGAAGGAGAAAAAACATAAAAAAAAGTAAAATCAAAGTTAAAACTAAAATTCAAATTCAAATTAAAAAACAATTATCTAAATATTTAATGTTACAAAATAATAATAATAATAATAATTATATATTAATGCACATGTATTTAAATATAATACAAATATTAAATATAATAATAAACTAACAACAAATACTATTTTATTAATCCCCCAATGTAATGAAAAAAAATTACATACAAATTAAAATATACTAATAATAATTAATAAATTAAAATAAACTAAAATTAAAGAAACTAATAATAATAATAAAGTGCTAAATATAATATATAAAATTCATATAACTAATAGAAATACTAAATTACTAATATAAGTAGATAAATTTACTAAAAATTATCAAAATTTCTAAATTACTACAAAACTAAAAAGATAAAATAAAAATATAAAAATTGTTTATACTAATTAATTAAAACTATGTTAGAAAATTATGAAAAATACATGTGAAATCCATGTACATCATTATTCGTAAAATATAAATGAGTCATAATGGATCATGAATCATAATGCATGATATAACATGATATTCAAAACAATGAAATATGGAACCAACTTATAACAATGCATCATAAGTCAAGGTTATACTACCTAGAAATCATAGTGGTCAAAGGCCCGTAAAGGAACCATTAAACACCTATACCAATATGATGCATCATGATAATAAACATTATCCTATGCATTGGAGTTCTATATTATTATTCATTCACCCTCCATTTTTATTTCATTCTCATGCTTAATTGTGAAACATAGATCATAATACACAGATTTATTCATCATCATATTTTATTCCACCTTCATGGAGTGTAGAAAACATTCAGGTAATTTCTCAACAAAAAAGTTCATGTTCATAAAAGTTAACACCCTCGATTGTCCAATTCATGAACTGGCAGTATGCTTCCCCTTTCAAGCTATTTACAGTATACAGGTCTCCTGATCTCAATTTTCACATGGACCTCCATGTCCACTGGGTGTGAAGGTCTCCACCACTCTCAGGACTCAATCTAAATAGGGAATGTTCCTACACATTACGAGACTTGTGCGGGATGGATATTCAAATATTTCATAGGTACTATTATTATGGAATTTATAGAATATTATGTTAATTGATTATCCCACCAATGCAATGTAAATTCTATGCTCACTGGTGTATTCGTTTTCCATTTAGGGAATATTAAGATGACTGAGGTGAAACAGACTCTATTGTATTACATAATTACCTAACTGGAGTCAAAAGAAGTTGATTCTCCATTTGATACATTGTTAGGAAATTCATATTTAATCTTAATAATAATATTCTGGTTCTACATACTTGAGTAGAGGGAAACATGGTTACATTCCACCTTTCATCAATAGTTGTTCAAGGATTCAATGTCTATTGTATTCTTTATATTAATGTTTGAGTCTTGAGGGGGAGAATCATGTTAGAGCATATACCCTTGGACATCAATAATACAAACCACCATAGGTCACTATAATCATTATTATCGATATTTTATTAAATAAATACTGCAGATGATGAAGGCGTAACATAATAAATAACCTTGAATAAATAAGAAGAATGCAATAACTCTTAAAAAATATTTACAAGGTAATAGGTATTCATGAAATGGATTAATGAAATATAATGGGGTCTCTAATGATTCAAACAATATAAATAAAGAATGGGGGAGGGGTGAAAACATACACCATAATTTTGGATTGAAAATAAAAATTTGAAACAATATATTGAAAATTTGATAAAATGGGTAGATAGGAAATGAGAGGGAAATTCATTAATATTTCACAAACATAGGTTTTGGATACTATATAATTAAATAATAAAAACATTAATCCTTGCCATGGTTTTTTTCATAACAGGTATATTTTCATTATTTTATTAGTTAAAGGTCACAAGATATTAAAATATTATCTTTTCTTATCTAGTTCTGCGTCAGGTTATTCAATAAATGAATTTAAATTTTAAAAATATATTTTAGGTTTTGAAGGATTCATAAAAGATTTATAAAAATGATCATATTATCATAATATCAAACTATTTTAATGGGAAAAATATATTGGGAAAATAGTACGTATTATATTATTTATTAAGTCTTTTTTAGTCATTATGACATCGTAAAACACACACTATTTTTTAATGTATTTATTTTTTCCCTAAAATCCGACTCTCAGAAAAATATGAAAAATCAACATTGGATAATTTTGAAATTTTCATTCAAAAAGGATTCTTCATTTTTTCTAAATAATATTTTAAATATATGGATTTTCACTTTTAAAATAAGATTCATCATTTCTTGTAAAATGTTGTGTTGTTTTTGAAAATAACATTTTTCAAACCATAATAAAATTTTCATTGGACATAATAAAAATAATATGATAATTTATAGTTTATAAAAGAAATTTAATGATAATATTTTATTAAAATACAATTTATTTCAAAAATAAATTGATTCATAAAATATATCCCTTTATTGGTTTTGGATATTACAAAAAAAATACAATTTCAGTTTAATTGAATAAAAAACAAAATCCATTAAAAGAAACATTTAAAATGAAAATATATATTATGGTATAATATTTTAACATTATTATTTTCATGATACATATCGATTTATTACAAAATAATATTCCATTATATTAGTGTGTTCAACAATGATGTTTTCATGGGGTCATTCGGAGAACATGGATTGGGTTGTGATCTCGATGAGCATGAACATCTCTCATCAATAGTTTTGGAAATTCGTAATACACTAGAACTCATCATGGGATTGGTCAAGTTAAAAAAAATTGATTCTATATCCAAAATATTATTTTGGAAATGGACATTATTGGGAAAAATTCTACTTATGTTGGCCATCAGTTCCTTTATCAATGTCAATTGGATTTTCAAGTGCCCTATATTTATAATAATAATGTTATCACTGTTCAAAGACTATAGTGTCAATTTTTAAAATCCCTAATTTTCCATTAAATACAAAAAACATATAATCAGGGTAGTGAATTTATTTAATATAACCATTTTACAAAATAATAAATTTAATAAAAAATTGGATCATTCATTTATAACAGTTAAAGTGGTTATACATAACAACTGGAATTTATAAAACCTTATCATCCTCGACAATTAATAAAACCTGGAACCTCACCTATTACATCTAATATAAAATGGTTCCATCATATTGTTTCTCCATTAAAAACATAATGAGGGTAATAATGCTCGAATGAAAAATGTTGTGATCCCCAACATTCAGTTTACATTAGAACACTCTTAGAGAATGAATCCCAAAGATTCCATTTGAAAATACCCTAAATGATGATTGTATAGATATGTTTATAGACAGATATATCTTAATATATATATTACAATGTTACGATATTGATAATAATCTTCTCTTAACCAGGATAAGATTTTAACTCTATCAATAGATATGTATCACTCTGCTTGAGTCATAATTTAAAAAAAGTAGGCTATATTCTCCATTAAAATACCCTAACATCATGTATCTAAATAAATTGTGCCATGTTCCACACATGTACTAACCATCCCATTGAAATCGGTTAAATTACATTGTAGATCTCATCATGGTCTACTAAAATAATTTAACCAAATCACCAAGTCACCACCCCCATAAAAATCTATTTTGAAACCATCGATCCTCGTCTCAAACTCTGTTACTCACATTCATTTCATATCAACAAGTTACCACATAAAATTTGAAAACAATACATATATAATGATATATAATTCCAAGAAACTTATAAAACTATTTTAAATAATTTACTAATGGTCCCACGAGTTATACAACTACCTTACCATGTTAGTTGTGCAACATGACATAACATCTTTTAACTTGTCAATGCTCCCTATGAACTCATCTTCAGAAGAGTTTCCCTTCCCCCATTTTGAAATGTCATATCAAATGAGTCCCTAACTAACAAAATTATTTTATTTATAAAATATTTAACCATATAACAACTAGTTAATAAGGATGGGGGCATGAATTATCTTTCCGAACCATTCCATGATCAATAAGAAATAATAATAGGTTCATTTCAAAAAAACAATGGCATCTATATGCCTTTACAAAATTCACGAATCATCCTTGAATATGTATAGAATTGAATGTACGACAAATATTATAGGCTATATTGAAATCAAAAATCCATTCCAACACCTCTCATAGGTTTTCCTCGAGAAAACCACAAGTCATGTCACTAATTTCCATGTCTAATACAATTGATTATTTTTCTACCATGAGCTCTACTAATCAAGTCTCGAAATAGATCCACTAGATTTATCCACCTATCCATTACGTTCTCTCACCAAGGTTCCATATTTATCAATAGGTTCTCTATTATAAAAAATCTAATACACCTATAGAATCTATCTATAGAGGTAAAATTATATTCATGTATAGACTTCATTGACCCAAAAGGGTCAAAACCACATAACATATGTTTAATACCATAACCTACTATGAAAGATCCTAGTAGGACCTGATCATCATTAATCATCCATATAGGGATGTTCTCCACAAAAGGTCATAATAATAATTTAAAAGGACAATCATTGAGATTCACATGTTTTCAATAGTTTTCATTACCCACTTGATTGTAAACATACCAAGAAATCCACCAACATACCAAAGGTTTCATTTAATCAATAATGATTATTCATCTCCTAAAATATCCAATGAAGTTAACCTAACATTAATAGGAACTTATAAAAAAATTCCATTTGTTTCCTTTCTACATGGGAAAAACCTCAAATTGGTTTAAATCCTCACATTAACATATGTAGTTATCATTAAAACTATAGAAACTCATAAATAGTCACTAATCACTACATCATGACCACTTAGATCATGAAATACAAGAATAAATACCAATTGAGAGTTTCTGTTAAAATATGTTTTTTTTTCATAAAATATGTCCTGGAAAAACTAATGTTAACACTAATGAATGGGTTATTTTTTCAATTTGAAAAAAAAAGATTTATATTTATTAATTTTGAAAACATCACAAATATTATAAATATTATCATAGGATAAAAAAATATGATAATATGTTTAATGTAAATAAAATTAAACATACCAAAGAGCCTATAACCAAGTGTTAAAGGCTTCTTCATGGCATCAAAACGACATTAGATGGATTCCAGGTAGGGGAAAAAATTGGTGTGGCACTTGTAGAAGTATTGTATTACAGTGTTGTCGCAGTACTACAATATTGGCCGAATTGTAGTGGTGGTGAGAATGTAGTGGTGGAAGAACTATATCATGAACTATAGAAATGGTGGAACTATTTCACGTTTTGTAGAATCTCTAGTACTAAAGAAGTACTATTGATAAATGGTCTCATTGGACCAACAAAGGGTTTTCATGCCCCTAGGGGTTCAGGCTATATAATGGTTCTCCCCTTATGTAGTCCAAAAAGATCTTTTTTATTCATTAATAATAAAATGAGGCCTTCCTCAGACCATTGTAAAATATTGGTCCACTTTTTCAAAACAATATTTTACACATTATTTAGAATACACATAAAATATCATTAGTTAACTAATCTAATAACATTCTTTTTTCAATTTTGTTTGTCAATGATTTTTAACAACTATAATAGTGAAATATAATATCACTCAATAGATTCAGAGGAATTCATTCTTTTAGTTTCCACTATCATTTTAATTAACTAATTCCTCATATAAGTAACATAAAAACCTAGTTAATAAGGAATTAATTATTTTTTATGGGATTGGTTAGGTAATATTCCACCAAGTATTTTTATAGAACACCACGTAAGTGGATTTGGTATCCTTATATAAATATATATACTCTTAAAAAAATACCCTATTGGGATTATGTTCAATGGAATTATAATATACTTGTTACTTGTGGGGATAAATCATGTAAATCTCTATTCATTAATATGGGAAGTCATTCCAAATTTATGGAGTCAATTATTTTTAAATTTATAATAGAATCTTGTTTTATTACAGCGTTAAATATTAAATTTATCAATAATTTAACACAACCTCAACTGTGTTATCTCATATGAATATATTTTTAAAACTCACCCACATGGGTGGATTGATGCATATATGGATTATGATTTAAATGGTGTGATTCCCATGTTATTGAGGTATATTCTTTTATAATTTTTAATTGAAATAAAAATTAACTCGCATCCATAAGCAACAACATTATTTTATTAAAACAACACAATTCCCTCCTAATATAATACTTTTAACTGAGTTAATTCCTATACTAATTTGTAACCAAATACTACAACCATTGTAAGGAATGTAATCAGATAAATTGGAAAAATAGTAATTTATATAATTAAACTTAAAGTCATGGTATACAAATATTATTTCTAATGGGATTTGAATCCTATGAATATAATATGATAATTGAAAATACCTCTTATCTTCCTATATCATGACAATAGATCCTTCCCATAAATTACTAACTAGTGGAAAAAATAGTTGTAACTCATGGTTCGATAATAATAAACTGTAATATTTAATATAATAAAAAATAGTCCCATCCATAGAAACATGACTTCTCCAGTGCGTGGGTTGGCCATATACATTACTGAGTTATCTACCAAGTTATGACACATTCCTGGTCAATAGTCAACCATCGTAAAAATATATGATAGGAAAAAGTAAAGGGCATTGATACCAAATTAAGATGCATCGACCACTATAAAATTATATGTAAATTAACATAGTCGTCCACAAGGCCTCACGAACACCAACCGACATTCTATAGTTTGATGAAAATAATTGATGATCTAAATGTCATATATTGTGGATACTATACTATATTTATCTGATCTAATTATATTTAATGACTAAATTAATAGATGAAAATATAAGAAAATAATAAATCAGAAAATAAAAAATAATAATAATTTAAGATTGAAATTAAAATAAAACAAAAAATACAAGAACCTGATATTACAAAACAACAAAATAGTCAACAAACATTATGTAGTAAATATAACAGTTCTAGGGTGACAAAAGAATAATTAAATAAACAGATCAGACTCCCAAACTTATCATGAGTATATTCTCAGCCTCTACTAACATCCCATCTCCTATCATAGAGGATAAAATACCAAACAAGTACAATCCATGTCCTGAAATATAGCTATGAGATATTTATGGGTGACAAACGGGGACTCAAACAAGGTGTGGATAAGACAGAGTAGGCCACCTCTAACATTGTCTGATGAAAATTTATTCTTGTTAAATGATATATAGTGTGTGATGTATTTCACTAGTAATGTAGTATGTTAATTATAAAACATGCCGAGATTAGGATATTCTAGGGAAATATGGAAAACAATACATGCCTTTTCCAAATATGAATGTTTCTGACCATAAGAATAGTAAACTACAAATAGTACCCACAACTAGATGCCCATGATTCGATGTGTACCACTAGTAATGTAGGATCCAAGTTGAAAGAAGGACATATGTATTTATACTGATGGTCAACTAAGGTATAACATGTTTCATGATATTATTGAATTAGAAATTGAAAATAAACAAAATAACAATTAATCAGTACATAATTCCATTAATATTATGTTTCTGTCGATGGAATTCATTATTAAGAATACATGTAACACTCAAGGTGTAATATAATAATATTTAACCTATGATCATTTCTATGAAATTATATATATGTAATTTATGTATCACTAAAATTGTATATAATTATATTCGACCTAAGATCCTATCCATGGATTTAGATATATGGAACCTGAGTATCATTAAAGGAACAATATCAATCAATTTATACTATGAGACCATCCATTTCAATCCATATAAGGAATCAACCTATCTTTCAAGGTGTAAAATAGTTCGAATTAACCTATGATCCCATCAATAAAATTCTATATGAGGAATATATGTATAACTCAAAGAGTAATATAATATGATGGCACATTGGATTTAATAATAAAAAATTGTATATGAAAATGTCAATGTCATCATATAATCATTATCATTCAATTAATTAATCAATTTAATATTATATTAAATTTATTGAGTCAACCAATTCATTTATAATATCAAAGGGAAATGTGTTTTTATTCAACCATTTAATGAATATCTTATTTAAATTATAGCTTCTACTAGCATGGACAATTATAAAAAAATTGATATATAAATTACATAAAATTTATTCAATTACATAATCCATAATTGTTAATTCAAAATATTGGAATAGTCCAAGACACCATAGGGAGTTCAGTTAAATAGAAATAGTATAGGGTTCATAGTCCTATAAGAAACAAAATCCAAATAAAAAATTAATAATAGTTTAATATTAAGAATGTGAGAGTCTATTACATTTATAAAATATATTAATTTCATTTTATAAAACACTAATAAGTGATGAAAGGCCATGTATGTATACATCCCCAATAGATATTCATTTAAATCATTTTTTATCATTAAATCATCTTCCATTTTATGATTATGAAAACAAACTTAAATGGATGTTTTGGTTAGGTACAAGCAATGGAAAATGAGGAAAAAAATTTAAAAAGAAAACAGTTTATTCAACCAGAGGTCACCACCCTCCAATAATGTAAACAGTCATATTAATCAACAAATTTGTTTCTTATGAAATTAATTTAAGGTAATAAAACATTAGGAGGGACCCATGAAAATAATGGAATGTTCAATATTGACATAAACAAATAAATAACATGACATTCAATGAAAAATATTGACCACCTGCCTTATACATATTAATATTCAAAAATCAATTTTCTACTGCTGATATAGTGTGGGATGATAGAAATTATATGAACAAAATGGAAAACTAAAAAAATAGGCTATGTTGTCTTAAAAAAACAATGAAACAAAATAAGGGAATATGAAAGGAAATGAGATTATATGATTCATATACAATAAAATGTTATTTTAAAACATACAATGGTGATCCAATTGGATTAATAATAATGGATATCCACCCATTAACAAAAGAGGAAAGATTTGGAATATTCAATAGACCTCTTAGATGAATAATGAATGAAAAGAGTTGAAATACATTAAAGGTAAAACGGGAAATTTTGATTTTTCCCTATTAATTTTGAACATAATTAGGATACATTGTTTAGAAAATAGTACACCATTCATGCTACGCCAACTATCCCAAGCACCCTATTTTGTATTGTTAAGGAGCAAAATTTAAGAAACCTAATTCTAAACGTGGACAAGGAACTGATGTATATACTTTTCATGAATGGATATAAATAAATCCCTCAAATGGATTATAAAAACCCCATACTATCAAAAATTTGGTCACATGGTTTGCCCAGACAGTTATTACTGATCATGTTCCATTCGTGCACTTAGGGTTATAACTCTTGGGACTGAGAATACAAATTATAATGCTCCCAAAATACATATAGTCTTTAATGAAAACTTCAATAACTTAATCCTATCAAAAATAAATCTTTAGTGTTATATAAATAATATAATTAAATTTTTGAATCATGATATCCAATTTTCATAGTCCAAAAATTGAAGAAATAAAAAACCATTAAAAATGTCATCCCATTAAAAAAAGAAACAAAAATATCATTGGGTTTTGACTAGTAGTGAGACACTATGATCAGTGGAGATCTCATTGGTGTTGTGTTTCAATTTTCATTCAATGTAATGATATTTGTTATCAATGAATTGTGTAAATATATTTCATATAGGATAAGCATTATAGAATTTTTTTTCCACCTAATGAAGGATAATGATGTTTCATATGTCTTTGGTAATGTCTATAGAAGGTAGTTTCCATGATGAATACATGGTAATATAATTGAAGATATGGATTAAATATTTTTATCACAAAAAATTATATGATGTGTAATCTGGCCCACTTTTATATACATTTAATAAGTTAGATGAATATATTTTATATCAGTAGAAATGTTGGTCTGGTGTATATCTAGGAGATGTTTTTATTATCAATGTCCAGAAATAGGATAAATGGGAAATAGAATTCTGGAATTTCTAAGATCTCATTTAGGATCACTGATAATGATGATTGTTGGATTTAAATAATATAGATACCTTAGAATAAAGAATTAATTTTCTAAAGTGGAAGAATGAAATTAGACAATCTCAGAGAGATACTCTAGAATCGAGGTTATAAGATGGAATCTATTAAGAAAGGTTATAAAGTCATTTCAAAATATTTGATAAAATTATAAAAGTAATTTTGGTTAATTTGGGTTATTTGAGAAATTTATGTGTTCATTTAATTTGGATATAAACTTATTCAAATGAAATCATGAAAAGTGGATGACTTTGAAAATTTCCATTAATATGAATCTTTATTGGTTGAATCCACAAAGATAAGTCTAGCCATAAGGATTATGGCATGTATATGATTGATTACCTAATAAGACATAATCATATATGGATCACTTTCAATATGGATGTAAATGAACCCTAATATCAAATAATATACATATATATATATATTTATGGCCACCAATAAGGATGAATCCTATAGAATACAAAACATAACCTACATCCATATGAATGATTTTTCCTCCAAGTAAGAATTATTCAATTGAGCTCATGAGGATGATCATACAGTAATTATTTTATCCTTATGATTGTTCTAAAAATATCATTATGAATCCGATTTTCATGAGTTCAATTATTCTAATGGAAGTGATTTTACTGATGGAAGAGTTGTTATTAATAGATTAAAGTATCATAAACACTCAAATTTGTGGGTTATTCATGGAAACAAATATTTTAATTAGTTCCAAAACAAAATGAAGATGATTCAAGGAAAGAATAAATTTTGCAAGAAATATAGATTTATTAAATAATTGTAAAATATTAAGAAGACTATGTTGATTTTATAATTACAAATAGATATGTGACCTATATCAGGTTTGATCGTGATGGATGAGTTGGAATACATGGGAGATCATTCTTATATTTATTCACTATATAAAAATGATAATATTATAGTTTACTCATATAGGACAACAAATGAGAAGTAAATATACTGATTCCTATGTCGTGATTGAGTATTATAAATATCCTAACCAATATTTACATTCCTGATTCTGATGTGTTCACGTGGTTGAATAATATTTAATATTTTTTTAGATTTAGATAAAATATATTTGGATTTCATATTGACGAACTCAAGATATGAAGAAAATATTTCAAAACCCATTAATGAGTATTGTATCATTTAATATAGAAAAGATAAACTATTATGTTCATGATTTTAATAGATTTATTTTGAGATGAAAACATGGAATTCACAAGGATATTTGATGAATCTAATAGAGAAAAATTCGGTTATAAGAAGATAAAAATGTGAAAATAAAATGAAATTTTATTTAAATAAACTAGTAGGAGAAAATTATTTCATATTAAAAACCTAAAATACAATATCATTAATAATTAAAGGGATTTACCTATGAGAAAATAAAAAATGATCATTGGAACTGAATTTTATTTTATATTTTATATATGCTAAAAATTAGATAATATTTTTTGGAGACATATGTATAAAAAATTAGGAAGGGAAAGAGTTTCAAAAAATTAATAGATATCTAGAGCTAAGAGATGAATTTACAATTATTTAATGATACTAATAAGAAGATAATTTTTATCATATAGTGAATTAATGATCATTATGATATTAATGATGAAGTTAGAAGTGGATCTTGAAATATCCATTGATACATAATATTTTTAATAATTGAGAAGAAAAATTTGAGGAGTAACTATCCTTACATAAAATTTTTAAATAATGTGTGTTGAGGAATTCTGACTTTAAGGAGATTCTATAATATGGATGATCAAACGATATTTTGTTCAAGAAGGAAAATCAAGTTGAAAATTAAATATTTAAGAGAATCTATGATGATATAAAACAAGAAACATGTTCTCTGTATTGTTAAGGAATGACATGTGGAATTTGATACATTTATGTATTATAATATATACCAATCATGTTAACAAAAATGAATCCTAATAAAAAATTTAGATATATATTGTGAATGATTTATATTTAAACACATTTTATTTATATCATGTCATGTTATGGAAACTATAATACTCAAGGTATGCAATGGTAGAATTTTTTTAATTTTTTTATGTGGTTGGAATATAGGTTTTTGGAATTTCTATCAGATGTATATAAGTGTGTTCATTTTGTGATTCTGTATAAGCCTTAAAATCACCAACCAATTATAGTCATAAAATTATCATTTTGTAAAATACTGGATGGTGGATGATAACCTATTATTGAAAGGATTTGGTATCCCTCATTGGTGTAAAAAATGTAAATAAACCATTATAATTATTACATTCATTACATTCATTTCATGTGGATTATTTTTTCAATGTAAAATATATAATGATCATACTCTCCTAACCATCAAAACATATTCCTAACTAATTGATGTTAAAATTTTATGGTTAATTTGGTGTTTGGTAAAAAAATTACAAAACATGAAATTATCACGCCCACCCATTACATACCCTCATAGATAATATATATAATTTTAATAAATACTTAATAGAATACAACATCTACATGGTATCCATTAATAAAAATAAATAACGAAAAATAATCAACATAAATAACCTGAGTACAAATATATAGATTTATAGCTATGGAGACCCATAAAAGAAAAATATATACCATATCTTAACAAATTTATAATAAATCCACTCAATCATCCAATATAGAAAATTTCACATAGTCTACATCACATAAAAATCTTAAATAAAAAAGTAAAATCACTCAAGAGGTTATTTTTCCAAAATAGAGTCTCACATCAAGAACACCTCCAAATTTTTGTGATCTACTCTAGCTTAACCATCTATTCACTTTGTGATATAAATTTCAAACAAAAGATATGTACATGAATCAAGGATCCCAGGTCTGGTGTCCGAATATTGACATAGTATAGTCTCACCAGGTGACACTAATATACAACATAATATAAACATTTTTTCATGAGGAAAGAAGTAAATAAAATGAAAATGGCATATAGTCATATCCATGATGTCATAGTGTACTAACCCAAACACAAGGATCCTAGAAATACACGGACACACCATTTCTAGTAGACGATGTTATGTTATACACAATAAAATTCAATCCCCAACACTAGGACATATATCTAGGACAATGTTAAATCTATGATCGTACCACTCATGTGGTGGTTTCATTTCAAATGTTACATCATATTCTATATTTTACATCCATCATGTCACATAGGGTGTTTTCTTATACCAAATCAGATCTCACATTCCATACTAACTCATGGAAACTCAATGTGAGTCCCTAAACTATATCTCATAAAACATACCATACCACTAGCATCTCACTTAGTGTCAGGTCTCATGATATGTCATGTACCATATCTCATGTACCACACCATCAACTATGTCGAGATCGCATAACCAATTACATAACATATCTCATTCCTCTAAACTATCTCTTATGACTAGTATTCATATTACATCCTTGAACCATACCCTCTTACTAAGGGAATTACTTCACAATAAACAATGGCCACTTCCATCTCAGTCTAGGAAGACCTCCCATATAAATCCAAGTCCCCCATAGTCACACTAAGGTTAGGTATTCATATTAACCATTTTCCCCAACCATTTACAAGGGGTATGCCTCTCATAACAGTTCTCAAAATATACCATTTTACATTGGTTATGGTCCCTCATAACATAAATCATCTCATATTAACACTATGAATCACAATGAAATGACATAGTTGTTGGACATCTTCACAAGTCATCATCACACCACGTAAATATCTCATAAATTGGCTCTAGTCCCTTATAACCAGTCCATAATTTTCCCTATACTCCTATCCACATAGACTAAAAACCTAAATCTTGGGATCATACACACAATCAATATATAAAAAATTCCTCACCCTCTTTATCTAAGCCATAAATGAATCTACTAGCTTCCTTAGAGAGAGACCAAACTCAAAACATCTGTACCATCATGTACCCATCACCCAACGATGGACCCATGGTATAACAACCATACATGATCCTAAACTAATGAGGTTGGGACTAATTTCCCTTCAAATTCCCATATGAAAAACATAGATTGAATCCCTATAGACTAGGCTAATACAACATCATTGTGGTCTCTATGAAAATCATATCTCGATAGAAATGACATTCTATATGCCACATTAAAAGGTTAAAATATCATTTCTTATATCAGGATTCCCTCCATAGATAATTGAAATAAAATAATCTATAAATAATATAGGATCACATATCCCATCCCACATTACCACCATATGAATTAGTGTGTTGTCTTATACCATATCACATTACACATCAGATACAATAATTCTCTCACACATGGTTTCTCCACACTCCACATCACATATTATGTCTCGCAAAAATTTATTCTCTCTAATTTTAAGGTCTCATAACACATAAGGTGCCACATCTCATACCAATACTCCCCAAAAAGTGTGAGTTCATATACCTAGTTGCATCTTATGTCACAATCCCCCACCCTCTCATAATGTTATAGATATCATTAAAAAACATGACCTAAATTGTCTAATTAAGGGAATTTTATCACAACGAACCATATCCTCAACCGTCTCACCCGAGGTTTATATCTAATATGAAGCCACTAATTCCTCCCTCTGGTGTCAGTTAGGTCCTCATACAATACCCCATCATCTACCATCATACATAGGGTAATCCATTTATATGAAATAATCTCCAACATTATTCAACTAAATATAGGGTCCCTCATAACTTATATCATCCCTTATTAACTTAATTGATTAAACTGTGCAGCCTTATCTCTCGAATGTCATTTAATTTCATTACGAAACCACATTATTAGATCACAAATAAGAACTAGTTGCTTGTTTCCAAGATGAAAATCGTGATAGATATCTCAAAAATCACCAAGACCGATTGGACAACCTTACTAAGATAGATCTCATGAACACTAGAAAGAAATTATAAACTAATAGTCATAGTAATATTTCACATATAGAAACCAATAAAGTTTCTCATGATGATACTATTCACTACTAATTGATACCATCCATCATTTATCACCCTATAGTGAATATATAGTATGATAGTTTGACCAAAAATTGAACATAATTGGTTGGGTAAAATTCCAATTACAATTCTTGTATCAACAAACCATTACCATTTATAAGGATCTAGGACAATCCCACACCCTAAATTCCTCTATGAAACTCATTTTTCATAAAAAATAATTATTTTCCCCAATATGGAGTTACACATTAATCAAGGATTCGGAGAATTGGATTTCAAAAATTTTCTACAAAATAAATACACTCTAGGGAAAAAAACCATATATTTCCTAATATTGTTTTTATAGATGTTTTACAACAAGAATACATTATTAAAAGATTACTTCACGAAAAAATTATTTTGGTTCATCAAAAAGGATCATCTCGTCCACTCCATGAACAATCGACTCCTCGATAATGATGAATATAACTATATGAATATTATTCATCCACTGAGCTTTTCATTTTATTAGAAAAATTATAAATTATAATATAAGATTCTATGATTATTCGATAGGGAGGTCCATTTTTAAAAAACCTCACATATCCCTTTACAAACTAAAAATAATGATTCCCAACTTTTCCCAATTATATTTCTAGTAATATTTTCAATGCAGTGCACATTTTCATATATAAGAAAACAATTTATGAATAATTATTACAAATAATGGGTTAACACATTGGATAATCTTTAAAAGATGTTAATTTTTCATAGATGTAACTAGAAAGAATATAATAGTTGAAGATTTTTTCTCATTGATTCTAAAAATAAAACACTAAAAAATAAAGAATATTTTTTATTTCTATGTATGTGATAGTTCACCTCAATGCTTTATTTTCATCCAAAATACTACATTCAATATCATTTTGTAACATCCCTCAATATTGCAAATAGTTTTTTGCAACGAATATAATAATTAAAAATTAACTCTGTTTTCATATATCATGTTGAATACTTCAAAAATAAAACAAATTTATTGTGTTATGGTGAATCATTCACCTTCTATGAATCATTATTATTCTTAGTAATAATATCATTTAATGGAATTGGATTTTCAATATTTAGACAAAATTACATTTAATATAACATAAATTAGGTTTTAAATTCTATTTATATATTACAATAGTGAGAATATCATGGAAAATCTAATAGAATACCATAAAAATAATTAATATTTTACATCAATTTTTTCCATAATCATCATAAGACTTCTAATCATAAGGATTAACTTCATAATTTTAAATTTTTGTGTGTCATAATTCATTATCTAATTATCATATTTTTTTATTATAATGATTTAACCTAATAATATAAATGTATTGTATGGCCATAATAGTTTTATTACTTTTTTGGATCATAATATAGGTTTAATAGAATATATTTCATATAATCATAAAGCTTTGTAGGGAATTAATGATATTTATGAAAATGTAAGCCATTGCTATAGTTATTCAATTCCTGAATTAATATGGTTTGTAAGGTATTTATTAATTCTATATCGTATATATAATTATTTGATTGTTTTTATTTCATGGTTGTAAATATTATTTTAATAAAAAGACATAAAAATATACGAACACCTCTAAAAACAAGATCCTCACCTATAATTCATATTACATTAAACATTAGTAAATATTTTTATATCCATATTACTTGAATGTCTAAATTCGAAACTAAAATTAAATATTCTACCAAAATAATAAAATATTATGAAAACATTACATAAATTAAAGATCAATCTTTATATTTCATGAAAAATAATTAAAAATAATGTTTAAGGGGTTTTTTATCATTATAACTGAGTTAAAATTGGGGTTTGTCAGGACAACATTATTGTTAAAAAAATATCCCACATTTGTATTATTATATAACCCAAATAATGTTAAATACAAACATTTACAAATTTTTAGGAAGATTTTATAATTTTAAAAATTATTATTATAAAACAATGAGAGTAAAATGTGAAGGATTTATATATTTTTAGTATTATTATTAGAAATATTAAAATTTAATGTTTTATTTCATTATATTATTATCATTTTTATACTATAAATAAGACTATAATATATATATATATAACATTAAATAAATAAGATAAAAGTTTAAGATAAATCATATTATATTATTGGAAGGATGTTAAATTTTTAATTGAGTGAGAAAAAAGATTAAATGGAATATTAAAATAAGTCATTTACCATTCATAAATGAAAATTGATGAAATTATAAGAGTAATACACTAAATTGTACTAAATAAATATCATAATTTAAAGAGGGAAAAAATTATAATAACTATAGAAAATAAAAAAAACCAGTCTTTTAGATCATGAAGGGTCTGGGAGGAAAATCCATTATTGGATGAATAAGTAGGTTGCCCCTAGGATATATATTTACTTTCAAGAATCAATTATTACTATGATTTATATGGATTATTTCTAATATAGTATCTCTAAATTTATATTGAAATATTCCCCACAATGTATGGAACGAACAAATATTATCGAGAACACTTGTGAGTATCAATTTATCCACCTTATTAAAATTATAGTGCACATTTTTGGGATAAGGTGGTGTTTATCTTTATATCTAATGTATTGGGGTTGAGGTGAAACTAGTATCATGTGATTCCGGATGCGGGTTGAAATTGATTGTTTTGAAAAACTCTTACATCCTTTTTGGGAAATAGATATTAGATTGGTAGCATATCAACAATAGTTAGAACTCCTCCTACATCAAAAAATATAACTTCTAACTACATCATATCTCATCATGGAATCATACTTTATTAATCATGAATAACCTCATATCCCTTCATCATTATAGATGTAAAATATTTCTACATGTTATGAATATCCATTTACTGGGTTATAAAGATAATATATATTTATTCCACCAAATAGAAGATCATTTAACTACTTTTAATATTTTCATAATTCAATGTCATGAATATGTGAAGAATTTATTCTCAATTTAATTATAGAACGACATGATATATGGGTTTTTGTTGGAAATGAGAGAATTGTTATGAAATAAAAATATTATCCTTTGAGGATTTTGTTATTGGGGCTACATATTCTCTTCCAAAAAACAATTTCAATAAAATTTATTTGTATAGAAAATATTTTTTAAGAATTAGTGGTGAGAGAGGTGTAAAATCCCTAATATCTGTAAAGACACATAAAATTCGAGGGAAATTTTTTCTAAATTTTCTTTGAGATTTCAAAAGAACGCAGTTTCTGACGGTGCCTGATTCCGAGGCCCAGTGAGCCCAGAATCAATTTTCGAAGTTTTTCTCGGGTACGTTTAGTCAACGAACGAGCGGGTTTTCCTATCTTTTGAACTGGTGCTCGAAATTGAAATTTGAGGGCACCGATGAAATCGCAACACTGATAATTTTTTAAGAAGCTCTTTTTTGGAGTTTCTTTTTCATGGGAAGTGTTGTTAAAAATTTGTGGAAGATAAAATAAAAATTGAGTTACAATTTTTATTTCTTTTGAGTGGTTTATCCATTGAGTGGAAGTTGGGGTAACCACCCAACTTCCCATGAGAGGACTAAAGGTGAGGTGGGGCCAACACGAACCCCACCCCTTTCATCTTCCCTAAACTCCCTTAAACCTCTACTCTCATTAATTGGTAACTCTTCTTAACATGTTTGACCCCCCTTTAATGTGAGACCACTCACCTTACCCTCTCTCTTCATTAAATCATGCCAAATCAGTTAATTAATTAAGTGAGTTAAATGTTTGATTTTTAAAAAATTAAAAATTCTTGGCTTGATGTAGTAAAATATGATAAGTCTTATTTTATTTGAGAGAGTTGATTGTTGTGTGAGGAGGTTTGAAGAGGAAGCTCTAAGCTTTGAGGAACTTATTCCATCTTGAAGAACGCGATGAACGCAACTCATCGACGAAGAACGCCGACACCAAAGAGCGGCAAGGTATCCCTTTCTTCCTTCTCTGCGACAAGAGTGGATATGTCACATCTTTGAGTACACATGGGCGACGTCGGGCCTTCCAAGACCTTCGACGAAGAATGCTTCCCAGTCTCCATCAAGGGAGGAGACACCACCACGGGGAATGTCGCCATCGACGACGACTCACCCTCCGACGTCAACAGAATCGGCACCGATCTTCCATGACGTGCGATCATCACGATTCTTGCCTCTTTCGCGGCTCGACCACGTGTGACGTCTTTCCAAGGTAGGTAATTGTTTGTGAATGTTGATGAACCCCATGTTACTTCTTTCTAAATCAAAGAACACGGATCAACTAAACATCAAGTTGATCCGCAAAGAATAGGTTGTGGGTTGGGAATTCTTGTTTGCGGAAAAACAGTAGGGGTTTGATTCATTTAAAATCTTGTGATTTATACCCGCGGCGTATGGTTAAATATTTTTTCTGAGACTTTTAAAACCGCTAACGCAGTTGGTGCGGACAAACGAACAAGTCTGAACGCACCTCCATTTTCGTTCTTGGTGTGCGGAGCGACGGACAACGACAAAGTAAGTCGTACGGGTGATGTGAGATCCTCGTAGTGAAGGAAGGTCCCTGAGAGGGATTTTGGCGAAGACGACGTAAAATTCCGACCACTGGAACTCGTCTGGTGGTCCGCAGAGCAGCCCGCCGGCGCGCCTCACCGGCACGGCGGCACGGCTGCAAGACGCGATCCCAAGGCCGCGCGGGACTGGAGGGGCACGGGACGCGGCCGGCTGCCACGTCCGCTGGCAAGGTCGGCCCCACGCGGGGCCGCGACTCCGTCACGCGGGGGCAGCATGCCCCCCGCCCGCGGCTCGGCCGTAACCGGCCGAGCTGACCCACCGGGCGACTAGGCCGCGCCCGCGCTGGCTGGGCCGGGTCACACCTATGTCGGGCCGAGCCACCAAGGCCACGCTGGCCTGGTCGGACACGGACCCGGGTCGGTCCGGGCCCAGACCCCCCGTTTTTGGACCCCTTACGGTATTTTGCCCATATCATGAGCTACAGGCCTTCGATCGTCGCACCGTCAGCGGCGATGTGGTCCTTGGATCGAGGCCGTCGTTTCGACATATTACACTCAAGGTTTCGGAAAACTTTGCGTTCATCTGGGATGGTTCGTACACAAAACCATCCGGGCCCTCGGAGCGGAAACACTCATAACTTGAGCTTCGGACGTCCGATTGATGTGCCATCGACATTGATGGATTCCTCTAGGTGAGAAGGAACTTTTGGTTTACTTTTCTCAAGGTTTGGATGCCGTCAGAGTGCGGTCGTGTTGGTTCGCTCATGAAACCAACCGGACCCCTGAAACGAAAAAGCCAATAACTCACAGACCGGGCGTCCTATTGACGCACCGTCTGTCTCGTTTATTTCCTCTTGATGAGACGGAACTTTTGGAATACTTCGCTTGAGTTTTGGATGTAGTTGGATAGAATCCGGGTTGGGTTGTCCGAAATCCAACCGGGCCCCTAGAACAAAAAAAGCTGATATCTTTTAGAACGGACATCCGTTTGACAAACCATCAATAGCGTTGGTGATCACGTTGAGAAAATGGTCCCTATGGGTATACCCAATGAGAGTTCGGGGTACAGTTGAGATACGGCTGGGTTGGTTCACATACGAAACCAATCGGGCCCCTTGGACGAAAAGGCTAATAACTCACAGACCGGGCGTCCTATTGACGCTCCGTATGATGTGTTGAGACCCTTGTGATGAGGCGGTCCTTTGGGATAATTCTTCGTGGGACTTGAGATCTTTGGAGTATCTACTAGTAGCTCATGGAGGGGACCCTCTCAGAGATTAGCGTATGGAGTGCGGAGACCGTGTAGCTGGCTGTGACCTGATGACTGCTTGTCTGATTCGATTCGGAGTGACTAGCATAGCCCAGTGGGGAGCACTACTTTGTGAGGTGGCAGACCCGCAGTACTCGACAGGAGGAGTACCTCTGTAGGCTATGAGGGGGAGCACTATTGTGTGAGGTGGAAGACCCATGGCAGAGGAGAACTACTGTGTGAGGTGGCAGACCCGCGGTACTCGACAGGAGGAGTACCTCAGCAGTCATAGGTTGGTGAGCAGTACCTCGGAGACGTGACAACATCACTGTACTCCCAGAGACGGAGCTCTTCAGCCGTTACAGTTTCGATAATGAAAATCCTGGTTTGAGCTGAGCCTATGACCTTTGTGTTTACCTCATGGTTGAGACGGGTCACTTGATAACTTAGGTATATGTATGGGCATATACCTGGGTAGTGGTTATCCGTCGATTTCATAATCTTTGTGTTTCCTCATTATTGAGATGGGTTACTTGATAACTTGGGAATATGTGTGGGCATATACCTTGGTAGAGGTTATCTTTTTAGATCTTCTTTGTGGTTATCCTTGTTGGATTTAGTGAGACCTTGAGGGTCTCAGGGTCCCTACTGAGTAACATTATACTCTCCCCTGCACGGGCTATGACCGCACCACGTTTTGTTGGTTGCAGACGACGGACAGCGTTGACGGAGATCAAGTGTACGAGGACTGGACGACACTTGGTGGTGGACCTCACGACGAGTCAGTACCTGGAGGTGGACCTCACGACGAGTCGGTACCCGGAGGAGGTTGACGGACGAGGAATCTGAGGAGGCTATTTGTACCTACCCTTCAGGTAGGATCCTTGGTGGACGGTCCAGGAGAATCTTGTCATCTTTTGGCTGTTTTATCTTTTTCCTTGTACTTTACAGTTTGGCTTGTATTTCCGGCCCCTTTACTTTCAGCATAGATTGTTTCAGTTTTACTTAGTGTTTTACTTCCGCTTGTACTCTTTGGGGTTTTGATTACTTTTATAAAGGCAATTTCTTCCCAGTTATCGGGATTTATGCCTTTGGTTCTAGTCTCCAGACCCTGGGCTATGGAAGGCAGGCTTGGGGTAGTCATGACACGGGCCCCAAGGATGGGTCGTGACAAATTGGTATCAAAGGAGTCGGTTCTACCACAGGACTTATAACTCTGATATTTTCTTTTCTACGAAAAAATTGTGTTAAGGGTACCGAGTGTGGTCTTCTGTTCAGGGAGTCCAGTGATGGTGTGGCAGCCGATGTATCCCTACACCAGGACCCTGACTACTCATTTATGACTTTGTGCATGAAAACACTGATTGCATGTGTGTTTTCCAAGAGTTTTAAAGTCATCTCAAACCTGGTCAGATCACCAGGTATAAATTTTTTGACCATGTCGTATCTGTTCAGGATGTCTCCATGAAAACAGTCAGTTGGAGTTCCGAGAGAGTACTCTATGACGGGCCACCAAGCAGAGAGGCTCCAGTGTGGTGCCCTTTTTACTATGTTGTCTCCCTCGGGTGGTGTACCAGCAGCACCACCACCTGTTGGGAAGCAGATGCCACCAGCCATACTAGGAAATGGTGCACGCTGGCAGAGCGCGTTGCACGAGTTCTAGTAGCAGAGGGCTTCGAGGTTACGAGGCGAGGCAGATTCCCAGATAGCAGAGGACTGGCTGGAGGCGATTGCTAGAGTTTTCTGCCTCGCCGTGACATCAGTGGAGTGGATAGTGGACTTTGATAACTAGTGTTTTCCAGTGAATGAAAATGATGATGGTCCGCATAGTGATGAGGCTTCGGTACGTGGACCGATGCCTGAGATAGTTCATTAGGGTAGTGTGTCAACTATACATCACTACCTGTTGGTCAGCAGTTACAACCGGAGGTACCGGTAGGTGACACCTGTAGCCTTACTGCCATATACGTGTTCCAACATCAGATACACTCAAGTTCCGAGGCAAACCTGACTCACAGGCGGCTGAGGACTAGTTTGAGGAGGTAGCAGAGAGTTTTCTAGAGCTTATACAGCTTCAGCAGGACAACGTGTCGGTAGCTGAGAATTCATCGAGGCGAACCGAACATTCTGGGTACTCGATGAATACGATTTGATTAGTGTTATAGAGCTCGGACCACTGAGCATGGTGTGTTTATGGATATTCGAGCCATCACATTTTCCTCTATTCATTCCGACTCGCATTAGGGTTCTAGAGAGAACTTTGAGGTTGAATGTTCTTTGGCTGATCGGTTTTAGCCAGTGAATGTTAACAATGGGAAATTGCGAACTGGCGTCAGTCTCAGAGACATGGGCGTGCGAATGTTTCCAAAAAAGGGAAATGATAAGGACAGATGAATCTGCAGAGTATCAGATGTGGAGGCAGAGCTTGGAGAGCACCATAAGGTGGTGTACATATCAACATGTTACAACCACCCGTCATTGTTGTTCCCTCCAGGCTTAGGGGGCTGGAGGGCAGGGAAAGAGAGTAGCTGCATGCGGTCAAGGAGAGTGACCCAATGGATCTAAGAATTATTTGAGCGACATTCTGTGTCCACTACAAGCTGTCGTAGTAACAGGCGTTGATACAAATCATTCCTTCCTTCCACGAATCTTGTCCCAGACCTAGAGTTTCAGGTTAATCCGTTGACTTGACCCTCACGCCTGGAGATACATTGGGAGGAGACTCGATAATCACACTTATTCCGACAGTGTGATCTGACCCACGAGGCGAGAGTTTCGGTTGGAATCTCTTGGTGGAAGCGTCGAGGCCATACGACGTTGGTCTGAGTATGGATTGGATCCACAGTTCATACACGGATTGACTGTATTAGGCAAAAAGGTTGTTGTTTATCTACAATGGTGGGATAGGGTTTTTCATTGGTCAGTGAAAAGGAAAACCCAGGCATCACAGGATGGAATCATGCATAAGAGGGTGCATTCAATCACTCAGGAGATGGCCAATCTTACCATTGTGCCAGAATTCTCCAGAGTTGTGGCACCACTTCCAGCAGAGCTTTCAGGAGCTGGGTTGACCGGTGTGCCCAACCTATGGGCGTTGGATACATAGTTCACTGTGATGCATTAGGGACTGGACTCGGGTGTTTCCTGATGTAGGAGTGGGCAGTCATCGCCTATGGATCACGGTAGATAAGACTTCACAGAGCTGACAGGATGCTTCTAGAGTTAAAGGATGACGACCATGTTCACCTCGATGAGGATTACAGAGATGTGGCCAAGGCGGCAAGTTATCTATGCGGTTTAGTGGACCATACCTAGGTCCTCAACTGGGTAGGCAGGGTGGTTTACCACTTGGCCCATACACCTCAGTTTAACCAGGTGCACGACGACTTCCACATATCTCAACTGAGGAGATACGTGCGTGATCTGTCACATAACATCGACCATGGGGAGCTAGACTAGGGCGATGGGGTGACATTCTCAGAGGTTCCAATGGGGACCGAGGATCGACAGGAGCGGATCCTACAAGGATGGTCGATTCCTCGGGTGCACATTCTTTGGTAGTAAGAGAATCTCTAGGTAAGAAAATGGGAGCGGAAGGCTCAGATGCATTGTCAATACCACCTTTGTATACCTAGTCTGTGATTAAGCTTTACGAGGACGTAAATCCTTGAGGTGGGAGTAATGTAGAGACCTATAAAATTCATGGGAAATTTTTTATAAATTTTATTTGAGATTTTACAAGAACGCAATTTTTGACGGCACCTGATTCCGAGGCCCAATGAGCCCAGAATCAATTTCCGATGCTTAGCTCGGGTATATTCAGTGAATGAACGAGCGGGATTTCCTATCATTTTAACTGGTGCTCGGAATTGAAATCTGAGGGCACCGATGAAACCGCAACACCGATAATTGTTTAAGAAGATCTTTTTAGGAGTTGCATTATCATGGGAAGTGTTGTTAAAAATTTGTGGAAGATAAAATAAAAATTGAGTTACAATTTTTATTTCATTTGAGTGGTTTATCAATTGAGTGGAAGTTGGGGAACCACCCAACATTCCATTAGAGGATTAAAGTTGAGGTGGGGTCCACAAGAACCTCACCCCTTTCATCTTCCCTAAAATCCCTTAAACCTCTCCTCTCATTGATTGGTAACTCTTCTTAACATGTTTAACCCCCCTTTAATGTGAGACCCCTCACCTTCCCCTCTCTCTTCTTTAAATCATGCCAACTGAGTCAATTAATTAAGTGAGTTAAGTGTTTGATTTTTAAAAAAATAAAAATGCTTGGCTTGATGTAATAAAATAAGATATGTCTTATTTTATTTGAGAGAGTTGATTTTGTGTGAGGCGGTTTGAAGAGGAAGCTCTATGCTTTGAAGAACTTCTTCCTTCTTGACGAACGCGAAGAACGCAACTCACCAAGGAAGAATGATGACCCCAAAAAACGGTGATGTATCCCTTTCTTCATTCTCTACGACAAGAGGGGATACGTCACATCTTTGTGTACACTTGGGTGACAACAGGCATTCCAAGACCTTCAACAAAGAACGCTTCCCGGTCTCCATCAAGTGAGGAGACACCACCGCAGGGAACGTCGCCATTGACGATGACTCACCCTCCGACGTCAACAGAATCAGCACCGATCTTCCGCGACATCCAATCATCGCGACGATTTCCTCTTCTGCGGCTCGATGATGTGTGACGTCTTTTCAAGGTAGGGAATTGTTTGTGAATGTTAATGTACCCCATGTTACATCCTTATAAATCAAAGAACGTGGATCAACTAAACATCAAGTTGATCCGTGAAGATTATGTTGTGGGTTGGGAATTCTTGTTTGCGGGAAAACTGTAGGGGTTTGATTCATTTAAAATATTCTGATTTATACCCGCGGAATATGATTAAATATTTGTTTTTGAGACTTTTAAAACCGCTAACGTAGTGGGTGCGGACCAACGAAAAAGTCCGAACCCACCACCCTTTTCGTTCTTGGTGTGTGGAACGGAGGACGACAACAAAGTAAGCCGCACGGGTGATGTGAGATCCTCGCAGTGAAGGACGGACCCCCGAGAGGGCTTTTGGAGAAGACGACGTGCAATTATGACCATTAGAACTCATCCGATGGTCCACGGAGCAGCCCGCCAGCGCGCCTCACCGGCACGGCGGCTGGGGGCGGCGGCGCCCGGCGCGCCGCCGGGAGGAGCCGTAGCGGCTGAAGCCGCGATAGCAAGACGCGGTCCCGCGGCCGTCCGCTGCGTCCGCTGGCAAGGGCGGCCCCACGCGGGGCCGCGGGTCCATCACGCGGTGACAGTGCGCCCCCCTCCCACGGCTTGGTCGTAACCGGCCGAGCCGACCCGCGCTCGCACCGGCCGGGCCGACTCGCACCTAGTCCGGGCCAAGCCACACAGGCCAGGCCTGGCCACGCCGGCCGGGTCAAACCCTGACCTGGGTCGGGTCGACCCGGTTCACGCCGACCCAGGGGAGTTGGGCTGGGTCTGTCCGGGCCCAGATCCCCCGTTTTCGGACCCCTTACGGTCTTTTGCCCATATCTTGAGCTAAGAGCCTCCAATCGATGCACCATCAGCGGAGATGTGGTAATTGGATCGAGAAGGTCGATTCGACATATTGTACTTAAGGTTTCGTAGAACTTTGGGTTCGGCCGGGTTGGTTCGTACATGAAACCAACCGGGACCTCGGAGGGGAAACACTCATAACTTGAGCTTTGGATGTCCGATTGATGTGCCGTAGACATTGATGGATTCCTCTAGGTGAGACAGAACTTTTGGTTTACTCCGCTTGAGGTTTGGATGCCGTCAGAGTGCGGTTGGGTTGGTTCGCTCACGAAACCAATCGGGCCCCTGAAACGAAAAAGCCAATAACTCACAGACCGGGCGTCTGATTGATGCGCCGACTGTCTAATTGATTTCCTCTTGATGAGACTGAACGTTGGGTATACTTCTCTTTAGTTTTGGATGCAGTTGGATTGTGTCCAGGTTGGATTTTCCAAAATCCAACCGGGCCCCTGGAATGGAAAAGATGATATCTTTCAGACCGGACGTCCATTTGACGAAACGTCAGCGGCGTTGGTGATCACATTGAGAAACAGTCCCTATGGGTATACCCTATGAGATTTCGGGGTACAGTTGAGATACAGCCGGGTTGGTTCGCATACGAATCCAACTGGGCCCCTAGGAAGAAGAGGCTAATAACTCAAAGACCGGGCGTCCTATTGACGCACCGTCTGATGGTTTGAGACCCCTGTGACGAGGCTTTCCTTTGAGATACATCTTCGTGGTACTTGAGATACATGAAGTATCTACTAGTAGCTCGCAGAGCGGACCCTCCCAGAGACGAGCGTACAGAGTGCGGAGACAGTGTAGCTGGCTCTGACCTAATGACTGCTTGTCCGATTAGATTCGGAGTGACTAGAATAGCCCAGTGGGGAGCACTACTTTGTGAGGTGGAAGACCCATGGAGGAGGAGCACTACTGTGTGAGGTGGTAGACCCGCGGTACTCGACAGGAGGAGTACCTCTGTAGGCTATGAGGGGGAGCACTACTGTGTGAGGTGGCAGACCCATGGCAGAGGGGCGCTATTGTGTGAGGTGGAAGACCCACGGTACTTGACAGGAGGAGTACCTCAGCAGTCATAGGTTGGTGAGAAGTACCTCAGAGACGTGACAGGATCACTATACTCCCAGAGAAGGAGCTCTTCAGTAGGTACGGTTTTGATAATGAAAATCCTGGTTTGAGCTGATTCTATGACCTTTGTGTTTACCTCATGGTTGAGATGGGTCACTTGAAAACTTAGGTATATGTATGGGCATATACCTGGCTAGTGGTTATCCGTTGATTTCATAATCTTTGTGTTTCCTCATGATTGTGATTGGTTACTTGATAACTTGGGTATATGTATGGGCATATACTAGGTAGAGGTTATCTGTTGAGATCTTCTTTGTGGTTATCCTTGTTGGATTTAGTGAGACCTTGAGGGTCTCAGATTCCCTACTGAGTATCGTTATAGTCACCACTGCACGGGCTATGCCCGCACCTCATTGTGTTGGTTGCATACGACGGACAGCGCTGACAGAGATCGAGTGTACGAGGACTGGACGACACCTGGTGGTGGACCTCATGACGATTCATTACCTGGAGGTGGACCTCATGATGAGTCGGTACCCGGAGGAGGTTGACGGATGAGGAAACTGAGGAGGCTATCTGTACCTACCCTTCAGGTAGGATCCTTGGTGGACGATCCAAGAGCTTCTTGTCACCTTTCGGCTGTTTTATCTTTTTCCTTGTACTTTACAGTTGGGCTTGTATTTTTGGCCCCTTTACTTTCAGCACAACTTGTTTCAGTTTTACATAGTGTTTTACTTCCGCTTGTACTCTGTGGTGTTTTGATTACTTTTATAAAGGCAATTCCTTCCCAGTTATCGGGATATATGCCTTTGGTTCTAGTCACCAGCCACTGGCCTATGGAAGGCGGGCTTGGGGTAGTCACGACACGGGCCCCGAGGACGGGTCTTGACAAATTGGTATAAAAGGAGATGGTTCTACCGCAGGACTTATAACTATGATATTTTCTTTTTAGCAAAGCAATAGTGTTAAGGGTACCGAGTGTGGTCTTAAGTTCAGGGAGTCAAATGTTGGTGTGGCAGCCGGCGTATCCGTACACCAGGACCCTGACTATTGATTTCCGACCTTGTGCACGAAAAAACTAATTGCGTGTGTGTTTCCAAGAGTTTTAAAGTCATCTCAAACTAGGTCATCTCACCAGGTATAAATCTTTTGACCGTGTCGTATCTGTTCAGGATGTCTCCATGCAGAAAATCAGTTGGTGTTCTGAGAGAGTACTCGATGACGGCCTACCAAGCGGCGAGGCTCCGATGTGGGGCCTTTTTTACTATGTTGGCACCCTCAGCTGGTGTACTAGCAGCACCACCACCTGTTGGGCAGCAGATGCCACCAGCCATACTATCGAACTGTGCACGCGTCCTATGGAAGGCGGGCTTGGGGTAGTCACGACACAGGCCCTGAGGCCGGGTCGTGAAAATATCATACATATATTTTCAAAATTCCGTTAAAAAATATCATTATCTCAATGTAATTGTACTTAAAGAGTGTTTGAAATCCAACTTTTATTGGATCCTGACTCATGAAGTATGTTTGTTATAAAACCATGGTAATATTATACATCATGACATCCATGAGAGAATCTGATACACATGTGGATATATATTAGGTTGTAAATTTCCAACTAGAAACTATTTTCCATTATAATAATCTGATTGCAGGCAATAGGTCTATGGTAGGGTCTCATCAAAAATATTATATCTCTATGGCACACTATAAGGATAAGAAGAGATTCATTGATCTCCCATATATTTGAACATACAAATATGAATTAAAAAATTAAGATTGTGTCCATTCTTGCTAAATCATGATTAGATTTCAGTTATCTATTTCATGTTCATTGATCGAAGGAATTATATATCTTGAAATATTTTGTAGGGATTCTATATGTATAGAATCAAAAGGGAGATATTTAATTCACCGATTTTGAATCATGTTTTAGATTAATCATTATTCAAATATTATCTTAAATATATATTTTCTTATAATAATTCATTGGAAATGCTTGATTAAATAGGTGGACCTAATACGGACAATACATACTTGGATTTCACCAATACATTTAAAACATTTAAATTAGATTTTGATAATAGATTTTTTTTTGAACATGATATTAATTAATATAACATAAATTGAGTTTTTTGAGTGATCTTAAAAGTATGAATATATGTTTTGGAAATAGAAATCACCTACATATAACGTATTTCTTATTGTAATATATCAGATACGTATTTTTTAAAAGAATATTACCTAAATTGAATCAACTGGCCCTTTCCAGATATCATCTCTTCTTCAAAAATCAGATAATTTAACTATGTTATTAAATATGTTCATAATTCTCAAAAAACTAATATTACGCATTTAACATTACCATTAATAATTCCAACTCAGTTGAATAAACATATATATATATATATTAATTCCATTAATTTCCTTTTCAAATATTCATCATCCACCATTACTATAGGAAAAATACCTATGTGAAAGAGTTATAAGTTCCTCAAAAATTATATTTGGAAGAAATAAATAGTAAAATTTCGATGTAATCAATTTTGAATGCTTAAAATTTCTATACTATATGGACAAAAAAATTATGCTTTAATCCCATTATCCTTATAATCTCAAAAAACATCTAAAATATGAAATTATAATGTTTTATAAATGGTATTAAAAATCACAATGATCATTATTTTTATTTATTAATCATGTTACATATTAATTATTATATCTAATGGTTGTTATAATATCTGACTTACCTAATGATGAAATCTCATCATCTTTTCTATTTCTTACTAGTGATGGAATGTTATAATATTCAACTTGAATAAATCCTAAAAAATTAGTCAAATAAAAATATATTCTCATTGAATCTTTATGATTAAATCTATTGAATTTAAAAGCATCATATTCTATTATGAGCTAATTATAGAGCCTTCATAATGGAAATTGGATTTATACAATATAAACTACTCACTGTATTTGTTTAACCTCATCCATTATTCAATAGTAATAATCATATATCACATTTGATTATTTCCCAACAACATCCTTTTATCTTATGAGATCATTAGTTGAAAACATAAGATCATAATTTTATCATTATTCTATATCCATAACTACCCCTATTGGAGTTTCACACACCGTATTTTAAAGACAAGCATTATCCATATAAAAAATAGTTTTCCTATATGCAACTTAATCCCATGAATCTTCCTTTACCCATTTTACTCTACAACCATCTCAAAGTATGTATCATCCCTTTAAATTTTCAAGTTCTATAAATACACCGTATGTTCGATGTGACGTATTTTACACCTGAACATATATTTGTAATCTATGTTAACTTCATTCATTTTGATAATAACGTCAAAATTAATCAAATTCTATAAAATTGATCTTAGGGTTTATCTAAAAAATGGTCCATATAGTGAATCATTAACATACAAAGTATTTCTTCAACATAATTGAGAAATTTTAAAAAAATTACTTCATAAAAAACAACATTCTCTAATTCACCATTTATCTTAACTATAATGGACAAAACGAATAATGGGAGTGTTATATTGTCTAGTTCTACGTCCTTTTTGTACCGTTTCCCAATTTTTGGACATATTAACAATTAGTACTTTATAAATGATGGTGATATTTAAAAATATATGTTCAAAAAATGGATATATATATATATATATATGGTACATTATGACGTAAATTATAAAAATAATGAATCAAATCACACAAAATAGGGAAGTTTTTATATAAAATTTTTACTATTTACCATCTCCATTCAGAGTGAATTCGTCCAAGGGATGATCTAAAAATTACCATACATATTTTTTGAACATGGTTCTTGAGTTTATTTGTCAAAATTAATTTTAAATTATTGATATCTAAATAGTATCTTTAGAATGGAATTTTTTTAATGCATATAATTTAGTAAACAATTCTTCCTATAAACACTCTTTGATATTTCAAACAACTCTATACTCTCATTTAACAACATGATACTCCACAATTTTTCATCCTTGTTATCACCATTACCACGATATGATTGGGAGGTTAAGAGGGAATTGTTTTAGGGTTTTATTTTTAATTAAGTGTGGTGATATAGAGAGATCTCTAAAGTATGTGATGTTTTTATTTTATACCATAATACCATCGACTTCTAAAAATTTAGTGAAATAAGGAAACCCATTTTCTTACTTTTAATTACATGGATAATGAGTATTTAAAATATAAAAAATATAAGTATCATTATGGGTTCAACAAATAAAATAGTTATGAAACATAAGAAGCATATTACAATAAACTAAATGAAATTATATAAAAAAGTCAAAAAAGTACACATATATTCATATATTCTTGAATAACATTTAATAAATTCAAAGTCATTTTTTGGTATGGTGTTCTTATAGATAACATTCATTATCAATTAAAAATATTCTAAAGAGATATCGATTTTTGAGTGATCTGTCCAGAAATTTTACATTATATTAAGGATTTTGAATATTGAATTTCATTTTTTAAAATTTGATATAACAAGTGTAAACCCATTATTCATTCATGTTGTAATAATAAAATCCAAATTACATCAGGGTGTGGTTCTATAGAAAATCATTTCACATTAACCACTAATAAAATCAATTAGCCCCAATATTAGATTATTAAACAGAATGTTACTTTATTCTAGACCACACAATAGTTACATTTCATCCAATTTGAATGTTTATAAATTCTTATAATAATCTAAAAAAATCCACCAAATTCAGAATCATAAAATGATACTAAATCAGAGTCACAAAAACTTTATTCAATTTCAATACAAAGAAATTATTCCTTTTAAATACATTGAAGTCCTTTTAGAAGCTATAAAATTTGAATATATTTGGAATTTACTGAATTAAATCAAAAATAACCATTTAAAACAAAATTTCTAGTATACTTGCAAGGATTTAATGAAATATCCCAATAATTTCTCTATGTAGTTCATCTTAAACTAGTTTCTAAATTCATAATCATAAATATTAATATTATAACTCAAAATAGTTGAATATATCTTACTTCTACATCATCCAAATATATTATGCTAGTTAGTTATGTATTTAAATAAAATTAAGACATTTCAAAAATATTTTAAAAAATATGAATAAAAGGAATTAAATTTAACTCCCCCAACATTCTTCAATCAAAATATTTTTACATTGGTTTTAAAAAAATATACATTTTTTGTTTTGTTAGAACAAAAATTAAATCATCCATATAAATTTACATAATAAAAGTATATTCTAAGGTGGATTTATTGAAACAAATGGTGATTTCAAGAATAAAAATAAACCATTTGACATAAAAATAAACTCAATATTTCATACTAATCACTAGGTTCTAGTTCAACACTATATGTATATTTAGTGAGTATATAAATATAACATGGAAAATATGGTTCTATAAATATTAGATGTTGTTCATAATAAATTTCACAAATTAAAATCTGTTAAAAAGTATTAATTTTTTACAACCCAAGTACATTTAGAATAAATTGATTTATTATTCTTTTTATTGAATTACATAGTAATATTCATAATAAATATATTAAATAATTCAAAAAAATGAAAAAAGGTAATTATTTTATTAAATTCATTATTTATATGGAAATATATAAAAGATTAAATTTTAAATTACATAATTTTAATTTAAAAATAATAATTTTTTATTAAATTACTTTAAAATATTCTAATAATGAATTTCAATTAATATTATTGAAAACAGATATTTTTTAATAAATTGTGAAAATTAATGATATTTTAAAAATATTTATTTTTGTGTTAGAGTAATTACATAGTAAAATAATGTCTTGGATTAGTATTAAATATTAATTAGATAAATTTTATTTCTACTTATCAAATTATGTATTTTTAAATATATTTTATAATTTAATTTTATATAAACACATTTTAAATTTGAAGAAGGCATTTAATATAAATATATGTTTTCAAAATGTTTTGTCAGTTTGATTTGAATTTATTTTCATAAAATTGTAAGTTTTTTATTTTAAAGAATTAATGTAAAATTTTTAATTAATTGTTCCAAATTTATTAAATTAGTTATATGAATTTTTTAACAATTTAAATAGTTAGTTTTGTAATTTTATTTTCCATGAAAAAGTTAATTTGAGAAATTAATTTAAGAAATAAAATGATAAGAAACATAAAATTTTGTGAAAAAATATATAAATCTTATTTAATGAGAATATATCAACCATAATCATCCATAGGTCGAATTTAAGACCATTTGGGGACAGTTGGATAACATTATGATTTTTATAGAATTTTATGTCATAAAATGTCAAACATGCCTTAATCAAGTTTAATATAAGTGTAATATTTTTAATATAGGATTATACCAAAAAAAATTAATCTTTATATATATATATATATATATATTAAAAAATATATCATCATCATGGTAATTGTTTTTAATTTTAGTGATGTAATTTACTTAAATTTGTTTATAACAATAATACAATAATTATTCAATTATTCAAAAAATGAAATAAATTACATTATAAATACACACCTAAATATATTATCATATATATAATGTTATTAATGATTTTTTAGATGACCTATACCTTATTGGGATATAATGAACTATTTTTTCTAACTTTATATTATTTATAAACATAATTTATGTCAAAATAATGTATTGTTATAAAATTGACATTATGGGTGCATTATAGTAAATAATATTCAATTAAATGATATATAATTCCATACAATATATAATCCATCCAATTGATTATTATAATGTTCAAAATATCATAAAAAGAACATCTATGTATTGTTTTCCATTTTAATGTTACTATATTAACCCTTAAAGGGTAAAAATTCATGTTGTCATGGTAAATATTAATGGAGTTAAATCACAGTTAAAACCATAATATTTAGGAATAAATATAGTCAACACATATATATGTTTTCTTTTATTATTATTTTTTGACCCATAATATTCATTTTTCAAAATAAATATCCTTATATTGAGTTATAATTTTAAATTAAATTATATTAATTTAATATTTTGAGAAATTATAATAGTGCCCCTTCTATATCTTATTAAAGGGCACCACTTTTTTTCATTTCCTCACACTTAAAAACCATTTTGGTTTAGAACATCCATGAAAAAAAGTCAACCTAAAATACCTTACTACATTCAATGAGATATTTATTTATTAAAAATACTAAACTTATATGACATAAGGATTTAAGAAAATTATGTTTTTAAATCAGAGGTATATATTTGAACTATATTTTTTAGTTTTTTTGATTCATCAAACTTCATAAAATATTTATAAAACACTATAAAATAAAACCTATATTACCATAAATATATTGTGATGTTTTAGTGGTTATATTATGACCCATATCCCTCTCATTTTCCATCAAATTGGAAAATAAATAATCATATGTCTGTATGACAGACTACTGCATCACAAACTACTTAAATACATTTTACAACAACATATCTTTAAAAAAGTTAAAATAATGAAATTAATTTTGATTTATTATATTAATGAAATATATATGATTTTCAAAATCTAATATTTCACATACATTATTATCTTTTCCTTAAAATAAACTTTTTAACATCGCTCATGCTAACATGTCGACTACCACCTCCACGAGTCTATGTGATTCATTTTCGTCACCAAATATCATTAAAATACCATAAAAAATATTTGAGTATTTAATACTTTATATATTATATTATTATCATTATTTATTATAGAATAATACATGCCTAATTTACGTAATGAATATTGATAAATGGAATGATTACTCTTGCGTACATAATTCCTACCATCTCCGTTATTGAAACATAGTTCATTTATGATAACCATAATTTTTTATTATATTTAAAAGAATTATTGCTGTTAAAATATTATAATTATGTCATGATTATTATTCTAAATGATTAATCAATGACCATGATGACGATAAAAAAAGTACCAAAGTCATTTTGGACTAAATGAAGGAATATCATCAAAACAACCAACATCGATTTAAATGATTAAGTATTTATAAATAAAAAGGAAATAAGTTAAATAATATTAATAATAATCATAAAAAGTATTCCAATCAATGTTGAAAATTTATATATCTTTATTATTCAGGATGAAAAACAACATACATGACGTGTCATCTCAATTTAAGGGACCATCTTTTTAAAATATTGTTTTTATTTTTCCTTTTACATTTTCTTTTTATTTCATTATTAATAAGAGTGTTTTCTAAAAATTATATAAATAAGCATATTATTATTATTCTATTATTTCCAATACTATTTTTCAGTATTTTAATTATTTTTATAAAATGGCTGTGAAAGGAATATTTTTTTTCTTCTAAACGATGATTATTGTGTGTTTTATAAAAAAAGAAAGGAATTATTTTATCGTATACAATAATAAAAACATTTCCCACCTTCATGAATATTCATTAATGTACCATGATATCTTTAGGATTTTAAGTGGTAATTTTCAATGACATTTATATCTTTTTTATGTGAATTATTTTAACTATGTTATTTTCTTCTTGGAATGTTTTTAATGATGTAAGTATTCATGTTTTATACAAATGTTATGGTTCAGGGGAATTTTTTATGATAAATGGTTGTCCCAATATAAACCAAAATTATATGGGTCTGTTATATCTCTCTAATTCATTAGTTATAATAATGTTGAAATTCCATTGTGGTGATTTTTACAAGTGTAACTATGATGGTTACTCCAAATATAAACTTAAGGGTTATTTTACGTATGAACCTGAAAATTATTTCATTTTTAACCATGAGGTTTACACCATAATTGTGATAAACCAATAATTCTTGAATATAAAAAGGTGATTTATTAATCATTAATATACTCTCATGTTTTCTCAAGTTATGATATCGATTATAAGTCCATGTGAATGTATATGGTACTTTTTAATTGTGGAAATTTTATTGTTCAAAAAATATTCCCATGAGTTGATAAATTATATAATGAAAAAAATTTGGTTTCTATTTTCCCATTATTAATTTTTATAAAATACTTAATGGAATATTTGTTGGAGAAAAAGTGATTTTATTGTTAATAAAATTATTATTTTGAGAAAATGTTATATTTTAAAAAATTAAAATTTGTATTTGTATTCAAATAATAATTTATTATATATTTTTTTATCCCTTATGAATCATTATATTCACAAACAAAATATTTAAGAGGTTTTTAGCAGTAATTATTTATTTTTAATGGATTGAAATATGTTTAGATGTATATTATGAGGATTTATAATAAAAATATTTATTTTTTAAAAAATATTTTTTAAAAAAATTGATACCAATTGAAGATGTACACCTTTAATTATATTTTTTGTTATATATGAAAGATTAAGCAATTCTAAAAAAATATAAACTAAAAAGAACCTCAAAATTTTAATAATATAAATTCTAGTTTAAAATCACTATAATATGTAATGTTTAAAATGAATTCATTAAATTTGGTATTAGGGCAGAAATTTAGATAACATTAGAGATTAAAATAAAGCTAGTAAGATATCCATAAATAACTTTAATATATGTTAAAGATGAATTAATTTTTAATTTTAGGAATATCGTGTTTCATTATTTAAATATTGATAGATCGAAATTTTTTTCTATAAAGGGAAGATGGGAGGTTTAGTGGGAAGGCATCGAGAAAAAAATATCATTTTGATACAACAATAAGAATTCATTAGAATTTGAACTAATCAATTTATTGTAGTAGTGTGTCATTTGATGTAGGATATAATTAGTGGTGGAAACCATGAAAGAGATCAATAGATCTACAATTGTGCAACATGGTAATAGTAGAACATTTTAGGATGAAACACCCTCCTATATTTAGTGGACCTTCTGACCCTGTGGTAGACGAGGGTTGGATTAAACCCCAAGAAGGGATATTTGATTTCATGGTATGTTCATATAATAAAAAAGTATGTCAATATATTTATTGTTTTTAATTGGAATTTAATAAATTAAAGACAATAGTTATGTACAATGAAGAAAGTGAAGAGATTATATCTCTGTAATGATAAAAATTTCACAAAAATATTCATTATGAAATATTTTTCAAAGGTATTACGAATAAATATGGGAAAAATTCCAATAATTAAATATAATGTAATGAATAGTGTCCATGTACAAAGAATACTTCAGTATATAGTAAATTTAGGCTATGTATTTTATTCGAGATATTGATATTAAAATCAATCGTTTTAACTTTGGATATAAGACATGATATAAAAGGTAATTGGATTCTCATGAACCAAAAAGTTATGAGAATATTTTTCGACATCATAAGATGGTAAAATTGTGGTTTTAGAAGATCATGTATATCATAAAAATAAGGAAAATATCATGATTGTTTTAATTGTAGACATATTTCCCTTTATTGCATTGAAAAAAATCTTGGTAGTGGTATGTAAATTTTTTATAAGCATAATGTTTTTTTAATTTAATGATATCTTGCATTATCCACATAGATGCCCAAATAAATACATGAGTGCAGGGAAGACTCCATAATATAAGAACAATTATTTGGTAAAGTTATTTAGAACTAATTATATAGATGATTGTGTATCTAAATAAGTGGTTTTTAGTAAATTATTTGTTTATTTAGATTATTATACAGTATTATTAAATTCAAGATCAACATAGTGATTAATTTTAGATAATTTGTCAATTAAATTTTAAGCTCAACCTCATAAAATGGAAATAAAATATACATTAAATATAGATAGTAAACTATTAAGAAAAAAATCATAAAAATTTAAATTTAATTTTCTATATAAGGACATATCATAAAAAAAACTATTTTATTTCCCTTAGTAGAGATTTCTATTATTCAAGGTATGAATTAAGAATTAGTTTTCGTTGATAAGGTACATTTTAGAGATAAATAAGATTCATTTCATAAATAATTTTATTTTTTATAAAACAATGTCCTCATTACATTTATAACATATCTAAAAGCTTAGAAAATGTCAAATGATGGAAATGGATGTTATTATTCACATATTATTGAAAATAAGGGAACTAATTAGATTAATGATGTATTTATGGTAAATGAGCACCTGAACATTTCTACTTATGGTATTCTCTATCTTATACCTAATCATTATACTGAATTCACTATTTAAATAGTTTCTAATTCTAATAAAATTTGAAATCCATGTAATTAATTGGATGAAGAATAACATAAATAATTGAAAAATTATTTACTAATGTAAATTGATAATGGTTTCATTCATCATAGTTCATAAACATGGGGTAATCCTATTTTATTTGTTAAAAAATAAATATGGTTCCACTATTTTTTCATCGACGATAGATAATTCAATAAAATTACTATTTGGAGTAACTATCTATCTCCACAAGTCGGTGACTTGTTTGACCAGCTTTAGAGAGTTCATTATTTTTTAAAGGATTAAATGAGATCTGGGTACCATCATCTGATTTTAGTGGAGGGTGAAATTTTGAATATATAATTTTGTAATAGATATGATAATTATGTGTTTTTTCTAGTACGCTTTTGTTTGGAAAACAATCTACCCATTGTATTTATGGATCTTGGGAATAGATTATTTCATGACCATTAAGATAATATTGTTGTTATTTTTATTTAATATATTTTTCAAATTATAATAGGGTGAATTAAAATATAATTTAATATTTATAAAAACCCATAAATAATTCAATTTAAACAAAAAATATAGGGAATGGGGTTTTTTACATACACCTTATTTCATGGGTCCAAAATAAATACTAAATAATTTTTTATAATTTTATTAATTGTTTTCCATTCCACTAAGTTTATCCTATTTTGAAAATGTATTTGATATTTTAATTTTATGGAAATATGTCCAAGATGCATCTCTTGTTTTGATCTCTAAGATAGTTCAGTTGTATGATCACCATTATTAAAAGGAATGTATTATTATAACTCATGACAATATTGGGAATTTAATGTCGAATAATATAATATTATAGGATATGGTTTTTTGGAGAAACAAAGTGGTTCAATAAGTGACATGTAAATCTAAAAATTCAATGTTGGAATGGTATCCCAACACGATTAAGAATAAAATTAAATTGTGGGGAAAAATATCCTTAATGATAGGGAGAATGTAACAACCCTTCAAATAATATAATTATTTATTTACATTCCAGTATTCTTGAATTAAATTTTCATTTTCATTATAAATATATCAAGTAAATCTAATAATTTTAAAAAAGAAATATGTTTATTAAAAAAACTTCTTATTTCATTATATTAAAAAATTAAATTTCAAAATTGAATAATATTTAATTTTTCAAATAAATTTCATTTTTAAATTCATCATGTGAATATAATCATAGAATTATTATTGAAATTTTTTTAATGTATTTATTTTTTAATAAATGGTGAAAAATTTTTTGTTTTTAAAATCAATATTGTTTTTGTGTAATGATATTTTCAAATTATGTTTTGTTTTAGTTTTATTTTTTCATTAAACAAAATTGATTTAATATAAACCAATTTTGTTTTTTGAAATTGATTTTAAACTAGAATTTAATAGTAAAAATGTAAAGACCCGTAAATTCTAAGGAATTTTTTTTTCTTAATTTTCTTTGGAATTTTACAAGAACGCAGTTTCTAACGGCGCCTGATTCCGAGGCCCGGTGTGCCCAGAATCAATTTCTGAAGTTTGGCTCGGGTACGTTCCGCGAACGGACGAGCGGGTTTTTCTAACTTTTGAACCGGTGCATGGAATCGAATTCTGAGGGCACCGATGGAATCGTAGCGCTGGTAATTGTTTAGAAACGCCTCTTCTGGAGTTGCGTTTTCTCGGGTGTGGTTTTTAATTTTTGGGCTTAAAGTTATGAAATAAAATAAATAGTGCGACAAACATTATTTTATTTCATTTAAGCCTCTTGGAAGCCACTTGAATCCACTTAAAGCAGCTTAAGGTGAGTTGTTTCGGATAGGGTGCTATCCAATAATATCCTACCCTCTTGGTAGGATATTTGTGAGGTGGGACCCGCACGAGCCCCACCATTTCTTTTCCGCTAAGTAACGCACCCGCGAAAACCCGTCATTATGAAAGTCAACTGACGCATTTTCTTAATTTCTTAATGCACCAATTAATTGGGTGGTTTTCTTCGTTGAATTAATTGGGTGTTTTATTTCGTTGAATTAATTCTACGAATTAATGGGTCGTTATTTATCTCTTTATTCGTTTCTTAACTGGTTTGAAATCCGTTGGCGTAGTAATAAAATAAGGCCAACACACCCTCCTTTTTTTGGAATGTTGTGTTAAACCGGGAATAACCTCTGAGAATTCTTCATCCTCCTTCGCAAAGAACGCGAAGCACGCGAAGAACGCGAAGAACGCGAAGAACACCAGCCTCCTAAGAAGAACGCCAAAACCGCAGAAATCGACGACGCAACGCCGTGTGCCGCGATGCCGACGTTTCCTCTTCTGCGACGTTCCTTCCTCCGCAACGAAACCTTCAATCATCTGTTAGAGCTCGACGAACAAGCTCGGAAGCGGAATCGGGTAGCAAGCGATGACGGCTTCGCCTTCCCTCGTGTCGGACAAACGCCGACATCCCCCTTCGACGTCGTCCTCCTCGCGACACCATACCGCGACGAACCTCGAACGACGACGCCTCCATCCGATCGGCTTATACCCAAGGTAGGGGTTTGTATTCAATTATTTATATTTGATCGAGATTTCTGACTTGATGATCTTCCTGGTTAAAACCCATTTGTTATCGAATTTGAACTTTGTGGTTTGAAACCAAATGATAACGAATAACGTGAGGGGGGCCGGACCGCACGAACACGACCGACCCTCCTCCTTTTTTTCTCTGTGGTTGGTATGAGGAATCATGGTGCTGTCGCACCACGCTGTTTCATGTGGTAGATATGCACGGCATCGTCGCGCCGTTCCGTGGAAAAGAATTCAAGGACGCGACGCCGTCGCGCTACGTCGAAGAAAACCGAAGACATCCGCGAACGGAGTTGGGCCGCGGCGAAGGGGCGCGACGCCAGCGCGCCGCGCCGGAGAACCACGAAGACGGCGCATTTTGTTTTTGACGTGCGGATTGACGGGTGACGACCAAGCAGGCCTTTTGGGAGTTTTAATCCCTTCGCAGTGAAGATGGGGTCCCAGGGGGACCATAGGCGAAGACGACAGGAAGAACGGACCACCGGAGCGCGTCCGGTGGTCCGCAGAAGGCGGCGGCAGCGCGCCGCCGGAAAAAGGGGCGGCCGGCGAACCGCCGGCCTCAATCAGCGACGAACGACGGGGGATCTGCGTGCCCCAGCCGCGTGTCGGCTCGGCCACGCCGGCCGAGCCGCAGGGGGGGGTCGGGCCGGGTCGGCCCGGGCCCAGACCCCCGTTTTCGGGCCACATTCGGTCAAATGCATGTAACATGAGCTACGGGCCTCCAAACGACTCCCCGTCAGCGGAAACGCGATCCTTGGATCTAGACGGTCGTTTCGGTATATCGCACTCAAGTTTTCAGATTACTTTGGGTTCGGCTGGGTTGGTTCGGATACGAAACCAACTGGGCCCTCGGAGCGGAAACGCTCGTAACTCGAGTTCCGGACATCCGAATGACGTTTCGTCGACTTTTTTTTTTCCTCTAAGTGAGAAGAATATTTTTTCTTACTCCGCTCGAGGTTTGGATGCCGTCGGAGTGTGGTCGGGTTTGTTCGCTCACGAAACCAACCGGGCCCCTGGGAGGAAAACGCCAATAACTCACAGACCGAGCGTCCGATTGACGCACTGTCTGTCTCGTTGATTTCCTCTTGTTGAGACGGAACTTTTGGCATCCTACGCCTGAGTTTTGGATGCATTTGGATAGTGGCAGGGTTGGATCGCACCGAAATCCAACCGGGCCCCGGGAACGGAAAAGATGATACCTTTCTGACAGAATGTCCGTTTGACGAACCGTCAGCGGCGTTGGTGATCTCGTTGAAGAACGGTCCCTATGAGTATACCCTATGAGTGTTCGGGGTATAGTTGAGTTACGGCCGAGTTGGTTCGCACACGAAACCAACAGGGCCCCTGGGACGAAAAGGCAAATAGCTCACAGACCGGGCGTCCGATTGACGGATCGTCTTTGCGTTGAGACCTCTATGACGAGGTGGTCCTTTGAGATACTTCATTGAGGGACTTTGTGATACTTGGAGTATCGACCAGTAGCTCGTGGAGCGGACCCTCACGGAGACGGGCGTGCGGAGTACGGAGACCGTGTAGCCGGCTGAGACCTGATGACTGCTTGACCGACTCGACTTGGATTGAGTCGACTAGCCCAGTGGACGAAGTGCCCGATATTTGGCGACTGACCCACGGCGGACGGAGCGCCCGGTAGTTGGCCGCAGACCCTCGGTACTCGACAGGAGGAGTACCTCTGTAGGCTATTGGGGGAGCGCCCATTATTTGGCGATAGACCCACAGCGAACGGAGCGCCCGGTAGTTGGCCGCAGACCTGCGGTACTCGACAGGAGAAGCACCTCAGCAGTCTTAGATTATTGAGCAGTACCTCAGAGTCATGACAGGACCACTGTACACTCCAGAGACAGAGCTCTTCAGCAGTTACGGTTTCGATAATGAAAATCCTGGTTTGAGCTGAGCCTTTTTGACCTTTGTGTTTACCTCATGATTGAGATGGGTCACTTGATAAATTAGGTATATGTATGGGCATATACCTGGGTAGTGGTTATCCGTTGATTTCACACTCCTTGTGTTTCCTCATGATTGAGATGGGTTATTTGATAACTTAGGTATATGTATGGGCATATATCTAAGTAGAGGTTATCTGTTGAGATCTTCTTGTGGTTATCCTTGTTGGTTTAGTGAGACCTTGATGGTCTCGGGGTCCCTACTGAGTATCGTTATACTCACCCCTGCACGGGCTATGCCCGCACCTCGTTGTGTTGGTTGCAGACGACGGGCATTGCTGACGGAGGCCGAGTGTTCGAGGACTTGATGGTACCCGGAGGTGGACTACACGACGTGACGACTCACAGAGGAGGTTGACGGACGAGAGCGTGGAGGAGGCTATCCGTACCTATCCTTCAGGTAGGATCCGTGGTGGACGACCAGGAGCTGCGCTATCTGTACCTACCCTTCAGGTAGGATCCGAGGAGGATGACCCAGGAGCTGCTTCTTATTTCCAGCTGTTTTCTTTTTGCTGTTGTACCTTGTTCAGTTGTAGTCGTATTTTCTTTTGGGTTTGTATTCTGGCCCATTTACTTTTCATCATTTCTTTTGTACTTAGTGTTTTGCTTCCACTTGTACTCTGTGGTGCGTGTTTTCTTTTATAAAGGAAATGCCTTCCCAATTATCGGGATTTTACGCCTTTGGAGCAAGTCGCCAGCCCCTGGCCTATGGAAGGCAGGCTTGGGGTAGTCACGGCACAGGCCCCAAGGAAGGGTCGTGACAAATTGGTATCAAAGGAGTTCGGTTCTACCGCAGAACTTATAACTCTGATGTTTCCTTCTGTGAAGAAATAGTGTTAAGAGTACCAAGTGTGGTTTTCAGTTCAGGGAGTCCAGTGTTGGTGTGTGCGGCCGACGTATCCATACACCAGGACCCTGACAACTGATTTATGACGTTGTGCATGAAAACAATGATTGTGTGTGGTTTTCCAGAAGTTTTATTTAAATTTCAGCTCAAACCAGGACAGCTCACCAGGTATAATCCTTTGATCGTGTAACGTTGTTTCTTTCAGGATGCCTCCCCGTCGACGACCAGCTAGAGCCCCGAGAGTGGTACGTACTGACAGCCCGCCGAGCGAAGTTGCCTCAGTACAGGGCCATATCCCAGTTGAGGCACCAGTGGAGGCACCATCGGTACTACTACCCGTTGGTCCACCGATGCCACCAGCCCCAATAGAAGAGGATGCACGTCGCTTGAGGGCACTGCATGAGTTCCAGTGCCAGAGGACACCCAGGTTCCATGGAGGGACGGACCTGCAGGCGACTGAGGATTGGCTGGAGGTTGTGGTGAGAGTCTTCAGGATAGTGGGGACGACGAAAAATTTCATGGTGATCCTAGCTGCCAGCCTTTTTCAGGCAGCAGCAGGTAGATGGTGGAGCCTGATGCTTCAGATGCATGACGAGGCGACACTTCTATGGGTAGACTTCGAGATCCTGTTCCAAGCAGAGTTGGTACCAGCCACCCTTCGAGCGATGCGTATATAGGAGCTACTTCATCTGCGGCAGGGTAGCATGTCAGTGACACAGTACTCAACGAGATTCACAGACCTCTCGAGCTACTCCACAGATATGGTATGGGACCCGTTCTTCAGGGCCCGAACCTTCGAGCAGGGGCTCAGGCGAGAGATTAGAGATTCTTTTGTTTCATACAGCTTTCCGACGCAGACAGGGGTGTTGGATAGAGCCCTCTTATTGGAGAGTTTCCTTGCTAAGCAGTCTCCAGCAGCCGGGCCCACCACTAGCCGGCTTGCGGCAGAGTCTTCTGCAGCAGGCAGTAGACAAATGAAGCAGAGGTCCAAGGGGACCAGAACTACCAGTGGCCGACTGCATGACTCAGGTTCAGTTGTGCGGGGAAAGCAGGGTGGAGTCAGAGCCAGACGTGCTGAGAGTGGATAGCGTTACTCCTGTGGCGGAATTGGTCACATGGCACGTGACTGTCCGACCCACCATGCAGATGACCAGCAGTTAAATGAAGAACCTCCGAGGCAAAGGCAGATGTTCAATCCGGGCGGACCATAAGGAGCATGCGGCTATGACAGAGGAGCTGGCCGTGCAGCTGGAGGAGGACATGGGAGAGCTCACCTTCAGGCAGCTGAGGCCTTTGGTAATGGAGCTCCGAGAGTAGGTGGACAGGAGAGGAACTAGTGGATACATACTTTGTACTTCTAGTTACATGTTTCTTTTGTATTCGTGTCTTTGTACTATGAGCTGCAATAATAATAAGACACTTGTCTTTATATGCTTTCCTGTCCTTTTTGTTTGGTTGATACTGAGTGGTCCCGGTTAAACTGTTGACTTGACCTTCACATTCAAGATTTCTACTGGAGGAGACCCAGTGACCTCACACTGATGCCGACAGTGTGAATCGACCCTTGGAGGCGAGAGTGACAGTTGGATCTCTTGGTAGTTACCTCGAGGCCTTACGACGTCATCCATGGCATGAATGCAACATTCATGTCAGGATTGACTGTATTGGGCAACGAATGTGGTTCATCCAGGGGATGGGACCAGATTTCTCTTATCGAGAAAGAAGAAATCATAGCATCTCTTGTGAGACTAAAGAAGGTCCAGGTCATCCAAGAGCGGATGAAGACTGCACAGTGCAGTAAGAAATAGGAAACTGGTGCCAGTCTTAGAGACTCGGGCGTGTTAAATGTTTCAAGAAGTGGAAGATTTAAGGATAGATGAGTCTGCGAAGTAGTAGACGTGGAGGTAGATCTAGGAGAGTAGTATGAGGTGGTGTACATCTTAACATGCTACAACCACCCGCCTTATTTATCCCCGCCAGGCTTAGGGAGCAGGTGGGCAGTTGAAGAGTGTGGCTGCTTGCGGTCAAGGAGTGTGACCCAATGTCTCTAGAAATGATTCAAGCGACAGTCTGTGTCCACTACTAGCTGCTGTAGTAATGGACGTCGATATGAATCATTCCTTTCTTTCAAAAATCTTGTTCTAGACCTATAGTTTCCAGTAAGCCGTGGACTTGACCCTCACGTCTGGAGATACCTTGAGAGGAGACTCGATAATCACACTTACGCCGATGGTGTGGTCATATCCTTGAGGGGAGAGTTTCGGTTGGAATCTCTTGGTGGCAGCGTTGAGGCCTTATGACGTTGGTTTGAGTATGGACTGGGCAATCACGGTTCATACAAAAATTGACAGTAATAGGAAAAAAGGTTGTAGTTTAACTATGATGTCAGGATGGGTTTTCCTTGGTCGGCAAAAAAGGAAACCCCATGCAGTGCAGGGTAACTCTTGCACAGGAGGGTGCGACCGATAACTCTTGAGTCAGTCAACCTTACCCTCATAGCAGCAGTCGTTTTGAGTTTCAGTTCTAACAGAAAATGGAGACCTCTGGAGTTCGAGGATGATGACCACGTCTTCTTACGGGTCTCACCTCGACGAGGTTTATGGAGACGTGGCCAGGGAGGCAAGTTATCTCCGAGGTTCAACGGACCATTCTAGGTCCTCAGCTGGGTAGGCGAGGTGGTTTACCGCTTGACCCATCCACTTCAGTTGCACTAGGTGCACGAAGTTTTCCACATATCTCAAATGAGGATATACGTGCTCGACCCTCCGCATATTATCGACCTTGATGAGCTGGACGGTGGCGATGAGGTGACTTCTATGAAGGTTCCTGTGGGAATCGAGGATCAACAGGAGCGGATTCTAGGAGGACTGTCGATTCTTCTTGTGCACTTTCTTTGGCAGCATGGGGACCTCCAGGTGAGCACATGGGAGCGGAAGGCTCAGATGAATGCTCAGTACCGCCTTTGTTTCCCTAAGTTTGTGGTGAAGCTTTACGGGGACGTAAATCCCTGTGGTGGGAGTAATGTAAAGACCCGTATATTCCAAGGATATTTTTTTCTTAATTTTCTTTGGAATTTTAAAAGAACGTAGTTTCTGACGGCGCCTGATTCCGAGGCCCAGTCGGCCCAGAATCAATTTCCGAAGTTTGGCTCGGGTATGTTCAGTGAACGGAGGAGCGGGTTTTTCTAACTTTTGAACCGGTGCTCCAAATCGAATTCTGAGGGCACAGATGGAATCGCAGCGCCGGTAATTTTTTAGAAACAGCTCTTCCAGAGTTGCGTTTGCTCGGGTGTGGTTTTTAATTTTTGAGCTCAAAGTTATGAAATAAAATAAATAGTGCGACAAACTTTATTTTATTTCACTTAAGCTGCTTGGAAGCCACTTGAAGCCACATAAAGCATCTTAAGCTGAGTTGTTGCGGATAGGGTGCTATTCAAAAATATCCTACCCTCTTAGTAGGATATTTGTGAGGTGGGACCCACACATGCCCCACCATTTCGTTTCCGCTAAGTAACGCACCCGCTAAAACCCGTCATTATGAATGTCAACTGACGTGTTTTCTTAATTTCTTAATGCACCAATTAATTGGGCGGTTTTTCTTCAGTGAATTAATTGGGCGGTTTATTTCCTTGAATTAATTCTACGAATTAATGGGTCGTTATTTATCTCTTTATTCGTTTCTTAACCGGTTTGAAATCCGTTGGCGTAGTAATAAAATAAGGCCAACACATCGTCCTTTTTTGGAATGTTGTGTTAAACCATGAAGAACCTCTGAGAGTTCTTCATCCTCCTTCGTGAAGAACGCGAAGAACGCGAAGAATGTGAAGAACGCGAAGAACACCGGCCTCAGATGAAGAACGCCGAAACCGCGTAAATCGACGACGCAACGCCGTGTGCCGTGACGCCGACGTTTCCTCTTCTGCGACATTCCTTCCTCCGCAACGAAACCTTCAATCATCTGTTGGAGTTCGACGAACAAGCTCGGAAGAAGAATCGGGTAGCAAGCGACGACGGCTTTGCCTTCCCTCGAGTCGGACGAACGCCGACGTCCCCCTTCGACGTCGCCATCCTCGCGATGCCATACCACGACGAACCTCGAACGACGACGCCTCCTTCGGATCGGCTTATACCCAAGGTAGGGGTTTGTATTCAATTATTTATATTTTTTCTAGATTTCCGACTTGATGATCTTCGTGGTTAAAAACCATTTGTTATCGAATTTGAACTTTTTGGTTTGAAACCAAATGATAACGAATAACGTGAGGGGGGCCGGACCGCATGAACACGGACGAACCTCCTACTTTTTTTCTTTGTGGTTGGTACGAGGAAGTGTGGTGTCGTCGCACCATGCGGTTTCATGTGGTAGATATGCATGGCGCCGTCGCGCCGTGCCATGGAAAGGAATTCAATGACGCGACGCCGTCGCGCCGCGTCGAAGAAAACCGAAAACATCTGCGGACGGAGTCGGGCCGCGGCGAAGGGGTGCGGCGCCAACCCGCCGTGTCGTAGAACCAAGAAGACGGCGCGTTTTGTTTTTGACGTGCGGATTGACGGGCGACGACGAAGCAGGCCGTTTGGGCATTTGAATCCCTTCGCAATGAAGATGGGGTCCCGGGGGGACCATAGGCGAAGACGACAGGAAGAACGGACCACCGGAGCGCGTCCGGTGGTCCGCGGAAGGCGGCGGCGCCGGCGAACGGCATCGGCGGCGCGCTGCCGGAAAAAGGGGCGGCCGACGAACCGTCGGCCTCAATCAGCGGCGAAGGGCGGGGGATCCGCGCGCCCCGCCCGAGTGTCGACTCGGCCACGCTGGCCGAGCCGCGGCCGGCCGGTCGGGCCGGACCGAACTGCACAGCGCTGGACCGGGCCGGGCCCAGCCGGGTCGGACCCGGTTTGGGCCGTCCAAGGGGGGGTCGGGTCGGGTCGGCAGGGGCCCAGACCCCCGTTTTCGGGCCACTTTCGGTAAAATGCCCGTAACATGAGCTACGTGCCTCCAAACGACTATTCGTCAGCGGCAACACAATCCTTGGATCGAGGAGTTCTTTTCAGTATATCGCACTCAAGGTTTCAAATTACTTTGGGTTCGGCCGGGTTGGTTCGGATACGAAACCAACAGGGCCCTCGGTGTAGAAATGCTCGTAACTCGAGTTCCAGACATCCGAATGACGTGCCGTCAACTTTGTTGTTTTCCTCTAAGTGAGACGGATCATTTGGCTTACTCCGCTCGAGATTTGGATGCCGTCGGAGTGTGGTTGGGTTGGTTCGCTCACGAAACCAACCGGGCCCCTGGGACGAAAAAGCCAATAACTCACAGACCGGGCGTCCGATTGACGCACCGTCTGTCTCGTTGTTTTCCTCTTGTTGAGATGGAACTTTTGGCATCCTCAGCCCGAGTTTTGGATGGAGATGGATAGTGGCTGCGTTGGATCGCACTGAAATCCAACCGGGCCCCTGGAACGGAAAAGTTGATTCCTTTCTGACAAAACATCTGTTTGACGAACCGTCAGTGGCGTTGGTGATATCGTTAAGGAACGGTCCCTATGAGTATACCCTATGAGTGTTCAGGGTATAGTTGAGTTATGGCCAGGTTGGTTTGCACACGAAACCAACCGGGCCCCTGGGATGAAAAGGCTAATAACTCACACACCGGGCGTCCGATTGACGCGCCGTTTGTTGTGTTGAGACCCCTATGACGAGGTGGTCCTTTGAGATACTACTTTGCGGGAATTTGTGATAATTGTAGTATCGACCAGTAGCTCGTGGAGCGGACCCTCCCGGAGACGAGCGTGCGGAGTACGGAGACCGTGTAGCTGGCTGAGACCTGACGACTGCTTGACTGACTCGACTTGGAGTGATTCGACTAGCCCAGTAGACGGAGCGCCCGGTATTTGGCGACAGACCCACGACGGATGGAGTGCCCGGTAGATGGACGCAGACCCGTGGTACTCGACAGGAGGAGTACCTCAGTAGGCTATTGGGGGGAGTGCCCGGTATTTGGAGACAGAACCACAACAGATGGAGCACCTAGTAGTTGGCCGCAGACCCTTGGTACTCGACAGGAGGAGTACCTCAGCAGTCTTAGGTTAGTGAGCAGTACCTCAGAGTCATGACATGACCACTGTACACTCCAGAGACGGAGCTCTTCAACAGTTACTGTTTCGATAAAGAAAATCCTGGTTTGAGCTGAGAATTTTTGACCTTTGTGTTTACCTCATGATTGAGATGGGTCACTTGATAACTTAGGTATATGTATCGGCATATAACTGGGTAGTGGTTATCCGTTGATTTCATACTCCTTGTGTTTCCTCATGATTGAGATGGGTTACTAGATAACTTAGGTATCTGTATGGGCATATATCTAAGTAGAGGTTATCTGTTGAGATCTTCTTGTGGTTATCCTTGTTGGTTTAGTGATACCTTGAGGGTCTCGGGGTCCCTACTGAGTATCGTTATACTCACCCCTGCACGGGCTATGCCCGCACCTCGTTGTGTTGGTTGCAGACGACGGGCAGTGCTGACGGAGGCCGAGTGTTCGAGGACTGGACGGTACCCGGAGGTGGACTACACGACGTGACGACTCACAGAAGAGGTTGATGGACGAGAGCGTGGAGGAGGCTATTTGTACCTACCCTTCAGGTAGGATCCGTGGTGGATGACCAGGAGCTACGCTATCTGTACCTACCCTTCAGGTAGGATCCGAGGAGGACGACCCAAGAGCTGCTTCCTACTTCCAGCTGTTGTCTTTTTTCTGTTGTACCTTGTTCAGTTGTAGTCGTACTTTGTTTTGGGTTTGTATTCTGGCGGATTTACTTTTCATCATTTTTTATTTACTTAGTGTTTTGCTTCCGCATGTACTCTGTGGTGCTTTTTTTCTTTTATAAAGGCAATGCATTCCCAGTTATCGGGATTTTACGCCTTTGGTGCTAGTCGCCAGCCCCTGGCCTATGGAAGGCGGTCTTGGGGTAGTCACGGCACGGGCCCCGAGGACGGGTCATGACAAAAAATATAAATATTTTTAAATTTAATTTCTCAAAAAAAAATCATTGCATGTTTTCTATTTAATATTATATTAAATTATAAATAATATATTCATTGATTTCTAAAAATGGTTTAAATATTTGTAATATTTTTTTCAAGATTTAATAAGGAGTACCTTTTTATTTTGATCAATTTGAATATTTACTTATGTAATTTTGTTAACCATGGAAATGGGTAAATTAAATAATTTAAGTTAAACAGAAAATGATAATAAATATAAAATGAACACAAAAATTAAATAAATCATATTGATTGAAAATATCTTGACCGTAATCATCCAATTATAATTTTTTAGTTTTTGGATCAAATTGGACATGATTATGACTTATACAGTATTTTATTTGATTAAAGGTGAACCATGTCACAAAAATGTTTTAAATAATTGTTATATTTTATATATGAGTAATCCAGAGCCTATGGTAGACTATATATAGAATTTTTAATGTTAAAATTTTTATTCTCACATTGATAATTAATATTCAATTTTACATTATGAAATAATTTCCATAAATGATTAATTGGCAATGATAGAATAATTATTCAATTATTGGAAAAATAAAATAAATGATATTAAAAAATGAAAATAAATATAATTTTAGAAAAAGAATTTGATAAAATAATATTCAAGTAAAATTTAATATTTTAGGGAAATGATTAAATATTTATTTCTAATGATATATTATTTCATAATAAAATTATTTTAAAATAAATGAGAAGTTCTAAAAATTTAAATTAATAATATATTATAGAATATAATGTTTTATTAAATGATTAAAAATTCCTAAAAATATATTATTCCTCCAAGTGAATTTGATAAAATTTAAAAAAACTTTCATTATAAATTTATCGATTGTATCTCAATTTATATAATATATGATAACAATAAAAGAGTAAAAATCTATATTGTCATGGTAAGACTTAAATGGGTTAAATAGGAGTTAAATTTGAATCACAAAGCTCTAAATATAGTCAAAACAAATAAAATATTTATTTTTAGATGTTATTTAGACCCATAATAATATTATATTCTAGGTAACTCTCTTTTTATACATTTGAAATTACTAATTAAATTATATTAATATAATTTTTTATAATTACAAAGAGTGGCTTTCCCCTCTATTGTAAAAGTGTGCCACTTTTTCTAAATTATTAAAGAAATAAAAACCATTTTTGTTTGCTTAATACCAAATAAAATATCTTAAAATATTTCCTAACAACATTTAAATTGGTTTTTACATATAATATCAATTTTATATAGATTTTGGGGTTAGGAAAAAATGGTTTTCCTAATAAGATGTATAGTTTTTATTTGCACGACTATATTTTGTTTCTACTAACACCTCTTCAAATTATTCATAAAACCTAAAAATGTAAAAATGGGGAATCCTTATTATCAATAGATGTAATTAGGTTTTTTTAATGTCCAATACATGTCACCTCTACAAAAAATGGGAACTGAATTCATTATCCTTGTGTATGACTAACTACCTCCTTGTGAACATACTTAATTAATTTTCAATAAATGTATTTTAATATTGGGTATAATTATGGAGTTAATATTTAGATATCATATTCATCAATATTTTTTCATACATAAAAGATAATATTACACTTATATACTAAAATTTCCATGTAGAAAAAAATTATAATGTCATTCATGCATTAGTTTATACTACCACGTCTATGATGGGAATTTAATATTTTTTCATCAACAAGTTACTTTTATTATATATATAAGTATATATAAAATATAAATTATATATATATATATATGAAATAATGATAATTATTTATATAAAAACTAATTATTACCTTTATTCTGTAATGGTGGTTAAAAATTGGAAATGTTACTCATTCATACATATGACCTAAATTCTCCATGATTGTATTGTATTTAATTTTACACATTCATAATTAATGGTAGTATTTATAAGTATAATAGATGTATAATAATTCTAATTATTTCATTATTATTGTTTTATATATGACTTAATGGTGACCACTATGACCATAGTCAAATTACCAATGTCATTTTGGACATAAGTATTAAATATCGTCAAAACCTCAAATGTGAACATATGAGATTTAATAATTATAAATAAAATTTTAATAAGTGATATAAAATAAATAAAAAAAAATTAAATGGTTTATAATAAAGAATAAAATAACATAATTTTATTATTATGGATATAAATGAACATGAATTACGTTCCATACTTGAGGTAAGGGACTTTATTTTAAAAATTATATTTTAATATATCCCTTAAAAAACAATTTTCCTTACATATTCATATGATTGTTTCCAAAATATTATTTCATTTATTTTTGGATGATTTTTATATATTTTTTTAATGTAATTTTTATCAACTGTTTGTTTAATTAAAATGGTTTTAAAGGAATATTTTTTTCGCTTTTCTATACAAGGAACAATTGCAATTCTAAATAAATTATGAAAAAAATTATTTATAATTTATATTAAATAACTGAATATTATTTAATTCATGAATAATATTTTATTTATATATTCTTATAGATTATTACATGGTTAATTTAAAATAATTTTTCATCATTTTTATGTTAATAATTTTCATTTCAAAGAATTTTTTTTCAGGAATGTTTTTTAATATGAAATATTTCATTTCTATTATTATGTAATTGTTCATGGGACATGTTTATTGTAACAAATGTTTTTTTTATAATCCAATGTATATTGGTTCCATTATAAACCACCAATTAATAGGGTATTTTTATATTGGAAATTTTTTTGATTGTTTTTTCAAATGTAATTGTGATGGTTACACAAACTATAATAGTAAGGGTAATTTTAGGTATAACGATGAGGGTTATTTCATATGAGGTCATGAGGGTAACTCCATATTTATGTATGATAAAAAATGATTCTGTAAGATACATATACGATTTATTTGTTATAGAAATAGTCTCAAGTTTTCAAAATTTATACTGTTGAGTTTATTTTTAAGGGAATGTATATGTTACATTTTAATGATGTAATGTATAACATTGTGAAAATATTTTCATTAGTTAATCATGTTTTCTGTGAAACCATAATATGTTTTTTTCTTTAATAATTATTATTAAATTATAAATGTAATTATTTTTCAATTAAAATTAATTTCTTGTGTATTAAATTTTTTATTTTTTCTCCAATATTTCTTTTGAAAAAAATATATGTATTTAGGGACTGATAGTTTCTTTCATTCTCTATCCTTTACTAAGATATTTAAGTTACTCTAATATTTTATTATTATTTTTTATTGGATTTAATGGTAGGTGAGGGAAATGAATATGACATGTATAATATTGTGAATATGTTTCCATAAAATAATTAATTTTTTATTTTAAATGATATATATTATTGGAGAAATGGATACAAATGGTAGGTGAAATCCTTATAGTATATAGTTTTAAAATGGAAGAGTTATAAATTAATAAAATAAAATTGTAATCCAAAAATATCCCCAAGATGGTATTAATGTAAATTCTATTTTATGAACAATAGAATATATATGGATTAAGTATATGTACTTATAGATTTTACATCCTTGTAATTAAATTGATATTCTATATATGATATAAATGTTAAGAAGAACTCAATGGATTCTAGTTTAGGATCTTGAAAATGTTTCCTTATAATCAATTTCATCCTCTATGTTTTAAACCCAAAAAAACAATATTTATTTATTTTTTGTAATTACACCTTGGCCATAATTCTCATTTCTAAACATCCATTTAGTTCCAATAATTGGATAATCAAAGGGTATATGAACTAAATCAGTTTTATTATTCTTATTAAACTAGATCAGTTATTTTTTTGAAAGAAAACATCCATCTAAATGTAATTAAATATTATTTGGTGGGTTTTGGGTATTTTTGGGATAAGAAAGCATAAATTATAACAATATTAATTGAAATAATTAATTTTTTAAAATCCACATCTAGGATTCTTGTGAATTTTTCCATCGGATTGTTTTTTATGGTTCAATTATTTCTTAGAAAACACTTTTAGGATCATTAGATTTATTTATTTATAGAATATATTGTTCATGATAATGTCCCATATCATCTCCAATTTAATTAAAAAATAATGTTTTATGTCTCTTAATATATAATGAATAAATTATGTCATCAATATGATTTCCTTTATGACTGAAGGAATTATAATAAAAAAAATTCACCTTTAAATTTTCATCATCAATCCATAACCTATCTATATATATATATAAACATTCTATGGGCTTTATAACAAGTTTAATAACATATTATAATTCCTAATTTGGAATTTTTATCATAATTACAATTTATGTCTCTGTTTTTAAGGATGTACACGTAGAATCTATCTAATTTACTGTAACATTCATTATGAATTCCATTACTCAATACCTCATTGGTTATTTTCAACATGATAATACTTATTTAGACACTATTTATTTATTTTAAAACAATGTTAATAGTTTCATACCAGACATGTATAGTTAGGATATATTCCCCAAACACGAGTCTGTAAATTTATTTAATGGTCATATTTCTTATTTTAACAACCACATTATGATGAGGTTTCCATTGGAAACATCAGACATGTTTAATGCCTCATTTTGTAAAAAATTGAATTTATTAATTATTTATAAAACTATCATTATTGTAAAGAGAATAATTGTTTAATTTTTTTTCCACAAATTACTAATAATTTATAACTTTCATTACCTTTTTACTGAAAGATTCATATTTATATTCCAACATATGATTTTATTTATTCAAATCATTAATTAATTAATTTAAATTGCCTTCATAAAAAACTAGGTATAAATTCTTCTAAATCAAATATCAATTAGGATATTTGTTTTGTTAGATATGATATAACAATAGTCACAAAATCACACAATATTATAAGTTACATTCACTTTTTGTTTAATAATTCACTTTTTTATTTAATGATTCTTATTTATATTCTAACCCAGGACATTGTTCACGTTCAAATTCATATTATCAATAACAAATGGGAGGTACCTCATTAGTTTCTTCCATGAATCAAATAATTTAAAACTGATTTGATAATTCAAATTGAAATTATAACTACAGTTATCGTTTTCTTCTTCTGATCCATGTCATGTTTCCATTAATCCTTTACACTCTTTCTTATATTCTAATATCATAATATGCTTATTTTAATATGTTTTCTTCTAAATATGTTGAGGGTAATTAGGATTGACATTCTGGATCTTATTATAATAATATCAACATACTTCATTTGTATTTCCTTAGATAATATTATAATTATTATTGGTTTTAATGAATCCTCTTATCATACAGTTTAACATCCGGAATATTTTGAAAAATTAAGGAAGATAATAACATGAGTGTTTTTTCTGCTGTATTTTCATAAAATGAGAGTAAAAATGATGTCAATTTATTTTTCCATTATTCTTTTGAAGTGGAATCTTTCAAGGAATAATTATTATTTTTTCAATTTATAATCTTTTTCAACGCCTTCCATCTCAACCACAAACCTAATATGTTTTCCAATGAGATATAGTATCTTAAAATAATTGAAATTAGTTTGATTTATAATCATAGATCCAGTTACACTTTATTATGAAGGGAATAAATTGTGTACATTGAAATGTGAATCTAGTTCAAGAATAGGATATCCAAAGGAAGATACATTTTTTTATAATTTTATCAACCCTCCATTAATCTGTGTGATTCTATCACCATTACACTTTAAAAATATATCTAGCATCTTTTTTCAATATTTTATACAAGTTTCCATTTATCAATAGAATCTTATTAATAAAAATATATATTTTAAAACATTTTATGGGATTTATTACATTATGAAACTTAGTTGAACTCATGATGACCTAATAAATTTATATAACCACATTGATATCATAGGTGTTTGGGTCATATTTCTCATATTTAGTAATATACAATCTTTTAGTTCTCAATTAGAAATGTTATAGGGAATTGAATCATTTTTATAAACTATTATATAATGAATTTTTAAGAAAATAATTAATTCCACCATTCCAACACAGATAGTTATCTCTATTATAAACAATCAGTGAATATAGATATATCATTATATATTATTCATTATAGACATTTGAAAACAAAAATTATAACCTCATCCTAAAAAAATTTATTATAATGGAGTTTTAATATTGGATGAAAATTAATTTACATAATGGTGTTATATAATGACATCAAAGTGGGATGAAATGATTTCTCAAATTGTTATCTAATTTTAAATTATGCAATTTAGAACACAAACCAATCTTTCCAAATTTCATAATTTTAAAGGAAGTGAAAAACAAAAATTGGAAGGAAATATAATGAAAAAATATATATACATTGTATAGGGGAACAAAGATCCCCTAATCTAATCCATTGATGGTATACTCCATAAAAATCATGATTTTAATTATGAAAATACATTTTCTGGGGACATGAACTGATGATTGAAGAAAATATAAATTGTTAAGAAATGCTGCAAGAGCCTTAAAATTTACATAACATACTAAAATGCAATTCAAAATCAATTAAAAACTCACTATAATGTTCAAAATCCATATACATATATATAAGTAGTGAAATTTTGGGTTTTCTACATAATTATATGGTTGATGTAACATTTGAAAAATAACACCTATATAAAGGCACAGAACATGTTATAATAGCACTGATCGATCATATGTTTTTTTATATTTAAATAGAAATAAATTGTAATAAAAAAATAAAATGTGCTTTAAAAATAGATTGAAAATATAGCATAACTGTGATTTCTATGTGTGAGATTTTTTAGCTCTAATAAATATTTATATTCACATAATTTCTTCTGTTTTTATTTTGAATCATCGCTATTTATTGAAATTTTCATGGGAATGGAAGATGATAATTTTAAATTATATATCCTATTCTTTTTCATGTGGCTTCCTCATTGAAATATTAAAAAATAGGCTATGTTTTGGACCATATTACATCTTCTATGATCCATCATTATTATTAAAAATCTAAAAATTTATTATTTTTATATTCAATATTTGGATATAAATACTTTTGATTAAACTTATTGTATTACTAAAATTCTCTTAAAATAATAAAATGGTAATAAATCGACATGTAAGAGTAATAAAACGCCTTTGACTAAATTAAAGATGTCATTTATTGTAATTCATTACATTTGTGACACTCATGATAGTAATGATTCACATGATCCTATGACTTTTTGGGTAATCATATGGCTTTATCAAAATAATATAATTTTATAAAAGTTTAACACATAAATCTAATGTTAATAATTTATTAGATGCTCATATTTATATGATGTGTTCATTGCTAATCCTAATACATAATTTATTGTAATGATTTATTATGATCATCAATCATTTTTGTTTTTGAGACACAATGATAAGAATGTAATAATTAAGCATAGACCATCAATGATATTATTCTCACAATAATTAATCATTTTACAATCCCTAATTCATATGAGAATACATTAACATTTCATAACACATGAGATTAATGCTTTTTTTGATCGTTAGATCTCTAGAAATAGATAAATTTATCAAAACAAGAATTTTCCTTGGAATACAAATGATCATAATGAATGGGTGTAAAGCTGGATATATTCATGTAGGATGAATTTAATGATTATAGATATAAAATAAAACATTAACAAAAATGTTATCAAGTTATAAAAAACACATTTACGACTTTTGAGATTGACATAACATATTATGAAAAATCATTATAAATGAAATTTTATGTTTTTATGATCATTAAACCATATGATAAAATGGTATATAAAAGAATAAAAATTATTTTTCATACAAAATCCACATAAATCATATGTGGACCCATCACATGTATCCAATAATCGATATATCAATATATAATATTTAGGAAAATATCTGTGTTACATCATACTTAGAACCAATAGAAAAGTATTCCCAGCATAAGCATGACATTTACAAACTACAACAAAAGGTGTTATGAAACACTAAATGTTTTAAATTCAACCTAGGATATTCGAAACTCATCTCAAGATAATGACATATCATAAGCTTGTTATGAACAATATTACCAAACATTCATCCTTATTAAAAATCCTTTAAGTAGTTGCAAATTATGATAAATAAAATATCATAGAAACTCCTTGAATAAGATTCTCTAAGACACACATTTTCACTATATAGGCCACTGTTAATCCCTATCCATTTAATATGACAAAAATACTCTTGTAGGTTTACCTAGTCCTGTATAAATATAAATATATTTAAATATTAAATTAGAAACCATCCATTATTCAGGGTTAACCATAATCCACCCATTATAAAAAAAGATCATCAATTCCTCAAGAAGAACTCATCAATTTCATAAGTGCATATATCAACCACAACACCCAACCATTCAGTTATAACTATTTATTAATAAATAATCTATAAAATCAAACACATAAAAATAAAATGAATATAACAAAAATGATATTGTTACACTAGAACTATGAGAATCCGCATACTAAAAAACCATTCTGCATCCAAAATAGACAAATGATTTAAAAACCAAAAAATGTTACCCTCATGGTGACTATGAAAATTAAATTTATCTAAAATCTCTATATAAAACTAGTTATAATATATTTCATGGGAAACAATGGAAAATGATTTTTATTCCACATCATCTAGTTCTATGAATAAATTAAATAAAAAAGTCCGATCATTCTAGAAGATTCCATAATGATCTAATAGAATCATCACACATAAACTACCTTAGAATCATGAAAAATTACACGAAAATGAAGAAGAATAAGAATGGAGGATATAGAAGGAAATAAACCCGGTAAAGTAGTTAATAAAAATCATCCCAAAACCCCTTAACAAATAATATATTGTTTCTAGGAGAGGAATTGAGATGGTTTAAGTCATAAGAACTACCCTTCAATAATACCCATTTACAATTTAAATATAATTTTGGATGACCTCGAAATTATGGAAATTCCTCTAATTTATTCTAAAAGGAACCCATAACCCACCATGTACTTGATTAGACTCCACAATATACTAATTATTATTCCATCATCCCCATGAAGTTCCAAAAAAACCTTCTGGAGAACCACATAACACTTACCCTATATTTTGGAAAATTTGTACATTGTAACTTATTAATAGTATCCTAGAAGTAATGTCAATAATGTTCCAGTTTTAAAAATAGTCCATACATTCCCTGATCATCTAAAATACATTTCCAGGCACCCCCATCAACACATACAAATAATGACACTCCCAATAGGTGTCTTTAATCTTTTATTTTTAATCCGAAAACCATTTCCCAGAATCCCACTACTATTATATGACAAAATAAACACTTATATATAATTACATACCCATAATGAAAAAGATCATTACTAACTCACATAAATATTTCATATCATTCATGATAAGCACCATGAAAAATCTATCAATTATCAAATCACTAATCTGAATCAATTAACACTATGTGATCTTGATTATTACACGATGGGGTTTAACTAGACATCCCACAAACACAACCCAAAAAAAGGGGACATTAAAAAGAGACCAATACGATCCCCAAAATAAATCATTCATAAGATAAATGATATTCTATATATTATTCCCATTAAATGAAATCTTATTACAAAATAGAAATCATTAACTCATCATTTGGACAACCCATTCTAAAACACCCCAGCCTCACATGCCAGTTTTTGATAACATTATTATGATTTTTTGTATCTCTATAAATTATCATAAATCCTCTAAAACAACTATAGTAATCTCAAAACATGGTACTCATTAGAACTCCAATAAAATAATATTAATTATGGTAAAATTGACATTGTTCCCACTCAATGGTAACTGATAAACTCTAGATATATGTCTCTCAAATAAAAACCACAAATTTATCTCCATTTTTACCATCGATTATCTAAATCAACCAATACTCCATAGCTGATTTCGAATGATAGTATTTACTAGTGAACTAGATGTAATTATCATTCTAAAACACTGATATATTAGGTGATCCATCAACTTACCATGTATAAATTTCCACTAAATTGATATATTACCAACATCAGGACCACACATAATGAGAATAATAAGATTATACCTACTTTTGGAGTGTCCTTATATTCATCCGACTGAACCAAAACCCTTGTTCTCCATAAAAACTTCCACATCCACTACTGGATGAATTTATGGGAAAAAATAAAACTACACATACGTTGTAACCAACCCAAAATATCTTTTCCTAAATTTAAATTTTTATCTTAAACATTACCCTTAAAATAAACAAAAAATAACATTTAATGATTAATAAACCAAAAAAAATTAATGTCCATTGCACTATATGGAATACATTATATTGCTTCCCAATCACAGACCTATGAAAATCCCAAAATTACTCTTGTATCGGTCTTCCTAATCTATGGTTGTCTAAGATTAGACATCCTACATAATGAAATATTCCATTATCATTGAAATCATTATTGTCTAACCCTTTTCCATGAAAATTAAAATGTACTCTATCACCATCCACTAGAAATATGAGGGATGTTCTATACATCAACCAATTCTATTACCATCAAATAAATCAATGAATTTACCCACTGGATCACCATGTAAGGAAATTGTTATTTCCATTTGAGAAGCTGAAATATATTAAGAAATATTTTTGATTTTAAAAACTAAAAAAAAGACTGATTCTGAGGACTGGTGAGACTGAATTTATTTTAATAAAAAAATATAAATTATATTTTGTATCACTATGGAATAGTTTTCAAGAAATAATGAAATACCGCCCAAATATATTCTTAAATCTGAAATTTTAAAATGTGGCTAAGTATTGAATAATTGTTTTTACATATGAACCTATTGTTGGTTAGTGTCAGACATGAAGTTATTTAATGTTGTTGGGGGTAAGATTATGTATAATAAATAAATAAATTTTTTAAATTGTATTAAATAACCTATTTAAAATCCTATATAAATACCATATTTTGATGAATTTTAATGGGGTATATATATGAAAAATTAAATATAGAATAGGTGTAGGATATGGTTCTTTATTAGCGGATTATTATAGAATGATGATTATTGATTCAATCGAGGTAAATCAACTGGCAATGAGGACGAGTTATCATCCCCAACACATTAAAATGTGTAATTCCTTGCAAAATAATCCAACGGTTGGGTATGTTTTGTCAATTGTGGTTTTAACTTAAATAAGATATTTTCCATTTCCTTATATGCTACTGTTTATTTTTCAATTTATTAATTCAATCACATGATCATGTGTATCAAATTAATTTTTTATTTTAATTATTCCTAAGGATTCAATGTTTGTATCCCGTATTGTACATGATATATGGTCGTTCGCCGGGAAACTTTTGAAAATATGCATTCAACATTTTTCTTTTTCCTTTACACCGTCTTTTCTCCATGTTCGTGGTTGTTTCGCTATGGGTCTATGTTCTGATAATTCATGGAAGCTGTAAATACTCACGGACCCCCGTAATTCCTGGTGGATGTATGAACAATGACAGGATTAGTGACTCATAGATATATTGGAATGGAATGTGGTTGATAAATTATGGATCTATGTTCAATGGAAGAATATACTTTGTTGGAACATGATTCTAAGAAGAACAAATGATAGATATTTATGAAATATGTTGGGATCCGATTTCCACCAATTTGATAGACAAAATCCATTGTAAATGACTATTACGACCATTTTTGGGTGGAAAATATAGAACCTTATAGTAGGGGAGCATAGTTGGGGAACACATGAAGAAAAAACACTTTCAAAAAATATAATTTCTACCTGACAAGTATTCTAATTAACTCGCATGTTGTATCCCCACCCATCTATGACAACTAGGGGTCTGCCAAAGATAAGGATCACATATCATGTTAATGGGGTACATCATGTCGTCCCACCCAGCTATGACATATCATACAGAAGAATTACTTGACTAGAACTATCACGTCCTGACGTTCAAGGATTATCCCTGAAAGTTCATTACATTACATATAGTACAATGTCTTTTTTTGTAGTATTATAGGGATATGAATCAATGCACTAGTGAAGAAATATCTAGGAGGTCACATGAGGTGACCCACCAATAGACCCCCTTAAACACCATAAAAATTTTAATCTAACATCACTCTCTAATATATCTTTTGTTATTACATGGATTTTGGCCCATGAGTAGCCTATCCAGAGTTTTTTTCACATAGAATGTAATGGTTTCCATAATAGTGTATTTTGATGTAAAATGTAAGATAATCCGAGGGAGAAATTTATTTAGGGGACTCTTGACAAATGAAGCGATACGGTTGGATAATTTGATAGAGGTTGCAGATGGAAATCACCTACACTTAATCAACACACTATATTATAGACTCCTATTATAATAAGGAATTGTCTTATGTAGAATAGTTGGTATCCACATATTTTATTAGGGAATAGTTCATTGTCCTAGTATATGGTATCATCCTGTTGTATCAACTCATGGGTCCTCTACCAACATATTTTTACCCTCCAATTGTATCAATGAACTGGTCTTATGAATATTGAGTGGTACCCTCCTATTATATATAGGAATGAGTCCTATACCTATTTCTTGGTACCCTCCTATTGTATCAGGACATTGGTCCTTTACCTTTAAATGTGTATCCTCTTTTTTATCTTGAAAAGTGTGCTATACCTATAGATTAGTAGCATAATCTTGTATTATGTAATGAGTCCTCTTCTAACTAAAAAGTAGTCAACATACATTATGTAGTAAATATAATAGTTCTAGGCTGATAAATGAATAATTAATAAAACTGATCAGACACTAGAAGTTATCATGAGTATATTATCAGCCTATACACCCATCCCATATCCTATCCTAGGGGATAAAATACTAAACAAGCACAATCCATGTCCTAAAATATATCCAGGAGATATTTATGGGTAACCAACGCTGACTCGAACAAGGTGTGAATAAGACAGATTAGGCCACCTATAACTATGTTTGATAACAATTTATTCTTGTGAAATTATATATAGTGTGTGGTGTATTTCACTAGTAATGGAGTAAAATAATTATAAAACAATATGAGATTCGGATCATCTAGGGTTATATAGAAAACTATACAAGCTTTTTCCAAATATGGATGTTTCAGACCATATGAATAGTGAACTACAAATATGACCCAAAGATAGATGCCCAATATTCGATATATAACACTAGTCAAGTAGGATCCAAGTTGAAACAAGGACATATGTATTTATACTGATGGTCAAATAAGGTCTTACATGTTCCATGATACTATTGAATTAGAAATTGAAAATAAACCAAATAGTAATTAACATTAAAAAATTCCATTAAACTTATGTTCCTGTCAATGGAATTCTTTATTAAGAATACATGTAAAATTCAAGCTATAATATAATATTATTTAACCTATGTCTTTTCCATGAAATTATATATATGGAATCTATGTATCACTCAAACGATAAATAATTATATTAAACATCAGAGCCTATCCATTGATTTAGATATATGGAACCTGATTATCATTAAAGGAACAACATATTTCAATTTATACTATGAGACTATCCATTTCAATCCATATAAGGAATCAACATATCGTTGATGGTGTAAAATAGTTCGAATAAACCTATGATCCCATCAATAAAATTCTATATAAGGAATATATGTATCAATCAAGGAGTAATATAATATGTTTCCATAGTGCATTTAATAACTAAACATTGTATATGAAAATGTAAATGTCATCTTACAATCATTATCATTCAATTAATTAATCAATTAAATATTAAATTAAATTAATTGAATCAACTAATTCGTATATAATATCAAAGGGAAATGTGATTTTATTCAATAATTTAACAGATCTCTTATTTAAATTTTAGCTTCTACTAACACGAGATATTATCTAAAAAAATTATATTTAAATAACATAACTTTTATTTAATTACATAATCCATAATTGTTAATTCAAAATAGTGCAATAGTCCAAGAGACCATAGGGAGATCAGTTAAATAACAATGGTATAGAGTTCATGGTCCTATAAGAAACAAAATCCATATAAAAAATTAATAATTCATCAATATTAGGAATGTTAGTCTCAATTACATTTATAAAATATATTAATTTCATTATCCAAAACACTAAAAATTGATTAAAGTCCATGTAAGTATACATACCCAATTTAAATTCAGTTAAATCATTTATTATAAATTAATTAGCTTGCATTTTATGATTATGAAAACAAACATAAATGGATGTTTTGGTTAGATACAAGAAATGTAAAATGAGAAAAACAAATTACACAATCAAAGGGTTTATCCAACAAGAGGTCATCACCATCAAATAATGTCAACGACAATATTAATAATCAAATATATTTCCTATAAAATTAATTTAAGGTAATAAAACATTAGGATGGAACCATGATAATTTTTGAATGTTCAATAATGAGATAATTTTATAAATAATATAAAATTAAATTAAAAATATTTACCACCTACCTCATACTTATTAATCTTCATACATCAATTTTCAACTAATGATTTGGGGTGTGATGATATAAATCATTTGAACAAATGGAACCCCAAAAAATGGAATGTTGTCTTAAAAAAAATAAAGAAACAAATTGAGGGAATATGCAATGAAATGATATAATATGATTCATATACAATATAATGTTATTTGAAAACATACAATGGTGTTCTAGTTGTATTAATAATAATTTATATTCACCCATTGAAGAAGGAGGAAAGATAAGGAATATGCGAAGGACCTCCTTGATGAATAATGAATGTAAAGAGTTGAAATAAATTAAAGGTAAGAGGGGAAATTTTAATTTTTTCCCTATTAATTTTTAACAAATATAGGATATATTGGTTTAGAAAAAATTTCTCCATTCATGCTTAGAAAACAATCTGAAACACCATTTTTTGTAATGTTAAGGATCACAATTTAAGAAACCAAATGCTAAACATGCACAAGGAACTTGAGATTATACATTTCATGAATGATTATAAATAATACCCTCAAATGGATTATGAAACCCCATCCCATCAAACAATTGGTCACATGGTTGGGCCAGACAGTTATTACTGATCGGGTGCCAATCGTGCACTTAGGGATGTAACTCTTGAGACTGAGAATACAAATCATAATGCTCCCAAAAGACATATAGTCTTCCATGAAAACTACAATACATTAATCCAATAAAAAATAAATCTTTAATGTTATAAAACTCTTAAAATTACTTTCTTGATTCATGATAATCAATTTTCACAGTCCAAAAATTGAAAAAATAAAAAACCATTAAAAATGTTATCAAATCAAGAAAAAGTTACATAAAATATAATTGGGTTTTGACTAGTACTGAGACACTATTATCAATGGAGATCTCATTGGTGTTGTGATTCTATTTTCATTCAATGGAATGATATTTTTTATCAATGAATTGCATCAATATATTTTATATACGACAAGAATTATAGAATTTATTTCCCAAATGATGAAGGATAAAAGGTTTCATATGTCTTTGGTAACGACTATAGAAGATGGTTTCCATTATGAATACATGGTAATGTAATTGAAAATATGGATTAAATATTTTTATCCCAAAACATTATATGATGTGTAATCTAGCCCAATTTTTTATAAATTTAATAACTTAGATGAATTTATTTTATATCAATATCAATGTTGGTCTTATGTACATCTATGAGATGTTTTTATTATCAATGTTCAAAAATGGGATAAATGTGAAATGAAATTCTCTAATTTCTAAGATCTCATTTAGGAGCAATAACAATGTTGATTGTTGGATTTATTCAATATAGATCCCTTATCATAAAGAATTCATTATCTAAAGAGGAAGAATGAAATTAAATAATATGAGTGAGATAATCTATCATCAAGGATATATGATTAAATCTATTGAGAATGGTTCTAAAGTAATTTCAAAATATTTTATGAAATTATAAAATGAATTTTGGTTAATTTGAGTTTTTTGAAAAATTTACATGTTCATTTTATTTGGATATAAACTTATTCAAATGAAACCGTGAAAAATGGTTCACTTTTATTATTTCCATTAATATGAATCTTTATTGGTTGAATCCATAAATATAATTCTAGCCATAAGTATTATGGAATGTATTTGAATGATTACATAATAAGACATAATCATATACACATCATTTTCAATATGGATGTGAATGAACCCTAATATCAAATAATATAGATATATAAGGATGGCCACCGATAAGGATGATTCCTTTGGAATACAAAACATAACCTCCATTTTTATGAATAATTTTTCCACCATGTAAGAATTATTCAATTGTGCTAATGAGTAAGATCATATAGTAATGATTTTAACCTTATTATTGTTCTAAAAATATGATTACGAATTGTATTTTCAAGGGTTCAATGATTCTAATGGAAGTGATTATAGTGATGAAAGAGTTGTTATTAAGGGATTAAAATATCACAAACCCTCAAATTTGTGTGTTATTAATGGAAACAAATAAGTTAATTAGTCCCAAAACATAATAAAGATGATTCATGGATGGAATAAATTCTAAAAGAAATATAGATTTATTAAATAATTGTAAAATATTAAGAATACTACATTGATTTTATTAATAAAAAAAAGATATGTGATCTATGTTCTGTTTGATCGTGATGAATGATTTGGAATACATGGGAGATCATTATTATATTTTTTCATTACATACAAATGAGAATATTTGAGTTTACTCATTTAGGACCACAACTGATAAGTAAATATACTGATTCCTATGTTCTGATTGAGTATTATAAATATCCAAACCAACGTTGTGATTACGAATTATGATGATTTCACGCAGTTGAATAATATTTAATATTTTTTGTAGATTTATATAGAATCTATTTGGATTTTATATTGATGAACTCAAGATATGAAGGAAACATTTCCACCCCCATAAATTAATATTGTATAATTTAATATAGAAAAGAAAAATTGTTATGTTCTAGATTTTAGTAGATGCATTTTTAAAGGAACACAAGTAATTCACAAGGTTATCACATGTATATAAAATAGAAACATCCTGACATAAGAAGAGAAAAATGTGAAAATAAAAGGAAATTTTATTCATAAAAACTTGTAGGATAAAATAATTTAGTATTAAAAACATAAAATACAATATCATTAATAATGGGAGGTATTTCCCTATTAGAAAATAAAAAAAATTATCATTGTAACTGAATGTTATTTTATATTTTATATATGCTAAAATTTAGAAATTATTTTTTGGAGACATATGTATAAAAAATGAGAAATGGAAAGAGTTATAGAAAATCAATTAATATCTAGATATAAGAGATGAATTTAAAACTATTTAAAGAGATTAATAAGAAGATAATTGTTATTATATAGTGAATTAATGATCATTAAGATATTAATGATGAAGGTAGAACTGGATCTTGAAATATCCAATGATACATAAGCTTTTGAATAACTGAGAAGAAAAATATGAGGAGGGACTATCCTTACATTAAATGTTTCAATATTGTGTGTTGATGCATTCTCACATTAAAGAGATCCTATAATAGTGATGATCATAAGATATCTTTTTCAAGAAGGAAAATCAAGTTGATAATAAAATATTGAAGAAAATTTAAGATGATATGAAACTGGAAACATGTTCTTTGTATTGTTACAGAATGACATGTGGAATTGGTTAATTTATGTATGATAATATATACCAAACATATTAACGAAAATTATACCTAATAAAAGTTTAACATATATATTATAAAGGATTTATATTTAATCCCATTGTAATTATATCATGTGATGTTATGTAAACTATAAGACTCAAGGTATGTAATGGTAGAAATTTATTAATTTTTTTATGTAGTGGGAATATTGGTTTTTGGAATTCTTGTTAGATGTAGATAATTGTGTTTATTTTGTGACTCTGTATAAGCCTTAGAATCACCAACTGATTAATGTCATAAAATTATCATATAGTAAAATCTTGGATGGTGGATGATAAGCTATTATAGAAAGGATTTGGTATCATTCCTTGGTGTAAAAAATGTAAATAACATTTTATAATTTTTACCATCATTACATTAATTTCATGTGGATGATTTTTTTCATTTTAAAATATATAATGATCATACTCTCCTAACCATCAGTACATATTCCCAACTAATTGAGGTTAAAATTATATGGTTAATTTGGTGTTATGTAAAAAAATTACACAACATGAAATTAACACCCCCACCCTATACGTACTAACATAAATAATATGCATAATTTTAATAAATACATAAGAGAATACAATAGTTATATGGTATCCATTAATAATAAATAAATAATAAAATATAATCAACATAAAAAATCCAAGTACAAAAATATGGATTTATAGTTATGGAGACCCATAAAAAATATGGATTTATAGTTATGTACATGAACCCGGGTTCCCAGGTATGGTGTCCAAAATTTGACATTGTAGAGTCTCACCAATTGACACTAATATACAATTTCATATACACATTTTTTCATGAGAATAAAAGTAAATAAAAAGAAAATGGAATACAATCATACTCATCATGTCAAAGTGTACAAACCCGGACACTAGAGATCATTGAAATACATGGAAACACCATTTCGTGCAGAGGATGTTATGTTATAAACAATAAAATTCATTCCCCAACACTTGGACATGGATCTAGGACAATGTTAAGACTATGATCGTCCCACTAATGTTGGGGTTTCATTTCAACTCAAACATCATTTTCTATATTGTACATCAATCGTATCACATAAGGTGTTTTCCTATACCAAATATGAACTCACATTCCATACTGACAGCTGGAAGTTAAATGTGAGTCCATATACTATGTCTCATAAAACATACAATACCACTATTATCTCACTTCGTGTCAGGTCTCATGATATTTCATGTACCATATCTCAAGTACCACACCCTCAACTATATCGAGATTGCATAAACCATTACATACCATATCTCATTCCTATGAACAATATCTTAGGACTAGTTTCCATTTTACATCCTTGAACCATACCCTCTCAATAATGGTATTCCTTCACAATAAACCATGGACACTTCCATCTCATTCAAGGTAGACCTCTCATCTCAATCCAAGACCTCTATAGTCACACCAAGGTTAGATATTCATATTAATAATTTTCCTCAACCATTTCCAAGGGGTATTCCTCTCATAACAGTTCTCAAAATATAACATCTGATATTGGGTAGGGTCCCTCATAAAATAAATCATCTCATATTCACACTATGAATCACAATGAAATGACATAGTTGTTGGACATCTTTGCTTGTCATCATCACACCACATAAATTTCACATAATTTGGCTCTATTCCCTTGTAACCCATCCATAGTTTTCCCTATACTCCTAGCCACATGGACTAAAAACCTAAATCCTGGGATCATACTGACAATCAACACAGACAATATTAATCACCCTCCTTATCTCTCCCATAAATGAATCTACCAGCTTCCTCAGAGTAAGACCAATCTCAAAACATTTGTACCATCCTGTACCCATCACCCAAAGATGGACCCATGGAATAACCACCATACATGATCCTAATATCATGAGGTTGTGAGTAATTTCCCTTCAAATTCCCACATAAAAATCCTAGACTCAATGCCTATAGACTAGGCTAATCCAACATCACTATGGTCTCTATGAAAATCATATCTCGATAGAAACTAAATTCCATATGACATATTAAAAATATAAAATATCATTTATTATATAAGTATTCCATCCACACATAATCTAAATATAATAATCTTTAAATAAAATAGGATCACATATCCCATACCACACCACCAACCTATGAAACAGTGTATTTTCTTACATTATATCCCATTAACCATCACATACTATCATTCCCTCACACATGGTTTCTCCACACTCCACATCACAAATTTTGTCAAGTAAAAATTTATTCTCACTAATTTTAGGGTCTCATAACACATAAGGTGCCACATTTCATACCAAAACTCCACACAAACTATGATTTCATATACCTAGTTGCATCATTTGTCTCAAAGCCCCACCCTCTCACAATGTTTAAGATATCATTAAAAACCCATGACCTAAATTGTCTAACTAATGGAATATTATCACAATGAACCATATCCTGAATCGTCTCACCCGGGGTTTATATCTAATCTCATTCCAATAGTTCCTCCCTCTGGTATCAGTTAGGTCCCCAAACAAGACCCCAACATCTTCCATCATACATAGGGTAATCCTTTTATATTAAATCATGTCCAAAATTCTTCCACTAAATATAGGGTCCCTCTTATCTTATATCATGCCTTATAAACATATTTGATTAAATTTTGAGGCCTTGTCTCTCAAATGACATCTAATTTCATTAATATGCCACATTATTAGATCACAACTAAGTACTAGTCGCTTGTTTCCTAGATGAAAATCATGATGGATATCTCACAAATCACCAAGCCCTATAGGGTATCCTTACCAAGCTAGATCTTATGAACATAAGAAATCTATTATAAACTAACAGGCATATTCATCTTGCACATATAGAAACAAATAAAGATTCTCAACATGATACCACTCACTACTAATTGAAACCATCCATCATCGATCACCCTATGGTGAATATATAGTATGTTGGTCTGACCATACATTGAACATAATTGGATGGGTAAAATTCAAATTCAAATTCATGTATCATAAAACCATTACCAATATTTAGGATGTAGGACAATACCACACCCTAAATACCTCTATAAAACTCAAATTTAATAAAAAATAATTATTTCCACATATAGTGTTACACGTGAATCAAGGAGTGAGATAATTGGGTTTATAAAATTTTCTATAATTTAAATCCACTCTAGTGAAAAAAACATATATTTCCTAATATTTTTTTAATAAATGTGTTACATAATGAATACATTATTAGAAGATTATGTCACAAAAAAATTGTTGTGGTTCATCCAAAAGGATAATATAGTCCACTCCATGAACATTCTACTCCTTGATATTGATGAATTTATCTATATAAATATTCTACATTCACTGGCCTTGTCATTTTATTACAAAAAATTATACATTAAAACAAAAGGTTCTATGACAATTCCATTGGAAGGTCCATTTTTAAAAAACCTCACATATCTATTTAAAAACACAAAATAGTGATTCCCAAAATTGAAAAATTATATTTGTAGTAATATTTTCAATGTAGTACGCACTTAAATATATAAGAAAATAATTTATGAATAACTATTACAAATAATGGGTTAACACATTAGAGAATCTCTAAAAGATGTTAATATCACATAGATTTAACTAGAAAGAACATAATAGTTGAATTTTTTTTTTCATTGATTCCAAAAATAAAACACTAAAGAATATATTATATGTTTTATTTCAATGTATGTGATAGTTCACCTAAATGCTTTGTTTTTTTTCAAAAGTACTACATTTAATATCGTTTTGAATCATCCCTCAATATTTCAAAAGTTTGGTGCAACGAATATAATAATTAGAAATAAACTCTGCTTTCATATATCATGTTACATCATTCAAAAATAAAAAAATTAAGTATGTGATGGTACATCATTCACCTTATATGAATCATTACTCTTCTTAGTAATAATATCTTTAAATGGCCTTGGATTTTCATTATTTAGAAAACATTACTTTTAATAAGACATAAATTAGGATTTTAATTCTATTTATATATTACAATAGTAAAAATATTATGAAATAACTAATATAATACCATAAGAAAATTAATATTTTACATCAATTGTAGTCATAATCATCATAAGACTTCTCATCATAAGGATTCAATTGATCATTTGAAAGTTTTGGGTGTCATAATGCATTATCTAATTATCATAATTGTTTTGTGTATAATGATTTCACCTAAGAATATAAATTTAGTGTATGGACATAATTGTTTTATATCTTTTTTGGATCATAATATATGTTTAATATAATGGATTTCATATAATAATAACGAATTTATTGAATGAATGAAATTTATGAAAATGGAAGCCACTACAATATATATTGAATTCCTGAATTAATATCGCATATGAGGTATTTACTAAGTGTATATCTTATATATAATAATTTAATTCTTTTTATGTCAGGTTGTTAAATATTCTTCTGATCAAAAGACATAAAAATATACGAAAACTTCTAAAAACTAACACTTCTCCTATTATTCAAGTTACATTAAACATCAGTAAATATTTAGATATCCATATTACATGAATGTATGGATTCAATACTAAAATTTAATATTCTACCAGAAGAATAAAATATAATAAAAACAATATATAAATTATCGATCAATCTTTATATTTCATGAAAATTCATTACAAATAATTTTTATGGGGTTTTTTTTATCAATTTAACTGTGTTAAAATTGGGCAATGTCAAAGCACCATTATTGTGAAAAATAATCTCAGACTTTTTGATGATTATAAAACCCAAAGAATGTGAAATATAAACTTTTAATTATTTTTATGAAGAGTATAAAATTTTAAAAATAATTATTTTTAAACAATGAGAGTAAAATGTTAATGATTTATATATTATTATTATTATTATAACTATTAAAATTTAAGGTTATATTCCATTTTATTATCATCATTTTTTGATACTATAAATAAGAAATATATATATATATATATAGCATTCAATATGTAAGATAAAATTTGAATAAAAATCACGATATATTATTAGAAGGAAGTTAAAATTGTAATTTAGAGAGAAAAAATATTAAATGGAATATTAAAAGAATTAATATATCATTCATAAATGAAAATTAATTAAATAATAAGAGTAATCCACTAATATTTACTAAATTAATATTAGAATAAAAAGGGGGATATTACAAAGAAAATATAAAATAAAAAAACCATTCCTTTGGATCATGATGGGTCTAGAAGGAATGTCCATGATTAGATCAATAAGTAGAATTCCCGTGGGATAAATATTTTCTTTTAATAATCAACTATTACTATGATTAATATGTATTATTTCTAATATAGCATCCTCAGATTGATATTTTAATATTCCCCACAATGTGTGGAAAGAACGAATATTATCGAGAACACTTGTGAGTATCAATTTTTCCACCTTATACACATTATAATGCACATTTTTGGTATAAGGAGGTGTTGATCATGATATCCAAAACATTGTGGTTGCGGTGAAACTAGTGTCATGTGACGCCAGATGAGGGTAAAAATTTATTGTTTTGAAAAACACTTACACCTTTTTTTGGAAAAAAAGATATCATATTGGTGGAATATCAACAATAGATTGAACACCACCTGCATCAAAAAGATAACTTCCAACTCTATCATATCTCATCATGGAATCATAATTTAGTAATCATGAATAACCTAATATCCCTTCATCAGTATAGAGGTAAAATATTTCTACATGTTAGGAATACCCATTTACTAGGATATAAAGCCAATATATATTGATTCCCCTAAATAGATGATCATTTCACTGCTTTTAACATTTTCATAATTCAATTTCATGAATATCTGATGAATTTATTCTGAATTTTATTATATATCGACATGAGATATGGGTTTTGGTTGGAAATGAGAGACATGTTATGAAATATAAATATTATCCTTTGATGTGTTTCTTATCGTGGCTACATATTGTCTGCCAAAATACTATTTCCATGATATTTATTTGTATAGAAGATATTTCATAAGAATTAGTGGCGACAGGGGTATAAAATCCCTAATATCATGCACATATTTTCAAAATTCCATTAAAAATTTCATTATGTCAATGTAATTGTACTTAATGAGTGTTTAAAAGCTATCATTCATGGAATCATGAGTCACGATGTATGTTTGTTATAAAAACATGGTAATATTTTACTTCATGACATCCATCATAACATCTGATACACATATTGATATATATTTGGTTGTACCTTGCCAACTAGAAACTCATTCCCTTATAATAATCTGATTGCACGTCATAGATCCTTGGTAGGGTATCATCAAAAAATTTATATCTCTATGGAAAACTATAGGGATAAAAAGAGACTCCATGATCTCTCGTATATTAGAACATACATATATGAATTAAAAAATTTAAGATTTTTTCCATTCTTGAAAAATCATGATTAGATTTCAGTTCTCTGTTTCATGTTCATTAATCGAAGGAATAATATATATTGAAATATTTTGTAGGGATTATATATGTATATAATCAATAGGGAGATATTGAATTCATCAATTTTCAATCACGTTTCAGATTAATCATTATTCAAATATTATCATAAATATATATTTTCTCAGAAGAATGCATTGGAAATGCCTGATTAAATATGTGGACTTGATACGGGTAATACATACTTGGATTTCACCAATACATTTAAAACATTAACATTATATTTTGATAATAGATTTTGTGGTGAAGACAATATTATATAAAATAATATAAATTGAGTTTTCATAGTGCTATTACATGTATGCAAATTTGTTTTTGGAAATAGAAATATCCTACATATACCTTATTACTTCTTGTAATATATCAAATAAAAATTCAGTAATAGAATTTTACATAAATTGAATCAATTGGTCCATTCTATATCTCATATCTTCTAAAAATCAGATAATTTAACTATCTTAATATGTTTAAAATTCTCAACAAAACATTATTAGCATTTATAATTCCCATTAATAAATCAAACTCAGATGAATAGGCATATCTATATATTAATTCTGTTAATTTCTTTTTCATATATTCATCATCCACCATTAATATAGGATAAATACATATGTGAACCAGTTTTACGTTCCTCAGAAATTATATTTGGAAGAAATCGATAGTAAACTTTGTACGTAATAAATTTTTAATACATAATATTTTTATACTCTATGGACAAAACATTGATTCATTAATCCCATAATCCTTATAATCTCTAAAAAAATCTGAATAATGAAATTATAATGGTTTATAATTGTTATTAAAAATCAAAATTATCATTATTATTATTCATTAGTTATGTGTCTTCTTCATTCTTATACCTAATGGTTGTTAAAATATCTGACTCACCTACTAATGGAATCTCATCATCTTGTCTGTTTGTTAATAGTGATGGAATGTTATAAAATTGAACTTGAATAAATAATAAAAAATAATTGAAATCAGAATTTCCACTCATTGAATCGTTAAGGCTAACTCTATTGAATTTAAAAACATAATATTTAGTTATGAGCTAATTATGGAGTCTTCTTAATGGAAATTGGATTTATACAATAGAAACTAATCACTATATATTTTTAACCTCATCCATTATTCTCTAGTAATAATCATCTTCTACTTATGATTATTGCTCAATAACATCCTTTTATCTTATGAAATCATTAGTTGAAACCATAAGATAATAATTTTATCATTATTCTATATTCCTAACATCCCCCTATTGGAGTTTCACCCTTAGTATTCTCATGAAAAGAATTATCCTTATTAAAAATATTTTTCCTATATGCAACATAATCACATGAATCTTCCATTCAAAACTTTATTCTAAAACCATCTCAAAGAAAGAACTGCCCCTTTAAATTTTCAAGTTTTTTAAATACACCTTATGTTTGATGTGATATCTTTTACACCTGAAAATATCTTTGTAATCTATGTTTACATCATTCCTTTTTATGATAACATCCTAATTACTCAAATTATTTAAAAATGTTCGTATGGTTTAGCTAAAAAATTGTCTATATAGTGAATCATAAACATATAAAGAACTCTTTTAAAACAATTGACAAATTTAAAAACTAAATTTATTCCATAAAAACTAACATTCTCTTATTCACCATCTATCATAATTATAATGGACTAAATGAATAATGTGAGTGGTATATTATCTGGTGTAAAGTCCTTTTTTTACTATTTCCCAATTATCAGACATATTAATAATTATTCCATTATACATGATTGTGAAATTTAAAAATATATGATCAAAAAATGGATATAAATATATATATAAGTTACATTATGATGGAAATTGAAAATATAACCAATCAAATCACACAAAATAGGTATGTTTTATATAAACTTTTTACAATTTACCTTCTCCATTCAGACTGAATTTGGTCAAGGGAGGATATAAAAATCACCATACCTATTTTTTGAACATGGTTCTAGAGTTTATTCGTCAAAAATAATTTTAAATTATTGGTATCTAAAGATTATATTTAGAATGTAATTTCTTCAATGCATACAATTTAGTAAACAACTCATCCTATAAACACTCTTTGATATTTCACACAACTCTTTACTCTCATTTAACAAGATGATACTCCACAATTTTTCTTCCTTGGTATCACCATTATCACAATAGATTGGAGAGGTTAACATGGAAACGTGTTGGGGTTTTATTTTTAATGAAGCATAGTGATATATAGAAATCTATGAAGTATGTGAAGTTTTTATTTTATACCATAATAATATTGACTTCTAAAATTTTATGGAAATAACAAAAACCATATTCTATTATTTACACATATGAATAATATGTATTTATAATAATAAAAATAAAACTACCTTTCTGGGAACGACAAAGAAAATATTGATATGAAACATAAGAATAATATTAAAATAAACTAAATAAATATATATAAAAATGTCAAAAAAAGTACATAGATATTCATATATTCATAAATTACTTTTAATAAATTAAAATTTATATTTTGGTATAGTGTTTGGATAAATAACTTTCATTTTCAATTAAAAACATTCTAAGGAGATGTCAATTTTTGAGCGATCTCTTAAGAAATTTTACATTATATTATGGTTTTTGATTACTTAATGTCTTTTTTATAGTTTTGATATAATAAGTGTAATCACATTTTTCATTCATGTTGTAATAATAATATCCAAATTACATCAGTGTGTGATTCTAAAGAAAATATTTTCACATTAACCACTAAAAAAACCACTTATCCACATTATTTGATAATTCAAAAGAGTGTTACTTCATACTAGACCAATGAAACAGTTACATTTCTTGAAATTTGAATGTTTATAAATTCTTATAATAATTTAAAATCATCCCCCAGATTCAGAATCATAAAATGATACTAAATCAAAGTCCCAATATCTTAGTCAATGTCAATACAAAGAAATTATTCGTTTTAAATACATTGATGTACTTTTGGAAGCTATCAATTATGAATATATTGGTATTTTGTTGATTTATATAAAAAATTACAATTTAATAAGTAATTTCTAGTGTAATTACAATGATATAATAAAATATACCAATTATTCCTTTATGTAATTAATCGTAAACTAGTTTCTAACTTCATTAACATAAATCATAATATTATAACTCAAAATAGTTGAATATGTCTTACTTCTACATAGTCCAATTATGTTAAGCTAGTTAGTTATGTATTTATATTTAATTAATGCATTTCCAAAATATTATTAAAAAATATGAATAAAAGGAAAAAAATTCAATTCCCCCAACATGCTTCAATCAAAATATTTTTACATGGGTTTAAAGAAAATATACATTTTTGTTTGTTAGAAAAACAATTAAATCATCCATATAAATTTGTATAATAAAAATATATTCTAATGTGGTTTTATTGAAACAATTGGAGTTTTCAAGAACCATAATTAACCATTTAACTTAAAAATAAACTCAATATTTTATACTAATAACTAGGTTCTAGTTCAACACTATATATATATATTTACAGAGTATAAAAATATAACATCGAAAGTAAGGATCTATAAAGATTAGTTGGTGTTCAACATAAATTTCCCAAAATAAAATCTGTTAATAAGTTTTATTTTTTTATAACCCCAGTATATTTAGAATAAATTTTTTTCATATTCTTATTATTGAATTACATAGTAATATTCATTATAAATATATTAATTAATTCATAAAACTAAAAAAGTTAATAGTTTTATTAAATTCATTATTTATATGGTAATACATAAAAGATTAAATGATTAATTTTATAATTTTAATTTGAAAAATTATAATTTTTTAAAAAATTACATTAAAATAATCCAATAATGAATTTCAACTAATTTTATTGAAAATATTTATTTTCTAATGAATTGTGAAAATGAATGAATTTTTTTAACAAGTTTGTTTTCTTTTAAAGTAATTACATAATAAAATAATATTTTGGATTAGTTTTAAATATTAATTAGAGAAATTTTAATTATATTTATCAAATTATGTATTTTGAAATATATTTTCAAATTTAATTTTATATAAAAACATTTAAAATTGGAAGAAAAGCATTCAATCAAAAAAGATGTCTTTAAAATATTTTTTCAGTTTGATTTGAACATAATTTCCTAAAATTATATGTTTTTTATTTTAAATAATTAATGTAAAAATCTTAATTAAGGGTTTTTAATTTAGTAAATCAGTTAATATTTTTTCAATATGAATAGTTACTTTTGTAATTTTATTTTCCATGAAAAAGTAAATTTGGTAAATTTATTTACGAAAAAAAATGATAAGAAACATTAAATTATATGAAAACATATATAAATCTTATTTATTCAGAATATATCTACCATAATCATCCAAGGGTATAATTTAAGACCATTTGGGGCCCCTTGGATACAATTATTAGATTTATAGAATTTTATGTATGATTATTTCAACCATGTATTAATTTAGATTTATATAAGTGTAATAATTTTAATATGGGATTCTACTATGAATTTTGTAATATATATATATATATATAAATTAAAAAATATATCATCATCATGGTAATTTGTTTTAATTTTAGTGAAGTAATTAATATAAATTTTGATACAACACTAATACAATAATTATTAAATTGTTCAAAAAATGAAATAAATTATATTATAAATACAAACCAAAATTTATTATCATATATATAATGTAATTAAATAATTTTTCTGATGACCTCTACTTTATTGGTAGATAATAAATTAGTTTTTTCTAACTTTATATGATTTATTAATAGAATTTATTTCAAAATAATGAAATGTTCTAAAATTTTACATTATGGGTACGTTATAGTAAATAATTTTCAATTAAATGATATAGAATTCCAGAAAATATATAATTCATCGAATTTATTATAATAATGTTCTAAATATTATAAAAATAAATTTTATGTATTTTTTTCCATTTTAACGTTATTATTAACCCTTAAAGATTAAAAATTCAAGTTGTCATGGTAAAAGTTAATAGAGTTAAATCACAGTTAAAAAAAATTATTTTTGTATAAATATTGTCAAAACATATATAAATTTTTTATGATAATATATTGACCCCTAATAATCATTTTTTCTAAATAAATAACCTTATATTTAGTTATAATTTTAATTTAAATTATATTAATTTAATATTTTCTGAAATTAGAAGATTTCCCCTTCCATCCCATATAAAAGGGAACCACTTTTTTTCATTTCCTCACACTTAAAAACACTTTGGGTTTAGAACAGCCATGGAAAAATATCAACCTAAAATACCTTCCTACATTAAATGAGATATTTATTTATTAAAAATAATGAACATAAAGGGAATAAGGATTTAAGAAAATTATGTTTTTTAAATCAGAGGTATAGATTTGAACTATATGTTTTAGTTTTGTTTATTATTCCAACTCCATAAAATATTCATAAAATATTATAAAATAAAACCTATATTACCCTAAATATATTATTATGTCTTAATGGTTATGTTATGACCCATTTCCATTACATTTTCTATTTAATTGGAAAAATAATCTTCATATGTGTGTACGACAGACTACTGCTTCACAAACTGAAAAAATTCATTTTACAACAACATATATCCAAAAATGATATAATCATGCAATTAATGTTGATTTATGATATTAATGAAATATATATTGTTTTTAAAATCTAATATTTCACTTACATTATTAAATTTTCACGAATAGAAATTTTTTAACATTTCTCATTCATACGTGTCAGCTACCACCTCCACGAGTTGATATGATTCATTTTCTTCACCAAATATCATTAAAAACCCATACTAACATATTTTAATATTTAATATTTTATATATTATATTATTATCATTATTTATGATAGAATAATAAATACCTAATTTTTATAATGATCATTGAGAAATAGAATCCTTACTCTTGTGTGCTTACTTCCTACCGTATCCATTATTGAAACATAGTTTATTTCTAATAACCATATTTTTTATTAGATTTAAAAGAATAATTGGTGTAAAAATATTATAATTATGTCATGATTATTATTCTATAGATTATGAAACAATTACCATGATGACCATAATAATATTACCAATGTTATTTTGTAAAAAATTATGTAATATCATCAAAATAACCAATGAGGATTTAAATGATTAGGTATTTATAAACAATAAGGAAATAAAGAAAATAATATTAATAATAATCATAAAAAGGATTCCTATGAATGTTATAAATTTCTATATTTTTATTATTCAGGATGAAAAACAAAATATATGACGTGTCATTTCAATGTAAGGGGACATCTTTTTAAAATAATGTTTTTATTTTTCCTTTTAAATTTTCTTTTTATTCCATATTAATAATATTTTTATCAAAAAATGATTTAAATAAGTTTATTATTATTATTCAATGATTTTCCATACTATTTTTCACCATTTTAATTATTTTTAAAAAATGGTTGTGAAAGGAATATTTTTTTTCAAAATGATGATAATTGTGAGTATTATAAAAAAATATAAATGGAATGTTTTTTACCGTATACAACAATAAACACATTTCTCGCCATAATGAATAATCCTTTTTGTATCATGATACCTTTAAAATATTAAGTGGTAATTTTCAATGACATTTATTTCCATTTTATGTGAATTTTTTTTAACTAAGTTATTTACTTCATGGAATGTTTTTAATGATATAACTATTCAGGTTTTATACATATGTTACGGTTCTAGGGAATTTTTTTGGATAAATGTTTGTCCCAATATAAACCAAAATTATATGGGTCTGTTATATCTCTCTAATTCATTGGATATTTTTAGGTTGGAATTCGATTATGGTGGTTTTTACAAGTCTAATTATGATGGTTACTCCAAGTATAACCATAAGGGTTATTTTACATATAAACATGAAATCTATTTCATGTGTGATCATGAGGTTTAATCCATAATTATGATAAACCAATTATTCTTGAATATAAAAATGTGATTTATTAATGCTTAATATACTCCCATGTTTTCTCATGGTATGATATTGATTATAAGTCCTTGGGAATTTATATGATAGTTTTAAATGGTGGAATTTTTAGCTTTCTAAAAATACTCCCAAGAGTTGATCATGTATACAATGAAACAATTTTGGTATCTATTTTCCCATTATTAATTTTTATGAAATACTTAATGGAAATTTTTTTGGAGAAAAGGGGATTTAATTTGAAATAATTTTTTTTGAAAAAAAATTTTAATCTAATAATTGAAAATTTTTATTAGTATTTAAATAATAATTTATTATATATTTATTTATACCTTATGAATCATTATGTTAAAAAAATTAAAAGGTTTTTAATAATAATTATTTATGTGTAATGGATTGAAATAGGTTTACATGTATGTTATGTGGATTTTTAATGAAAATAAATAATTAAAAAAATATTTAGTGAAACAAAATTGATAATGATCGGAGGTGTACACCTTGAATTATTTTCTTTTTATATATGAAATATTACCCAATTTTCAAACAATATAAACTAAAAAGGTCCTCCAAAAATTATTAATATAAATTCTAGTTTAAAATCTCTAAAATATGTAATGTTTAAAACAAATTCATTATATTTGGTATTAGGGGAACAATTTAGAGAGCATTAGAGATTAAAATAATTCTAATAAAATGACCATATATAATTTTACTATATGGTAAAGATGAATTAATTTTTAATTCAAAGAATAACATGTTTCATAATTTAAATAGTGATTGATCGAAATTTTTTCCATAAAGGGAATATGGGATGTTTATTAGGATGGTGTCGAGAAAAAAATATCCTTTTGAAACAACAATAAGAATTCATTGGAATTATAACTAATCAGTTTATTGTAGTAATTGATCATTTGATGTATGATATATTTAGTGGTGGAATCCATTAAAGAGATCATTAGATATAAAATTGTGCAACATGGTAATAGTAGAAAATTTTATGATAAATCACCCTCTTATATTTAGTGGACCTTCCGACACTATGGTAGATGAGAGCTGGATTAAACCCCAAGAGGAGATATTTGATTTCATGGTATGTTGAAATCCTAAAAAATTATGTCATTATATTTATAATTTTGAATGTGAATTCAATAAATGGTGGAAAATAGTTATGTATAATGAATAAAGTGAAGATATTATATCCCTCTAATGATATGAATTTCACAAAATATTCTTTATGAAATATTTTTCAAAGGTATAGCTAATGAGGATGAAACAAATTCCAATAATTAAATACAATGTAATGCATTTAGTGACCATTTAAAAATAATATTTCACTATATAATATAGTTAATATATGTATTTTATTCGAGATATTGATATTAAAATCAATCATTTTATCTTCGTATATAAGACATGATATTGAAGGTAATTGGATTCCCATGAACTAAAAAGTTATGAGAATATATTTCAATATCATAAGAGGGTAAAATTGGGGTTTTAGAAGATTATTTATATCATAAAAATAAGGAAAATATCATGGTTGTTTTAATTGTAGACATATTGCCGATTATTACATTGAATAATATCTGGGAAGTGGTATGTTAATTTTTTATAACCAGAAAATAATTTTTTTAATTTAATTACATATGGAATTATCCACATAGTTGCAAAAATATGAACATAAGTGTTGGGAAGACTCCATAAAATAAGGACAATTATATGGTAATGTTCTTTACAACATATTATATAGATAATTTTGTATCTAACTAAGTGGGTTTTAGTACATTACATGTTTATTTATATTATGATATTGTATTATTAAATTCAGGATCCACATCGTGATTCATTTTAGATAATATTTCATGTAAATGGGAAATTCAACCTCAAGAAATGGAAATAGAACATATAGTAAATATAGAGAGTGGAGTATTATGAAAAAATTCAAAAAAAAATAATAATATTAGTTTCTATATAAGAACATATCATAAAAAACTATTTGATTTCACCTAGTATAGATTGCTATTATTCAGGGTATGAATTAATTATTAGTTTACCTTGATATGTTACATTTTAGAGATAAATATGATTCATTTAAGAAATAGTTTTATTTTTTTTACGAGAATGTCCTCATTATATTTATAACATATGTAGAAGCTTAGAAAATGTCAAATGATGGAAATGAATATTATCATTCACATATTTTTGAAAACAAGGGAACTACTTAGATTAATGATGTATTTATAGTAAATGATTACCTAGACCTTTCTCCAGATTATATTCTCTTTATAATACCTAATCATTATGCTTAATTCACTATTTACATAGTTTCTAATTCTAATAAACTTTGAAAACCTTTTAATCAATTGGTTGAAGAATAACATAAATAATTGAAAATGTATTTACTAAATTTAATTTATAATGGTTTCATTCATCATAGTTCATAAACATTGGATTTTCCTGTTTTATTTGTTAAAAATAAATATGGTTCCATTATTTTATTCATCAACTATAGATAATACAATAAAATTAATATTTATAGTTAGTATATATTTACACATATCAGTGACTTTTTTGACCAGCTTTAAGTAGTTCATTATTTTTTAAAGGATGAAATCAGATCTGGGTTCCATCATATTATTGTGGTGGAGGATGAAATTTTGAATATATATTTCCGTAATAGATATGAGAATTATGAGTTTTTTGTATTTCTCTTTTGTTTGGAAAAAAATCCCCCTATTGTATTTATGGATCTTGGGAATAGATTATTTCATGACTATTTTTGATAATTTTGTGGTTATTTTTATTTAATATATTTTCTAATTATATTAGCGTAATTTAAAATTTTATTTTATTTTTATAAAAACCCATAAATAATTGAATTTAAATAGAAAATAAAGGAAATTTGGTTTTTTGTTACACCATATTTCATTGGTCCAAAATAAATACTAAATAATGTTGTGTAATTTTATTAATGGTTGTCCTTTCCTCTATTTTTATCCTAGTTTCAAAATGAATTTGATATTTTAATGTTATGGAAATATGTTTGATATTAATATCTTGTTTTCACCCCTAAGATAGTTCAGTTGTAAGATCACCATTATTAAAAGGAAATTATTATTCTAATTCATGAAAATATTGGGAATTTAATTTGGAATAATATAATATTATATGATATGGTTTTGTGGATAAACTATGTGGTTGAATAAGCAACATTGGAATCTAAAAATTTAATATTGGAAAGGTATCCCAAGAGTATTAAGAATAAAATTAAATTGTGGGGAGAAAATATCCATCATGATATAGAGAATGAAACAACCATTGCAATAATATAATTTGTATTTTTCATTCTATTATTATTGAATTAAATGTTCATATTCATTATAAATATATCAAGTAATGCAGATTATTTAAAAAAAGAAATATGTTTATTAAACATATTTCTTATGTCGTTATATTAAAAAATTGATTTTAAAATTTATTATTTTTAATATTCCAAATTAATTTCATTTTTAAATTCATCATTGGAATATAATCATAAAATTATTATTGATAATTTTTAAATGTATTGATTTTTTAATGAATGGTGAAAAATTGGATGTTTTTAAAAACTATATTTTATTTTAGAGTATTTACGTTTTCAAATTATGTTTTGTTTTAGTTTTAAATTTTCATTGCTCAAAATTGATTTAATATAAACCGATTATGTTTTTTGAAATTGATTTTATACTATAATTTGGTAGTAAAAAGCATAATATTTTAAAATTGAATTTCTAATAAAAATAGTTTTCATTGCATTTAATCAAATTAATATTATTTTAAACTATAAAAAAACATATTCATTGAATTTTTAAAAATGCATCAAAAGTTTGGAATAATTTTTTTAAAATTTAATTAGTTCGTTTTATTTTGATCAATTTGAATATTTACTTATATAATTTTGGTAACCATGGTAAAGGGTAAATTGAGTAATTTATGTTAAAAATAAATTGATAATAACTATAAAATGAACCTAGAAATTAGATAAATCATATTGATTGAACATATCATGACCATAATCATCCAATGACCATTTTGTTTTAGTTTTTGGATCCAATTGGATATGATTATAACTTATATAGTATTTTATTTAATTAAAGGTGAACCATTTCACACTAATGGTTTTAATAATTGTCATATTTTATATACAGGATAATCCAGAGCCTATGGTAGACAATAAATAGAATTTTTAATGTTAAATTTTTTTTTTCTTAGATTGATAATTTATTTTTAATTTTAAATTATGAAATAATTTCCATAAATGATTTATCGGCCCAGATACAATAATTTTTCAATTATCAGAAAAATAAAATAAATGATATTAAAAAAATGAAAACAAATATAATCTGAGAAAAAGAATTTGATAAAATAACTTTCAAGCCATATTAAATATTTTAGGGAAATTATTAAATTCTTATTTCTAATTATATATTATTTTATAATAAAATTAATGTAAAAGAAACGAGAAGTTCTAAAAATTGAAATTGATAATTGATTATAGAATATAATATTTTATTAGATGATTTAAAATTCCAAAAAAAATATAATTCCACGAAGTGAATATGATAAATTTTAAAAAATAATCCATTATAAATTAATGGATAGTTTCTCAATTTATATAATATATATTAACCATAAAAGAGTAAAAATCCATTTGAAACTGATATTTAAATTATATTAATTTAATGTTTTAGAAATAAAAGAATGGATCACCCCTCTATTGTACAAGTGTGACTCTTCATCTCAATTATATTAAAAAAGAAACCCTTTTGGTTTGTATAATACCATATCAAATAACTTTAAATATTACCTATCCACATTTAAATTGGTTCTAGCTATAATATCATTGGTATATTGATTTTGGTGTTAAGAAAATGTGTTTTTTCCAAATAAGAGGTACAATTTTTAGCTGCACGACTATGTTTTGTTTCTACTAACTCCTGAATAAATTATTCTTAAAATCTAAAAATGTGAAAATAGAGAATCCTTAATATCAAGAGATGTAATTTGGTTTTTTTAATGTCCAATACAGGTCACCTCTACAATAAAATGGGAACTGAATTCAATATCCATGTGTATGACTAACTACCTCCTCACGAACATACTTAATTAATATTAAATAAATGTCTTCAAATATTGGGTATAATTATGGAATTAATTTTTAGATATCATATTCATTAATATTTTTTTGTACAAAAATGACAATATAGCGCTTATATATTAACATTTTCATGTAGAAAGAAATTAAAATGTCATTCAGGCATTATGTTGTACAACCACATCCATGATGTGATATTAATATTTTTTCATCAACACGTTACTTTTATTATATATATATTATACATAAAATAATAATTTTATATATATGATATAATGATAATTATTTATTTAAAAACTAATTCTCACCATTATTCTGTAATGATCATTAAAAAATGGAAATGTTACACATTCATACATATAACCGAAATACTCCATGATTGTATTGTATTTCATTTTACACATCGATAATTAATCGTAGGATTTATAAGTATAATAGATGTATAAAAATTGTAATTATTTCATTATTATTGTTTTAGATATGATTTAATGGTGACACTATAACCATAGTTAAATTAGCAAAGTCATTTTGTACATAAGTATCGTATATCATCCAATCATCAAATGTGAACATATGAGATTAAATAATTATAAATAAAATTTTAATAAGTGATATAAAATAAATAATAAAAATTTAAAAGGATCATAATGAACAATAAAATAACATAATTTTATTATTTCAAATAAAAATTAACTTGAATTATGTTACATACTTGAGGTAAGTGAATTTATTTTAGAAATTATAATTTAATGTATCCGTTAATAAAACAATTTCCTTACATATTCATGTGATTTTTTAAAAATAATTATTTTATTAATTTTTTATGATTTTTATATATTTTTTTAATGTCATTTTTATCAATGTATTAATTAGTATAAATGGTTTGAAAGGAATATTTTTTCACTTTTCTATAGAAGGAATAATGTCAAATCTAAATAAAATATTAAAGGAATTATTTTTAATTTATACAAAATGACTGAATATTATTTACTTAATGAATAATATTTTATTTGTATATTCTTATATATTATTACATGGTAAATTTAAAATCATATTTTATCATTTTTATGTTAATCGTTTTCTTTTGAAATAAAGGTTTTTTTCAAGGAATGTGTTTTAATATGAAATATTTCATTCGATTATTATGTAATAGTTCATGGGACATGTTTATTGTAAGAAATGGTTTTTTATAATCCAATGTATATTGGGTCCATTATAAACCAGAAATTAATAGGGTATGTTTATATTGGAAATTTTTTTGATGGTTTTTCCCATAGTAACTGTGATGTTTACACCAACTATAATAGTAAGGGTAATTTTAGGTATAATGATGGCAGTTATTTCATAAGATATCATAAGGGTATCTAAATATGTAGGTATGATAAAAAATGATTCTTTAAGATACATATATGATTTATTTATTATAGAAATAATCTTATGTTTTCAAAAAACAATTATTGATTTGATTTTCAAGGGAATGTATAAGTTACATTTTAATGATGAAATGTATAACATTGTGAAAATATTTTCATTATTTAATCATGTTTTTCGTGAAACCATAATGGGTTTTTCCACTAAGAATTAATAATAAATTTTTAATGTAATTATTGTTCCATAAAAATTAATTTATTGTGTATTAAAATGTTTATTGTTGTCCCAAAATATATTTTGAAAAAAATATATGTATTTAGGGACATATAGTTTCTTTCATTATCTATTATTTACCTAGATTTTTAAGCTCCTCCCACATTTTTATATTATTTTTTTCATTTAATGATAGGTAATGGAAATTAAGATAACATGTTTAGTGTTGTGAATATATTTCCAGAAACTAAATATTTTTTTATTTTAAATGATATATATTGTTTGAAAAATGAATACTGATTATAGTTTTCATCCGTATAGTATATAGTTTTTAAATTTATGATTTATAAACTACTCTATGAAATGGTAAACCAAAAATATCTCTATGATGGTATTAATGTAAATTATATTTTATGAACAATATAATATGTATGGTTTAAGCCTATATACTTATAGATTTTACATCCATGTAATTTAATTGAAATTCAACATTTGATATAAATATTAAGAAGATCTAAATGGATTCTAGTTTAGGATCTTGAAAAATGTTTCCTTATAATCAATTTCATCCACTAGGTTTTAAACTCAATAAACCAATATATATTTATTTTTAGTGATTACACCATGGTCATAATTCTTGTTTCTAAACATCCATTTAGATCCAATAACTTGATAATCATAAGGTTTATGAACTAAATCAGTCTCATTATTCTTTTTAAAATAGATCCACTATATTTTCAAATAAAACCTCAATCTATATGTAATTAAATATTATTTTGTAGTTTTACAGAATATTTGGGATAGGAAAGAATAAATTATAGCAATATTTATAGAAATCATTAATGTTGGAAAATCCACATCTAGGATTCTTGTAAATTTTTAAATCGAATTGTTTTTGAAGGTTCAAATATTTCTTAGAAAAATAATTCAGGATCATTAGATTTAGTTATTTATAGAATTTATTGTTCCTGATAATGTCCCATATCATCTACAATTTTATTAAATAATAAGGTTTTATGTCTCTTGATATATAATAAATGAATTATGCCATAAAGATGATTTCTTCTATGACCACAGGAATTATAATCAACAAATTTCACATTTAATGAATCATCATCAATCCATGACCTATATATACATTCTATGGGCTTTATAACTAGTTGAATAACATATTATAATTCATTATATTGATTTTTTATCAAAATTTCAACTGTTATCTCTGTTCTTAGTGATGTACACATAGAATATAACTAACTTAATGTAACATTCATTAGGACTTCCATTAATACATAGCTCATTTGTTCTATTCATCATGATAATACTTATTTAAAAATTTATATTATTTGTAAAACCATGTTAATAGTTTCATAACATACATATATAGTTAGGATATATTCCCCCAACACTATTATGTAAAATTAATTAATGGTAATATTTCTTGTTTTAACAACCATATTATAATGAGGTTTCCATTGGAAAGAGAAGACATGTTTAATGACTCGTTTTGTAAAAAATTGAATTTATTTCTTATTTATAAAAATATCACCATTAATAACTTCCTATGTACAAAAGTTAATGATCTATTTCATTTATTACCAATATTTATTATCTAATAAAAATATTTTACTAATCTATTTTATGTAAAAAGAAATAAAATCATGTAAATCACAATAACTCAATAACCCCATAATTAGTGTACTTTTCTATTAAGTAATCATTTATATATGGAAAAAATATTCCAATGAATTTTTTCAAGAGGACTAAATAATATAACCACTTTGATTGGTTTGAATGTTGAATTTTATTTATTTTCCAATTTATATGAATTATATATTTTCGTTATAATTTTAGAAAAGGAAAATAAGATAAAAATTTATTGATAGGAAATTTTTACAAATAATAGATTTTACAATGTCTATATATTCTACGATAAATCCCACAATCATTTCTTTTATTATTGAGACTGTTCATATTTTAGTAGTTAAATAATAATGTTCAAGGGTGTTAATTTATTATTTCTCAGTATAATAAACCATTTAAATTTATATATTATAAGAAAAAATGAAATATTTTTAATATCAATAGAATATAGATTACCAAAAATATGAGAAATCCATAGCTTTTGTTCTTGAATCCATCAAAATAATGAAATTTATAGGTGTATAATTAGTGTGGATCTCCAATATTTTGAAGATTTATAACAATTCATGATTCATTATCACCAAATGTGAAATTGGATCCATCAAAATTTGAAAGTGAGTGAGATTCAAAAAAATACCCAACTCTTATGTATTGAATTTCCAGTATCTAAAAACAATTCTTCATAACTATAAGTTTTTGTTTTTTCAAAAATAAAATTATACGAGAAGATGAACATTTAAACAAATGTTATTGGGTCCTGCAACGTTATCCAAAAATTACTTGGGGCAAAAACATTTTTAACCCGATCAATAATATTCCAAAATTATAAAAATTCTCAAATATAAAATTGATATGTTTCTATTTAAAAGCGATATTATAGCACTAACAAATTTGGTATATATTAAATAAAAAACATTTTAAAATTGACAATTTCTACCATTATGATAAAAAAAATAATGATTGACCTCTTTCTATTCTTAAAATGTGTATAAAATAGTTTATATACACATTTTTGTTTCCCCAATAATTCATCGGATATATATTTATTTTTTTGTATTATTGTTACCAAGGATTATATTTAAATAATTCTCTCCCTTGGTAATGATAGTATTAGTTTAAAATAAATATCAAACATCAATAATTAATTAATTAATATTCCTGTCATGGACCACACAACTAGGTATATATTTTTCTAAATAAAATTTCAATAATGATATTTTTTTTATTTTCTTTTTTCAATTTTACAATATACTAATATATTTTATCTTTCATTAACTTTTTACTTAATGGTTCATATTTATATTCCAACATGGGACTTTATTTATTCAAAACATCAATTAATTAATTTATATTCCATTAATAAAAAAACTAGGTAAATGTTCTTCTAAATCAAATTTGAATTAGGATATTTGTTTTGTTAGATATGATATTACAATACTCAAAAAGTCATACAATTTTATAAGATACATCCACATTTTATTTAAATATTCACCTTCAATTTAATGATTCTTATTTATATTCTAACACAGGACATTTTTCACCTTCAAATTCATATGATCAACATTAAATGGGAGGTACCTCATTAGTTTCATCCAAGAATCAAATAATTTAAAACTAATTTGATAATTCAAATTGAAATTAGAACTACAGTTATCATTTTCTTCTTCTGAACCATGTCATGTTTCCATTATTTCATTACACTCATTCTTATAGTCTAATATCATTATATTCTTCTTTCCATATGTTTTCCTCAAAATATGTAGAGGATAATTAGGATTCACATTATAGATATTATTATAATCATATCACGAAACGTCGTTTGTATTTCCTTTGATAATATAATAATTATTATTGAATTTAATGAATCCTATTATCATACAGTTTAACATGATGATTTTTTTGAAAAATTAAGGACGATTATAACATGATTGTTTTTCCTGCTATATTTTCATAAAATGAGTGTGAAAATGATGTCAATTTGTTTTTCCATTATTCTTTTGAAGTGGAATATTTCAAGGTTGAATTTTCATTTTCTAATTTTATGATCTTCTTCTATGTCTTCCATCTAAACCACAAAGATAATATGTTTTCCAATGAGATCTTTTATCTTAAAATATTAGAAATTATTTTATTTTATAATGACACATCGAGTAACAATTTAATATGATGGGAAGAAATTGTGTACATTGAATTATTATTCTAGTTCAAGAATAGGAAATCCAAATGAAGATAGATTTTTTATAATTTCGATCAACCCTCAATTAATCTGTGTGATTCACTCACCATAAAACGTTTTGAATCCATGTAGCATTATTTTTAAATATTTTATATAAGATTCCATTTATCATTTTAATCATAATAATAAAAATATTTAGTTTAAAACATTTCCTGGGATTTATAACATAATGACACTTAGTTCAACTAATGATGACCTAATCCATATATATATTCACATTTATATCCTAGGTTTTTGGGTCTTATTTCTTGTATTTAGTAACATACAATGTTTTAGTTATTTATTAGAAATGTTCTAGGGAATGACATAATTTTAATAAACCATTTCATAATGAATTTTGAAAAAAAATAAATAATTCAATCATTCCAACACCGATAGTTTTCTCTATTAAAATAATCATTGAATATAGATATTACATTATATATTAGTAATTATAAACATTTGAAACAACAATTATGACCTTATCCTAAAAAAATTGATTATAGTGGAGTTTTAAGATTAGATGCAAATTACTTTACATGATGGTGTTACTTAATGACTTCAGGGGGGATGAAATGATTTCTAAAATGTTATCTAATTTCCAACCATGAAATTTAAAACACAAACCAATATATCCAAATATCACAATTTTAAAGGAAGTGAAAGAAAAAAATAGGGAAGAAATATAATGAATATATATATATACATTGTATAGGGGAATAAAGACCCCATAGTCCAATCCATTGATGGTATACTCTATAAGAATGGTGATTTTAATTATGAAAATACATTTTCCAAGGACATGAACTAATGGGTGAAGAAAATATAAATTCTTATGAAATGATGAAAGTGACTTAAAATTTGAAATCACTTCCTAAAATACAGTTCCAAATCAATTAAACACTAATTATAATGTTTATAAACAATATAGATATATATGAGAAGTGATATTTTTTTAGACATAATTATAGGGTTTAGGAAACGTTTGAAAAATAAAATTTATAGAAAGTCACTGAACTTGTTATAGTAGTGTTGATAGATCATTTGTTTTTTATTTAACTAGAGCTATAATGTATTAAAAAAAATTCGATTTGATACAAAAATAGATTCAAAATATAGTATACCTATGATTTTTAGGTGTGATATTGTTTATCTCCATTCAATATTTAAATTCACATAATATCTTCATTTTTTATTTTCAATCGTCTCTATTTATTAAAATTTTCATGAGAATAGAATATGATAATTATAAATTATCTATCTTTTCATTTTTCATGTGGATTCCTCAATGAAATATAAAAAAATATGCTATATGTTGGTGCATCTTACATCTTTAATGAGCCACCTTTATTATTAAAAATAGAAAAATTTATTATTTTTATATTCAATATTGTGACATAACTACATTTTATTAAACATAATGTATTACTAAAATTCTCTTAAAATTATAAAAAGGTAATAAATATACATGGAAGAGTAATAAAAAACCTTTGAATAAATTAATGATGTCATTTGTTGTGAGTCGTTACAGTTTTAACACTTCGGATAGTAATGATTCACATGATCCAATGACTTTTTGGGTAATCCTATGGATTTATCAAAATCATGTAATTTTCAAAAAGTGTAACACATAAATTAATGTTAATAATTGATTATATTATCATATTCCTTTGATGTTTTCATTTTTAATCATAATAATTAATGGATTGTAATGATTTATTGTGATCATCAGTCATTTTCGTTATTCAGAAACAAAGATAAGAATCTAATAATTAAGAATAGACCATCAATGAAAATATTCTCCCAATAATTAATCCTTTTACAAGACATAATTCATATGAACACATTAACTTATCGTAACACATGAGCTTAATGCTTTGTTTGATCGTAATATCTCTTGAAATAGAAAAATTTATCGAAAAAGGAATTTGCCTTGGACTTCTAATGATCTTAATGAATGGGTGTTAAGCTTGAGATATTTATTTAAGATGAACATAATGATTATAGATATAAAATAAAACATTAACGAGAATGTTATTAGGTTGTAAAAAACACATTTAGGATTTTCTGGATTCACCTACACACATTAAGAAAAATCATTAGAAATAACATTTTATGTTTTTGTGATCATTAAACCATATGATAAAATGTGATATATAAGAATAAAAATTATTTTCCATACAAAGTCCTCATAAATCATATGTGGACCCATAACATGTATAAAAAAATCGATATATCAAAATATAATATTTAAGAAAATATATGTGTTACTTCATACATAGAAACAATGTACAATTTTTCCCACCGTAAGAATAAAATTTACAACCTACAATTAAAGGGGTTATGTCAACCATAAATCTTAAATCTGGTAATCTCACATATTATCACCATTATCAATCCCATCATTCTATCAACACTATACATTTTAAATTCAACCTAGGATATTCGAAACTCATCTCAAGATAATGACATATCATAAGTCTGTTATGAAGAATATTACCGTACTTTCATCCTTATTAAAAATTATTGAGTAGTTCAAAATTAAGAAACTGGAAATATCATAGAAACTCCATGAATAAGAGGCTCTATGAAAAAAAATTTCACTACATAGGTCACTGTTAACCGCTATCCATTAAATCTGACAAAAATATCCATGTAGGCTTACACAGTCTTGTATAAATAGACACATATTTAAATATTAAATTTGAAACATGCAATTATTCTGGGTTTACTATCATCCACCCATTATCAAAAAAGAATCGTCAATTCCTCAAGAAGAACTCACCAATTTCATAAGTGCATATATCAACCATAACACCAAACTATTCAATTATAACTATTTATGAAAATTTAATCTATTAAATCTAACACAGAAAAATAAAATGAATATATCAAAATGATATTTGTTACACTAGAACTATGAGAAGCCACATACTAAATATCCTCAGAGCATCCACAATAGACATATGAATAAAAACCCAAAAAATAAAACCCTCATGGTGACTACGTAAATTGAATTTATCTAAAAATATGAAATAAAACTAGTTATATATATATTTCATAGTAAACAATGGAAAATGATTTGGGTTCCACATTATCTAGTACTATGTATACATTAAATAAAAAATACATGTCACTCTAGAAGATTACACAATTATCTAATAGAATCATCACCAATAAACTACCTTGGAATCATGAACAATTACTTGAAAATGAAGAATAATAAGAATAAAAGCTATAGAAGGAAATAAACCTACTAATGTAGTTCATAAAAATCATCCCAAAACCCACTAAACAAAATATATTGTTTCCAGGAGAGGAATTTAGAGGGGTTCAGTCAGAAGAACGACGCTTCAATAATACCCATTTACTATTAAAATAACAATTTGGATGACCTCGAAATTATGAACATTCCCATAATTTTTATACAATGAAACCCCTAACCCACCATGTACTAGATCAGACTCCATAATATACTCACTAATATGCCATCATCCCAATGAAGTTCCACAAAAAACATTCTAGAGAACCACTGAATACTAACCCTATATTTTGGAAAATTTGTACATTGTAGCTTATTACTATGATCCTAGAAGTAATGACAATATTGTTACAGTTTTACCAATAGTCCATACATTCCCTAATCATCTGACTTACATATTCAACCATCCCCCCCCATCAACACACACAAATAATGACACTCCCTATAGGAGTCTTTAATCATTTATTTTTAATCCGACAACCATTTTCCAAAATCCCACTACTCTCATATGATAAAATAAAATTATATATAGAATTACATACCAATAATGACATAGATCATTACAAACTCACATCAATATTTATTATCATCCATGAGAAGAACCATGAAAAATCTATCAATTACCAAATCCCTAATCAGAAACAAATACCACTATGTGATCATGATTCCTACACGATAGGGATTCGCTAGACATCCCACAAACACAACCCAACAAAAGAGGACATTAATAAAAAAGACCAATAATATCCTTGAAATAAATCATTATTAAGATAAATTATATTCTATATATTATTCCCATTAAATCACATCTTATTATCAAATAGAAATCGTTAATTCATCATTTGGATAACCCATTCTAAAACACCCCAACCTCACATGGAAGTTTTTGATAACATTAATATGATTCTTTTGTAACTATATAAATGATCATAATTCCACTACAACATCTATAGTAATCTCAAAACAAGAGACTCTGTAGAAATACGCTAAAATAAACATAATTATAGTAATATTGACATTGTTCCCACTCAATGGTAAGTGATAAAATATAGATCTATTTCATTCATATAAAAACACCAAATTAATCTTCCTTTTACCATCCAAGGAACTGAATCAACCCATACTCCATAGCTGATTTCGAATGATAGTATTTACCAATGAACTAGATGGAATTATCATTATAATAAACTGATATATTAGGTGATTCCTCAAAATACCATGCATAAATTTCCACTACATTGATATATTACCATCATCAGGACCACACATAAAGAAAACAATAAGATCATACCTACTTTTGGAGTGTCCTTATATTCATCCAACTGAACCAAAACCCTTGTTCTCTATAAAACATTCCTCATCCATTACTGGATGAAATTATTGGACAAAATCAAACTACACATACATTGGAACCAACCCAAAATAGCTTTTCCTACCTTCGAATATTTATCTTGATCCTTACCCTTAAAATTATAAAAAAACATTAAATGATTTATACACATAAAAAATACTGTAATTCGAACTATATGGAATCCATTATATAACTTACCAATAACAGACCTATGAAAATCCCAAAATTACTCTTGTATCGGTATTCTTAATGTATTTTTGTCTAAGATTAGGCATCCCACAGAATGGAATATTCCTTTATCATTGAAATATTTATGTTCTAACCCTTTTCCATGAAAATTAAAATGTACTCTATCCCCTTCCACTAGGAATATGAGGGATTTTCAATACATCAACCAATTCTATTTCCATCAAATCAATCTATGAATTTTCCATCTAGATCACCATGTAATGACTCTGTTTTTTCCATGTGAGAAGCTGAAATATATTATGAAATATTTTTTATTTTAAAAATTAAAACAAAGACTGATTCTGAGGTCTGGTGAGATAGAATTTATTTTTATAAACGAATATAAATTATATTTTATCCAGGCATGGATAGTTTTCAAGAAATAATGAAATACCACCCAAATATATTCTTGAATATGAAATTTTAAAATGTGGTTAAGTATTGAATATGTTTTTTTTACATATTTACCTATTGTTGGTTAGTGTCAAACATCGTGTTATTATTATTGTTGGGGGGTAATATTATGTAGAATAAAAAATTATATTTTTATACATTATTTAAATAACCTATTTAATATCATATATTAATACAATATTGTTATGAATTTTAATGGGGTATCAATATAAATCATTAAATATATAATAGGTTTAGGATATTGTTCGTTATCAGTGGTTAATATAGAATGATCATTATTTATCAGATTGAGTTGAATCAACTGGAAATGAGGATGACTTATCATCCCCAAAACTGTAAAATTTGTAATTCCCTTCAAAATTATCCAATGGTGGGGTATGTTTCATCAATTGTGGTTTTACCTTAAATAAGAAATTTTCCATGTCCTTATATGTATTTTGTTTATTTGTAAATTTATTTATTCAGTCATATGATCATGTGTGTCGATTTAATTTTTTATTTTAATTATTCCTAATGATTCAATGTTTTTATCCCCTAATATACATGATATATAGACTTTGGAAAAGAATCATTGGAAAATATACTTTCAACCGTTTTCATTTTTCCTTTCCACCTTCTTTTCTCCATGTTCTTGGTTGTTTCTCTATGGGTCCATGTTATGATATTTCCTGGAATCTTTTAGTATTCACGAACTCCTAGAATTCTTAGTGGATGTGTGAACAATAACAGGATTAGTGACTCATATATATATATTGGAATGGAATGTGGATGATACATTATGGATCTATGATATATATAAGCAACGACATGGTTGGAACTTGAGTCAAACAGAACACATGATAGAAATTTGTGAAATAAGTCAGGTTCCCATTTTCACCAACTTGATAGACAAAATCCATTGTTAAAGATGATTACAACCATTTTAGGGTGTAAAATATACAACTCTATAGTAGGGGAGCATATTTGGGGAACACATGAAGAAAAAACACATTCAACGAAATTAGTTTCTACATGACAAGTAGTTTAATGAACTTATATGGTGTATCCCCACCCATCTATGAAAACTAGGGCTCTGGGGAAGATAAGGATCACATTTCATGTTAATGGGGTACATCGTGTCACCCCAACCAGCTATGAAATATCATACACAAGAATTACTTGGATAGAACAATCACATCCTGGAGTACATGGATTAGCCTTGATTGATAATTATATTACATGTAGTACAATGACTATTTTCGTTTTATTATAGTGATATAAATCAATGCACTAATGAGGAAATGTCTTGGAGGTAACATGTGGTGACCCACCAATGGACCCCCTTACACACCATACACATTTTAATGAAACATTATTCTCTCATATCTCTTTTGTTATTACATGGATTTTGGCCAATGAGTAGCATATCCTGAGTTTTTTTCACATAGAAAGTAATGGTGTCCAAAATAGTGTCTTTTGAGGTATGATGTGAGATAATTTGAGGGAAATATTTATTTAGGTGACTATTGTCAAAAGAAGCGATCGGGTTGGATCATGTGATAGAGGTTGTGGATGGAAATCACCATCACTTAATCTACACACTATCTTCCAGACTCCTATTTAATAGGGAATTTTCCTCTGAAAAATAGTTTGTATCCGCTTATTTTATTGGGAAATAGGTCGTCTTCCTACTATATAGTATCCTCTGGTTGTATTAACTCATGGGTCCTCTACCAACAAATTTTTACCCTCCAATTGTATCAAGGAACTGGTCATATAGATATTGAGTGGTAGCCTCCAATTATGTTTAGGAATGAATCCTATTACTATTCATTTGTACCCTCCTATTGTATCAAGACATTGGTCATTTACCTTTATATGTGTATCCTCTTATTGTACCATGACATGGGTACTCTACCTATAGATTAGTATTGTAATATTGTATTATGGAATGATTCCTCTGCCAACTGAATGGAAACCACATATTTCATGAGGGCATGGTTCCTCCACCTACTAAGTGGTACCCTCCTCATGTATCATGTCACGAGTCTTCTACTAACTATGTGATACCCTCCTATTTATTAGGGCATGGGTCTTACACATAATGATTGGTACACCCCTTAAGGACTAGGGGGTTATTCTTCCACCTACTGACATGTAATCCATTATGGGCATGGGCATGGGTCCACTACCTATTGACTAGTACCCCACTACTGAACCACTAGTTCATGTGTACTCTTCTTAGTGATTTTTCCCCCTAAGTGGGAGACTTAGTGGAAATGTGTGGGTATACTACATGGTTACATATTTGGAATGCCATGTGTGATGTTTGGCCCCAACGGTGGGACTTTTGAAATACATGAAAATCCTTCCTGTATAGGGTGGTGATATAGAGATCCCCTATATTCATTATCTTGTTTCCTTAAATAATAATATATATATTTGTGTTGTTGGGTTTTATTTGTCATATATCATTGGGATGATAAGACTACTAATATCATGAATATTATCAATATCTATTTAGATTCAGAGTTATCCTACATATTATGTATATACTCATGCAAACATAGAATTATTCAACACATAGAATTCATTATATAAATGACATTAGTATTGATTGTGATTAAATAGGTTCACCGGTATAATCCATATCAATTGGATTTTATGATGGTTGGGGCATGTAAATCCAAACTAATGATCTCTCATCCTTCTTTTTATTCCAATTATTGTTATGATGAGATATCTTTTCCAATTAGGAATTTATATTACCCTTTTATTTTTCAAATTATGTTGTCTTACCCTAATATTTCATTGAATTTACTTCATTCATGGTATTTACCAAATATTATTCTTCAATTTATTTTTTTTACTTTTCACATATTCATGGAGATGGTTGGGTGCATTCATAAAGGTACATTTGGAAAACAAGTCCAATTTTATGTAACAATTTTGATTCATATATCCATCCTCTATCCAATTGAGGTGGGAGAGGGGTAGTTATGTCTCACCATTCATCAAGAAGGGTGGGCCCCTGTGGGTTGGGTAGTTACATATTGGTATGAAAAGTGGATCATACATGGGATGATGTTTGGTGATTTTTCCCCTTATATGGTTTTGTTGGGGATTTAGGTTAATATTTTCAATCTATATTTTGTGAATTTTTTAAGCTAGGGAACCCCATGTTGGTGTGAAGGCCAAAGTACACATTTATGAGGACTTTGAGAAACAATTTTCTTACTCTACATACTATGAAATTAGTTTCATGAATCATTTTTATGAGCAACCAATATGATTAAGTCCTTTTACTGTCCTTCTGAGCTCCCCATCCCAAATACATTTTCTTATTGACATTTGAAAATATTTGGTTCTATGGGATATTTCAATGATTATGGAGAGTGTGTTTTCCACGGAAAATTTGAGAGTATGACCAGATGTGTGACAAGGCATCCCTGAAGGGGGTTAGTCATGAAGTAGTCTTTCTTCAAGATGGTTAGTAGTTTGATCTTTCTATGATAGATCAGTTCATATATTCACCTTCAATTGTTCAAGTGTATGGACATTATTAGGCTGATACATTGATGGATATTTTGGATTTGGATGATTATTATTAGGGTTTGAGCATGTATCATGAACATCCTAGGTAGATATTGCCAATTATGGAAGGTCATAAACTCACTGATAAGTGGTGTGTGATACAAGTCACATCATAAGAAGAACTTCCATTCATGTATTCATTAGGGAAATATTATTCCACAAAGAATGATCATTGGTAATCTTTTTATGGGTATGGAAATATGAATTTGGATTTTCATTCCAATCATATTATTGCCAATTAGGTAGTCAAAAAACATCCACGAGAGTGGTGGAGACCTGATCTATGTGGTCAGTGAGTTGCATGATGTGATAGAGGATCTTGGGGAGAAGAAGGATGCTGAATGGTCTTTGGTATTATGTTACCACCCCCAGGTGGAACACTATAATATTGGAAATCTGAGGGTCAAAATCATGGATAGCCACAGTCACATGAAGATATTTACCTAGAGTCTCTATGAGTGTTTTGTGGCATGATATGTACTCCATCAAAATCATTTTGAGTATATTTTTACTTAAGAACATTACCCTATATTTCATCAACAGTTTGATAAATTTTTAAAGACATATATAGAATCAGTAAGGCCTTGTGACGGTGATTCTTAACATGAAATTATACATGCAATAAAGAGGGAAAATTCTTATAATGAGACATGTTCTTGAGATAATATTCGTAAACCATGTGGGACAATCAGTTGTACCTAAAATTTTTTTGGCTTGTTATCATGGATAAGTTAATTTGACATGTGTGTTAGTGGTTTTTTGTTTTGATAAGGTGTCGATAAAATCTATTGATGTGGAAAACCGGAGGGAAATATAAATTAAGAGTTACAGGATATAAGAGAAAATATCCTAGTTGATTTATATAGAGAACTAGATACAACTTCTTTCCCCACATCCCTAGTTTTATTTTTCACATTGATTGATTATCCAATTATACCTGAGCATATCCATTATTGAGACAAAGTGAAACAAGCACTCACTTTTTTCTAGACACATGTTTTTGTGTACTTACAGAGATTATATTTGATTACAAAATTTTACTGACAATATGACCTAACTCTTGGTAGAGAGGTAGAATCATGTGGAATCTTTTCATAGTGGCAGAAAAAATATACCAATTTTCATAGAATGGATTTTATTCAAAAAATATATTCCCTTATATCTACCAACAATGTGTGTACTGGGGTTTTAGGATTTTGGGATGGAATTTCCATCCATTGAAATTGAGTGATCCCAATAATAGCTGGATGAGGTGATCATTAAGATATTACGAATGAATTCGTACCTTTGGGATATATATACCTATAGATTCAACGACTATACAATATTTTTAAACATTAATTGAAGTGAATTATGAGTACATTTTTAGGAAAACATTAGGGTTATCACTATATTGATATTATAAATTTTTAAATGACTAAAACATGGTCTTAAACATGAATTATTTAAAAAAAATTATATGGAAATCATTAGGATTTTTAAGATAAATGTGAGTTTCAGTTTTTTTAGATAAATGGTTATTTAAGGACATAGTGTGTTCACATGGGAATCCCCAGTTAATTGACCTAAAATTGGAATGAGGGCCTTAGGTAAGGTGTGAATTAGTGTCACCTGAACCAGTTTACACAATGAAGAGTGTCCACTATTAATAATTGTTGAGTTACTTGACTATTGGTTTGGGGTGAATTATTTCTCAGAATATTACCTTCAGATGGATTAACACTAGCTCCATGATTGAAAGGTGGATGTAGTATATATGGATTCCTAGATAAAATGTGGTTTATTTGAGTTTGTGGTGATACCCTTTTGCTTGATGAGTTCCCTATAAGAACTCCTCTGAAATAGGAGCTAGAAATATTACATAACATGGTCAGTTTGTGGTATACATTTTTGATTGTACCCTCATTTCATATAATTCCATGTTAGATAATACACAAAACATGGGATTGTTACTAGTTATTTTTAGGGAAGGGGTGTAGTTCAACCACGAGTAGATCATGATTTATTGTATAATTTCTTGATTCCTGTATGAAATGATGTTGGTTGACAATGGATTATCATGTTGAGATAATCTATTCTTAGATATCTCCCCATTTGGAAGATCATTGAGATATTTTTAGGATAGATTCCTATATCTGTGAATCATAGTCCATTTTTCCTATTATTGTGTTTGATTAGTGAGGTGGTGTACCACATAAAATAAAAAAAATTAAATTTTTGTTTACTTTAGAATCCATGTGTTTAATTTTAGGAGGTAAGTTTATGAATCATTTATTGATATCATCGTGGGTAATATATGATTTTAGAGTTCAGTTTAATTTATCAAGGAGAACCTAGCATTGAGAACAGTAAGATAAAGACCCTTCATGGGAAATTTTTTTCCATAGGATTTTGTTTATTAGTAGTAAAAAATACATGAGGTAATTCATTTAAGTGGGAGATCGAGCTGACATCTTTTTGTCCACAATTTTTTGTCATAATTTGGACATTTTGGGTTGAAAATAATTAACAAATGGATTATTATAGAGAGGTTATTTTTTCATTATAATACATTGAAATATATTAAAAATATTTTTAGAGCCATGAGATGAGATAGAACACAATTAAAATTACTAGTGAGTGAGAATTAGTTTTTTAATATTATATATTGTTTACAGCATGAGAACACATTTTTTACAAATAATTGAACATATCCCAAAAATAGTATCATATAAAAACATTGAGATCATGGTTGAGCATGAAATATTTGTTTTACCTTATGTGAGAGAGAATTTTGGTCCATGCTAGACCTCCGACTAAGGCATTTGTGGAATGGTATGTTTAATTAGAAAAAATAAATAAATAAATTATTTTTCTATTATAAGACATAAATAGTGTCTTCTATAAGTACAACATTATATAAATTTAACAAAGGTAAGCTACATAAACTGTCATATATTATAGAGGCATAAGAGAGAGTTATTCTCTAGAATATCAACATCATATGAAAACAAGAGATTAGACTGAGGCTAATCAACAGGAATTAGGTGCCACGTATTGGCATCATCTTTAGTGAAAACATTTTTTATCATCATTTGATTCAATCCTAATGTAGGGACCATTAATTACATTTTCCTCCCTTGAAAAAAAACATTAATCATGTTCTCATATGTCATTATTTGATAGATGGTTAAATAAATCCTCCACATGAGTTCATTAATAAATTTAATTTTACTTTTATATTCATTAACAATAATTCCATTTTACAAATCCAAAATATCCACCATCTATGTTAATTGTTGAAGAATACTTTTCCCTTAAATGATTCACTTTAGTTCTTATTCTTTTTCTCTAATATATTAAACTTATTCATCACCATTAGGTTATAAGGACACAGTTGGACATTTCCAAGTGAGTATATGCCAGATTAGACCCCCAAAATTGTATAGGATATGCATAGAATGACATTATCAACATCTTGTAGAAGGATGAGGATATAATTTGGCTGATAATTCATGTATCTATGATGCTATGAAAAAAAAATTATTGGAGGTGCATGAGGTGGAGTGGAAAACATGTAAAATTATAGTTCAATTAGTTTAATTTTTATTTTTAAAAATTAAAGGGATAGAATCGCTGGTTGAATTAGATTACCCCTCTTAATGGGTATCTAAATAGTTGTTTTTAAGAGGGAGAGTGTATCTAGATAATGATTAATGAAACTAGTGTATCTGTGAATAACAAAACTCTACAGTGTGTAGTCTAATGGAACAAGTTTTTTTCTTCAATCATCAATGAAGGATATGGTTATAGGGAAAATAATTAACAAAATATGGTTGGTTGGGACACATTCTACATGAACATCTTCGGGAATCAATGTGTTTTTCCAATTGCACATTCTTAGTACACAATGTGGGTAGAAAAACCATGTACTTTTGGAGTACATGGGAATGTATTGTTTAACACATGAATGAAATTGTATACATGGAAACCACTTGAAAGAAATGAACATATCTAGGAGAACACATCTTGGCCCCTAAGAGGCTGAGTAATGTCGTGTAGTACCCTTACACAACATTTAGTATTACTAGGTCAGAAATATAGTTACTAAGGAGTAATTATTTATGAGTATAGGTGAGGTTATAGGTTCTATGACCCAGATCACATGTCCAATACATATTTAGTAAATTTATTTCTCTCTTATCACCTTGGGTTTGAAATAGATTTAGGCTCTTCAGGGGAATATCCTATAAAGCATTTAATTTGTAACATGGATGTTTCCTTTATATTGGATTTTTAGAAAACAAATATGACATGATCTGAGTGTGGCGGTTCTTTAAGAGATACTCAATGATGGATGTGATCAGGGAGGAACGCCTGAGAGAGTTCAGGGTTAGAAATTCCCCATAATCTATCTACCTTATTATTGGAACTGTTATGTTATATGAGGGCATGGTTCCTCAACCGACTGACTGGTACCCTCTAGTTACATTAGGGGATGGTTTATTTACCTAATGATTGGTACCCTCCAGCTGTATTGAGGCATGGTCCACCTACCTACTTTGTGGTACCCTACAATTTTATGAGTTCATTGGTCTGTCTACCTATTGAGTTTACCCTCCGATTGAATCAATGATTTAGACCACTACCTACAGAGTTATTCCCCCATATTGTATTATGGAATGGGTCTTCAACCAATTTAGTTATACCCTACAATTTTATAATGACATGACTACACTACCTACATAGTGGTACCCTACAATTATACTAGGTCATGGTTTATCTACCTTTTGAGTGGTACTAAGCTATTATATTATGAAATGGTCCCTCTACCTATTAATTGGTACATTCCAATTAAATCAAGGAATGGTTCCACTTACTACTTGGTTGTAACCTCCTCTATTATCAAGGAATTGGTCCTCTACAAATTTATTGGTACCCACCTGTTTCATAATTGAATGGGTAGTATACCAAATTAGTGGGACCCTCCTATGTATGTACTCTACGTTTATATTGTTCCACATCAACTATGTGAAATAGTTTCTGGTGGGGGTCCTCCACATATTTACTTATTCAGATATACATGAAACTAGATGGGAATCAGTGATGGAAATTTAGAAATACTAGAAAACTAATTATGAAGCGTATATGTTAGATGGATATCCCCTTTAATTCTCATATGGGACTCATATATGAAAATATATTTCCATGTCATTGGATTTCATTTTCCCTCTTTCGTTTTGATGAGATGACTAATTCAATCGTGTATTCAATAGCTACATCATTTTTTATCGGTCATATTACTAAGGATGTATATACTCTCCACATAAAGGGATTTTTAAATATGTGTATTGTCTTATATATATAACAAAGAGATCGATGATTATTTCAATGTATCATAGGAGTAATCAAGTTTATTTGACCATGTAAAGCAGCAGGGGATTAGAGAATAATTTCTTGGATCTCTCACCTTTCATTCATTTCCTGTTATTGTTAGGCATGGAAAAAGTTTCTTGTTAGGTATGTATTTTTCCCCTAGACAATTCAGATTATTTTTGTTACACTTTCTTATTCCCTATAGGTTGTTACATTCATGGTTTTTAATATTTATTTTAATATTTATTTAATTTTTTCCATCTTTATTTTTGTATGGAATTGGATGGGTGTGTTTGTACATGTAATTTATGTTTAGGAATAACATTTTAGATATAAAATTTTGTTCTGGTTTCCCACCCCCAGCCAAAGGATGTAGTCTTGTGTTAGATGTGGCACAGTCTTCCATAGCCCAGGTGGAGCCCAGTCCATTGAGTCATGAAACCCCACTTCATATTTCACTAGATTCAAAATACTCATTGATATATAATATTTCCACAAATAGGACAAAAAAATTTCTCATTAGATACAAATGCTTACATGTTCATAGGAAACTCGTATAATTCATTTATCCTCATGTCATAGTTAAAAAAAATATTCCACCTCTCATATTTCATTATAACTCAATACAGTTTCATACCAACCCATTCAATTCCTTCTATATATATATGAAGGGGACACTAAATAGTAAACAATGAATCATATAATAACAAGGGTCCCCTGAAAAAAATACCCTAACATAATGAATTCTAACACTCAACATAATACTGATTAATTAAATATAAGAAACATTAATTTAAACTCATAATCAATTCCAATATCTGGAAAAAATCCTACTCTCACTCACCCTCACCATGGTAGAGTTATCCATCACTGAACCCTCTCATATGTTCTAGTACACTGAAAATAATCTATCATAATATCAGTTAAAAAATGGGTACTCTCTCACATCACATTATCTTAGAACTAAACTCATTCCGAAAAGACTTTTGTCTCTATTATTCATAGCACATATGACAAATAAGCAACCCCTGAATGCCTTGCATACCAAATAATGACAATAGATGAAATAAATTTACCTTAACTTAAATGATCCAATGTAATATTACTAATATTAGATTTTACATCATGATATACTTGTACTCATGCATCACTCCAGAAGAACAAATTGGATTCCCACACTACACATTCCCTAATGATGAATATCTAGGGGGACTCTCACTATCTCATTGAAAAATGTACCCATACCATGTAATGTTCATGACCCCGGATTAAAAAATAAAATTCTGAGCATTATTATAATGAAATTCATATAAGGAATCAAATCCCGATGGAATGATTATTTTAGCAGTTTTGGAGATATAGAAACATACATGATACCCCTTTTATATTCATAATGTCTAATAAAACATACTATATAATAGAAGCTAATAAAATGCATCATTTAAAACTCATTCAATAATATGTTCATTATAACATAGGTAAAGGAAAAACGAAATAGTGAGATCTAATACTCAGTAAGAGTAATGTAACATATAATCCAAAATGATCCAATAATCGTAATCCATGTGGAATGTTAGGTAATTAAACAGATAGGCTACATAAAAAATGACAATCGTAGTTATATAAAGAAGAATCAATATGAAAATGTTAATAACTAAAAACACATTCGATATCATTAGTATCATAATAATTAAATTAATCCATAGATAATTTTATAGAAAATCACATGGATAGTAATAATAACTTAATTATCACTGCAATAAATTCTTAATTATTTTATTCCTTTTTTCCTAGGTATATTGTTCCTTTACTGTCATGATATTTCAGAATACGGATTCCAAAATAACATGAAAACCCCATATGATTTGGCCAACTAATTCTTATGATGATAATACTGATGTATCAAGTGGATTACATTAATCATTCCCCAACCAATATTGTACCAATATAAATCATTACAAATATTTTAAAAATTATTCATAATTCAAAAAAAATGTGTCTCATCAAATATCAATATTGAGTAAAGTACATAGAATTATCAATATTTCCACAAAATATACAATGACATTAAAAGTAAACACCATATGTAAAAATGGTGTATGTTTTTTTAAATATTTATATAAATTATTACAAAATATGGATATTGAAAAGAAATATATTTCAAATGAAAAAAATGATAACGTAAAAGTTATCGCTTCATGTGAAAGCCAATACTCACAAAAGTAATTGATATTGTATGAGAACTTTTACCGTTTAGTAATTTATAAATTGAATCCCCATTGATGAGATAATTAAAATAAAAACAAAAAATAAATTGAATAATGAATGAATAATGATATTTCATGCTTAATTTTATGTATATTCAATACGTAATATCTAATTTATATATAAAAACATATAAGTCTTAATGTAATATAAATTGAGATAAAACCCCTTACCTTAATCTTATTTATGTCGAATGGTTAACCACTAATATAATTGTTTTATGTAAATTATTAACATATAATAGAACCAAAAAATATTTATAATAATATATATGATACATTTTTAACATCGTATTACCTGTTCATTAATAATATCTCATTATCTTAATTGTAATGGGTATTGATTAATTTTTTTTTAGTCTATTTTTACTTGTTATTTATTATTATTATTTATTTATTGTTATATAATAATATCTATAATTTAATCCATGACATAAATATCATATATATTTTGAATATAGGTGTTCATTGTAATACCATAAAATTATTGATTAGATATTAAAATTAAACATCCATGGATATGGTAGTCCTTACTTCCACATGAACACTTTTTCCATGTTCTAGACTTGTTGGAAGAAATAGAAATAAATTATATACATATATATTATCATTATTTTATCACTTTTATATCATATCAATAATTTAATTATATTAAACTCACCATTAATACATTTCATGTGGATGAACGATATATCATCGTGAGGCTGTTGTCCACCAAACACAAGAGTGATATTTTGATTTTCCCGCAAAATAGATAGAATAATGTTTTGTGTAGTATAGAACTTTTAGAAGAAAAATATATTCATAAATATAATATATATAAACTATTTAAACTATACATCCACCATTATTCCCAACTGTTAAATTTTGTAATAGAAAAACAAATGACATCATTTTGCAATAGCTAGTCTACCATACACACGAACGATGATTTCCTAACCCATTTGATTGAAGTGTGTCTGGTATTATGCATAACCAAAAAACAACTCATTATATTTAATATACTAGTGTTTTAATATAGTCACATTATAATATTAATTTTTTTTGTTGTATATATAATTAAATAAAAATGATTTTATAAGAATGATAGCTCTTCATTAGTAGTCTTCTTAGGTCTATAAATAATTCTTATGTAAAATATCACACCAAGATATATATAATTTGATGTGGATAAGTAATATGAGCAATTATTGTTTTTGTTATTGACAAAAAAAGTGGTTTATGGTTTTAAAAATGGGGGGAGAGAGTTCACTTTTATGGTTAAAGAGGACTGGAATTATTAAAAATTATCTAAAGTAATAGATATTATGGGGGGTATCTCTTATAACATTTATCATTAACATAGAAAATTAATTGTGATGTGAATGAAATGATCATGACACACCACCACCACACAAAATAAAACATTTTTTAAACATTCTGTTCCTTAACTCCAATGCATCTATATTTTTTACCATTTGGGTTTTTACTTAGGTAATGATTTTTGTAACCATGTAAATTTGTCCATTAATAATAAATTAAAATTTAAATTATTATAAAATCTATATCCACTTATTATAAATAAGATACCTTTTTATAAAATTAATATTCTATATGTTTTGGATATTAATTTTAATAAAATTATAGGCAATGATCAAAAACACTAATTAACTATAACCGCACTAACAGAGTTTTTATAATTTATATGTAGAAAAATTCATTATAAAAGATAAATTGGAAAAAATTTGGATGATATTGATATTTAATGTAAATTATAATTTAATTCACATATGATATGATTTTTTATTAATTTTATATTTTTTAATAAAATATTATCAACCATCAAATATCAATAATGTTAATTTTACATCATTGTTATCAATTTAAATAAAAAAACATATAGATAGTTATGGAGTTTAAATATATTAGTATCAAAACTCTGTATCATGATATATTCATCTAAAAAACTAACGTAGTAATTTAATTTAAAAAATGAAATTTATTTTTAATATGTTTTAGAAAATTTTGATTTAATTAATTGGTAACTATATAATTTATATGACGGCTTTTCTTAAGAATTTTAAGTTACAATATCATCTCTTAAATATAATGAGAAATTATATTGATAAAAACATAATTATATTTTTAATGTATATATAAAACTAATAATATTTTTTCCATGTCTCAAATCATTTTATATATTAAATGAAATAATTTTTTTTATTTATCTTGTCTGTTATTTGACTTTCTACATATGTCACATTCAAGTATATGCTTTACAATAACTCAAAAACATAGAAAATAATGTGGTAATGGTAAAAATATGTCATTAAAATGGGTTTTTTCATAATTGTTTTGGACATTTTATACATCATATTCTATGTTAAACTGTTAAGTAACCAGATTTTTACATTAATCATTATAATTAATTTTAACTATTTTCTCTATTAATTTTTATGACAAAATAATTCAACCAAATTAGATATTATAAATTATGAATCCAATGACCTATATTAGATTTGTAAGACTATAAACAAACTATTTTTATATTAAAAAGAATTTATAATATAATATTACATTAAAATTAAAATAGATGATAACTAATTTTTCAATTTATATTTATTATTTTTCATAATTCAAAAAAAATGAATCTTTTCATAAAAATCCAAAAAACATTATAAGATAATACTGGTATTACTATTTCCAAAATGAATATTATATTTTCATATAAATTTTCTTAAATTAATAAAAATTAGTTTTATGTAATGTGCACTAAGCATTTTTAAATCATTTTGAGAAAAAATGTTGTATTACATAAAACAATTATTTTATTCCAAATGATTTTCAGTTTATTTCTAATCAATATTTAATTAGTTTTTCTGTACATTATATTTTTCAAAAATATAACCATTTTTATTATTACAGACCTTTCCAACTTCCTTGTGGTAATATTCATATTAATGATTAATAATATATTTTTGTTCTTTAAACACAACCTTGCTTGAAACACAAAATTTCAAAGAAACTCTATTTTACCTATAAAAAAATTTAAAATTATTTTCAGATTCATTGAAATATATAGAATATATTTAATTTATTATAAATTGTACACATATATTAATATTTTGATATGTTTCATTCCCTACTACACAAGTTTTTTTGTGTCATACATGCTATTGAATATAACATTCATACTTTATAATTTCAGGACTGTATATATTAAGCATGGCTATGCATGGAACAAATCATTCCAAAAATAATGTGACCATGATAAAATGAATCACCCCATCTTATTTATATCATTAAAGTAAAAGAATCTCAAATATTATTCAATACCCTATTAATTGAATATATCTCTTCACAAATATTAATGACAATTACAAGGAATGTTTTAGTGTCACACCTCCTCCACCCAATCAATCTCTATGACATCAAATTCATGACTCATGTTTCATTGGATTCTATACATAATTTATATGCAGTAACATTACAATCATAGAAAATTTAGTTCCCATCATAAGATCAAAAAAACCAATCATGAAAAGAAATATGTTAATGCTAAAAAAATACCACCAATAAGTTATATTAGAGAACACAAAATGTATATTTTGAAACAATAAATATATAATCTATTTCTCAAATAACCTAATTAGTAATAAAATTGAATATAAATTTCATTTAAATCATACATAAAATGCATTATTCATGTACAAAAATCACATTCCACAATGGTAAAATAGCAAAATTAAATTAATAATATCCTCAAATAATTATATTGAACATAATGAACAACTCAATAGTAATAGTGAAATACACAGAAAACTATCTCAAATTCCAGGTAAAATAGAATTCAAATAAAAAATATGTTCAAGAATAAATAACCCAAGATCCATGTAAATCTTTGATAAAATTACTATTTCTGACGACCAACCCCCAAATAGTAAGACAACTAAAAAATTTCATTTATAATCTTTTTTAATTCAACATTTCATTTTTTTAGAATGATTATATATCCCTTGGTGAGCAGATGACAGTAGGCACTAGTATCAGTACAATATAAGATTTCATCTCTCAACTATAGTATATGATCATTAATGGAGTGTCCATAATCTAAAGAAACAATCCATATATAATCCACAAATAACTAAACAATGTCTTTATTAAACTATTATTTTATTATGTATATTATTTCAACCAATGAAAACCATAAAAAAAAATAACCATCATATTTTGATTAATGAAAAATAATGTTATACTATAATAAATATAGGTAGATATCCCATAAGATCAATAAAAAATAAAAAATTAATAAATTATAAATAAAATATAGTGACCTATGTACATCCATGATCCTCACCTTAAATATGTATCCTAATTTTATTGAGATTCTAAATTCCAAACCATCATGACATTTTTACCCCAAATGTTTATCATAATGCCTACACACAAATCATGGTTTTCTTACTGTTATTGATAAAAATATATCACAATTTCATAATCAATAAAACATAATATTCCACAATTTACATTTGTGAAAAACTATGGGATATTAAAACAAGTACATTTTGTTCCGTATCATGTACGACACACTACAAAAAGATTAAATGACCCATAAAATATATTCTTTATATATGATGGTTATAAAATATCCATTTAATTAGGGATTATTAATAGGAATTAATAATTATCATAATATACAAAAACTTCCAACTCAATATTAAAATATTGATAAATTCATAGTAAATAATCATTTTTTCATAGTCATTTTATACATCAAATGTGTTTTTTCTTCAAAAAAAATATAACTTTTTTGTGAAAAAATGATAAAATTAAAATTATGAATTTAATAAAATTTATTTAGTAAAATGAACTTCATTTAATAATCCATCAGAAGAAAATATTCTTTGGGTAAACTTTTGGGATTTTTTAGAGAAGATTTATTTTCCAATGTACTTTTAAGAGTAATTATTTTTATGGAAATAGTATTTGTAAATTCATAACATACATCCATTTTATTTAATTAAAATAAAATTTTATAACTAATAATTTAAATTGAATTTATATTATACATTTATATAAATATATATGAATTTAAATTCACTTAATTATGATCACATGTCATATATTTAATGTAATATCATCTATGAATGAAAAATGCATTCCATGAAAACCTAATTTTCTACATGTTTTTCTAGAAAATTTATAGCACAAATTCAACCAGCTATAGTAAGATAATTTGACAAAAATAATTTTAGTTTTAAAATTAGTATAATTAAATTTTTTTAAGTAATTTTTGTTAAAATCTCAGTTAAATTGAATAATATTAATACTAAAATAATATCCATAGTTAGGGTTAAAATGATTTTACTAGGAGTTAAAAAACTAATATTTAAAATAATGACTAAATAACCTATATAATTCATTTTTATGGGAGTATTTTGATGTTACCTAATTGGTGTTTTAAACATTTCCAATTTGGAAGCTGTATGAACTTGATTATAAAGATTATAAAAATTTATGTAAAGAAAGGCAGCAGATTTTACTCTCTAACATTTAGAAACATCTTATGGGTTCACAACGACATAAAACGAGGTATGATTGGATAATATTATTACATATAAGGAAATATAATTTATCATTTTTGGTAATTTTATTTTTTATTTTTAAATAATAAATAAATACCTTAATTTATAATGAAAGTATGATTAAGTAATTATTTAATTAAATGGAAAATCAAATGAATGATATTAAAATTTTTAACTGTTTTATAATTTGAATAAAACATTTTATAGAAATATTTTTTTAGGAATATAATGTAATAGGTTGGGGTGAAATTTATATATTCAAATTAAAACATTCTCTTGACTTATTTAAATTAAAATTAAATCCATTGTGTCAAAATTGGCATTAATGGTAAATTTTAATTAATAACGCCTTATTAAAAGATTAAACATTCCATAAAATAATATATTAATACATGAAAATGGTAAGTGGTTCATAATATCAACCATGTTCTATTAATGGGATATTTTTATTTTAATATTATCTTTCATCACACCTAGAGAGTAAAATAACTATTTTCCATTTTGATAGTTAAAATCGGGATTTGGTGTTACTTTACCTTGAATTAAAATTAATTTTTCACACACATTTATTATTTTACATGATAAATTATATTTCAAATTTACAATATATGGGAAATAATATTATAATAAGGATCATTTTATTTTTAGTATTAATTGTTAAATTACAAATTTTAATAAAATTATTTACTCTAGTGTGAATTTTTTTAAAGGTTGTAACCATATAGATATAGGGAATATCATATTAAAAACATACTATGTTTAAGTGGTGGATGTTAATCTCAACGTTATAATCCCTTTAATTAATTATTACCCAATTTTTTATGACTAGGATTGATTGTGACATCCAATTATTTAATGGTTTTTAGTATTTTAAAATGTCACATATTATAACCTATAAAAGGATGTTATATCACTTATTTTGATCATACATATAAAGGATATCTGGTTCCACTATACCTACTCAATAAATTCCTTACATTCCTACCTTTTTTATAGAGCCTAGTTTCGATTAAAAACTACCCTTGGGTAAATTTTAATGCAATATTAAAGAGGTTATATAAAAATATGGTTTCACTATAAACCATTTTTTTTTAATTTCTTATTCCGCCTCCTTTGAATATTATTAAAATACGATGAATAAAAAAAATATATTGCATATACAGATATTTTATTATGTTAATTCATAACAAATATTCATCTCATCCTCCATGATGTGGTAAATGAAACCATCGATCAGGTGTACAATGGACAACCTCCAAGAGAACAGATGTACATGCTTTTCCATGACCAGCATTGATATTATTATTATTTTAATTTATATACATAAATATGATATTGATTAATTAATTATAATTTCATTATTATATTATCATTTCTACCTCTTTACCATTCAATCTATTGGAAAATTATTATGTCCCTTGTGCATACATTTGTCTGCCACATCTACGATGCAATGTGGAAAAATGATTTTTAAGATAGAGATTGTAAAAATGAAAGATTTATTAAATATATATAATATAAATAAAAAAATTATTATTTAAATTTTAATTAAATTCTAACTTTCTTTTTTTCTATCGATTGATAAAAAGATAACAACGTTCAGGAATATATGTGACCTAACATCTCCGTAAATGATATGATTTATTTTCATATAACTTATTATAATTAATATAATAACATATATAATGATTATATTGTTACATATTATATTAATATAATTTATAAATTTCTGAATATAATGGAACCCTGATAAAATAATAAGGACCAGAAACAACATAAATTAAAGATTCATTATTATGAAAACTGTTATCACGTGGAACAATGTTTTTAATAAATAATATTTAATTAAGCGGTGAAAAACAGTTAAATGATTTCATAAATGATATGATATATATAATTATAGTAATTTATTATATGTTTAATAAAATTATATTTATAATTCATAAGATTCAAACATTTAAGATCGATGTTGAGATTTTAGGTAAGGTATTTTATCACACATTAATTTTTTTGATACACATTTCAAATTCACAACTTATTTAATTTATATGTCTTTTAGACATTACATGATTTATTTTTCAGATACTTTCATGTGTAATTATTAGTATTTACATAAACATCTATATTCATTTCCTTCATGGGTCTTGTGATTCAGAAATTAAAAACATTGGATGGGTTTTATGTTATAATATCATAATATATAATGATTATTTTTTATATTGATTCTGATAATGATGTTTCATTATCTACAATTAAATATTCTCAGTTGTCTTATTACCTTTTGGTTATTTTTTTAAATTACGTTTTCTTATTTTAATTTTCAAATCATTATATAATCATGAGTTGAAATATATTTATTTAAGTAAAACCAATTTTATCTCTCACTTTGGTCGAAAATCATTTTCCATCCATTTTTATTTTCCCTAATCCATAATGGGAACATAATGGAATGATTAAATCCTTATTTCTTTTCAATTTTGGTATTGATTATAATATATAGTGGTTTATGAAACCTTTTCCTTTTCAATAGGTTATAAAAAGATGATTTGATGAAAGCGTATTAAAGCTTATTTTCTCTATGTGCAATGTCCTTATGAATCCAATTTCCTTTCATTGAGTAATGATATGATGAAATTTTTATGAAACTCTTTTCTTTCTCATGGGTTACGATATGATTAATTTTGTATAATAATGTGGAAAAATCTTTAGGAACTTCATTATACTATAGGTATACCTATAATTATATTCCCCACTAATGCATTGGTTAGACAATGATATTTCATGAAGTAAATAAAATAAGCATGGGGATTAAACCCAATTTTCTAATGGAAAATGTTGACCAAGATAGTCATCGGAGTGAACAAATATTACTCAAATAGGCACGATTCTAATCAATTTCCAATATTATATTCTTGAAAATAATCCTTCATTATAAGGGAAATTTATATTTCATGCATATTTGTATTATTAAATTTATGTCTTTTAACAATTTAATTCATTCATGGATTATGTTTCCTGATTTAATTATGATTACAATATTGTTAATATAAATTATATATTCCATGAATCAATTTTATGATCTATGATATATAGGGTATCGTTTTAAAATATCATTATAATGTTATAATACCCTCTACCTTATGTTATATTGATATCTCCATTGATTTCCCATGTTATAATATGATATCACACATTATTAAGTTTCATTTCGACAAGTTGTGAAGAATTGTATTTTGTAATATATTTTTAAGAAGGGCACTAGTTATGAAGAACCAATTATTTATGTATCAATGTTTCAAAATTCAGAAGAATAATACAATTTTGGAATGGATTGTCATGATATATAATGAATATTTATCTAATATTATTTGATATATATTTATATATATGTTTGTGTGTGTAATGTATAGAATCCCATTGTAATTATTAGAGTAAGGATTAACTGACCATTGGGCACTATGATGAGAAACCAATACCGACAACCCATAGGATAACATAATGTATAAGAGAAATTATAATTTTTCGTATAAAATATAGTATGGGATTCTTAGATAAACATCATTTCCATGAAACAAAATGTGTACATGTTTTTGGAATATATTAATCAAGGGGTATTAAACCCAAATGTGTTGGTTGTGTATATCTAATCAATCATTGATGTTCTCCTTTAGTGTTCCCTTATGGAAACCCTAGTTTCACACTCTTTGTGGATAATATTCATTTGATTTAAAATTTCACAATAAAATATTATGAAAGATTTGAATAGATAATGAAAATCAATGATATGGGTTCAACATATCGGGATAATGAATTAAAAGAAAGTTACATGTTTTAGGAATGCTATAAATGATTATGTTTTTTTTGAAAACTATTATTGTTGTTCATACTATGGTGTTTGGTATTATTTAATTGAAATTGATTGTGTTAAATAATGTAGTTTTCATCAGAATCAAAATTATATGGTGATTGGAGAGAGAAATGTTACAATTAGACCAAATTAGTTTTCATGACATATGATTAATAAATTAAACTATAATGAACACTTGGAATCACTAATGAAATGAAGGAAATATTTATTTTGGAGATTAGATATTGGATAATATGAAAGAACTAAGTCTCAATTTCATTAATTTTAGAAATGTTGAAAGGTATACATCAGGGAAGGTTTCAATTGAATGTGAATATGTTTTATATTTGGAAATATAGAACATAGATCAATGAATTTTATAGGATTTAAATGTATTATTCATGTGAAACATGTGAAATATTAGGGTTAATTTTCCAATAAAAGGGTCACCAACTATAGAATAGAAGGAAATATGGCATTATATTCATTGATGTTGTGGAAGTTAAGTATATATGTATTAACATTGCTGAAATATACTGTAGAATTATTTTCTAAAATGGTATTTTAGTTATGATAATCATAAAACATCTATGGATGTTGTTATTTCCATATGAATATATGTCTTTATATAAGATAACCTTATGAGTTCTGGATAATATCATGGGTTTTCCATTTAATGTTGATCCTATGATCAATGTATTGAATACCACTTTAGAGGGTCTATGTATAGAGAATTAATTTATACTAATTATATTTCGATATATTTATTATAAGGATAAGTTATATATAACCCATAGTTTCATCATGAATTACTATTTAATAATAATTCCCTTTTCAAATGTTTAAATGTGCTGATAATCAGTAGGTTTTAAAAGATCATTGATTTTTATGGTTATTTATAAGTATGTTTATTGTATTTATAGGTATGTAATGTAAATTATATTAAATATATCTTATAAAAAAAGTATTATATTCCACATCAAAAAAGTATGAGATTCATGAACTTACAATTGATAGGAAACTAGGGTACAATATTTACAACTAGACTATTTTATGTCTTGGATAGTATGATATTTTTTAAAAAAAATATGTGATACATAACGATTAAGTTCATATTTGGAACATATGTTTTATCATTAAGATAACTATCTAAATGATATTTTATTTGGTATTTATAGTTATTTGGAAAGATTTTCAATATTTAGTGAACCATACATTGTTATGATAGTGAGAACATTATGGGATTGTATTATAAGTATAATTCATGAATAATATTTTGGAATCATATATGTTTTTAATGTGGTTTTGTGGTGATTCAGTTTATTTATGGAAAATATTATCATATCAGAGAGAATATATGATTAAGTCACATTTAATTTTTGAATGATACATTAATAATGATTTATGTCATTTGTAGAAGGATGTGATATTTATCAAGGAATATTGTGTGACCATCCATTTTAATCATTGGGTTTCAATATTAGTCAAGAATATACTGAATAATTTTAGGGATAGTTATTTTTTTAAGGGCCTATGGTGACCATTGGGAGTCATTACATTGGAATTGGTGATTATGGTTGAATATTATAATATAGCGGTTTATTGATTTTCATAATTATAATGTGAAAACCATTCTATTTTTGATTCATGTTGTTAAATAGAAGGAATTTATTTTTATAATTTTTTCGATTATTTTATCCATTATACATAAAATTTAGTTCATTTGGAACAAAAAATTAATTTTGGGTATTCATTTCATGGAATATGTAATGATGTGTAAATTGATACAAGTATAATCAAGGATGTAATTCTTCTTATGAAATATAATTAAATCGAGTTAGTATAATTTTTTCACTAGTATAAAAATCCATATACATTAATAAAATGATATTTAAATGAATATTATATCCTATAACCTTTATTTTTGATGAATTAATGGTCTTTTCACATAACATTGGATTAAGTATTTTTTGTCAATAAAATTTTTTATCACTAACACTCTTGAGAATAATTATCTCTATCAGTATCCATCGTTATTTGGGAATTAAATATCAATTTCATCTCCATATTTTCACATCACCGAAATTATTTCCAATATAGAGACCAATTTATATGTTATTTTAGATGAACTTTGTAATAACCATTCTATCTTATCAGAAGAAGTTTTTATTAACCCTATTTAGCTTTAGGGTTTTAAATAATGATATTTTCAGATATAAAACCCGTCAATATTAAGATCATGCTGAAATTAAGATGATAAATGTATTATTCTTGGAGAAATTAACACCCTAATATCTAAATTAAATATCATTTTTTCATTATACTATATGATAGACAACAAGAAGTCAAAATGATCAAAATAATATATTCTTTAAATATTAATGTTATAGAAGAGAAATAAAATTAGTGGGAATGAATACAATTATCTAAAATATGATATATATATATATATATATATTAATTAAAATGAAAATATTTACAAATTATTTTAAAATAATCTCCCATTTTTTTATATTTTAATCTTATTCCTCAAAAATATATTTTCATCTAAAATGAACTTTTCCAATTTCTTTATAATATGATGTTATATTAAATTTTTTCCACTTATAGAAAATTTAATTCATAATATTATCATATTTATTTATTTCAAAATATGAATGTTATATGGGGGTGATGTTTTTTGTTTTCTAGAATGACTTTTATTTCTAGGAATAGTAAAAAATATCTCATTTATTGAAAATTGTATTTAAATTAAAAATGTTATACCATTTTAATTAATATAAATACAATTTAATAATTAATAATTTGAATAATTTTTATAATATATATATATCCATATAAATTAAAATACATATAATTATAAACTATAGTATTATAGATAATGTAATATAATCTTATGATTCAAAAATTCTTTCATGAAAATGTTTTTTGGCATATTTTTGGGTTTATATAGATTTTGAATTATAAATGTTATTTAAATTTATCTTAAAATGGAATCCAAAAAAAATTAATAAAAATTCTTATTATGTAACAATTTTAACTCCATTATTTCCGTTAATGAATATTAAAAATAAAAAAATTCCCTCCATGGGTATGGGTAAAATAGGTGTAATGGGGGTTAAACATGAGAAATAAGTGTTATAATGACCATAAAACATCACTAATAACTATTTTACATAAAACATTATACCCTATATCATCTGATATCTATAAATATTCTATTTTTAAACCATACGACCATGCTTAAAACCATTATAGTAATTTAACTTAAGAAAAGTACCAAATTCAACTATATAATGTCTAGAAATTTGTTATGTGTTTACAAAGGTATAAAAAGAATGAATTTTATGTTTAAATCACTTATTTTATATATAAATAATTTTTTTTAATTTGAATTTATTTCTAATTTTTTCGAATGAAATATTTATGTTAAATTATTGGAAAACAATGATATAGTAATTGATTTATTAAATGTAATATAAAATAAATGATAATAAAAATAATAATTGTTTTATAATTTGAAAAATAAATTTTTTCCAAAAAAATTATATGATAATATAATATTAAATATATGTTTTACTATTATATATTTTAATTCCATTATTTATTAATGTTTTTTAATTTTAATTAAATTAATGGCATAATAATTGACATTAATGGTGCTTTATAATAAATAATTCACCATCAATTGATTTAAAATTCCTAAAAATATATTATTCGACCAATTGATGATAAATATTTTATAATATCAAACATTGTTACATTTTTAGGCATACTTTTCATTGATAATATCTTTATCAAAACCAAAATAGATATTACAATAATTACTCAGGTCAAGGTTTATGCTTTATTTTGGAATGTTACATGTACAATAACTAAAATTAATTTTCCCCACACATAGTTATTTTTCATTATTATTTTTTAATGTAATTATAATAAATGGTTAATATTCATCTAATAAAGACCATCTTATTTTAGTTTTAAAGGATTAATTGTACAGTTAAAAACTAGTTATAGTGGTTATAACTATAATAGAATGATTTTTATGTCCTTAGAGGTTAAGGAAATAAAATATTTAATGCATGATTATATTTTGTTTTTGATTTATAGAACATACCCTTTTTTCTTCACTATATTAATTATCAATTTTTTAGGAACATGAATATATGGTGAATTCCCATTATTCAATAATTTTTATTACTTAGAGAATTGTAACTCATCCTCAATTATAAAAGGAAATTATTTTCCTATAATCATAAAGATTAAATAGCCTTTTGGATAATATAATAGCATCTAATATCCCTTACATACGTCCCCCGTCATTTCTAATACTTTTTATTTGGATCATAAAATATAAATAGTAAATAATTTGGGGAAAACATAAAAAGGATGTTTTGAGAAGAGATCTTGATTCTTAACTCAGCATTTTTGTTTGGCTTCCTCTTCAACCTCCATAAAATATTATAAAACTATTAGGAAATAATAACACCATTATAAAACTATAATGGTATGATATTATTTTAATTTAATAACATATATCCATCTCCTCCTCCAGCAATTGGGAAATGAAACTGTTAATCGTGTTTATGGTAGACTATCGCCTCGTAAACTGGTATATTTCATGTTACATCTTTGCCTCTCATGTATGTATATAATTATTTTTTATTATAAACGTATAATATTCATTTTTTAATGATAATTCTAGAATTATAATCTAATATCTTTCATATTTCATTTCAATATTATTGAAAACAATAACATTTCCAATGTATATGTGTGGACTACCGCCTCAACGAAGCAATGTGATAAAGTTTTCATTTTATTTTTTCATGAATTGTAATAAGGATATTTTTATGGAAAATATATTATATAAATGATAAAAAATAATTTTTTATATGTGAATTAATATATAAGTTTATTTCATTCCATTCATCTAAAAATTTAAAATAATGTCCCTGCATAAATAAGGTCAACCTTCTCGAAGAACGGTGTAATTCATTTATCTGTCCCCATTTTTTATGGATGGGGTTATATATGAATATAATCAATCTATATGCTATATATATTATTATTGTAATCATATGGACTGTTTAACCATTATGAAATTACAATTACAAAAAAAAACAACCAAACTAAAACATACATGAATACAAGAAGTTATCCACACGAACATAATTTTAAATAATGACATGTCAATGAAAAAGTAATAAAAATTTTATTTGTAATAATATTTGGGATGGTATATATGGTAATTTTATATTAATATATTTTTAATAAACCTATATTGTTTATGAATGAGGTTCAAACACTCACGAAGGATGTTGAAAATTGATGTACATAATTTTCTTCTCACATCTATTTTTATTAGAAACATGTCATATTTACCACATATATTTTTTGAAAATAATATACACTGATAATTACTAACTTTTATGGTGATTTATATGAAAATTATTATTATTTAAATAACCATCTATTATTCAATTCATCAAGGGTCTTATGATCCAAATAAATCTAGTATGGAATGGGTTTTATATTATAATGTAAAATCTCATTGGCATTTTTTATGATAATAATTCTGATGATTAAGTATCCTGATCTACTTTTCATGAAAATCAAAAAAATTATTAACCTCTGGGTATTTCTAACAACTACAAGATTTTCTATCATTTTCCCATATTTATGTACATGTGGGTGAAACAAAATATTTTTATAGAAATCCAAATATATCTCTTTATTCATTTAAAAATATTTCTTCAATATCCCTGAATTCTACAAATGATTTCAGGAGTGATTTTTATATTAATTTGTTCATTTTGAAATTATAAATTACCTATGTATAATTTTTTACTAAAATATTTTAATTTGTTAATATTTTAATTTTTGAAATGTGATTCTTTTGAATTGTTACTGATAATGTGAAAGGAATATTTGTTTTCAAAAACCCACCTTGAATGGAATTTTTTGTTATCATCAATTATCAATTATTTGATGCATTTTTTACATTTTTACATTCATATTTTAAAATAAACTATTTTGTAATTTTTGGTAATTTTTTTAAAAAAGTTATTTCTATGTGGAAATGATATTTTTATCAAAACATGTTCCATGTTTTCATTTAAATGCTTCTTCCATAATAAAAGACAACCTTTGATGTTTAATATTAATTAATGGTGATATGATCTAATGATATCATCCATTATTTTTAATAGATTGTATAGGATTATGATGTAATTTTTTTTAGAAAACCATTACTTTTCATCAATGTTTTCTATGATTTATACATGAAATAAATATAAAACCAACTTTAATTGCAGAAGCATTATCCAGTTGAAATAGATATAAAACCCATATCATTTTATCATGTTATCCTTCAATGAAATTCTTATAATTCCTATTTATTTCACTTAGTTTATGATATGATGAAAATTTTATGATGTTGGGAGGAGAAAGAAAGGAAGTGATGGAAAGAGGGGGGGTGAATTGCCTTTTAAAAATTAATTAACAATTTGAAAACAAAGTGAAAGTGCAGCGGAAATAAATGAGGCAAGACACAAGGCTTGATAACGGAGTTCGGCTTAAAACCCAAGCCTACGTCTCCGCTCCCAACTCAACCATTGAGAGATTAACTACCGCTTGCTTTTTAATGGTTTTAGCAAGAAACCCACCAGACTTTAAGGTTAGTCTAGAACCTATTACAGCTTGCTTTTGATGGTTATTCAAGAACCCACTTGCTTTCAATGGTTGAGCAAGAACCCACTAGCCTTCTTAAAGGTGAAGGCTAGCTCACCTTTGATTCATGACTTTTGAAAGTTAAGGCTTGACTAACCTCTTCACACCTTGAAGGTGGTGTGAGAACCCAAATGAAAGGATGAGAGAAAGAGGTGTGGGTTTGTAGGCACAAACCCAAATTGATGCTCAAAATAAATAAAACAATAAAAACCGTAATGTGGAAGTCTTGGGCGCCAATGGATTGATGGAGCTGATGAAGGGCGCTCCCAAGCTTCTTTGGTGGTGCTCCTTGGATGTGGAAGTGTGTTGGAGCAAGTGGGGTTCCCTTGGAGCAATCCGCCGGAGGTTCGCCAAATGATCAAAATGTGTCCCGTGGGATTCCTTGGCTTGGTTATGGTTCCGGTGTTGTTCCTTGGCTTCCTAGTCCTTTATTTATAGAGGGGGAACCCTCAAATGGCCTTTGGAGGTCTTTGGAGCCGTTGGAAAAGGCTTCGGAGCCGTTGGGAGGCAAGTGGACCAGCCTGGTCAAAGGCCCAACGGCGAGTTTGACTGGCTCCACCGGCTGACCGGTGCGAGGCCACCGGTTGGCCGGTGATTGAAAAATGGGAGAGGGCTCGGGCTCAGGCTCCACCGGCTGGCTGGTGAGGATGCCACCGGTTGGCCGGTGCTGACGCAGTAGCAAACCCTGTTCTGGCTGGGTGCCACCGGCTGGCAGGTGCTGAGGCCATCGGTTGGCCGGTGCTGAGGCAGTGGCTCAGCCTTCTGTCTGGGTGCCACCGGCTGGCCGCTGGCGTGACACCGGTTGGCCGGTGGTCTGGACAGAGGGATGCCTTCTGTCCAGGCCTCCATCGGCTGGCCGGTGGTCTTCCACCGGTTGGCCGGTGGACTGAATTTCAGTCCACTTTTGCTTTCAGCCTTCTTGCCCCAATTCCTTGGCAATCTGAAATTATGCCTATCAACCAAAAACACATAAAACAATATTAGATAAACAAGAGAGTGATTGTGATCATGAAAATTAAACCACGAGGGGTTCGAGAGGTACAACAATCTCCCCCTATTTTGATGATCACAATCACCAAAATAAACAATGTAAAAATGAAATGAAAGGCATGCTTTAAAGGATAAATTGAAAAGTAAATCGAAGCATGAGAGAAAGATTTCCCCCAATCAACCAAGAATTTCTCCCCCTTTGTGATTATCAAAATAACACAGGGCATAAAACTTGATTGAGCGAAACGTTGAAAAACAAGATAGAGTTTTTTAAACCAATTGAAATTTTTGAAATTTGAATTGAAAGTTTTGAATTGAAAATTTTGAATTGAGAATTTGAAAATTGAATAACAGTTTGAATTGAAAGTTTTGAAATGAAAATTGAATTGAATGTTTGAAATCGAAAATTTTGAAAATTTTGAAAATTTTGAATCGAAAATTTTGAAAATTTGAAAATGCGAAAAGGCTTAAACAATCCTAACTCCCCCTAAATAAAAACAACAAATCACCGGGGAGAGGTTTTTGAAACCGAAACAAATTTTGGCCCGGTGAGACTCGCTAAGAGGGATTTTTCAATCCATACTTGTCTTGTGGCGGGTCTTCTACTATAAAATTCATCATTGAAGAAAATAGTTTTGGGCCTACCATACCGGGCATTTTTGCAATTGCACTCATAGTTTAAGTGCCCGGGTTTTTTACAATAATTACAAAATTTAAATTGAGAGCTCCCCCTTACAAAAATAGTTGGAGCATGGGAAGAGGAAGCTTGCTTGGAATAGCCAAGCCCTTGGGTGGTTCTAGATATGCGTTGGGAACCAAGAAAATTGTTCAAATTTTGTTCACCTTGGGTGAACATGTCTAGGGATTCCCTTAAATCCTTTATGGTTGATTCCATGGAATCAACATCGGGATGGTTTTGGATTTTGAGGGACAACTCTTCCTTCTCTTTAAGAAGTTGTTCTTTTTCGGAAGAGAGTTTTTTGAAATTCTTTTTTAAAGCAACAAATTTGGAAGAAAGTTCATGAAAACCTTCCTCCAATTGATCTCTCGCATGTTAGAGATCCTCATAAGACATGTGATTGAAAGAATTTAAAGAACTAGAGGATGAGGAGTCGGAAGATGTTACCTCATGAAATGCCATTAGGCATTTCTTACCGTTGTCGCTTGAGGAGGAGGAGGAGGAGGAGCTATCACTCCATGTGTCTTTGAATGCCTTCTTCTATTCAGCTTGCCTCCTCATGGTGATCTCATAGGTCATGAGGGATCCGATGAGCTCTTCGACCGGCATATTTTTGATGTCTTTCGCTTCTTGGATTGTCGTGACCTTCGGTGCCCATGAGCTTGGTAAGATCCAAAGGATCTTCTTGACCATTGTTTCTGCAGAAACATCATCACCAAGGGACTTTATCCCATTGAAAACATCAGTAAAATGTGTAAACATTTCAGTAATATTTTCAGATGGATGCATGGTAAATGACTCAAAATCTTGACGATACATATCCAATCGAGTATCCTTAACTTTGTTGGTCCCCTCATGGGTAACATCCAAAAGTTTCCAGATTTTGTGTGATGAGGTGAATGTGGAAACTCGATTGAATTCATTACGATCAAGGCCGCAATGAAGTTCATTCATGGCTTTGCCATCAAGATCGAAATTTTTAATATCGGCTTGAGTCCATTTGGATTCATCGGGAGAAGAAAGAGTGTAGCCTTGCATACCAATTTTATAAATGGGATAGCCAATGCTTCTAAGAAAAGTGGTCATGCGGGTTTTCCAATATGTATAGTCGGTTCCATCAAAAAATGGAGCACGACCCAAGAATAGCCTTCGGGGGCGAAAGAGGTTGAAGCCATCACAATGGATCTTGAATTTGAAACTGGTTAGGGTATTAATCAAATTTTCCTCTGATACCAATTGTTGGGTGGAGAAAGAAAGGAAGTGATGGCAAGAGGGGGGGTGAATTACCTTTTAAAAATTAATTAACAATTTGAAAACAAAGTGAAAGTGCAGCGGAAATAAATGAGGCAAGACACAAGGCTTGATAACGGAGTTCGGCTTAAAACCCAAGCCCACGTCTCCGCTCCCAACTCAACCGTTGAGAGATTTACTACCGCTTGCTTTTTAATGGTTTTAGCAAGAAACCCACTAGACTTTAAGGTTAGTCTAGAACCTATTACAGCTTGCTTTTGATGGTTATGCAAGAACCCACTTGCTTTCAATCATTGAGCAAGAACCCACTAGCCTTCTTACAGGTGAAGGCTAGCTCACCTTTGATTCAAGCCTTTTGAAAGGTAAGGCTTGACTAACCTCTTCACACCTTGAAGGTGGTGTGAGAACCCAAATGAAAGGATGAGACAAAGAGGTGTGGGTTTGTAGGCACAAACCCAAATTGATGCTCAAAATAAATAAAACAATAAAAATCGTAAGTGGAAGTCTTGGGCGCTAATGGATTGATGGAGCTGATGAAGGGCGCTCCCAATCTTCTTTGGTGGTGCTCCTTGGATGTGGAAGTGTGTTGGAGAAAGTGGGGTTCCCTTGGAGCAATCCGTCGGAGGTTCGCCAAATGATCAAAATGTGTCCCGTGGGCTTCCTTGGCTTGGTTATGGTTCCGGTGTTGTTCCTTGGCTTCCTAGTCCTTTATTTATAGAGGGGGAACCCTCAAATGGCCTTTGGAGGTCTTTGGAGCCGTTGGAAAAGGCTTCGGAGCCGTTGGGAGGCAAGTGGACCAGCCTGGTCAAAGGCCCAATGGCTAGTTTGACTGGCTCCACCGGCTGACCGGTGCTAGGCCACCGGTTGGCCGGTGATTGCAAAATGGGAGAGGGCTCGGGCTCAGGCTCCACCGGCTGGCCGGTGAGGAGGCCACCGGTTGGCCGGTGCTGAGGCAGTAGAAAACCCTGTTCTGGCTGGGTGCCACCGGCTGGCCGGTGCTGAGGCCATCGGTTGGCCTGTGCTGAGGCAGTGGCTCAGCCTTCTGTCTGGGTGCCACCGGATGGCCGCTGGCATGACACTGGTTGGCCGGTGGTCTGGACAGAGGGATGCCTTCTTTCCAGGCCTCCATCGGCTGGCCGGTGGTCTTCCACCGGTTGGCCGGTGGACTGAATTTCAGTCCACTTTTGCTTTCAGCCTTCTTGCCCTAATTCCATGGCAATCTGAAATTATGCCTATCAACCAAAAACACTTAAAACAATATTAGATAAACAAGAGAGTGATTGTGATCATGAAAATTAAACCACGAGGGGTTCGAGAGGTACAACATATGATATTGTGGAACTCATATGTAATATTTTAAAGTGATGTGTGGAATACGATTTACATAGATATCCATTGAATTCAGTAATGATTGAGGTATCAAGAGAAAAATATAATTGGGATTCCGAGTTAACCTAGTTCACCAAGGGATATTATCCACAATGAATGTATTGGGATAAAATCTTATCTACTATTATGGTATTGGGATTGAACCCATTCCACTATAACATTCTTTGATGTTATCCATTAATGCTTGGGAAATTATTTGAAATGCTTATGTTAATGCCAAAAATGTATGTATTATGACAATGTTGTGATCCCTTCTATTATTTACAATGATTCCTATATGATTTGTGTTTTTTGAATATAAATCATTTTTTCATGGAATATGTTTATGATCGAGGATATAAGGGTGGGGTTGTGAAGTTTTATTCTAATGTTTTCCCAGCCATAAACACATGTTTTATTGAAAACACCATTATTTAACGTTTCTACAAATTTTAGATAAATAATTCATATGATTACAAATAAATAGTTTTTAAGAATGGTATTCTTTATTTTATTTCTAATAATGGTTCAATAAATGAATAAGTAATATTTTTATATGAATTTTCCCAATGGCACTAGACCAATAAGATTTTATAATTGATTTTTTTGTTCAGTAATAGATATTAATAGATTAGAATTTGATAACTATAAATTATATTTATATGCCTCAATATTTTTATTCATATAGAAATAATAAATAAGATCATTTTCATGGGCTTCATTGTGTAAAAACTACACCATTATGACACCTTACTATACATATCAATACCAATAACAATAGTGGAATTTTTCACAATGAAAAGCCACCCTATACCCCATAGAAAATAAAATTGTTTATAACTTTTTAATTACCTTTTTACCCTAAAATAGGGTAGGTTATCCAAGTGAATTTGATATCACATCTCCACCATCATTACCAATCTCACAATCAATGTTTTATCTCGCACAACATCATATCCTGAATCACATTATGATGCCCACTCTCATATAGTGAGATCCTACACGTGATTACATACATCGTATTATTCCGGAACCCTAAGAATCATGGTGAGGACTTTTCAAACATCATGTAAAGTATTATCAATTAGTTTTGTGCCCCGTTGAAAATAATATATTATAACACATGTCACCACCTTATCACGCACCGTCATGCCTCACCAAAAAACATTTACATTGACCTCTCAATAATGATATATACACGCATTTAACCATGAACTCTCCCCTACACACATAGGGAGGGTCCATTATTCAAATCCAAGACCTTCACCCTCTCACATACGGTAGTTTCCAATTCTAACCCTCATCATATTCTATATAACACAGGCAAGTCGTATCATATAAAATATCAATCTCAACAATTCAATTCCGAGCATAGACTCAGATGACATGTCTTATCCATGGTGTGAAATATATTACAGAAGCATATTCCTTAGACTATAGATTGATTATCATATAACTTACAGACAAGTTACCTAGATCATAACAATTAGTTTGTTACTAATGAATAGACCCTGCTTCTCAAAGAACATCTCACCATCCATGTAACTTTGTAGGATAAAAGCCCAAATCCCAGTCTAATACACACAACCACGTTATAAAACTCTCAATTACATCATCATCTAACCAGAAAGATCACCAAAAATGTCATATTCCCATCTATTGCCACTACACCATGATATTGTCCAGCACCAATCAACTCATATAGATCCCATGATATATATGTCCTATTTGGGATTCACCTCAAGAGTTTAGGTCTAATTACCCTTCCATATCCAATAACTACATACAGTTCCAAATCCTCATATAACGGACAAATGAAAACCAAATATTTTTTCTTTGAAGTTCATTATGAGGTTGATTAGAAAATATCTATTACCCATACATGGGTCCCATCTCAATATCCCTTTAGAGAGATTTCACTCCATTATATAGTGGAAATCATTATCATAACATCATATTAATCCCAAATAGAAAAATAAAAATTCCTAACACATTCTATGGATAGATACCGTAAATAATGGGGGATTCCCAACCACACATGATCTATATCACCATCTCTTCCAACATCCCTAGGAATAATTACACAATTTTAAACAGAATAGTATTATCAAATCATATATATTATATTCAAAATTCAACCTCAATGTAGGTCCTTTAATTATAATATAGTGAACTCAATCAACATTTTATATCTCTTGAAAAATTTTCTCCATATAGTTTAAAATAATAAATCATTAAAATGAGTGGTAACTTTATGACTAAAATGATTTATTCCACCTAAATTATATACATAGGCATATAATGGTCATTATCCATTTCAATCAACAAGAATCCCCATACATACATGAAAAGTATTTCAAATATTCACAAATGTTTAAGTATTATAGGTACCAACGACATCAATATAGGACTTACCATCCTCAAATAAAGCTCACCAAGCCCCATCCAATCCCAAACTAAGACTCATTCATGAAATAATAATTTTTTATCAAACAAAAAATACCAAAAATTTATTGTAATTTTTTTAAAATAATTAATGAATATATCTGAATGATATATACACATTAGAAACTAACTGAATAATCTACTGATAGTAAAACCATTACCAATAAAATATAAGGTCCCATGATTATACATAGAATCTCTATGAATAAAATCACTTTCATATAATGGGTTATCTATGAAAAATTAAATGATATTTACCCTGATAACCTATATTAATTTAGAATATTTTATACCTCAAGAAAAATGGTATTTGACAGTATAAATTCATTATTCTTGAATATCCTAAATATGCTAGAGGAAAATTCCCCTTCATTCAGGATGATTCCACTACTAATTTGTATAATATCCTCATAAACAATAATCTATAATAGTAGTAAATTTAATAAAAAATAGAATAAAATTAACAAAAAATTTGTAGTATATCACACCATTAAAATGTTTTCAATAATCCATCCCAAATGCCCCTCATAAAGAGACGTCCAAGAGAGGAAATGTGATTTGTGGAGCTGGTAAAATGACTCTCTATTGAGACCTATTTCATGTTAATTTCTGAGAGAGGGACTATGAACTTAGATTCAATGCTGATAATATTTTTCAAATGGAATCCTAAAAAACAATGTACTTAGTAAGACTCTTCTAATTAATAAGAATTTAATAGGGAACACATTGGATGTCTTGAAGTCGATTGGTGGTTATCTTCAGGAAACATCCTTTATACCTATTCTACTTGGAAGATATGGAATTTTTATATAGTACCTAGAGGTTAGTATATTATGTGCTTAGTTTTACCAAAGACCTTCCATTTACCTGATCACGCAGCTAGAATTCTGATCTTCTAAAAAAGACATGAACATATAGAATGAATCCTCCAAGCCGTCTCCAAAATTGTAATATTTTTCTCCATGTCCATATTAAAAAATATCCTCCTAATATTAGGTGAAAAAAATAAAATCCCATGACAATTAAAAACCTATAATAGTGAGGTTAATTATAATAGTTATAGATTTTTTGGATCTCAATCATCTATAGTTATAGGGGTTCTTGATTTATCTTTTGTAACATTAGTTATCATTTCAACAATTTTGAAATTTAATATCATTTAATTTTCAATGTTGTTTGGAATAGAGATTATATATATTTCCACCACCAAATGGGTGAAATTATATAATTTAAAGATATAAGTAAAAACAACTAGAATTATGTTAAAACTAGTATGAAATGTTACATTTAAAAACAAAATGATTCATTGAGGTCCAACTATACTAATTTCGATATATTTACGATATTTTAAATGTATTTTTCTTATGTATAGAAAGATTTTCCCCACCCCATTAAGATGAATCATCAAGACTATGGGGAAATAATTTATGTTTGTTAAAAACATTTAGGTCTAGATAAACAAATAAGATGTTATACTAAAAAATTGATGAAAATATATTGAAACTTCTCTAAAATATTAATGTATAATGGAAGGAATATTTGTTTATAGGAAAAAATATTAACATTCACTATTAGTTCAACATCAGTGAAAGATAATTGTTATAAAATACAAGCCTAATGTTTCCTTAAAGTATGTTTTCATCCTGATCATTGAACCATATATTACTACAAATTTTTAACCATTTAGTTGTGAATGAATAATAATGGATATATCTTAAATACCTTTATCATCACTAATAAGTGGCTAAATCACTTACAGGAAACCATTCTGGGGTTCAAAATGGTAGAGGTTGTCTCTTAAGATTCCCACTATCTATGAAAACCTCCATGTAATATCATTATTTTTATCATGTTCATCAATTTTCATTATAATTATGATACAACATGTTTATTGAGTGGGGGTGGATTAATTTCTGACATAGTTAGGAATTTAATATGTTTTTTTCTTTTTATGTGTTTTTTATTTTGATTATGAAACTTTTAGTCACTTTTGTGCCAAATATCAAATATAACATGCATATCTCACCTTGGATATTACTGAAAATACATAATAACTTTACAAATGTTGAATATTTCTATTATTTAATGTAATGTTTTTTAAAACATAGCACTCAATTATTGTTTAGAATTGGAATTTTATTGATCATATTAGTAAAATATACTATCTCTTAAAGATATAAATAATTTCAAAATTATAATATATTTCATACATTGAAATGATCAATACTATTTTAATTGGTAATATTATTTCATTGATATCCACTATACTTTATCACAAAAAATCCTGACATTTAAATGATTCATGCAAAATTAATGTTAAATAGATGTTGGGTTAATTATATTTGGATTTCCAAAATGGATATTTCTTATGTCTAATCCTTATCTATATTTGAATAAATGTTATCCCATATTGTGTTATTTTCAAATACCAGATAAAAAATACATTTTATATAAAATTTTGTTTATTTATTAATATTCTAAATGTATAAAAATATAAAAAAACAAACAATAACATGTATAAGACAATAAATTTTTTTATATATTAATATTTTAATTTTTAGAATGATTAGTTGAGTGGTATTTGAAAATTTTATTATGTTGAATAATATATTGTTCATTTGAAAATAAATAGGTTAGAAAAAAGTAATACGAAATCACAATAGTATGTTATAGAAATAGTGGAAATATATTAATTAAGTGATAATCATACACAAACATAGAGATTTAATGAAATTACAGACTCATGAACATTCTCACTATGAATTGTATCATTCGTCTCCTTAAAATAATTTTTGATATAATTTATGAGACACTTATTTCCATGTTTACTGAATTGGAATCTTTGTGGATGATCATACTTTGTCACATTTGTAACAGGATTTATGTTACCATTGAATGTTAAAAAAGCATGTGTTAGGACAGATCATTATTCATTCATTTTTTTTATCATTTTATGAATCAAGTATAATGTTATATTTCATAGGTGTAAAATGGTGTATATTTTAGGGTGTCATCAAATTGAGATTTTCAATTATTATTCACTCTTATGTCGATGCCCTTCATTAATTATGATTTTTTATTATAGGATGTAAAAAACATTTTCACATCCCATATAATTGATGATTTTTTTATAATTACTATTCAAAATAGATAAATGATTTGTCATTATCATTTTTATGGGATAATATGTTTAATTTGAAATTAAAAATCATATACTTTTTTTCAAAAAAACTTACTACAATAATTAGTTCAGTACTTCAAAACTCATGTACCTTGTGTAATATTACTCTAATGAGAAAAAAAATTCGAGGATGGATCCCATAATATGAATGTTAAAAATTAAGAGAATTTGTGTCATTTTTTATCATCCATTTGATACTAGAAAAAGTATATTGAAATCTTTATTATAAACAATACATATGAAATTTTTGTTATTTTAATGTTTTCTAATATAGACATTATGTTTCCACAATATATTGTGATAAAAAATTAATAATATAGAGAAAAACATTTTTCGTAGATATATTGTGGTATAAGAAATTCACCTGTCTCAAATTCAAGTGTTAATTGTTATTAAAAAACTATATATCAATCACACCACCTCCTTGTTCTATAAATAGGTAATTTGGGTATCAAAATTTCATTTATCATCAAATTGAGTAAAATTTTATCATCTTGGGAGTATTAGGGTTATTCAAAATTGTTGGGGTTATGGAACACCAATAAATAAATAGAACACTATAACATGATGAATAAATAATATAATATAATCATTCAAGACAAGATAAAACCCTCAATTTGGATCTAAAAGAACTATGGAACACAAGTGATTCATAAATAACTACTCCATGTAGATACATCTAACACAAATAACTCATAAAAAATTTTATTTGAAATATAATAATAGAAGAGATAAACAGAATGATTTGTTTAGTTCAGTTAATTATTCGAACATTCCAAGGTACATATCCATTAATATATCAGAAGATACAATAATATAATATTTGTTGAAAAATCAACCAATTAGGTCATTTATGAACTAAAAACTAAACAAAATACCCCAATGTTCTTACACCATGTTAAATATCTGTCCCCTAGAGTCAACTAATTCACCCATATTCCCATGTTTTTTGGGGACCCACTATTTTACATCCCATTCCGAATCATAGGTAGGAATCTCTTCATTGAATACCCAAATATAATAAATGTGAAAAAAACAATTACATTCAATTATTATAAAATATTACAGCCAATTAATTTTGAGAAAAAAATATTGATAAATCGGAATAATAATTGGAAATACCATTTTTTATTAAATAACTTGCACACAACCATCATCAAAGAAAAAATAAAATTTGGGAAGACCTTCCACTACTACACTTCAACTTCCATTAGATTTAACGTGAGAGGAACATTTATTTTCATGAGTTTATACTTCTATATTAAAAATTTAGAACATTGATGTGACTTCACATTTCCATGAAAACGCCCATTTTATGACCATTTATAAGTAAATATTGAAAACTACTGACACATTGGAAAACAAATTCATATTTTCCAACATTAACATAGTCTGCACCACTTTTCAACCACCCTAGACCTACTAATAAACAGTTAATTTTATGATGTTCATAGACTAAAACCTTGTTCAACATTCACCTTTATTAATTTATTAACAATTAGTTTATAAATACATCACTACATTACCACATATCATCCAAAAAGAAATTTATTTCTATTAAATTATCTCTTTTTGTTAGTATAAATATGAATTCTTAGACAAATGAATTTAAATACAAATGTCAAAATATTGAAATTAATATTATTTAAATATTCTAATCTACCTAAAAAATTCTTGATCCACATAATTTTTACCCTTCCCTTGTTACAATTAAAATTTTAGCATCCATTGTAAAGAGTGCAATAACTAGCTAGAAACTTGTCATCCAGTATATTGATATAACTCTAAATATTGGAATATATCCTGGTGAATTATTCAAAGTGTATGTATCAATTAAATATTACATATCCCAAAAATCCAGTGATATAATATATATTCCAAAACGAAGATCTATATCATATGATCATTTATGATATCAAATAATCCATAACATGACTTCTCAATGCACTTTTACTAGATTCACTATAAACTGTCTAAAAATTCCAATTTAAAGTAAAATTCCAATAATTTTAAAAACCATAGTATACATAAATTTTGATAAAATTTATTAAAAATAAATTTTCCACATAATTTAAATTTTTTCATCAATTTTTGGTCAATTCTCATTTGTTCGTTTATAGTTTCTACGACATATTTATAAGTCTGGTTTATATTAAGTCATTGAAAAACACATAATGACCAAATAGATGTTATCCCTATAAGATGAAACCAAAAATTATCTTTTTAATATCTCTTAATCATAATTTCAATGATTTAATTGGTCTCAAATATATATTTCATCCCAAATAATATGAATGGAAAACAATTAACCACCTGAATATATTTAATTTTCAATCATCTAAGAGAATTTTGTTCACATAAATGAGTATGAGGATAATTATTATAGTATCAAATACAATTTATTTGAATAATTTGTATATGTTTCAATAGATAAAACTATTATTTATTACGAAAGCATTTAACTAGTAGTTATACTACCTTTTTTCTTGATTCAAGTCATCCAAACACTTTTATAGATTATACACATGATCCAAATTTAGATTATCAATGAAATTTTTTTGATCAATAATTATATATACTCTTTGAAATTACCATTGTAGAATTTAATCAACATATATATATATATTCCATGTGTAAACTATGTAATGAAACCATACTTAGATTCTTTGGTATTGTGTATTTTTTATCAATAACGAAAAATATTTTGGAGAAATAAACTGCATAAATTTTCTAAAAACCATTTAACAGTGTTATATAATTCGATGAAATATTATGAATATATATTCAATTCATCTAAAAGACCATGATTTTTCATTGATATCATTCCCTATGGTTGTTTTACTACCTCTTAAGTTCTTTAGGCATCTAGTAAATCCATATAATCATTCATAACATACTCAAACTCAATGAAATCATAGAGACTAGGTACATGATTTGAGACCATATTATATCATCCATATCTGTGAAATAAATAATACTACCCTATTGGATTACTCTAAAAAAGTCATTTTAATACAGTATATCTCAATAATTCAACACATGGTTTTTCCTATTCATGATCTACAATATCTGGATCTTCACCATATGAAACAGTGACATGATCTTCAATATCCCTTGTGTGAAATAGTACATCATACATGGGCACAATTGAAACCAAGGATTCTTATATTTTCCCTAAAAAATTATAGAATTTTTTTCTTTTTAGAACATATATTTAGATTAATATATATATGATTTTTTGACATTTTATCAACATCATATTCCACCATATTTGAGTCCTTCCATGTTGTATTATCATAAAGGATAAAATTTAATCTTCTAATGAGAAATCATTTCCACTATCCTATATCAAAAAAATTTAATTTACATATCCCATAAATAAACATTCATGGGACTTGACATTGAATTTTTCATTATCATTGGAATCTAAATGGTCATAGGCTAAATATGAAAAATGAATATGGTGGGACAATTCTACAAGTTTTCTGGGAAAATTATTTTAAAAAATCATCTACCACATTGGTGTTCATATAATACTGTTAAAATAGTAGATGGCACAATTAAATAATTCCAGAAAAAACATTAGGTTCATTTTAATAAATAGTAACATTATCTAATACTTTTTAGTTGACTTTTGATTCATCCAAATGGAAATTACATTCTAATTTAATATTATTTATACAGTGTTTTAAAACATGATACATTTTCCCCAGAATAATTATATAAATAAATATTAACATATGCACCATTATAAACGAACATTATGATTTTAAAGATTAATTTTACTAATTTATCTTACATTAAACTAAAATAAAAAACACTCATAACACCTCATAACTATTCTGACAAATTTAATCCCAAATATTCATTAACAGAAAATTGAAAAACATAATGGTGTACTTTTACCCACCATGATCATGAACCACTACAGGCCCCCCAATCAAATGTGTAACATCCCAGGAAAATATATAATATGAAATTTTCATATTTATTAATGTTTGTGAAATAAATATTAAATTTAATTTAATAAGGATTCCATGTTCTACAGCGTACCCGACACACAACATCGAGTTTCATTGAAATCTTATGTTTCACAGAACATAGAGTTATACCGAATAATAATAATATATTATTTTTATTTTAAATAGTAGTTAACTCATTGTCATTGTATTGGCGAGAATGAATATAACTAACTTTAATATGATTATACATGTTTGTTAAATGTTTTCCCATTTATCCAATAAAATTTAGAAGCATAAAAAGTGAATGAATCCAACTTTATGCATAAACACTCTAATATTAATTAAAAGGTCGATTTACCACATTTTTATGGAGAACCGTTTTTAAATATAGATTTATTTACTTTCATATCTTTTATTTGACAAAACATTATTCTTTATTATGATCAGGACATCAAAATTTACTTTTGATGAATTTTTTGTATTTTTTCTGAAAATGTTTATTTATTAATTAATATTGAGAAATACTACATTTTAATTCAAAACCGCCTTTTTTCTTAATATATTTTTTTAAATTGATTGTTATTTCAATTGTATTTAAAATTTAATTGGATTATATTTTTTTATTTTAATTCAATTTTGGTAATTGTAAGTAATTTCACTCATTGTTTGGATATAAACAAAGGTAATATTTTAATAGTTTTTATTTATTATAAACACGCTTTTGGTTTTTCCAGTGGGAATTATTTTTAAATTAATTTCTACCATATCTATGTTTTGAATTTGAAAAAATTGATTCCATTTTTGGATTTGGGACGTCCAAATTGTGTAAATATATAACTTTTATTTTGGGAAATTATGAATATTATCTTCAGTAAATATTTTATTTAACATGGTTAAAGGCTAAATCTGGTAAATAGGGGTGAATAATAATATTATAATAATACTAAATTACCCTTACACTTGTCCTAACCCTATTGGCTGATACATATATGACTATGGACATCCTTGGGATGATTTCGTGAAACCATGGAGTGACATGGGATTGATAATCGCACTTTATATTAATTAATTTAATGTAAATTACAAAATAACATAAACCTGAATTATTTTAGTTTAATTAATTTTATATGGGGTTATATAAATTATCTATTCCAATATAAATATAATTTGGAAATTTAAAATCATTTCCTAGATCAATATATTTTATTTATAATTTTTAGGCATTAAATAAGCTAATTTAATTTTGACACAATGGTGATGCAGTAATTGCTTCATTAATTAAGGATTCAAATAAATAATATTATGTATATTATAATAAATTTATTTTTTACCTTTTTATGACATCCACTAATTTTATTTATTTTTATGACTTGTTATATTTAAATAAATTAGGGTTCTTATAAAGAATCATGATATTTTGGATTTTATTCAAAAGTCATATTATGAATAGTATAAAAATTTACATAAAAGAGTTTTTAAATCAATCAATATTTTATTAAATGATAAAAATGTCCTAAAATAATATATTCGGCCAGAGGAAATATATGATGTTAACAATGTCATTAATATTCCATTTTGGGTCTCTTGAAATTTTATTGTAAATATATTAACCATATAGTATGAATATATAAGAGGCCATGGTAAAAGATAAATAATTTAACAAAGGGTTAAAAAATATAAGGAATAAAAAATTTCCAATACATGTCCAATTCTTATTGGATTATTTTATTTCGACTTATATACATGTTACATTCCTATTAAAATGTATTTTTACATTTATAAACCAAAAATAATTATATAATAAAATTATATTTTCTTACATTCGTAAAGAGCCCCTCCTCCCCCTTATAAAAAACCATCACCACTAAACCTTACTCACACATCTCAAAACCCACATGGAACATCAAAAATCATTCCATGTAGGCTCTAATGATCCATATATTCCACTTAGAAGAAATACATTAGGCATAAAGCACTTCATGAAATCATTTTGGTTCAATCCAAAGGGGGTTACCTGATTTAATGCAAACTTCTTCCCTCAAGTTCACTTCTTTTATTTTACTTCTTCACACTCTTTGATCTTCTTATTATTTGATTACATAATGAAACCAGTTTCTTAAAAATAGTAGGTTTTTTTATGATATTTATTCAAACTAAACATACACACACCTCAGTCTACTGGGTATAGAATATACTGTTTCTATGGACGACAAACAACTAGCTCACGAAATGATTATTATTCGATTATATACTACCACCTCCCATGGTGGAAATTATAATTGAGATGTATTTATATGTGACAAAAAATATATTTATATTTTATATATTCTTATTTAGTTTTCATTTAAATATTAACTTTATGGTTTCTTTTATGGGGAAATATGAATCTTTCATTGGAGGAAGTGCGGACTACCGCCCCCTCAAATTGATATGACTTGATCATTCGATAAAAGGAACATATAAACGATGGAGTTACTAGAATTATATATGATATTATACTAAATTTATAATATACCTATGTATTATTAAGTTATATTTCCATTAAATATGAAAAAAAATTAAAGAAGAGTCTATTCGTACGTACGGCTTACGGTATCCATGAACGGTGCATTTCATTTCTTATCTCCAAATGTTATTTACAATTATAAATACATATATAGGTAATGGATATATATTATATATAAGATATATAATTCATTAATAACATTCTGGAGATAATGTTATTTTTACCACATGGGATACTTTTACATATAAGATGATCGTTTTTTGACTCAAGTACCAACTATCAACAAAATAACCATTATGAACAAAAATGATTATGTAATGTTGATAAAATGGTAATAATTAATATAAAAGGAATAATACACTTGAAAAATGTTATTAAGAAATTATAAATTAATATAAATTTAATATTCAGGAATAACAAGGAACATTCAAGACATCTCAGACTTAAGGAAAGGGGTTTTCATATCCCTTTTTGTTCGTGTGAGTTTCAAGCTATATTTACCAATATTTAATTTTTGTGTGGTGTACGTGCTACCCATTATTTTATTCTTTGTGAAATATATATTAATTTCATATTATTTAAATCATCATTGTATGATCTTTATATCATAGGGTTTATGTTTCGTAATTTACCAAATCGGGAAGGGAATTTCTAATTTCAATTCCCACTCACTGGGTTTTACGCAAACATCATTGACTATTTTATTCCTATATTATGAGTGAAATCACTATTTAATTATTTATGTAGTAATTTACACTCCAAATTTTTTATATACTTTTGATACACATAATCACTCCATTGATAAATTTTCATGTCCTTGATATAAACTTGATAAGAGAAATTATAACTCAATTTCCATTCATTGAGTTAAACATCCATGTAATTGGTGTTTTTTTACATGAAAATGTGGGAATAGCCTCTTATTTATTTACACATAGTATAAAATCATATTGAGTGTATATATTTTGGCCACACATAATTATGTCATTGATTTATCCTTTACCTAAGGATTCAGTCTTTATGAGGAATTTCATCTCAATTTACGTCCATTGAGACTACATTGTTGTTATAAATCAATTAGAATTTATATGGTGTATACACTACTATTTTACATGTTATTCAATTAATATCATTTTTCACATGATATTATAAGATTTAATTTATGATATTCCATAATTATTTTTATTCAGGTGTCTCTCATTTTGTTAGGAACTATTTATGAAAAATATCATTTTAAATGTATTAAAGATTTATTCATCTAAATGATTCTTATTAATTTCCATGTTTTAAAAATGGTTTTAAGGATTTACTTATATGAATCCGAATGTTTTGAAATTAAAATTTCTTCAAAGGTGTCAAATTGGTATGGGACACTTTGATTAAAAAACATCTTTATTAAATTTTTTTATGGATTTGAATATGGTTTGATAAAGAATTTATTATGTCAATATCATGAAATGATATATTGTGATTGAAATGTGGAAATATTATCTTTCATTTATTCTTGTTTAATGTTTTACGAATATGTTATGGGTATTGGGAATTTTTTATGTATATAGGTGGTTCTATGATAAACCATTGGTGGGTGAGCTCGAGATTGCACTCTAATGCATTGGGTAACGCGATGGAGGTAAACGTCAATGTATCTCCTAATAGATTTAGGGAATACACTGTGATGGGTATTTCAAATGTAATTCAATAAGTAGATATGAAAGCTACAATGTATATTTGATATGGATGTCACATGATACCTTTCTGATTTATGATTTCTTTGTGTAATTTGTAAATCTTATGATTTCATGATGTTTGATAAGGATCTTATGTTGTGTATATATCGATGAAGTAGTGTTTTCTCTCTTTATTTTAAAACCCTTACTGAGCTTTTTATGCTCATCCCTTGGTTTTGAAATGTTATTCATAGGATATAAGGAAGCGTAAGAGAAAGGATGAATTCAAGAATATTTTTATCAAGTAATGAACTCTTGTTTTCATTTAAGTTTTTTTATTTATCAGAAAATGGATACAGAGTAGAAGTGACAACATTGTGGAAATTGAGATGTAATTTAATTGTTATGTAATAATTGTATAAGTTCTAAATCTTAAAAAAACGTCAATGTGAATTATTATCATAATTCAAGAATACATAATGTTAATGGATGGGGCCTTATAGTTGGTATTAGTGGATGGTTTACACAACTTTAGGGATTACGAGTTTTTGATTGACACATGGTTAGTATTTATATCTACCCTTTAAGTTAAATACTTATATTATAACTCTTTCATATCATGGAAAGTTAGTTACAAATGCAAGGATGAGGATCTAAAACGTTATTCCTATCTCAACATGATGACTTTATTGCAGTAATTATTGGAAATTCATGCCCAGATGATTCTGAATCATTTCCTAATAAACAAATCACATTAATGTATTTTTTTCAGATATCAAACACCTTCATTATATGTCATTTTCATCGTGGGTCATTGGTTGTATTTAATCAAAAACTATTTCTCAATATTTTCATTTTTTCATGAAAGGTACATATAATCAAGGAAATTTTGAATTTTTTACCTTAACACTTGATTTTGAAGCATATTATGATTTTGAAATATGTGTTGAAGAAGGATACCCTTGGTAAACCTATTTATATAGTCTTTTAGATTAGAGTTTTTCTACACATACTTATGGTAATTTAAAAGGACCATTGATTGAATGTTTCAACACAAACTCACTTTAACTATTTTATAAAAAACATGTTTTATCAGATGTTTTGAAATTATATGTCATGCATGATTATTTAAATAATTTTGAAGGATCTCTAACTAATTATTGCAATGAATGGACCTTATACCAACATGAAAAAGATAATGATGAAACCATGTGGACACCATGATCAAGTTATGATTTAATTTCTATTGGGAATAGTTTTATTTTATCATATAGAGATGAAATAAAAAAAGATAATATATATAAGTATTCATTTAGATGTTGAGGTCTTAATGAGATGGGATGAAAATGATACCTATAAGACAACCATTGAGGATAAATATGTTAGGGTTAATTTTCAGTTTTCCAAAAAGGACAACCCATAAGATGGGTGACAACCCATCACGTCCGGCAAGGCCATGGGAATCAAACAAACAACCAATGGGTGATAAGGGTTCATCGCCTACCATTGGCCTTCACGATGTCCCTAGTCAGTATGAGTTATTCTTTTAGTTAAATTATTTTATGGATCAAGAATAAGTTCATTTTGGGAACATTAATCTTATCAAATGTATATAATTTATATAGGAAAATGATTTGAAAATAATGTGATAAAGGTTATTTTAGAAGACATTATATGTTTTGGGGAAAAACTATATTATTAAGGAAAATAGAATACTATGGGGTTTCATTTATATAATAATGGTTTAAATTATAATTTGTAAGAATATAAGTTTTATGGCTATTTGGGTTATTAATGGAAATGAATAACTGATCATAGAGAATATGTGATTCTGTTAATTACACTTCATTATTAGAATTATGGGTAGACAATGTTATTTGGAGATAAATGTAAATATTTGTGTGGAATACTATGTGATCAAATCCTTCTGAATTTTCAGATTCAATCTTATTTTGGATTTCATTGATGAATTTTAAAGATTTTTGTTTATTGAATGGTGTTTGTTGATAATTGTGTATTTTTTATCTAATTTTGGAGATTATGAATAGTATTTATATAATGTAAATTTTTTTTAAGGATTATCTGCTCTCATACTAAACATTATTCTTTTGGTTAATTTCTAAAGATATGGGAAATATGTAGTTCATATTTTTTGATTATTTGATTCAATAGGAGATGATTTTAGCAATTTTTATGTGACCAAGTCATCTTGAAGAATCATCATTTAGAGAAAAAAAAGTGTTTGTGGTACAAATTTCGTAATGGAATAAATAATATATGGCACGTAAGAATGTTTTTTAAGTTCTTATTAAATCTCATAAATAATTTCCTCAATATTGTCACAACCCATCCCCCGGATCCCATGCTGTAACTACCCCAAGCCCGCCTTCCATAGGCCAGGGGCTGTCGACTAGCACCGACGGCATAAATCCTTATAACTGGGAAAAAAGTACCTTTATAAAAAAAATCACACAACCAGAGATCAAGAGGAAGAAAACACTAAGTAAGAAGTATAACAACAGTTCTGAAAGTACAATGGGTCCAGAAATACAAGCCCAACAGAATGGTAAAGCTACAACTGAATGAAAAGTACAACTGAAAAGACAACAACTGAAAGGTGAAGCAGATCCTGGATCATCCTCCGGGTTCCAACCTGAAGGGTAGGTACAAATGTCCTCCTCATCACTACACATCCATCCGTCTCCTCCGGGTACCATCTCTTCATGAGATCCACCTCCAGGTACCGTCCAACTTTAAAGCGTCAACCACGATCAGTGTTGTCTATCATCTATAATGAACACAACGAGGTGCTGCTTAGCCCGTGCAAGGGTGAGTATAACGATACTCAGAAGAGAGCCCGATACCCTCAAGGTATCACTAAATCCAACAATTATTACCACAATGAATGATATCAATAGATAACATTTACATAGGTATATTCCCATACATATACATAAGTTATCAAGTAACCCATCTCGATCATGAGGAAAACACAAAGGTCATTGATTCAGCTCAAACTGGTATTTTTATTAATGAAACTACAACTGATGGAGAACCCCTCCTAGGTCTAGTACAGTGGCCCTATCACAACTCCAAGGAGATACTAACTAACCTTAGACTGTTGAGGTACTCCTCCTGTCGAGTATCGCGGATCTGCTACCAAATATCGGGCACTCCATCCGCTGAGGGTCTGCTGCCAAATACCTGGTGCTCTCCCTAATAGCCTAAAGATGTACTCCTCCTATCGGGTATCGCGGGTCTGCTGCCTACTACCAGGCGCTCCGTCAGCCGTGGGTATGCCGCCAATTACCGGGCGCTCTGTCCAATGGGCTAATCAAATCACTCCGAGTCGAATCGGTCAAGGAGTCGTTAGGACTACAGCTACTAAGTCATCGCACTACGTACGCTCGTCTCCGAGAGGGTCCGCTCCATGAGCTACTGGTCATTACTACAGAGTGTCACTAAGTCTCACATATAAGTATCAAAAAGCACAGCCTCGTCATAGGGGTTTCAATGCAACAGACGGCGCGTCAATTAGACGCCCGGTCTGTGAGTTATTAACATTTCCTTTCTAGGGGCCCAGTTGGATTTCAGTTACAATCTATCCTGGACACACTCCAAATGCATCCAAACCTCATGTGAAGTATGTTAAAAGAACTTCCTCATCAATTTGAATCCAAAAATGTCTAAGGAACGTCAATCGGATGTCTGGAGCTCAAGTTATAAGTGTTTCCGCTCTGAGGGCCCGATTGGTTTCGGGTTCGAACCAACCCGACTATACTAAACTTCACCGAAACCTTGAGTGTAATATACTGAAAATACCATCGCGATCTAAATAATCATATGCTACTAACGGTGCGTCGATCGGTGGTATGTAGCTCAAGTTATGTCCTTTTAACAGAAAACGGTCTAGAAATAGAGGGTCTGGGACCGGTCCGACCCAGCCCAACACCCTTGGGTCGGCCCAAACTGGGTCGACCCGAATTAGGTCTAGGTTCAACCCGGTAGGGTGTGGCCCGGCCCTGCTGGTACGGCCCGGCCCGGCACTGGCGACACAACCCGGAGCTGGCGGCCCAGCTCGGACAGTGCGGTCAGGCCCGGCCCGCGTGGCCCACATAGTTGGCCTCATGGATGGCTAACCAGGTAGGGTGGAGGCACCCACTAGGGCCCACCCTAGCTGCTGATTGGGGTTTTATACCGCCCCCTCCCGGTTCTTCAAAAAACGGCTGGTCGTGTTAGCCGGCCCTTGGGTAACCGCGGGACTCCTCGGGTCCCACCTATTAATGGCACCAGGGGCCGGCACTGCCGACCGCCCTTCCAGATCTTCCACATCCTCAGGCTGCGGGTTATTTCAACCTATGTGGTTCGACAGTGCCACACCCCTCCGTCGCGGCCTGCCCCATCCGCGACCAGCTCTACTCTGCATGGCACAACAGTGATGTGCTTTTGCAGTGACCCGGTAATCATGCGCTAACGACCTTCTCGTGGTCGGCCTGATGCCGGTCGGTTCATCGGAGTCCACCTCCATCATCCACAAAGAACAAACAAGAGGGGAAGGGTCAGACCGTGTTCGTGTGGTCCGAGCCCTTCCTCGCCATGATGGTATCAATTGGGCAAACGAAACTCATGAATTTAAGGACGATGAAGAAAGATATTAAAACATGAACATAACAACCCCTAACTTGGATAAGATTTGTAGTATCCAATCATCGAGGATGACGGTATTGATTTCGTCATCGTCGGAGCACACCCAAAAAAGAAGAGGCATCCTCTCTCTTGTCTCGGAAAAAAAAAGATGACGCATCGTCGTTGGAGAATTCCCCGCGGCGATGTCTCCTCCATTTATGGAGAACTAGGGAGAATTCTTCGCTGAGAGGGATGGTCGTTCTTTGTCTGAGAGTTGGTTCTCTTCAAAAACATGAGAGCACACAAATCCTCTCCACACAAAAATTCCAACCTAATTAAAACAAGAATTCCTCTTATTTTAATTAATCATGCCAAGCTCTCAAAATTCAAAATTTAAAACACTTAATTAATTAATTTAATAAGTTCAATCTATTAATTAAGTTGTGTTGTCTTGAGTTAAAGAGAGAGGCAAAGAGGAGAGGAAGAGTTACACAATTAAGAGTAATTAACAAAATAACTAAAAAGGGGTTTAAGGGAGTTATTTGGGGAGTTTAAGGAGGTGATTGAAAAGTGTTATGGAAGGTGGAAGGATGGGGATCGTGTGGGAACCACCTCCCAAATATCCACACGAGGGAAGTTAGGTGGTTCTGGGTCCCACCCTTAACTCTCCATTGAAGGATTTAACCACCGTAGAAATAAATAAAATTGTACACACCATTTTTATTTATTTTTAAACTAATTCCCAAAAAATTAAAACTCAACCCGCTTAAAACGCAACTGCACTAAAGGTCCCCTTAAAAAATTACTGGCACTGCATGTTCATCGGTTCCCCCAGATTTCAATTCCGATCACCAGTTCAAAAGATAGAAAAACCCGCTCGTTCGTTCACTGAACGTACCTGAGCTAAACTTCAGAAAATGATTTTGGGCACACCGGGCCTTAGAATCATGTGCCGTCAGAAGCCACAGACTCGTAAAATTCCAATGTATTTATGAAAAAAAATTCAATGAAATTTCAGGGTCTTTACATTACTCCCACCTCAAAGAATTACTTCCCCATAAAGCTTCAACACACACTAGGGAAAACAAAATAGGTATTGAACACACATCTGATCCTTCTGCTCCCATGTGCTCTTCTGGAGGTTCCCCTGCTACAAGAGAATTCGCACTAAAGGAATCGACCATCCTCATAGGACCCACTCATGTCAATCCTCGATCTCCACTAGAACCTCTCTGAATTTTGGTCCGTCATGGATGTCCAGCTCCATGTGGTCGATGTTGTTTGAAGTGTCGTGCACGTATCTACTCAACTGAGATATGTGGAAGATGCCGTGCACCTAATGCAACTTTGGTGGAATGGTCAAGCGGTAAAGCCACCTCGCCTACCCTGTTGAGGACCTAGAAGGGTCCCATGAACCTCAGATATAACTTTCCACCTCATCCACATCTTCATAGACCTCGTCGAGGTGAGACCCATAAGAAAACATGGTCACCATCCTAGAACTTCAGTGGTCTCCGTATCCTATCAAAATTGGATTTCTTCCTACTCTTTGCAGTCTTCATCCACTCCTGGATAATTTTCACCTTCTACAGTAGCCTTAAAATGGGCACACTAGTCACCCTCAACCTCAGATCCTGAAAAGCTCACTGGGCATATCCCTAACCACACAAAGGGTTTCCCCTTCTTTGTCAATGCTAAAAGCGATGCAGAAACTCTAGAGAATTCTGGCACAAATCTAAGTCTGGTTGTCTCAATAGTGACCAGCTACACCCACTTATTCATTATTCAATCCTGTGCTTCCTGGGGTTTTTTTTTCCGACCAAGGAAAACTCATCCCAATTTTGTAGGTAAACCACTACATTTTTTCCTAATACAGTCAATATGTGTATGAATTGAGGTTTCCCAATCCATACCCAAACTAAGATCATAAGGCCTCGACGCTGCCACCAAGCGGTTCCAACCAAAACTCTTACCTCAAGGGTCAGATCACACTGTCGGTGTAAGTGTGATTATCGAATCTCCTCCCAAAGGTATCTCTATATGTGAGGGTCAATTCAACGGATAAACTGGAAACTCTAGGTCTAGGACAAGATGCGTGGAATTAAGAAATGTTTGGTACCTATTTCTATTGATACAACAGCTAGTAGTAGACACAAACCATACCTCGAATCATTCTTAGTGTACTTGGGTCAAACTCTTTGACCGCTTGCAGCTACTCTCTTCCCCTACCCTCCATCTCCCTAAGCCTGGCGGGGACTACAAGGGTGGGTGGTTGTAACATGTCGAAATGTACACCACCTCATGATGCTCTCCTAACTCTTCTTCCTCGTCTGCTTTCCAGCAGATTTATCTGTCCATGTCACATCCTCTTCTAGAAACTTCTTGCACGCCCAAGTCTCTCAGATTGATACAATTTTCCAGATTTTCCACTGCTAAAATTCATTGGCTGTACCCAATCATCCAAATAACATTCAACCACAAAGGTTTATTCTAGCACCCCAACATGAGTATAAATGCATAGAAGAAAAGTGATGGCTTGGTTGTTCTTAAACACACCTCCTTTAGAAGTCTGATCCCTAAAGCACAGATCACATCATATTCATCTAGTTCCATGAATGGTCAGTATGCCTCGATGAATACTCAACTACCGACATTTTGTCCCGGTGAAGCTGTATAAGCTCTAGAAAACACTCAGCCACCTCCTCAAGCCAGTCCTCAGCCGCTTGTGAGTCGGGCTCGCCTCGGAACCTGATGGGTATCTGATGCTGAAACACATGTAAGGCATTGATCCTACATGTGTCATCTACCAATACTGCCTGTTGAAACTGCAGACCAACAGGTAGTTATATAGCGGGAACACTACCCAAAGGCACTATCTTAGGCATCGGTCCACATACCGAAGTACCATATCTATGAAAACCATCCTCATGGTTACTCACTGGGAAACACCAGTAGCTAAGATCATCGTCTGCTCTACTAATGTCAAAAATAGCTGTAGAACTCTAGTAATCACCTCCAGCCAGTCCACTGCTTCTGGGGAATCTATCTGGCATTGTATCCTCGGAGGCCTCTGCTGCTGGAACTCGTGAAATGCGCCCTATCAGTGTGTACTATCTGCTAGCACGACTGGTGGAATCTACTGCCCAATGGGTGGTGGTGCTGATGGTACACCACCTGAAGTTGCCAACATAGCAAGAGGGATCTGCATCGGACCTTGTCTCTCGGTGGGCCGTCACCATGTACTCTATCGGAACTCCAACTGACTGTCTGCGTGGAGGCATTCTAAACAAATGCGACACGGTCAAGAGACTATACCTGGTGAGCTGACCTATTTTGAGATGACTAAAAGAAAACTTTTGAAAACACACAAAAAATTTGTGTTTTTGTGCACTCAGTCGGAAATCAGAAGTCAGGGTCCTGGTGTATAGATACGTCGGTTGCCGCCCCAACACTGGAATCCATGAACTGAAAACCACCCTCAGTACGCTTAACATTATTGATTCACAAAAAGGTAATATCAGAGTAATAAGTTCTTTGGTAGAACCGACTCCTCTGATACCAATTTTTCATGACCATTCCCCCAGGGCCCATGTCATAACTAACCCATGCCCGCCGTTCATAGGCCAGGGGTTGGTGACTAGCACCAAAGGTGTAAATCCCTATAACTGGGAAGGCATTACCCTTTTAAAATGAAAAATCACAAAACTAGAGATCAAGCGGAAGAAAACACTATGTATGTAGTATAAAAAAGTGTTGAAAGTACAAAGGGGCCAGAAATACAAGCCCAATAGAAAGCTACAACTACAACTGAAAGAAAAGTACAACTGAAAAGACAACAACTGAAAGGTGAAGCAGCTCCTGGATTGTCCTCTGGGTTCTTAGGTGAAGGATATGTACACATTTCCTTCTCAGCACTCCATGTCCGTCCGTCTCCTCCTGGTACCATCTCATCATGAGATCCACCTCTGGGGACCGTCCAGATCTACAAGCCTCAACCATGATCAGTGTTTTCCGTCATCTGCAACGAACACAACGAGGTGCGGGCATAGCCCGTGCAGGGGTGAGTATAACTATACTTAGTTGGGACCTCGAAAGGTCTCACTAAATACAAAAAAGATAACCAAAAAAAAGATCTCAATAGATAAACATTACTTAGGTATATGATCTTACATATACAGAAGTTATCAAGTAACCCATCTTAATCATGAGGAAAAAACAAAGGTCATTGAATCAACTGAAAAAAGTATTTTCATTATCAAAACCACAACTGCTGGAAAACTCATCCTATGTCGAGTACAATGGCCATGTCATGACTCGGAGGCGCTACTCACTAACCTTAGACTGCTGAGGTACTCCTCCTATCGAGTATCGCGGGTCTACTGCAAAATATCGGGTGCTCTATCCGCTAAGGGTCTGCTGCAAAATACCTGGCACTCTCCCTAATAGCCTACATAGGTACTCCTTTTGTTGAGTACCATGAGTTTGCTGACAACTACCAGGAACTCTTTCCGCCATGGTTATGACTACAAATACCGGGCGCTCTATCCATTGGGCTAATCAAATCACTCTGAGTCGAATCGGTCAAGCAGTCATTGGGTCTACAACTACTAGGTCTCTGCACTCATTATGCTCGTCTCTGGGAGTATCCGCTCCACGAGCTACTGGTTGTTACTTCCAAGTGTCACGAAGTCTCACGTAGAAGTATCACAAAGCACCGCCTCATCATAGGGGTCTCAATGCAATAGACGGCGCGTCAATCAGACGCACGGTCTGTGAGTTATTATCATTTCTGTTCGAGGGGCCTTGTTGAATTTTGGGTACAATCCCACCCAGATATACTCCAACTGAGTCCAAACCTTAGGTGAATTATGAAAAAATCACCTTCTCATTAATATGAATCCAAAAAATTCAACGGCACGTCAATCAGACGTTCGGAGCTCATGTTATAAGTGTTTCCGCTCTGATGGCCCAGTTGATTTCACATTCGATGCAGCCCGACCATAATCAAAATTCACCGAAACATTGATTGCAATATACCGAGACAACCGTCTCAATCCAAGTAATCATGCACAACTGACAGTGTATTGATCAGAGGTTCGTAGCTCATGTTATGTCTGTTTAACCGAAAACAGTCCGAAAATAGGGGGTCTGGGCCCGGTCCGACCTGGCTCAACACCCTTGTGGCCGAAACCGGGTCGACCCAACCCGGGTCCAGGTCTGGCCCGGTAGGGTGCAGCCCGGCTTGGCTTCCTAGGCCCGGCCCGACGCTGGTAGCCCGGCCGGTGCGGCCCGGCCTGCGGGCCAAGGCGGTCGGCCGCGTGGCTGGTTGACCAGGCGGGGTGGCGGCGCACAGTGGGGCTCGTTCTTGCCACTGATTGGTGGGGGGGGGGGGGTTACACCCCCATCCCCGGTTCTTCGAAATGTCCGATCATGTTGGCCTACAATTAGGTAACCGCGGGACCCCTCGGGTCCCGCCTCTTGATGGCCCTGGCGGCCGGCACAGCCGGCCTCCCTTCCAGATCCTCCGCGTGCTTAGTTCGCGGCTTTGTTCAACTGGCGTGGTGCGACGGCACCCCGCCCCACCGCTGCGACCCAACCCGGACATGGCCTCGTGAAGCTTTGGCGCGGTGCGACGGCGCTGTGCCCCTCCTCCGTGGCCTGCCCCAGCCATGACCCCCTATAGCTCCGGTGCGGCGCGATAGCGCCCCGCCCCTCCGCCGCGGCCCACCAAGTCCGTGGTCCGGCACTACTCTGCGCGACACGAAGCTGCCGCACCTTTGCGGTGACCCAGCAATCATGCGCTAAAGACCCGCTCGTGGTTGGCCGGACACCGACCGGTTATTCACAGTCCGCCTCCTTCGTACACAAATAACAAACAAGAGAGGAAGGGTCGGACCGTGTTCATGCGGTCCGAGCCCTTCCTCATCATGATGGTGTCAGGCGGCCAAATGAAACTCAATAATTGAAGAACGATGAAGAATGATATTAAAACCTGAACATAACAACCCCTAACATGGATAAGATTCACAGTAGCCGAGTTTCAAGGATGACGGTGTTGATTTCGTCGTCGTTGGAAAGCACTCGAAAAAGAAGAGGCATCCTCTCTCTTATCGTGAAAAAAAAAACAGAAAATATGACGCATCGTCATTGGTGAATTCCCAGCGGCGGTGTCTCCTCCCTTGATGGAGAACCGGGGAGCATTCTTCACCGAGAGGGATGATCGTTCTTCTTCAGAGAGTTGGTGCTCTTAAAAAACTCAAGAGCTCCCTAATCCTCTCCAAACAACAATTCATACCCAATTAAAATAAGACATCCTCTTATTTTAATTAATCATGACAATCTCTCAAAATTAAAAATTTAAAACACATTTTTAATTAATTGAAAAGGTTCGATCTATTAATTACGGTGTGTTGTCATGAGTTAAAGAGAGGGAGAAAGAGTACATAAAGAGTTATACAATTAAGAGGAATTAACAAAATAATTAAAAAGGGCTTTAAGAGAGTTATTTTGGGATTTTAAACAGGGGTTTGAAAAGTGTTATGGAAGGTGGAAGGTTGGGGATTGTGTGGGCCCCACCTCCCAAATATCCACACATGGGTAGTTAGGTGGTTGTGGGTCCTGCACTTCACTCCCATTTGTAGGATTTGACCACTGTTGATATAAATAAAATTGTACACACCAATTTTATTTATTTTTAAACAAATTCAAAAAAAATTAAAACTCAACCCACATAAAAAGTAATTGCGCTAAAGGTCCCCTTAAGAAATTACTCTTGCTACGAGTTCATCGGTGCCCCTGAATTTCAATTCCGAGTACCAGTTCAAAAGATAGAAAAAATCGCTTGTTCGTTCACTGAACGTACCCGAGCTAATCTTCAGAAATTGATTCCGTGCACACCGGGCCTCTGAATCAAGTGCCGTCAGAAGCCACCGAATAGTAAAATTCCACGGTATTTATGAAAAAAATTTCCTTGAAATTTCCATGTCTTTACAAATATTATGAGAAGGAATTTAAAACAAAAACGTTGTATGTTTACATTTCTTATATGGAAACCAATGCCTATTTAACCCATCACAAGTTTGACATTCTCTAGTTGTTAACTTCCCCTAATCAAGTTTTCTATCACTCTCCATCAGAACATGACACTTATTTTCCTCTATATATCCATGTTTTAATGTAATCCTAGTATGTGTTATCTTGTGGGAGTTTTGTACTTCCCTTCCTTCATTTATAGTGATAGTATTATTAACTATTTTTCTGATGTGGGATATTAAATAATGTTTTCGAGCCTAATTTTATAATTTTGAGGACGTAATTTCCAAAAGGGGGAAGGATGTAACATCCTAGGTAAATAAATAATATGACATTTTCATATTTATTAATATTTTTGAATTAAATATTAATTTTACTTTAAATGTAATTCTATGTTTTATGGATTACTTGACACACAACAAATTGTTTCTTTGAAATCTTACATTGCACACAACATAGAGCTATACCGAATAATAAAATAATATTATAATTAATTTAAATGGTCATTACCTTATATCCATTTTATTGGAGGGATGAAATGAACTAATTATAATATGATTACACATGTTTGTTAAACGTTTTAACATTTATCCAATATATGTTAAAAGTATAAAATGTGAATGAATCCAATTTTAAGCATAAACACTCAAATATTATTTAAAAGGTTGATTTAACACATTTTGATGGTGATAAATTTTAAAATCTATTTTTTCCATTTTATATGTTCTATTTGACCAAATAGTATTTTTTTTAGAATCGGGACATAAAAATTTACTTTGGATGAAATTTTGGTATTTTTTCTCATAATATTCATTTTTTAATTAATAGTGAAAAATACAAAATTTTAATTCAAAATGGAATTTAAATTTTATTAATTTATATAGATATATAGTTATTTTAATTATTTTTAAAGTTTAATTGGATTATATTTTTACAATTTAATCCAATGTTAGACATTAGAAGTAATTTCACTCTTAATTTGGACATAATTAAAGGTAAATCTTTTGATAGTTATTATTTTTTGAAAACATACATTTTTATTTAACAATAGAAATTATGTTTTTACATAATTTTATCAACTTCGGTGTTTTGAATTTGGAAAAATGGATTCCAAATTTGGAATCATGAGGTCAAAATTTTGTAATTAGGTATCTTTTATTTTTAGACATTAGGAATATTTAATATGGTTAAAGGGTAAATATAGTAAATGAGGGTGAAAAATAATATTATAATAATTTTAAATTACCCTTAAACTTGTCTTAATCCTAATATATTATACATTTATGACCATTTTAATCCTTGGGTATTTTTTTTGGGAGCCCATGGAGCCACATGAGGGTGATAATGACACTTTATATTAATTAATTTTATGAAAAGACAATAATAACATAAACAAGAATATTTTTACTAAAACATTTTTAAATGAAGTTATTTAAGTTCTATATTCTACTGTAAATATTATGTGGAAATATAATATGATTTCCTACATTATGGAATTTTATTTATAATTTTTTGACCTTAAATAAACAAATTTATTTATGACATAGTGGTGATGCAGTAATTGATCATTAATAATGGATTCAAATAAATTATATTATAAATATTAAAATAAAATTATTTTGAACCTTTTAATGATATAAAATAATTTTATTTATTTATATGAATTGTTATATTTTAATTAATAAATTCTTTTTAGAATAATCAAGTTGGTTTAGATTTTTAAAAATCATTATATGAATAGTACTACAATTGATAGAAAAGATTTGTTAAATAAATAAATATTTTATTAAATGATAAAATATTACTAAAATGATATGACTATTCCAAATGACATATATTATTTTAGTAATTTCTTTAATGAGCCATTTTCGGTTTCTAGATAATTTATAGTAAATATATTAACCATATAGTTTTAATATATAAGAGGACTTGGTAAAAGTTAAAAAAATAACAAATGGTTAAATAAAAATTATAAGGATTAAGAAATATCCAAACACATTCCAACTATTATTGGATGATTTTATTTCAACTTATATTGAACATATATTCTAATTAATTAATTATTTGACCTCTATAAACCTAAAATTATTATATACTAGAATTATATTTTCAAACATTCCTAAAGAGCCCCTCCTCCCACTTAAAAAAATCCATCACTTAAAACCCTTACTCACAATTCAAAGGTCCCATTAGATCTTCAAAAATCTAACCAAATAGTCTCTAAAGATATCCCTATTCCTCTTAGAAACCTTAATTTAGCCAGAAAACACTTCAAGAAATCCTTTTGGATCGAACCAAAGGGAGTTACCCGATTTAAAGGTAATGTCTTTCCTCAAGTTCTCTTCTTTTATTATACATCTTTACACCAAATGATCATAATAGTATTTTTTTTAAAATAATAAAAAGAGTATAATAAATTTACTAGGTTGTTTTTATGATATGTAATCGAACTAAACATGAACACACCTCCGTATAATGGGTAATTAACATCTTTTTTTTGTGCACAGAGAACAACCGCTTCACGAAATGATGATTATTCAATTATCCACTACCGCCCCTCAAGGTGGTCATTATGATAGAAATTTTTTTACATGTTATATATATTATATTTTTATTGGTTCTATTCTTCTTTATTTTCCATTTATATAATACCATTATAGTTTCCATAATAGGTAAATTAGATAATTTCTTTTGAGGAAGTGTGGACTACCTTCCCCTCAAAGTGATATGACTCGTTAATGCCATACGTGAAATTTATAAAGGGTAGAGTTACTAAAATTATATATGATATTATACTATAATTATAATATATCTATGTATCATTAAAATTTCATTCCATTAAATACTAAATATAAATTAACGTAGTGTTTATGTGTACGTATGGCTTATCATTTCCTTGAATGGTGAATTTCAGTTTTTATCTCCAAATGGTATGTACTATTTTAATAAATTATATGTAATTGATATAAATTATATATATGATATCTAATTCAGGAATATAATTGTTTATATAATCGAATTCTGACCATGTGGACAAAATTTAATTAAAGATGTTCATTTTTGACTGAAGTACCAAATATCGAACAAATGACAGTTATTAAAATAAATGGTTATGTAATATTTATAACGTTGTAATAAGTAATAAAAAGGAATAATAGTCCTAAAAAAGGTTCTTAAGAATGCATAAATTAACTTAATATTATTATTTAGGAATAATATGGAACATACAAGACAAGTCAGACTTGAGGTAAGGGGGTTTCATCTCACTTTTTATTCCTGTGAGATTCATGATACATTTTACATTATTTCCTTTTGTATAGTGTATTTACTATCCATGATTGAATTCTTTGTGTAATATAATTTAATTTATGGGTATTTAAATCTTCATTTTATGATCTTTATTTCTTGGGGTACATTTGTTTTATGTTACCAAATCGATAAGTGAATCTCAAATTTTATTTCCCACTCATTATGTTTTATGAAAGATTATTTGAATATTTAACTCCAAGATTATGTGTTAAATCACTATTTATTTATTTATGTAGTAATTTCCAATCCCCTTTGTGTTGATAAACCTTTTATAAACATAATCACCCATTGAAAAATTCTAAATACATCTAAATGAGCTTCATAAAAGTATTCTTAACTCAATATCCATGAATTGAGTTCAACATAAAATCATTGGTGTTGTTTTTACAAGATTGTGTGTGAATGTCCTCATATTTATTTACACTTAATATCCAATCATATTGAGTGTATTTATGGTTTTCACACCTAATAGTGTCACGGATTTATCCTTCGCTTAAGGATATGGTCTTGATAATGTATTTCATCAAAATATACATTCTATTGAGACTTATTTGACGTTATAAACCAACTCACATTTATATGGTTCATATAATACCCTTTGACTTATTATATCATGAATCTATTTATTCTTGTGATATTATGAGCCTGAAATAATGTTATTCCAGAATAATTGGTTTTGAAGCGTCTCTCATTTGGTTTGGAACTCTTTAGCCTTAATGTAGATTTAAATGTTTTTAAGATTTATTCTCCTAAATCATTCTCATTAATGTCCATGTTTTGAAAATGGTTTTAAGGATTTTTTTTCTATGAACATGAATGTAATGAAATTGAAATTTCGTTATAATATTCAAAATTGTGTGGGACACTTTGATTCAAAAGTATCTTTATGAAATTATTTAAATAGTTTTGGAAACGGTTTGATAAAGCCATGAATATGTAAATATCTTGAAATGATATATTGGTGATTTCTATTTGAAAATGATATATTTCATTTTTTCTTGTTTTATTTTTTTGAATATGTTATGGTTACTGGGAATTATTTACATATAAGTTTGGTTTCTTGATAAACCTAGGGCGGGTGAGCCCGAGATAGCTCTCCAATGCATTGGGTAACGAGAAGGAGGTAAAGGTTAATATTTCTCCTAATAAATTTAGGGAATATACTATTATGGGTATTCCAAATGTAACTCCTTACATAGATATGAATTATACAATGTATGTTTTATAAGCATTCCAAAAGTTAACTTTATGATTTATGATTTCTATGTGTTATTCATAAATCATATGATTACATAGGTATGTTAAAGAGAATATGTTTTTTATGTATTGATGAAATAATTTTTCCATTATTAATTTTATAACTCTTACTGAGATTTTTTTACTCCTCACAATTGTTTGAAATGTTTTTAACAATACATAAAGAATTTTAAGAGAAAGGAAAAATTCAATACTATTTTTATAACGAAAATAACACAGTTTCCTTTTATGTTTTTTTCTTTTCTAAAAAATAGATACTAAGTATAAGTGACTACATTGTAACAATTGAGATGAAATTTAATAGTTATATCCTAATTATCTAAAACTTTAAACATGAAAACATACTCAATGTGAATTATTAACTTAAAATTCACATTTATGTAATGCTTAAGGATAGGGCCTTATATTATCTATTCACTGAAGCATAGATCTGAGACATCATACCCCTCAATATCTAATTGAACAAATCTATACTTACATTATATGTATATAACACCCATAACCTTTGAACTCTATGTGTTTGAAATTTTTGTATTCTTTTTTTTCTTCTATAAATCAAATGTCTATCACATTATGATTCACTAGAATATAGAACCACAATACTGGATTTTCTAAATTTATCTCCCCTAAATAGTTTTCACCCAAAAAAAATCTTTTCAAATACCATATCAATTATTTTTCACTTATATCCAAAAACATGGAACCTCATATATTCTACTAGAATCCATATGGATATCTAGTTTTTATTCCGACTTCATGAACTTGAAATTTTTATATTAATTTGTTCTATAAAACTTCTATGTTTGAACTCTCTGTTTGTTCATATAATATCATTCTAGTATCCATAGATTAATATTTCCATTCCCCAGAATCGTAAGAGATTTATTAAATTCATAGGGAAGTTTACAAAAAAAATTATGATAAATTTCATTCCATGATTTCATTATCTTCAATTGAGTTTAATGAATCCTAGAAATCAATAAATCATTTGGCTAAATAAATGTTAGTGATTAGAAATAATCCACTACAACATTCATAAATATAATTAATATAATAATATGTTCTATAATCTACCCTTTCTGATTCATGTTTTAATCCAAAAGAAATTTCTTGAGATTCCAATTCTTTTTCTGCTCAAGCATATGGGTCTAAAGTCAATTAAATTACATTATCATAAATACCGATATTAAAATTATTACTGTTTTTTAACTCTTCAATTAAAATTATATCCTTAACCTTTCACCTTTTGTTCATTGTTATTAAGTTTAGAACGTTTCCCTTCTTGATTTCATTATTCAAAACATGTTCTTGGGATATCCCAAAAAACTGGTACAATATTCTTACATCAATTTCTTATGGATATCACCATTTAGTACAAAAAATAATGTATGTATGAAACCAACAACAATTCCCGCATATATATTATGAAATTAATTTTCAATTATAAAATATTTATTCAAATTATAATACATTCATCCATGTGATACATAATTGGTCTTCCATTTGAAACCATAAATTTGAATAACCCCAGAATCAAGAAAACAATGTTTATTGATATTATATTTTCATACATCTCTTCCCAATAATCCATAAACTCGATAATAATATCTATATAATGGACATTAAAATTAATTTTTCATGATAATGAACTATGGAAAAAACCAAGTGACGTTCTATCTAGTCATTGCAGTTATTATTTTTAAATTTTTTAATGTTGACCTCAATATCCTTATGAATCAGAATTTTTTCCATATGCATACTTGAAATTGAAAATTCTATCCCCTAAAAAAATCAATCCATGTATCTCTCACTTTAATTTTATACATTATGAATAAAACCACCGACATAACTGGAATGATTTCAGGACATGAATAAAACCTAATTTTACTTAATACTATGATGTCATGTCTTGAGAAACCATAAGTGTTTATATGAACTGATATGAATCTTGGGAAAATATCCCTCTATTTTAAAGAAAATAAAAACAAAGTAGATAAAATTATGAGATATAACTTAGACATAAATAACCAGGAAACCCTAATATTCTATTAATTTGTAAGTCAAGAGAATCCAAAATCATAGTACCTTGTTTATAATCCAAAAACACTCTAAAAATTATAAAACATACATGTAAATGAATTTAGAGAATTAAAGAAATGAAAACAAGGATATAAATAATTCCTAAAATTAGTCCTATATCTATTATAGTTAAAAAAGTTTGCATTGATTTTATCAAACGATAGAATATTATAATATTTATTGATTAATCATTAAATTAGATCACTATTCACATGAAAACAAAGCATGTTTGTCATTGGTGGCACCCCACCTTAATAGTGAATCCAAGAAAATCAATAAATACTACAGTACTATGATATGTTCTTGGACCTAATATTTTACAAGGAAATATCCAAACTCATGTAGGAATATATTCCATGACTACTAAATTCCAATAAATGTATAATATTCTATTATTATTTATTATAAATATTTTTATACCTTTCATTATATAAAAAACAAAAAATATACTTTAACATAACCCTAATAATTAATATTATGTATACCATACATTTTTTATAAGATTATTCTAGACAATTGGGAAATAAGAACAATATCTAGAATGTTAAAATCATGAACAAATTATTCTATTTGGTTTTTTCTTCTAATAGTATAAACAAACCACCAAAAACATATCTTCAATATATTCTCTTTCTGAATGTTGGAATTTTATATTCAATGAAAAGGTCAATTTTCAAATCAACTCCTCCATATGATTTTTATCTCCATGAACTCGTAAGGATTATTTAAAAGAAAATTGAATCTAATTTGTATATCATTTACCCCCTATGATTCTTAACTATTGGGTGATCATCTCAAGGGATCTAAATACATGAAAAGATAGTTTTTTAAATACTTTCTTGGTTAGTTTGTCTTATGTTTTATGATAATTTTTTTTGTTGTATATTAACATGTTTTTGGTTGATATATGACATAAATTTAATTTATATATGAGGTATTGTGTCTTCATAATACTATATAACATAGGATTTGTAATAACATAAAACAAAAATGATACAAACTCAAATCATATTTTTTAGATTAGGAAATTGAAGGGTATGATATTTTGATACTGTAGCACATCTTTACTTTTATCAGGGTTCATGATATCATAATATCACTAAATGATTCCCAATAAAAATATTAATTAAATGACACATTATTTACTAATATAGATAATACATCTAAGTAATATTCTCACAACAAATTAATTAAAAAAATTGTGTCTCGTAGATTATATATATACATATATTTTTACATCACTTGTAAACATTACTCTATTATTGATCTCATATAGACCATATTCTAGATGTCTCATTTCATATCAGTATATTCATAACATGTTGATTGGAATCATAATAATGGGGTGATCTCAAGTTCTATGAAGGGGAAGAAATTAAATTGATTGATATCATAAACATGAAGAACAATATTATAAAATGGGTAAATATAGTTGTAAAAGATGAGAAGGGCATACATGATAATATTATAAGATAGAAGATAAAATTAAATCATAATATATCAATATGGAAATATAAAATTAATGATTTGGAACTGAATACATCACATTAATCATAATACATCTAAGCATGGAATAAAAGTGTTGAATATTAGAAAATAAGAGACCATATAAAAATGAAATCTCATGATATTAAAAAGAATGCTTGAAATGAATAAACTAATTAAAGCATACATAGAAATGATGATCAATGAAATGAATATGAAACGGTTTGTGGAAATAATCATTGTACCAATTATTATGTGAGTAAACTGTTTTGGTCTACCCATAAAATTGTGAAAAATTCATTATACCCATAACTATGTGAAAAATGTCATTTTCTCTATACATAATTATCCAATTACATATAAACATAGAAAAATGCATTATAAGGTAATATATGATCCCACCCATCATTGTACCTACCTATTTATCCACTTAAAAAATGAACATATGTTTAAGAACCAATAGAAAATAATGTGTTTCTTATAATTTTCAAAAACATATTATACTAGGAATATAAGTTATAATTGTGTACCAATAATTTAATTTTCCAAAATAAATCATATGATAAGAAAATATATATTTTGAGAATAACATCATCACTTCTGCGATAATACTTGTATGAAAAATATAAGTGGACATACAAATATTTTCAAAAAACATTTTCTGAATTTTTGTAAACAATTTAGGGAAAATTAAATTAAATAAAAATTTAATAAAGAAAATAAATAGATTTTTAAAATCTCATAATAGAAATTTCTAATAAAGGATTCCTTCATTGAATAAAAAACAATGATAATAAATTGTACATAGCATGTACTGAAAATAACTACCATTATTAAACTATTCATGAAATGTTACATAAAAATATACCACAAATATTGATTAATATATATAAATTTCATTAAATAAATATATTAAATTGTGAATAATATAAAATTACAACATATTTATATTTACATAATTTATAATCTTTTAATGTGAATAATTTATATTTGGATGTATAGATTTATGGGTAACAATGGGTGTCATTCTAAGAAAATATATAATATTATTTGATAAAACATTCTATATGTGAAGAGATTATTTATGAAAATAACTAGATTCCAAAAAAAATTATATATCATCAAGAATTATGGAATATCAGGATCAATGATTTAATGAAAATTATATTCTTGTAAGAACGACTATGACGTTGTGAATCAGAAATTTAGTCAATGAAACCCTTACCTTGAGTTCCTCTTTTGTATAATTTATTCCAACCTATTACATATACAAAATCAAATATATAAATTTATCATATCATAACCATATTAATTTTTTTAAATTTTTTTTAAATTAATTTATATTTATTCTCTTCGTTTTAGTAGTATGTTATTACCTATCACAAAAATTAGGTGTTTAAATCATGATTATTTTGAAATAGTATCATAATGATAGTGATATTTATCATTATTAACCCAAAAATATTCATTCCAATTTCATAAATGATTATGTAATTGATTATTTATAATTATTTAAATAAAAAATAACGTCATTTTATTGGATACTTGGTTATGGCCATTAAAGATGAAATCAGTAAATAAAATTATTCAATGGTTTTAAAAACATGGTAATTGGTATCACAATTGTGTAGTTTATAATATATGATATTTGATAAACCCAAAAATAATGGCATTATTTAATAATTTATAATTTTTTATTAGTAATTAAATCTATATTGTATTCTGTGAAATAATTTAACTATATTGTTAAAGTAAGTGGTAAAAGGACCTAGACATTTTTATTCCACAATTAATAGGTTGTTATGATTAGGAATGTTATTCCATTTGAAATAATATATTTATTATTTTATAATGGTGATATTGTTTAATTAATATTATCGTTATGAATATTTATTAATTGTATTATAATAAATAATAATTAGACTATAAAAAAGAAGATATGTTACTTCATAGAGGGGTTAGTCCACTCAACGCATGATTAATGTTTCCATTTATCAATTAATTTGATGTAAATATAGTGTAATATATTTTCATATTCATATATAAAATAATAATATATATTTATAATTTCTAATTAAATTATAGACATATAATATTTGAATAGATGTGGTGGTTAAAAAAATATATGTCGATACTTTGTAGAGGTGGTAGTCTCCACAACCCATGAATGTTGGTTTTTTCATTATTAATAGAAAAGTGGAATAATGGTCAATCATTCTTAAAAAATATAATAAAAAAGAATATAAAAAAATATATCATTCTTCTTATATGAATTATTATAGTCCATATGAGAATTTATGTAATAAATGTAATGATTCAAGTAAAGAAATATGCCTTATTATGTACTAAGTATTTCCCTTAGAAGACTCATTGGAATTGGAGGTATTAAGATATTTTCTCAATAAAATTATTAAAAAATCAATCACATAATCATTTATGGATACTAGACTGTGTTTTATGTGAAAAACAACTTATTTGAGTAGTCTGGATGTAGTGGTCAGTGGCCCCATTTATACGTGATTCGAATAGAATTTTATAAAATATAAAAAATTAAAATAAATGGGGCACAATTTAAACATGTAAAGATGAAACAAAATGGAAAATATTGGATTTAGGGATTGTATAAGGTCAATCATACCTCAACATTTTATTTTAACACAATTGTTTAATATGGGTTTATGTCCACTGGTCTTATAATATTATATTTTTCCATTTCTGGTTTTACTATAATAAGTTATATTTAACTAAATTTATTAAGATTATTGAAACAAAATAAAAGTTACCATAATAAATATTTTATACATTATAAATAAATATTTTATATTCATTTTATCTTTGAAAGTATTTAGGTGTAAGAAAAATTAATTTTTACTTAAGTTCATGAAATAAATAAAACATTATTTTAAGAAATGTATTTTTCTGAATAAAATTAATGTGTATGATATAAAGTTCCATCTCATTTATTTTCATAATATAGGTTCATTATAAAAAAATAGTCTATGTTTCTTTTAAAATAAGAATAGTTATACATTAAAAATAAATTAATTGATTAATTAAATTCTAAAAATTGATTTTAAGGGATAATACTAGTTGTGTTCTGAATATGATAATCATATATTTTATAAATTAAAAATAGTAAATGAAAATTTCATAGTTTAATTTATAAAAACATATATTATCAATTAAAATAGTTTATACACTCCTATTTTATTTTATTGATGTAATTGAAATTATATTTTTTTATAAAAACAATAGTTTCAAATATGAACTAAAAGTAATTATTTTATAAAAATCCAAAAAAAATAAATCCAAATAAAATTTTGGAATTATGAAATAAAAAATAATTTTCATTTTCCAATGTTAATATTATATAATTTATAATATTATATTTTTAAAAAATATATATTTTAAAAGAAATACATATTTTAAAAAAAATTGAAATACTTAAGATTTAAGTTTTCGTAATATTATTTCATAAAAGTTATAGTATATTAAACATGTTATATACTATATTTTTTATTCTAGTTTTACATTTTAAATTTAATATTTCATGGACTCTTTTATTTTGATGGTGTATTTGAAACATGATTTTAAATTCCATATTTATTAAAAATGAAATTATTACTAAAAATATGTTCAATTTTTACAAAAGGGTTATTATATGTAAATCCTATACAACAATTGATGAAAAATTAAATAGGATGTTATAAAATAATTTTTATCTCTTATTATTATTATGTATTATGTAATCATAATTGTTTTATATAATGATTTTTTTAAATAATTGATGTTTTTATGTGATAAAATCATAGGGAATGACAATATTTTTACATCGTATAATAATTGAATAAATTTAAATAATTGTTGTGCAGTATCTTATAGATATATAAAAAAAGGATATTACAATAAAAAATTCAAATATAGTAGAAATTATTCATTTTGAATTATCTTACATTGAATTATTTTCATTTTCATACTTTACAATGATAGGTACGAGTATTCCATGGTTATAAATAGGATCCCCCCATAGAAGAGGGTGATTTTTCAATATATGGGTACCCAAAGAAAAATTAGTACTTTTTCTAATTCACAGTGATCATCATATGTAGTGAGGTTGAATATTGGTGGCTTTTCTATTATCAATTCCATGAATGTTCTTTATTATATTTTAGAACTTTTTTCACTTTTAAAAAATTGTAGATAATTCTATTGGATTAATTGAATTTTAAAATGAGAATATTTGTAATTAAATACTAAAAACTCCATCAATTGTATCATGGTAATACAGAGACTCAATTAATTTATGAAATCATTTTTTTCATTATGAATAATTTATATGATATTTAAAATAATCAAAAAAGATATAATTTTTTAATGCTGATTTCGTTATAATAAATTTTTGTATGTTTTTTTTGTATTGGTCCAGATGATTTGGGATATCAGAACATTTAATCTATAGTAATTTCATCATTGTATTATATTATAATATTATGATATGTTTTATATGGCTGACTGAAATATAGAATTTTTTTTCATACGATTTTGATGTAAAAACATCGGAAAACATTACATAACATTGTTTGTGTTCCTTAAAATAGTTAATTGTATCATAAATGTGATATTATTCTTATCTGGTATGAGGATTTATAATTTTTATTGTGTTTATCACATGTGTTTTATTTCATTCCATCATATCATATATGTATTTTTTAAATATATTATGTATTATAATTGATAATGATATTGTAAATTTTGATAAATATTCTTGAAGGGGATATATTATAGATCATTGGATGCCTATAGTAAAAAATAATTCATTTTTAGTATTATATCATACCATATTATACAGATTATTCATAAATAAGGAAATAGAAAGTGGTGTCCTTCCATTTTCATATTATGAATGGAATTTGAATTTTTCTAGAATTGTTTATTATCTATAGATAAAATATATATTGATATTTTATTACATTTAAATGTTTTATTAATTATATTATTTATATAACATCTATAATAAATCATTTTATTTATTAAAAATATTGATAACTAAATTTATATAAATATAATTTTTAATTTCAAATACCTCAAATCTAAATTACATGACTTATAATTACAATTTAAAGTGTTTGTATATAAATAATGAGTCAATTTATAATGTGTATACAAATTAAGAAATTTAGAATATATATATAAGTAATAATATTAAATTAAAATGTTTCCATAGCTATTAATTTTGAAATTTTAAATTAATTTTTAACTTGGGAAATTATTTCCACCATATAAAAATTATTTTTTATAATTGAATTGAAAATGTAATAAAAAATTATATATATGATAATTAAAATTTTACTAATGCTAAAATAATATTTTATTAGTTTATATTAAATAAAAATTTCTTATATTTTAAATAAATATCATTTATTAGAATAATTATATACCCAAGTATAGTATTAATGAGTATTTATTGTAAATATATATAACATATTTATATTTATTTTCGTAATTTCATTAAATCATGTTCTATTATAAAGTCTTAATAGTTATCTAATTATGAATTTGGTACGATAGCTTATTTATTTTTCATAAACCTTTAAATTTTCTTTCTCATGTGTTGTGAACATTAATTTAATGGTTGATTATACATTATACATGTTTGGAGTCAGAATTGTGTTGGAGTTGAAATCAATTTTGATTATCGATGCTTGTTTTTTAGGAAATTGGTTCAAATTACTCACTATCTTGGTGGTCTATTGCTTTCATAAGAAGATTTTGGTTTCATTATAAGATCGTAGAATCTACTATAGCATGAAAACACTTCATTAGGAAAACTATTACACAATTAAAATTCTATTATTTCATCCTAATGGTACAATAAAAAAATTTGAAAATAAAATTCAAAATAATATCTAATAATAGATCTACAGAATAGGTATCTATTTGGTGGAGCACTATAATAATTTAATCCATAGAATCCCACTCAATAAATGAAAATTATATGAGCTCCCTTGAAATTATAAAGATAAAAAAGGAAAAAACATGATCTATAAAATCAGGTAACGGTATGTAAAATTTTAGTTTATTATTATAATGTGTATATATAATATTTAATATTATACTAGGGGTTGATCCGTGGAATTTGATTCTTAGTAATTATAAATTTAAAATACTAACTACCCTATATGATAGTGGTAATAGTCATGAACCAATAATATATATAACAGTTAAAAAAAATATAATTTCGTAATAATATAATTATAAATTATCAACAAAATATTTTCATTAATATATAAAAATGAAACTAAATAAATATTTGGATAGAAATTTATTTTTATTTTATAAAAATATGTTCATGATTTGGAAGTATAGATTTTTGTTATTGAATAAATAAATATCTCAAATATGTAGATAATTATTTTTAAAAAGTTACTTAAGATGATGAATTAGAATTTTGATATTATACAATAACAAACTTTTCATGATTTTTTTGATAAATTTTGTATCTTGGATAAATATTATAATATAGTATAAATATACGGTAGTGTTTTTTCAAAAAAATTATTGAAATGATTTACAAAATATTAAATAATTATAGACCAATAACATATTAATTATTTAAACAAATGTTTTTTAAAAATATGAAAATAAATTTCTCAATCAATACTTATTTTTCAAAAAAAATAATGTATATTTAAATTTATTTAATAATATATCAATTAATATTTTTCCAAATGAAAAATTATACAGTTTAATGTAGTTCATTTTTTTAAAAGATAAAATTAAAAAAAGTGGCCTTAAAATTTAAATATAATTAATTAATGCCATGGTTTTTCGAATGGTTTTCGTTTTTTCGGCATCCTAATGTCCGAGGCCAATGTTAAGAAATTAGTAATTAGATTTTCTTATTTCATTTAAATACATACCCATAATCCTATTACACTCTATTATAAAACAATTTTTCATATTTTGCATCTCATTTTCCCTCCCAATAATGTTCACGAATAAAATATTTTATATAATATTTTCAAACTCTCCCTCAATTCAATGTTTTAAAATGTTTTTTCAATAGATGTAGTTATGAAATAATTCCTATATAAATATATATATAAATAATTCATGGTCTAAAACATTGATGATCCAATGGATTCATTTTCCAGTGTTTATAAGTGACATAAAAATGATAGTTTTTTTTATAAATTTTTCATCATTTCAATTTTTTAAGTCATATTAATTCATTTAAATTAGATTTTTTTATGATGTTATATTTCATTTTAAGATTCCATGATAGTATTATGAATAATTTTTTGTCATTATGTTATATAATACCGACCTTTTGGAAATTTTATTTCTATAATCCTCATACAATAAGTGATTGTTCTACCATTTACTATTCATTCAAAAAATTAATTCATTTAACAATTTTATATAATAACTCTATATGATGAGTATATCACACTATCATAAATTGTAAGAAAGTATTCATTCTGTTTATATTTATATATTCCATGTATTTATAAGGTACTAAATATTAAATTTTAAGGTAACTAGAATGTTTGAGAATCCCAAACAAAGATCTTTGTTCCGTAATAACCATGATCCTATAAAAACTGGCATAAATAAATATAGAAAAAGTATACCTATAAATTTTCTAGTTACTCTTTTTTCTTCAACTATTCCTTATAATGATATCTAAATGTGAAATAAAACATTTCCCACACTATGAAATATCCTTCTGATGTTAACAAATAACTCATTGTATGAGTTGGATACTCTACCCCATATGGCATGCATTCGCCTCATTGAATAGTATAAATTGGATGTGGTAGATTTGGATGATTGGGTTGATCATAAATTTTTATATAAGTACACCACTTACCATAACATGTAATGGAATTTATTTATATGGACTATTACGATCCTCATTATATATACATGTATTTTCACATGTGTTATAATGAATGATTAAATCCACCAAAAACATCATGAATCATACAAAAGTGTACATCTAATTACCTAATTAAAAATCATAAATAACATTAATTATATGATATCATATATAAAATAAATCCATGGATGATATCATTTATCATTTTGAAAATAAATATATATAAAGTAGTGGAATTCAAAATGCATAATCTTAGAGGTAGACATAATTTATTGGTAATTCTAAATACTATTAAACCATAGAAGTGGGATTGTTAATAATTCATTATAATTTTAAAGGTAGTTGTATGAAACAATTTAATATTATTTACTATGAAAAATACCATATGATTGAAGATGGTAGTTTCATGAAATCATTTTCCTTCAATTCTAATATTTTGAAATTATAAAATATAATATAGAAACATTCATCATATACAAAATGGATTTTAAGAATATATCTCCATCAATCACCCACTTAAACTCAATCCTAAGAACATGTTCCCGTGTACAATATTCATATTATATAATTTAACATGTTATACGATATCAAAAAAAACCATTCGTGTATTTTGCAAAAATCTTTTATAAAGCTATAATTAAAGTCACCATATATTACAATGAGTTCAATAACTTCTAAATTCCCATATAACACTATTTTTAAATTATAATTTTTTTATAATATATAGGTTTAACATCTAGAGTTTTTATGAAGGAAGCACTAAATATGATTACATACATGATACTCCATATCGAGCATCAACGAACAACTAAATATTATTATTTAAATGTACTATTATAACGTAGCTGAATGAATGGTGGGTGTGAACATGATTAAATGAATAATTTAAAATATGATTTACACACACACACACACATATATATATAATGAATTAATTATTGACCAATTATTAAAAAATGAAAAAAATCACATTTTAAAATAAAAGGAAATTATTTTCTTAAAAACTATATAAATCAACAAAATTTTGTTCTATAAAAAGAAAATAATACAATGAAACATGTTGGATTATATCAATTAAATACACATATGATATATCAAGTATATTATTTTACATTAATCATATTTATTTACTTGAAATGATATAAAACTATATCAAATATGACGTAGAGAAAATTGTAGTTTTCTAAATGATGATTGGATACCTTTTGATTGTGCAATTGTTTTAAAATTAATTTTTTATAACATTATAAATTTTATATGAAAAAATAATAATATTTTTTAAAGAGTAATTTATATGTTATTTAATGGTTAATTGATGGTATTTTTTTGTATAAGTTTCATTTTTTAATGAATAATGAAAAATAAGCCATTTTAATTGAAAAATAACATTTCAACTAAATAATTCATCATATTATGTTATATTGAAATTTTTTGAACTAGAATTGTTTTTATTATAAATATATCAATCTAATTTATTTCATTTAAATAGTTTACATTTGGAATTTTCATATTAAAACAAATCAAACTATTTGGCATTTTCCCACTAAAAACCAGCATTCTCATCACATATGTGAGACTAATTTAAAATTTAATTCATTAAAATATAAGAATTTATTTATTAAAAATGGATTCCATTCAAGGATTAATAAATTAAAAATTCAATAAATTGGTTCATCTTACTTTTATGAAATTTTAATATAATCCGTAGTAATTTTTATAACTATAGAAAATGGTAAATATGGTAATTTAGTGTAAAAATTAAAATGATAATAAACTGAAAATAACCCTGACACATGCCCTGATTTTATTGAATGGATAATTTTCATTAATAGTTGATAAATATTCAAATATATGTAACATTTTCCATTTTTATTCTATTATGTTGTTCATAATATTTTATTTCATTAAAATTAAAAGATATCATAAAAAATAAATTACTATATCATTTCTAATGATGGGTTATTTAGAATATATCATCAAAAATTAATATAAATTCTAAATTGAAAATATTTATCTAGATCAGGTAAATTAATTTTATTTTTTCTGAAAAAATCTATAAATTAAATTCTTACACATTGTGGATGTAATAATTATTTTATTAATGGAAAACAAATTATTAATGAAAATATGATTTGAGATAATTAATATCATTTATGAATTTTATAGATTACCTTTTAATATTAGAGATATATTAAATGAGTTTTTCTGAAGATATCTTATTGTATTGATTTCTTTAATATTCAATGTAATGAATGGTGTCAAAATTGAAATTAATGATATTTAAAATAAATAATATTTCATTAATTTATATAAAATTTATAAAAATAATAAATTAAGAAAAAATAATGGTATTTGGTTTTTCATGTCATCCATGATCTAATTTTGGTTTTCTAGATTTTTTTGTGATTATATTAACCCTAAAAAAGCAAACATCTTTGGTGTCATGGGAAAAGATAAAGTTGTTGAAAAAGAGTTAAAACCAAAAGATAATGGTATAAGTTTAGACAAAACATATCTAAATTTTATTTAATGAAATAATTTCGAATGAAAAAAACTATTAAATTAGTAATCAATAATATTTTCTCCATTTAGAATAGAAAATTATTTTAATATTATTTTAATTTTTTTAGATATTCATAGAGTATCACTCCCCTCTCACATTAAAGGGAACCACTTCTTGTCTTCCATTAATAGTTTAAACCCTCTTAAGATCATTTAATATCTACCCAAGTACCTTCATATAATCATTCCCAAACTTTTAGTGGTCTTTTTTATGCATAACACAAACGTTAGTTCCCTTAAGGTGTTATGAAAATTAGATTGTATGAATACGAGGTATAGTTTGCAATTGCACATTTTAGTTTTGTTTCTTCTTCCACCATCATCAAATATATCTCAAAAATAATGAAACAATTACACTAATATCCTCTATATACTAAGAATTTTTTTTATAGTTCCATGACGTATATATATATCCACTTTATAAAATTAAGAAAAAAATTAATCATTCATGTTTATATTGGAATGTGGCCTAAGGATCTCATATAATTCGGTTTCCATCAACATCTCTCAAGACATGTTATAATTATTGTATTAATGTTTATATTGGATATTAATGATAAATTTATATTTTTCTAAATAAATATATCATTTAAATTATTTGTTTCCTATTCTTATACAAATTATAAAGTCATTCATTCGTACGTGCTAATTATCACCTCAATGAAGTGATGTTGTTCATTTTTCATCACCACATCCCATGAATGATATATATAATTATATATTTTAGAATAATATTAAATTAATGAAATTATTTTCATAAAATATAGATAAAATAGTTCATACCATCTTTATGTAATGATCAATGATTAATGAGAACGTTATATATACTTATGTACGGCCTATCATCTCAATGATTATAAAATTGATCATTATACATAACAACAATTAATTGATTGATATTAAATAATAACTTATATATGAAAATATAATTAGGTCAAGAATTTTTTTATATGATTTAATAATGACCTTGTAATTTCTGAGACCTCTCTGGTCCAATCCTTTGTGAGACTCTATTGTTCGATGTGTTTTGGGAGAATAAGGTTACTATTTTCCAAGACATTGAAAATTTCACAGTGTTCCAAATTTTCCAACGATGAGTCAACAATGGAATCACCTAGTGGTTGTGTCATCCTAACGGTGCCACCTATATGAGGTGTCACCTAGAGGATGTGTCACCATAGTTCCACCCCAATCGGCATTGTCTCCCTAGTGGTTATTCACTGATGGGAGCTCACAGTGGTGGCTGCTCGCACGAGGTGCCTCACATTGGTGGACACTCACCAAGAAGTGCCTCATCCATCGGTACCTTTTCCAGTAGTACTTCATCTAGTGTTTCTCTCTCAATAGTGTCTTCCCCTACATGTCCTCACCCTATGGTGTCACTTGAATAGTGTTTCTAGTTCCATATTTTTCCCTTTTTCACTACTCATATGACATAAAATTAATTTAATTCCATGCATTAATGTCCTTGAATATAAATCAAATGCCATAAATCCTTTCATAAATTTCTAAGTGTCATGGAGATTTTACTTATCCAAAACATGTTATCTTAACTAGATGTTCCTTTAATTGTAAATCAAGAACATATCTAAACTGATGGTCAGTAATGATCATTCCCAGGAGGAGACACCCTTTTCCAATTTATTTTCTTCTTATTTTCTGGTGGTATGGGATGCCTGGGGATCTTCTCCCTAAATGAGTCATGTGATCCTACAGTATCTTATTGATCTTATTCCCCTGGTTTTTTCCTGCTTCATATGAGAGACCATGTCTTGGTACAATCCAAATGTGGATATCACCTCTTCATACAAGTTGATTTTCCTCTATCACTCTCAATTGTGTATCATGGGGGTGGGTGTACGATTGTTATACCCCAAGGAAGATGGATGAATACCAATTAATAATGATAATGGAATCTTTTAATGATTAATATTCTAAGGGATGGTAAACAATTATGCATGTTATTGATTTTTACTTTTCCCCTTATATAATTATATATGCATTGGAAACTACCCGCTAAAAATCTTGGTCATTTGGGGGTATTTTTGTTGTGATCCTATGATGCATTGTGAATTAATGTTTTTGGTTTTTTGGTGAATGAAAATTTCATTGAAATAGATTAACTAGGTATATTTGGTCAATTAAATGGATGCCTCGAGATTTTATGTCTTCAGTGATGACACCCTTAATTTAAGAAGATAAATTTTAATAATATCTACTTTTGATAAAACAAAATATTTTTTTATGTGTGGTTTTCAAGGTATCCATGTGGTGTATTGTGGATGGATGTGGTTGTGTAGTGGGGTTGTGTTGTTTACGGTGTGGTTGTGTAGTTAGGCTTCCAAAAATGGTTGTATTGTTATGTGTTTATGGGTGAGATTATGGGATGGGGATTTCCATTATTAAGAGGATGGATTGTATATGATTACTTTTCATAATGATGATGGTAGTGGTTGGTATGTGTTTTCTCCATCAATAACTGGAAGAAGGCTTCCCCTCGTGTCTCATGAATGGAATAATTTTTTACATGAATTTATGTTAAAAGAATCCGAAATATGAAGTGGGTTAATTTAACATAGTTCTTCTTCCTCTATGAGTCTTTTGATGTGTTTGTTATTATGGTTTGTGATGAGAAGTTTCTCAGGTAGTGATTGAATAAAGGAATGATTAATAATATTTAGATGACATGAGATGGTTTGGTCAATGTAAAAGAGATGTTAATGAAATTTTAAATGATGGGTTGTGTGGATAACTGTGATGAAATGTAAAAAATAAAATCTATCGATGTAAAGTGAAAACTAATTTTGAATTTTCTTGAAATTATTGAATTCTGAGGAGATCATTTTTTATACTAATAGATGAATATATAGTTAGTTTTGATGTTTTACATTTTGTGATTTGGTTCATTCTTGATATAAACCCTAGAGGATGGGCTTCATCTATTCAATACATATAAACATACATTGTATATTCTTTTCATTTCTACATTCACCCAACCATAGTTGAGAACTATGTGAGAACACCCCCATTGTCATGAGGTAGTGTGTCTTTCCCAAACCTCAAGGTGGGAGGTATGATAGTATACCACCCGCTCTTCCATGAATCTTCCTCCATGAAGTGTCATCCCATGTTTTTTCTGGAATATTGTAGTTTGTGAGGCCCATGTAGGTAATGTAGAGTTATGCATTCTAGGATGATTTTAGGATGAATTTTGTTTTTGGCCCTGGTTTCTTCGGGTGTGATGAAATGTAGTTTGTGGCTGAGGTGTCTATGGGTGGGATGTGAGGTTGTTGTTATGCCCAATTGTGTGCAGTCTATTTGTGATGTGGTATGTTCTAAATACCTAAGGGAACCAAAACATTTGGAGTTAGTGTGTGAGAGTGTCTAATTAGTGATAAATTGGTGTGGTGTACCCTATCATTGATGTCCTTTATAATATATTACCTGGTTATCATTATTTGGTGAGCATGCCTTGTTGATATCGTGATGGTTAATATACATGATTTGGTGCTAATTAGTTCTTATGTTTTATTATAGGTGCTTTGGTATTCCTCTTTCACATGCGAATGAGAGACTATCCATTTCCATCGAATTATTCTTGTATGTACACCATAAATATATAAAACTGGTTTTAGGTTTCCTGGAGGATTAAATAGACCACGCTGGACCCTACTTGCTTGGATCTGGATAGCTATTGTGTTGATTCTTAGCAATACTTTTGGTACATTACATTGGAGACTTTTAGTATTTGTTTCATTTATATATTAAACATGCATATGGAATAGTTTTTTATTTCATTATATATATGTCATGGAGTTTTTTTGTGGATGATCAATCATATCTCTTAATCTTGTTTAAAAAAAATGTTAATGCCTCCAATATTATGATATATTTATACCATATATCTAGTCACCAACCCAAGGCATACAAGTGTTGCAAATAAAGGGTCATTATCTCCCTTTCTTCATTAACAGCCCAGGAGGGGCATCTTTTGAGGGAGGGGGTCATGACAGAATGTAACAGGGGTGGTAATGGAGAGATACGTTGGAGTTTGGATATAGACCCACTGAGTATTGAATGGGTTGGTAGGAAAATAGTGTGAGGTGATCTTGGTGCATGACATAGGTTGGGTTAAACATGCTATGATAGAGGATTTTAGGGACCCACATGATTCAGTGAAGGACTCTGATCCTACAGAAGGACTAAGTGAGGTTAAACCAATGACAGGGTTGAGAGCATAAGAAAGGTAAATTATTTTTAATGAATTTTATTTTTGTTTGAATTGGTTTGTATGCGGAAAGATGAAAGGAATAATAAAATGATTATAATGTGTTAAAAATTAATATTATATAAAATTAAATACTACTTGGGAAAAATAACACATTGATTACATATCATATATTTCTAATGAATGTCAAACATTTCTGCCTCATGTCATGGAAGTTTAGTAGGTCGATCTGGTTGATCGTTATTGGATCGTTCTAGTTGACAAGGTCGATTACAAGATTAATAACTTTCGTATATTCTAGAAGAATTCTATGGCAATGTTTGTGGTAGTATTTATAAAATATATATGTAAATATGTCTTGAGAATATTTAGAACACCTTCAGTTTGATCCTGGTCCCTATAGATTACCTAGTTCCCTTGGTAGTCAACCAGATGTGTGGTGCATCACCTCAATGGTGGACACATTTTCTGGGGGAAAGGAATGAAGATGCATTTTTTGGGTCCACTATTACAAGGGGTACTAGGTGGAGTTTCTGTAATCAACATTGAAGGATTAGAAGTGGTAGAATCTAGTCACCCATACAAGAGTGAGTAAGATATTATGGGATCTCTAGATAGACATTACGAACCTCCTTCTTTTTAAACCTAATCTATTTTTGGATGAGGAGTCTCATGCGAGACATCTCAAGGAGTTGCTCCATCCATCAATCATGTATTTTTTAATCCCTTTATGTTTCTAACATGCATATATGTTTAAAATATATAGGAGTTGATTGAGCATATTCACTCACCAAGAGGTCTACAATGAGAGGGGAGCCAACATAGTCATTTGAGATGAAGGGTTGTCAGTGGTAGGTCTCATGCACCATGAAATTCAATGTTTCTACCAGTAGGGAGTCAACCTCAGTATCTTTTTTTCTATCCTTCTAGAGATGGTGGTCCCCATTACATTCCCATGAGATTGGAGATTATTTTTTTTCTTCAATGGGTATCACATACATTATTAGAGTCATTGACTATTGGCTTCCAAATCCCTGTTTGTTGTAGGTTGATAGGCTCTGAGTTAGTCATAGCAGTAATTTCTTGTAAGGCAGTTTCAAAAGCTTGGAAAATAGGATTTTTCTCTACCGAGGGGAGATAGTGTAGGTAGAGTCCAACCATATAATGTCCCTCTTGCTCTAGGGCCATGACCAAAGCCTATACATGGAGGTTTTCATCATCAGAGAGGACGAGCAGGTGGGTGTGGATAGTTCGATGCCACAAAGGCAGTAATTTCATCCAGACTATAGATTTACATAAGTATAATCTATTTATTCAGTATCATTTCTTGTTATATGTTTGATTCTGGAGGTTTATACTCATTGGTTCCACCCACGCTATACCATTCTAGGTCACTATATGTATTGAGGCATCTCGTTACCATGTTGTAGATTACTCTAGTCTGAGGCCAGACATGCATTGATGTTTTCTAGAGGTGTAGACTGATGATGGGAACACAATTATCCATGGGGATATCTTCTTATTATATATGTCACCGTATGAGGTCATGCTTAGCATCAACTTGTAGTATTCATGCCTGTTGTTATCTACTACTACCATAGGTGAGTAATTTTTTCTCATATGGATAGTTAGTGTATGGTTTTCAACTGCGAGTAGGGTTTTCAAGAGAGACGTTGATATGTATAACAAATCCTTTTCATTTTTTCAATATTTTCCAAAGGAATTGGTGGATGATGATGTTTTATAGGTTCACAAATTCAATGGGTATTTCAAGGATGTTTCCCCCGAATATGTTTCAAGGATACCTCCTCAACTTGATTTTGAGTATGGGATATACTTTCTGCTCGGTGATTCTATAATTTTGATGGATCCTTATTTTAATCCGCCTTCTATTTTGAGGTAGCTGATGATTTATTTATATTATCTGTTGAATAATGGTTTTATCCGACCCAATTTTTTACCTTGGAGTTCACCAATGTTGTTCAAAAATAAGGAAGATTATATTTTAAGGTTGTATATTGACTACTAGAGGTTGAATCAGGTGATGGTCCAGAACTATTACCCCTTCCATGAATAAATGATATTTTTACCAGATTACAGTGGCATGTGGGTTTTCTAAGATTGATATATAGATTGTAATTCATGATCTATGGTTGAAGGAGGTTGATATCCCATATAATGATTTAAAATCCAGGTTTTGGAACTTCGAGTTTATAGTCACACCATTTGGTGTTATGAACTCATCAAATGTGTCCATGGGGATTATGAACTCTTGTTTTCATTTTTCTCCTAAAATATTTAACAATTGATTCCATCAATTACATATTTCTATACACGATGTAATAGGGGGCATACTAATCATCTAAATATGGTCCAATTGGTCCATCGATGCCACCATCTCTATGAAATTTTTCCAAGTGGGCCTTTTGGACATGAGAGGTGCATTTCCATGGGACAGTGGTTTCTAAATTGGATGTTGTATTAGACCCATTGATGGATGATGTAGTAGTTTATTGGGAATCCACATACAATGTGACATAAGTTCATAGTTTCCTTGGCCTTGATGGAAATTATCAATGGTTTGTGAAAGTTTTCTATCATGTTGCAGCTTCATGAACATATTTTACTAGGAAGGTCCAAGCTTTTGTGTGGACTGAGTATTATGAAGAATAATTCTATTACTTGAAGGGTAAGTTCCATATTTCTCCATTTCTATAGTTTCTAGAGGAATGGATGATGATTTGTGTGTTTTTTGATGCTTCCCATCTTGGTTTTGGATGTGTGATGATTTAGTAATGATTAGTGATCACTTATCGGTCTATAAAGTTACTACCCCATGACTCTAACTATTCCAACCATTATATAGAGGTTTAATAAATCATGTTTGTGTTGAGGTTGTGGATACTTTACCTAAATGTGGATATATTCTAGGTATTCACATATCATAAGTTTTGGATGTGTATATTTTCCCATCATGATTTGAACTTCAGACAACAGAGGATGATGGATTATCATCAGAACTACGATTTCATGATCTCATACACATCAGGAAAGGAGTATTTAGTGGTCAATGTTATGATTTGAAATTAATAGAATGAGGTTTTTTGGATTCATCCAATTAATAGATAGTGATGGAGGAGTTGTTATCCTTGTACTTAGATGCATGAGTCGAAGGTGGTAGAGGTTCTTTGTTTTAGATGACAATGTACTCTTCTCTAATGCAGTAGGTAGAATAGTATTAGTGGGGATACATAATGTAAGAGGTGATGCATGATCACAATGGCTAGGGTGATGCTTCGAAGCGGTTGACGGAGGATGATTAGCACCAGATGTTGTTTTAAGGGTTTTTATTTATTCAGGTAGTAATGCATTGTGGATTCCTTCATGAGTTTCATATCTCACCCTTATTGGTTCATCTATGAGTTTCATAGATGTACCTCATCTTGAAATTGATTTTTTTGTGTCCCGAGACGAAACGGGAAGTGGTAGAGTTTGTGGAAATGTTTTTGGATTTCCTCTTGTTCATCATCCCCATTTTATATTTTTATCTACATGTCTTACTACCCACTAAAAATCATGGTTGTTGTGGGTCTATATTTATTCACCTGTAATGGATTGCGAATGCTTGTTTTTTGTTCTTTATTGAATGAAAATTTATATGAAATCGACTAACAACTTATATTTGGTAAATTATATGGGTGTTTCATGATCTTATGGATTCTATGATCAGAACATCAATTATGTAGTATAATTTGAATAATGGCCCTTTAAAAAAAATAATTTTTGATATGTTGTTTGTTAGGGTTTTTGAGTGTGGTAAGTGGATAAAACTATTTTTTCGGTGGGGTTGCGATGGGTGTAGTGTTGTTGGGTAATAGGGAATCAAAAAATGGTAGTAATATGATGTCTCACTGGGTGTGGAAGGGATTTGGGGTTTTTCTCTGTTCAGAGTTTGGATTGTATAGGATGAAATTGAAAATTGATGATGGTAGTGGTTGTTATGGGTGCTTCGCCACATATAATAGGAAGAAGGATTCACTCCATATCACAAGATAAATATATGTTATATATTGAATGGGTGTTAATTTGAGTGGAATATGAAGTTGGTTGATTTACCCTGCTTCATCTTAATCTATGGTACTTTTTATTTTCTTCTTATTGTTCATTGTTATTAGTAGTTTCCCAAATAGTTATAGAATATTGGAATTCATAATAATGTTGAGATTACATGAGTTGTATTGCTTAATGGGATGAAGTTTTTAATGAAAAGATAAAAATGGGTTTGGTGGTTAACTATGGTTACTGATAAATAATTAAATGAATATTTGTTAAAGCAATGAAGCTTTGTGAAGACACTAAAAATGATAAACGTCCTATTTGACCATTAAGGATTCTAATAAATTCATATAGTGGTAGTCACAATGTTGGATTTTTTCATTTGGTAGCTCTAGTAGAAAACCCATAAATTTGGATTGTGTTCATGATTCTATTTATAAGTACTTAGTATGTTCATGTGATATCTGTATGCACCCTACCCTAGGAGATAACTATGTGCCAAACTCCCCCAATTTCACAGTGCCATGTGTATTTCTGAAGCATCCCATTGGTTGGATTGATGGATGGACACCTGCTCTTCCATGATACTTCCAAGTGATGATCTTCTATGTTTCTTCAAGTATGTCTAGGTTTCTGAGGCCCAGGTGTGTGCAGGTAAGTTGTGCTTTCCCAGGGGTCTTCAGGATGAGATGTGGGTTATGTTAAAGTTGTATCCATGTGGCATGTGATGTGGTTTATAGCCCATATATCTGAAGGCAGGATTGGATGTTGCTATAAGGCCCAAGTGTGTGTGGCGAGGATGTGATGTGGTATGTTTGGATGTGGTGGGACCGCTAGGGCATTTTTCAATAGGGTTTGAGTGTTGATAATTAGTTTGAAAGTGGTTTGTGGTTCCCAATAATAGATATGAATTATATTATAATACATGATTTCCATTTTTTGTGATCATTCCATGGAGAGGTTGGGATAGATAGTATACCTTATTAGATAATGTTTGGTTATATTTTTTCTCATGTGTGAATTAGTATGCCTCCATCATATGTTCACAATAGACATTGGTTCCCCTACTAAGTAAACATGTTTTGTCACCATACTTATAGAAATAAATTTTCATGTATCCAGGAGGATTACGTGGACCATGATGGAACATAATTTCTCAGATAATGATAGTTATTTTGTCGTTGCGTAGCTTCACTATTGATACTTAACATTGGAGACTTTTTGTATTTAAATTAGATATATTTTAAAAAAGCATCAGGGAGGGTTTTGGATTCATATATGGGTATATATATGTATGTCTTGTATTTTTTGTATTTTATCCATCATATATTTAAATCATGTTTCAAAAAAAATGGTAACAACTCCCATATTGTGAAATTTTTATACCCTTGGTGTTAGTCGCCAACACAAAGCTTACTGAAGAAGGGGTATGGGGTTCATTTCCTTCCGTTCTTCATTTCCATCCTAGAAGAAGCATCATTGGAGAAGGCGTTCATGACATACCTCCCTAACCCTATTCCAATTACAAAATAAATTTTGTATTGACATACCAAATACGTTCAAAACATCTTAACTAAACAAAAAATAAATAAGATATTTTATATAACATCAAAATGATGTTAATAGAAGTAATAATATAAATTTATAAGGTTCCAAAAAAATATAAATTAATCTAAGTTTATTATTCATGAAGATAATGAACATATGTGATGAGTAATGAATCAAGGTAAGGGACACTTTAACTAAACACATTCTTTTAAATTTTTTTAATTATTTATTCTATAAATCATTCTCCTCCCTGTCCATGTTTTTAAAATGAATTTCAGGAATATTGTTTTTGGATAGATTTTTTTAAAATTGTTATATTTTAATTTTTATAAACTATATTCCAAATATGATTTTTTTAATTTTTTATGTTAGGGTATTTCTTTTATAACACCTCTATTGATGTTACTCTTTATATTATTATTTTAAAATTCAAAATTAATGGTTTTTTTCTTATACAGAATGAATATAATTTCCAGATTTAATGTCTCATTACTATTTTTAGGCTTCAATTACAATTTTATATGGTTTCAATCAAATAATATGCATACCATTTTATATTCATTGCATCTAACCATAGGTTATTTCAAAATAGAATGATTATTTTCTACAAAAAATATTTTATGAAGAAAGTTTTCATAATTTCTATATTTTTACTATTCGTTGTAATTATTTATAATGATGGGTGGTTAGGTTATAACACAATGATGGGTGGTTATGTGAGAAACAAATAATTAGTGGTTTATTGATAATCCAATGATGGGTGGTTTCATGACATACTAAGGATTGGTGGCTACATTATAACTTCAAATCCATTAGGTACTCCAATTTCATATGTTGACCATATTTGATACACCTTTTGTTTTAGTGGTATGAACATGATTTTCCAAAATACGAATTTAAACATCATGTTATTTCAAATGAGTTTTCGTGAAAATAATTTTATTTCGAAAAGGTAATATAATGATCATTTGGAAATGATTATTCTTTTTTTTTGGTAAAAATTTATGTTATTAATAAAATAATTTATGTGTTTTCACTAAACTAACTCTTTCCTTTCCATTAAATCCCTTATTAATATTTTTTATTTCACATCCCATTTTTTAAAATATTTATTTTGTTAAATGATGACAAGGTAAATGGATGATTTCAATATGAACATTGTGAAGATTATTTTGGAAAAACATCACAATCGAATTTAATGGCTTTTGATTTATGAAAAACTGGATAAAGGGTATAAGTATCCCCATGTAATATATGTGTCTATAATATAATATTTTTTCATAATTCTGTAAAACAATAAACCTGAAATATCATGAGGAAATGAAAAGTGATTTCTATTTTATTAAATGTCTAGAATATATAATATTTAATTCTATATACATATAGATGTTGTTAGATATATTTTTAGACAACTTTGAAGATTAATATTTAATATTATGCTTTATAGATATCATCATGGGTTTATAATATTTAGGTTGATCCAAATTTCGCCATCTTATAACTATATTTTTAGGATTTTTTTATGAAATTTTACGATGACTAACTATATTTTTTGAGACATGCCTTTATTAGATAATTATGAGAATTTACATTTTGGGATGTCAAATGAATGTTATGGCATATCCATTTTGGTTAAATAATATTAATGTTATTTTTGAAGAGTTTTTCGTTATTTTTGAAATGGTATAAGAAATATATATTATTAAAAAAAGGAAAAACTATAGACCATGTTACAGCCCTTCACATATAGAAAGGCCAATTGAATTTAACACCCAAATGAAGGCCGAAAATGGTGTATCCCCAACCATTATCCAACGTGATGCCCTGGTTGGTATGCAATTCATTTGTTTCTTAATATATCATATTTTAAAAAGGTTATGTTCATTTTGGGTACATATATTTTATTAAATATATAACCATGTGATTGAAAATGATTTGGAGAATAAGTATTCAATGTTTTTATGGAAGTCGTTCACTCTTTTGGGAACCCTATATTATTAATACTATTGTATTTTAATTTAGGGATGAACATTGAATTATATTTTGGATGAATAAATAATTTTATTCTAAATTTTCGGTGATTAATTTTATTTAAGTAAATAATTTTCATACTTTGATATAATATGATTAGAAAAATCAAATTTTTTCATGATAATTTAAGAGTCATTGATGTTATTTGGTGTTAAATTTTAAAACAATATGGAATGTCTATGGGACAAATACATCTTATTTTTGTGTATTAATCATAATCTATAATATTTTAGATAAATTTTAATTTTATTTATTTATCGAGTGATATTTGTTGAACATATGGTATTACTGTTGAATTTTGGTCATTAATGTAGTTTTTCATCATATAAAGATATATTCTTTTTAGACCATTAAATTATATTATCCTAACCATTTTGGTTAATTTTTAAATATATGAGGAATATATTATTATCTTTTTTGGATTTAGTGAGCCGTATATGTTTATTCTAATGCCTAAGGTGTGAAAATTCATTATAAATATTCATTCTTTAGTGAAAAAGATGATTTTTGGTTGAAATATAATAATGTAGGAAACTGCACTTTCCATGTATATATATTTCCTTATGTTCATACCCTAGATAATAAATTAATTCCTAAACTTATGGAAAAGTATTTTTATGAATTTTTTTTCATTTTGTTTTCATATTAAGAAATCAATGACCTTTTAGCACATCATATATTTTTGGTTCTATGATTGGTCACTTTCTCATGGACATGTTCTATAACAATCACTATCTGTAATTTGTTTTTATATTTTCTCTTCCATATCCATGTTTTTCTAAATGGAATAAAACTTATGTTTTATTCTAGGTGACCTTCCTACTTCCATTACATTCTTTTAATGTTGTGTATTTATTAATCACTTTTTCTAATGTGAGAATCCAACAATTGTATTTTGAATAATAAAATAGTAGACACCAAGAACGGGTTGAAATAATGAGGATTAAATTTTTTAATGGGTTATAATTTAATGTAGATATATTTTAATAAGGAAATATTATATACAATAGTATACATTATATGCAACAACGATCTTAAATGAACAATTAAATGTTTTTATTAAAATGATACCACTATAGCCATCCAATTAGAATAGAGGGTATGAAATGTATTAAATAAAATTTGAAACGTTTTTTAAACATGTATATATAATTAATTCTTTAGTGACCAAAAAAATTATAAATGAAAATAATACCCTATTGAAAATAAAACGAAATTGATTTCTAAAAAACAATATTAATGCGAACAAGTGTGTTTTATATGGATAAAAAGTTGAATTTGATGGACTATATAAATAGAATATACATATATATATATATATATATCATTATAACTTCTAAAAGCCATATTATGATTTCTCTTGACGTGATATAAAAATGATCAAATTATACATATAAAAACGGTATTTTTATAATATAATTTTCCACCTAATGATAACACACTTGTTTTTAAATCGAATTTAGATAAATTTATAAATTTTTTTTAAAAAAATAATCATCATTTTTGGAATAATAATTTTAATACTATAATAGGGTAAATATTTGGTGTATTTTCTTATAAGTTTCATTTTTTGATTAATTGTTAAAAGTACTACATTTTAATTAAATATTGACTTTTCATATAAATAAATTATAAAAATTTGTATTATAAAATGGTTTTTAATTAAAATCATATCTATTATATATACTAATCCCATTTAATTCGGTGTAATAATTTTCTTATATAATTTTGATTTAAAAAAATATCAATCTTTGGATCATTTTCAAATTAAAAAACATGTTTTCTCATCAGGTTTTCAACAGTAATATTAAATTCACATCAATAAATTATTTATAAAATATTTGGAAAAATGGAAAATATATTAGGAATCATAATTTATAAATTTATAAAATATATCCATTTTGTTTTTGCAAAAATTTAAGAGTATCCTAGGTTATTTTTTTATTATGGAAATGGGTAAATTAGGTTATTTATGTTAAAAATAAAAAGATAATGACTAGAAAATGACCCTTAAACAAGAACCACGTTATTAAATGATTAATTATCATCCATAATAAATTATATTTTAATATAAAGAGTCTTGTTTCAATATGTATGTTATTATTATGTTTATAATATTTTATTTAAAGATGAGTAAGTGATTTCATACATGTATTTTTAATAAATCTAAAATTCTAATATAGGGTTATTTAAAACATATCGTTGACCATAAATAGTAATTTTAAATCAAAATTATTTATATTATTCATGTAAATTTTAATTAAATTTTATTAATAAAATAAATGCCTTAAATTATTACACAATGATGATGTAGTAATTAGTATATATTTAGTGCCAACGAGCCAGTACCCGAGTGGTACAGGCTCCTGCTTGGCATCCAAAAGACCGAGGATCAAATCCGGACAGGGACTAATTTTCAGGTACTGTAGCAGCACTGTATCAGTGGCGACACTATAGCTGCGGAGTCACAATAGCAGGAACTGTAGCGGCTACGGGACTGTAGTAGCCTGGGTACTATAGCAGTACTATTCACTAAGGGGCTCTTAGGGAAAAAAATGCGCTTTCAAGCCTAGAATTCAGGGATCTTGGCCATGGGCCTTCGAACTATCTAATGGTTCTCCCTCTACCCAGTCTAAAGATGTCGTTCTTTTAAATAATAAAATGATTCTTCGACCCCAAACTTTATAAACAAATAAAATTACTATGTTATTGGAATCATGAAATAAATTATATTATAATAAACAAATAAAATATAATTTGACATAATTTATGTCAAACAATAATTTTTTATAAGTCCTTGAAACATTTTAGATGTATTAAAATGGTTTTCTTAATATATCTTGTTGTATTAATATATTTAATTGTCATTGTAATGAATAGTATATAAATGATAGTAGCTATAATTTAATATTAATAATAATTTCATAAATGATATTAAATTTATAAAGAAAATAAAATAAGGAAAAATATTTGGATATAGATTAACATGTCGTCAGCGAACCATTTATTATTGTTTGACAGTTTATAACAACTATATTAACCCTCAAAGTGTAAAAATCCATGTTGTTACGATAAGTGATAAATGTGTTTAAAAGGGTTAAAACCAAATGATAACATTATATATTTAGTCATAACATATCTAAATTCTATTATAAGATATTTTTTAGAAATAAGACATCATATATTCAAAAAAAATTGTTTGGATCATTTTATAAGTAAAAATTAATTTCTATTAATTTATTATTTTGAGAAATTCCAATAGTTCTACCCCCTCTCCAATAAAAGGGGAACTCTTCTTCTCTTTTCATCACACATAAAAACTTATTATTAGCGGCCAATATCAGCCAAAATAACTTATTTGAATCCATATCAACATTCTAGGAGTTTTTTAGGTATAACAAAACAATTAATGGTCTTAATTTGTCAATAAGTGGATATTGTCTGAAGAAGGGGTATATTGTTCAATTATATGTTTTAGATTTGTTTATTTTTCAAACTCATCCATATCCTCTTCAGCCAAGATAAAATAATATATAAATTATCTTACATATAATTATAAATTATTATATTACTGTAATGATATATATCCATCTCCAATTTCAATAAATGTTATTGTAACTAGTCGTTCATATGTACGCTGGACTACCACATCATGAACCGATATAATACATTTTCCATCACCATCATTTAAGAATGGTTATAATGATGGAATTACAGTTTTTGTATGATATTAATGAATGATTTATTATTTCTAATTGGTAATATATCACTTATATTCTTATAATTAAATACAGATAAAAATTATAGCGTCGTTCATGCATACATGTGAAATATCACTTCCATAGAACGATGTGATTTTTTTCATCACCACATAACACATATGATATATATAAGTATATTTAAATTATTAATATTATATTAATTAAATTATGATCATTTTTAAACGATGTAATAACAAATACCATCATTAAAAATTTATCATTGATAAATGAAAATGTAACTCACATATAGGTACGACCTACCAACACCGTGATTATAATATAGCTCATTTTCACAACCATATTTAATTTTATAAACTAAAATTATAATTTATGTTCAAAAAATATAATTATTTCATGAGTATTTTTTAGATATAATTTAATAAAGGCATATTTGACCCTATTGGACTTACTGAAGCTATTTTAAACTTATGTTACAAATATCATCAATACGTATGACATGGAGTTAAAACAAATAAGTAATTTTATATAAAATTCAAATTATGGATATAAAAGAATTAATAAACATGAAATCTATTTTTAAAAGGGTATAAATTCACATATTTTTAATATTTAGTCATATAAATAACATAAATCATGATTCAATGTTAGGGTAAGGGATTCCTTATCTAAAAAAACATCTTGAAAATTGTTTTAATGAATTATTCTCTAAATAATTATATTCCATTTGGATATTTTTAATATTATATTAAATAATTTATTTATATAGAAAAGATTTTTTAAAATGATGTTATATAGTTTTTCTAAAATTATAGACAAAATGGATCTTTCCATGTTTTATGTTAGGGGAATTCTATAAAAATCCATATTTTAATGTTCCCCTTTCAACTATTTGTACAAAATTAAAAACGAAATGTGTTCCTACAAATATGGAATGTATATAATATCATGATATCAAGTCCCTATATTATTTCTAATATAACTTTAAAATTTAACTCGTTAATTTCAAATAATTTTTTGTCTAGGGTATGGGCACAGTTTTACAAAAAATAGTGATTTCAGAATGGAGAGTTTATTTTATTAAAAATCTATTTTATGGAGAATATTTTCATGATTTATGTTTATTTTATTGTTCTTAGGAATTTTTTATGATTACTGATGAATACATTATATACCAATTAGTAGTTATTATTTGATAAAACAATTATGGGTAGTTTCATGTTAATACAATGATTGGTGGTTCTGTGATAACTCAAGGACATGTTGTTACTTTATAACTACCAATGCATTCGGCACTATGAAGTATTTGTTTGACCATATAGGTTACTATGATTATAATAGTGAGATTTAAAATGATATCCTAATATTACTATTTAAAATCTATATTCTTTCATAAATATTTTTATGAAAATCGTATGATTTTCAAAAAGGTATGATAAAGATCACATAGAGACGATGCTACATTTTTTCTGGTCAAAATGTATGTTTTTATGAAAATATTTCATGGCGTTTCACTAGACTATTAGTTTTATTTCTTTTATCTCAATTACTATTATTTTTTCTCATACAAAGCTTTAAAATGTTTTTCATAGGTTTAATGGATGAGTATGGACAAGGATGAGGTTAAGAAAAAATTTGTGAAGATTTAGGAGGAAATGAAACCATGATATATTACAATGTATTTTTAAAAAAAGGATACAATGTATAAGTTTTTAATTGTATTTTTTGGTTTTCTATATATGACATTTTCCAAATTATCTTAAACTATAATCCAAAAATATATTTGGAAAATGAAAATTGAATTACACTCTTTAAAATAATTGTAATATGAATTGATCTAGGTTCAGAACATACTCTATCAGTCAAAGTAAATAACCTTTAAGTCATCCAAAAAGTATGACACTATGTGAAATTATAGAATTGAAATCATATATAATTTAATAGATCAATATATATATTTATGTATATAGATCCACCACTAGAAAACTATTAATGCTACTCAAGCAAAAATTGGTTCCTGAGTGACCGCCATCAAACACATGAATCTCAATAGAAATGATACCAATCACACCACATTGAGTATATACTATCCAAGTTAATGAATACATAACATTAAATTCACCATTTTGGATAATAATGACACATTTACCTCATCTATGTTAATAATAAAAACATATATATAATATTGGTGTGGTATGTCACTCCTTTTTCTATCTCAATAAAGGGATCATATATAAATATAGACATGGAAAAAACAAATATTTCATATGATTAAACCAACCACATGATTAGAAGAATACCCCACACTCTATTGATTATCTATGCCAAATATAATTTATAATAATAGTATTGAATTATAATTATTGAAATGATAGGTATTCAACAAAAATTATGTAGTTGGAAGTTATATATAATCCAACCAATGCAATTATACTAATGATATAATGTATGATCCTTTCTGTGGAGTACTTAGTTGGTCATCATGTGAATATAAACATTTATTGTGAGTCATGAAATTTTTGGACTGTTATACAAGAATCCCACTCATGATAACCAAGTCATTTAATCATGAAATATAAAATATCAAGATGATCAATGGTTATATATAATTCAATGTCACACCTTGAGATTCAAATTAACATTATACATCATCATATATTTATCAATATAATAATGTTTTCATCTAATTTCAAAGAGTGATATATTTTATACTTTCATTAATAATATATATTTTTTATTCATAAATCAATTTTAAGAATACTAAAATATTTATATTTTAAAATTGATTATAAAATAAATTAGAAACTAAAAGGCCATCCGTATATTTATACACTTACTATGGTTTTGATAAATTTGTAAGATTATATGTATCACTTACCACAACATTATCTAACCATCTGATTAAACATCCAGAGAAAAATATCTACTAAATACCATAATTGTTTAAAGAATGTTCCAATAATAGTGAGACATAAGAATCACATTCAAAATGTTTAAATACATGAAAATATTCATATATCTTAATTCCATAACATCAATATTCATGATGATAACATATTTTATCCACATATATAAGACTTCTTATGTATAATTTCATCGTCAATTAAGAAAACAATTCGATTTCACTTTTATTCGAACTCCTTATATAATATAAACAATTAAATAACATCACATAGAAAACATATTTATGATTATGTGACATTAAAAAAAATGTGGTAATTGAATGTGACATTGTACATTATAATTTACCAAGCTACACTAAATATATTTTAATAAATCCATTAAAATTCACAATGTATTTTAAATGGAATTATTATACAGTTAATTGGGATAATAAATCATTAGGGTAACTAACTGTACCATTTATATTTTCCTTTTCCATCACATATCCTACACTCTTTAAGGATTTATGTTAAAATCATATCAATTTTATACTGTAATATTTATAATATCTATCATTTGAAATTATCTATGTTCAAACATACAGGAACATACCTCTTACACACTATATTCTTATAAAAAATTATTAATATACAATAGATCATTTATCATTTTCAAATAACACATATTTTCTTTCTTTGGTATATTTAACAAATAAACTATTATATGAATACTATATATACTATTATGTGTGTTAATACCATTTTCATGAAAATAATATGTTTCGTAAAATTATTTCACTTATGTGTTGAAGGTAAATATATACATTATATTTTAGTAGTTATATGGATAAATAATTTTTCATTCACAAAATAAATTTACCATTTATACCTTTTGAAAAAATATTTTTGAATTCAATGATTTATAAAAATGGTTTGTACATTTAATCAACTCAGATTGGCCAACAATTTATTATTTATAAAATTATCCTATCATATACGGGAAATGAGATGAAGATACATATACTATATTAAGATCCATTTTTTGTCGATAATAAATTTTATACACATGATTATTTTATAGATATTCTTTTTTTTATAATATTATTGAAAAAATACATCCTTTATCAATCCCATGATATTTAACTCATAAATATTTATAACACATTTAATGTATACATTTTATTTTCATATAAAATAGAAAAATAAAGAAGAAATTTATAAAACATTAATACCTAAGATTAAAAATACAAGAATCTTTTAAACCACGTTATATCATAAATATTTCCATACTAAATGATCCTTTAGGAATGAATGACCTTTAATTTCTAATTAATTAAAGATTGTTGGACTTTCTTACTAATTTTTTTTCTTTCGGTTTGAAAATTAACACATTTGACAATCCCTAAATAACATAATCCAATACATCATATATATTGTTCATCTATTATTATAAATTTTATAATATTATGATAAATATTCATTAAGGCATTCAAAATCATCAAACATTTATATTAATGATAATGTTTTGTATTACTTGACCAAAAAATGACTTGAGGAAACCACTCCACTCACCAAATAATTGGAATACTAAACTATATAGACTATAATTTCACATACCTATTCATATTGAGTATATGAAACTAATATTCCTTAATTAATTTTACATATAATTACTTTAAACACATATGTTCATATAGATTCACTAGTTGAATGACATCAATATTTCTTTACTCGAGAAGGGGAAAATCGAAAATATAAATTTTTTTATTCTATATAAAATAACATAAGATACTAATCATACATGTTTTTGGTATTATTATATTAAATTATATAATTGATCTTAACGATATTTTTTATTTTTTAGATGTTATATATCTTGAAAAATATATTTTATATGATTAGTATTGAGATTTATTTCCATTTAATTTGTTTTTTTAATTAGATCCCAATAAAATAATGAACCCTTAAGACAATGTATACCTAGAACAGATATATATTTCATCAATATTTTAAGTCTTCAATCACATAAATAACCCATTACTATATTTAGTAGGAAAATACTAAAAATTTTATCATTCATGTTTTTTGTATATCATTGTGGAAAAATCAGTTTAATAGGTCTTGTGAAAAAACCCACTATATATGTCTCCAATAAAATTAATAAGTGTTTCATAACTAAGTGTAACCAAAATAAAATTCTAATAACATTAAAAATTACCGTTAGTTTCATCTCATTGCATTTGTTCCACATATATGTTAATTCAGAAGCACCCAATTTTGTTATTAAACTTCTTTGGTGAATGATCATGGTCTTGAAACATTCCACTTTGGAACAAACCTCCCATGTATTTTATTGATGGAAATTCTATCTCACTATATAATCTCATGTCATTATAATTATATATACATAAATTTAACAATATATATGTTATAGTCACTATTACATCCTCTATAAATATATATTCAAACTATATTGATTTTTAATTCATTTCCAATAAAATATTTTCTATCACTGAAAATTTATAGAAGAAAATTATATTTACACATATCAAAATCCATCTCATTATTAGATTATAAGAGAATTTCATATAAAATAATTCTTTTATATAAAATTGATAAATACCACATGATTATTTCTTGAGCCACATATATTCATCCCTCATAATTCATGAATACAGAATAAGCGTCTTGGTGCGTTAAAGTCTGACCCCAAGTCCTTCTTCCTAGAGTTAATTTACCCAATAGAAAATAAAAATCACCATTTACTAAAGAATAATATGAATAAAATATATTTATCCACTTTATTCAGGATAAAAATATTTATTATAAACTGAGGTTAGAATAGATAAAAATATATAATGTAATCATAAATAGAATGTAATGGAAGGCATGGAAATTTTAGAAGAACAAATTTAACAAAATTAAACTAAATCAAACACATAATTCACAATATAAAATGATTTCATATTAGACTAATAAAAAAAGGAATTATGTTAAACCAAATGAACTTTTGACTTATTTAAAATATTAATAAACATTTATGACGAATTCAAAAATTAAAGATAATTATAAATACGTTATAACCTTATATTATCTTATTTACATCCAATAATAATCAATATAGACTATGTGTATTAATATTATATTATAAACTCCTTTATAATATTAATGATATTTTATTTTAATTTCAATAAATGATATTGTATTAAATAAGAATATTCTCTAAATGAATTTCTATTATGTAAACAAATTAAATAACATAAATATAACACATTACATTATTTAAACCATTATCAAAAACATTTTAAGAACACTTAATATGTCATTTAAATAATATCTCAAATATGCAATATATTTTTAAATATATAAAAACAATAATTATGAATTATTCATAATCATTAAACATAAAAAATTAATATTTTATGTTCATTTTTTAATTTGTATTTTTTTGGAAAAGCCCTTTATGATTCCCAAATAAGAAATTTATTTATAATAACTTATTCATGAGATATTATTTTGTTAATTAATTTTTCCTGCACACAATTAATATATATGAGTAATTTTTTTCAAATGTTTCACAAATAATTAGTGACTAATTGTAAATTCATATAGTAAATTAATTTATAGAATCATTAAAAATTATTAAATATTCAAAAAATAATAATTAATCATAAAAACTATATTAATAAAAAAACCAAATCATTTGTTAATTTATCATGGAAAATAGTTATTTCATATTACTAATATTTTAAATTCCATTAGTAGTTATAGAATATGATTGTTAAAGAAATAACACAGAATAAGTTATACGCCATCGGTTATTTTTGATGAATGGTAGCTGTGTTGACCCCAAAATTATCCCTATCATATATTACGATATGTTGTGATATCATATAGGTGATACAAGTTTTTTTTTCAAAACACTATTTAGAAAATTTTATACTTTGATATCCTAATATTAAATGATAACATCTTTTTAAATCTATTAATTTAATCCATGTAAATGTTTTCGATGTCATATATTATATTTTGTGATAACTGTACCAAAAATTATAAAATAACATTGTTTAAGATAGTAATAATATTTGAAATATAGGTACGAAAATATTCATTTCCCAGATTATTTAAAAAATCAAAATTCACGGTTTTACTAATACAACTATAGGGACTTGTTGGGTAGTTACCAAACATTTTTGACGTAGAGGAAATGACATATAGTTCCAAAATAAGATCTCTTTTATCGAATCAGTAAAATTATGTTAAAAAAGAACTGAACAAATGTAGAACAAGAGTAACATTCACCATCATAGCCACTAATTATTTTTTATGATTTCTGCTAAATACTACAAAAATGGTTGTAAAAATGTTTCCCTATTAGTGAAATACTAGTGGGTTTTTCCAAAGTCACACATTTTAAGTGTTGAATACTATATCATTTATGTTGTGTTGGATCCTCATGTTGGAAATATTGTAGGATGTTTGGTGATTGTCTTATAGGATATTTCAACTAAGCATCAAGTAATCACACCCAAAACTCTCTCACACAAGCCGGATTCCAACTTAGGAACTCATGGATTATCCTTGATAGTCCATGACATTCCTCATGTGATATAAATAATGTGTAAAATAAAATTCTATATCCTTTTTAATATACATGAATTTATATAAATACCTTTCATTACATCTTCTATAATGGTAATTTCATGATAAATTTTACATAATAAAACCAATATTATAATATTTAACACTGTTCTAAAAACATATCTATGGTAGTTGGACAAAATATTTTAAACCGAATTTGTATTTAAAATACACAATATTATAAATATAATAAAAAATCATTTAATAGGACACAATAAATCATTCCATATGATTTTCAAAGAAATATCAAGTCATCATGCAATATGATATTCCATCGGCCTTATTATTTCATTAGTATGGTTGATGTATGAAATAATATTCCAAGAAATATGACAATATATAATCATAAAATAATTTATAAAATAATTTATTATATGAAAAGTATTTATGGAATATATCCCAATCAAATATCCAATAACCTATACAATATTAACGTATATTATCGAGGATTGACATGTAATTGAATTGATTGGTTAAGAAGGGACAATATATATACACATTACTTATATATATAAAATAATTTGTTATAAGATATGTGTATATAAGTTTTTCATTTTGGTAAATCTTAATATGTATAGTTATCCAAACTCTATCATATGATGGATTTATTAGACATGTTATTAGATTTTATGGTCCCCAAATATTATAACCCTAGGAAAATTATTTTGGTTTCATGAAACAAATATATTTTTTATTTTCTTTATGACTTATCGACTATGTTTTATAACATATAGTGATTCGATTAATGTATATTGATGATATTCATAATTTTCCATTCCAACTCTTTGAAACCTTTCATTGATAAAAATTGATCATTTATTTCCATTGTTATTTTAAAAATTGATATATTTAATTTTTCTGATAGCAAATATATAACATTATTTGATAATTATTCATTCCTACACTAGTATATATGGTTTACTTATTCTATAATAGTTTCAATTGTATACTACCCCTTACTGAGTTATTAATATTATCAATTTATTCCCTTTTCGTTTTCCATGGGGAACTAAGAAGAGTATTTTGAGTGACCCCATCGTATTCTAGGAGTAATAAAATTGTTTTCATTGAATTTTTATAATTAATTATATGTATCTAAATATAATTTTATTATCATGTATGTATCTACTCTAAACTGAATATTATACACTTAGATCCTTTTTAATGTAATATTTTTATTTTTTACTAATGGAAAAAATTATTCATCAACTCTTCGCTACTGGAGTTGGTGTTATTAAAGTAATAATCATAAATTATCTGTAAATATATTGAGAACTAGATTAATAAAATAAGAGTTGGATAAAAAAACATACTCAGTACCCTTAGAATATTCAAGAATATTTTTTGAAAAAAATACTTATATAATAATTTTATACATTTATTCTATATTTATAGTTATATCAGCTAATTATTTTTATGGATTATTTTATAAAAAGAGAATAATAGAATGATGAGAGATAATGTCAACACTTGTAATCAAACAAGGGATTTCCCTAAAAAGTAAGATAAAAAGGATAGTGGTGGAGATATATATATTATAACTATAATAGGGTTGTTGAAACAATCGGTGACCAATAACATTCAATTTACAGAACAAAATCATACTTCACAACAATGTGTGACTATTTTTTACACGTTCATGTGGATGAAAACTCCATCCATTAATTGAAGCATTGATCAATTATTAGTTCAATAAAATAACATGTACCTCGATAATAAATTTCTCACATTATGAAGAAGAAAATGAGGGATGGTTATCAAGGTTTTATATCATCTAATGGTAAAAAATGATCAATGGCGTCAATTGATTCAAAATTCCCTGAATGAGTATGAGACAGAGAGTACGGAATAATAAAATTATAAGGTGATATTATTCAATAAGTACATTATTATGAGAAATGTGTAAATATGGAAATTAAATGCATAATGTTAAGATAAAAGGACAAATAAATCATTTATAAGAATGAGTTGAACGTTATAATTTTAGTAATATGTACTATAAACTAAATGAATAATTCAGAATGAAATGCGGGTAACTTATTAAATGGAATTAATATAACCCATTTGCAGGTTTGAGTGTCTTAATAATTTTCAAAATGTGATGACATGGTAACAAGTTCTATCCAGACTGAATAAAAATCCACTATGTATTTCATCATAAAAATAATCCAAGAGGAGTAGAGATTGAATGAGAACCACATGGGGGGATTTAAAAGAGGATAATGGAATTGTGATTTCATAATGGGCAATATAAATAGGATTAAAAACATTATGAATTATTTTATAGTAATTAAAATATTCTATATTTGTGGAGAAAAAGGCTATCTATATCATAAATGTAATGGAAAAATTATTTGATACTAAATTCAAATGCATTCGATTCATATATATGTGGTTGTATTCTCAAAAAATCGAATAGAATCATTTGAATATATAATATAAGTGGAAGTGGAGTAAATTAAAATATTAGGTAGTTACTATAGATTATGTTTATGTGTTGAATGATGTTATCATAGGTACATTGATTAGGAACTGATTGATTAGTAATTCTTTTTATAAATATGCATTTACATACACTTTTATGTCCATTATTTTTTTTATAAACACAAAACCATCCCTTGAATCACTAATAAAGGTGTTTTAAATCAATTAAACATGTGGAAATCACATATAAATGAGTATATATTCGATAGTTTCTATTTAATTCATTGATATTCCATAATTAAAACTTTTACTGTTATACACGTTGTAAACTTTTACAAAATCCTTTAAATGATTTGTCTCTCAAAGTATAATTCTATAATTTTTTATTAATAGAATAAAATAATTATCTTATAGTGAGGAAGATAATAAATTATTCTAAAAGGGATATTTCATTATCTAAGTAATATGTAGATCCCTATTTTATAGCTCACATTAATGATATTTTTGGAGAAGTAGAAAATTAAACACAATCTATAAATGGGAAGAATATTGTATAATGGATTATATGACTAATTTAATGTAATACATTAATATATTTCATAATGGAGTAGATATGGAACCTAACATTTCTAATAATGAAGACGATGTATAGATTCTGGACATTGTAGATAATGTGTGGCAGAATTAGACTGCTCATATGGAGAAAGTAAATTTGAGGAGATTTCATTTACTATATGGAACATTGGAACCTGGGTAAACCACGATAAATAAATACATATATTTTTTATAGACAAAAAAATTGAAAATAAACTAGGAAAAATATATTTATTTTGGAAAATTTAAGACATATGTTTATACAATAATAAGAAGGAACCTCATTAAGAAAAATCTTTCACAGTTTACATTCTATTATTTATTCATAATAAATAAATATACATTTTCAAAATTATTTTCAATATAATAGGATAAAATCTTACCATAGGGAATGTTCACCATGAATATATTAACAATTAATATAAATAGAAGAATATTACAAAAACATAGAATATAACCACTATTCTATAGAATTTTTTAAAAAATTACATACCACTCTTCTTATTTTTAGCTCTTCCACCTATATATTTTATTAAACTAACCAAAGGAAGTATTAAATGGTCCATCCATTTGAGTATATAAAAACTAAAGTACTAAAGCACCCAAAAAACGTTTTTTGGGATTATTCATGCCTCTCATGAAATTATAGTATTCTAGTAATAAAATATTAATAAATTGAGAGATTTATATGGAAGAGTTACATCTTGTAAGATTATAATAATTTCTCTAGCAACTCAAATTGTATTGGCCTATATTGTATAAAATATTGAGATTATCCCCAAGATATGAATCAGATATATTCTATTACTCTAACTTTTAATACAATAATGGATTTTGGTACATCATAAGTAACTGAGGGAAAGAACTCCATGTTTATTGATAGTTGATGTGTGGGGGGCCCTTAATGTCAATATTTTTTCATTCATGAGACTATGTTGTTAATAAATGTTATGATACGTTCAATAAAATGTTTTAATATTCATGAACATAAAATACTATTATTGGAAATTCATCCTATAACAAACGGTCTCTATCTACCCCTAACTCGGGATCAAGTTTTATCTAAAATATGGACTGGAGATAGTTCCCAATAAAATGAAATTTTAATAAGAACCGAGTAATTAGAACATTGATTAATGGTATTGGTGTACCCTTTTAGAGAAATGAACATGCCTTAGAAACTATAAAGATTCTTTCATGGTGCGTCAAAAAATTTGGATACAATTAATTAAAATAAATAGATGGAAACATTAGATGAACCTATCATTATATAAAAAAATAAAATATGAAATGAGACATGATCAATAATAGTGCTAAATTTTATCCAAGATATATCATTATAATAAAGATAATCGGTATGATGACATACAAAAAATAAGAATAAAATTTTAGCTAGGATAAATGTTTTGATATGTATACATTTTAAAATGTAAATAACCAACTTTATCCATCACTCGATTATCCTCACTAGACATTCAATCATTAACCACATCCACAAATCCAACCATGGACTATATAAACAATACTAGATTGGATCATAACATGATAACCTATACAGAACATGATATATATATATATATATTCACATAGATGTTTCTATGAATGGTGTGAGCTACCCTGACCCAAAATGATTTCACCAGAAATATTTTCAAATTTATTTTATAAAAAGATCATAAATTATTGTGTAAAAATGATATAAAAATAGGTTTTTTATAAGGGTGACCTTATAAGAAATAAATACCATATTTTATCTACCGTTTCAAAACCCATAAGGTAATATTTTTTGAAAAAAATCTCATTTGAAATAAAAATATAATTTTAAATGAAATAAAATAATTCATAACCTTATATTAGTGGAAAATTAGATAAATGATATAATCCACCATTTAAATTTATAAAATGATTTGCACCATGAAAATTGATTTACATATAATGTAATAAAATAAAACCATACATTTTTCTTTATTTAATTATTTTTATAGTTTCATATTATCAAAAACCTGAATGGTATGGAATTTTCATGGAATGAATTAATATTACCACGATTAATATATGATAAAAAATATTATAGAAAAATAATTTTTTTTGAAAATGGTGACACTAAACCCAATGATAATAGGTGGAAGGTATATAAATTATATTGTAAAAAATAGAAAATGTAATATTAATATTAAATGAATATGTTTCATGGGAAAATACCATGGTCAAAACATGTGAATATCTATGTATATAAAATGGAAATTTAAAAATAACAAGTTAATGCTGACTTCCTAAGGGTACGGACCCCCAAATCACTCTCATTGTGGAATTCCCTAAATTAGATAATAGTATAAATTAAGGAACCATTGATTCAACAAAATATCTAGTACACTATTTCTGTATGATATAGTCCTAAATAACTCTCATTGGGTTCCAGTGCTTGAAAAGTCTCAATCTAAACAAGGGAACTAGTCAAACAAAAAAATTAGTAAATTTAATTAATGGGATATTATTAAAAAAACATTCATGGAATCCTAAAATAATGTAATACATGGAAATCACAAAGGATAACATTCTTACACTATTGGGGAAGAGATCCAATAATATCGATATGATATATATTTCCAATGGAAGCCTTCACATCAACATACAAATTCCCTTAACGCGAGGTTTGTGAAATTATTTTATTATTCTCATTCAAGATATAGAAGGAAATAATGTTATATATTATGCACCAAAAAGGATAAATGTTCCCTAATATATACTTAACCATTAAATTTTAATTAGTTTAAATATCATTGAGATTCTTTTTTATAAAGCAGACTCAATGTGTGATCATTTTTTATTGTCTATATAGAAATGTCTAAAGAGTTTCCATGTCCATCAAAATCATTGAAATCTATCACCATCAAGTAACAATGGCCTTAAACATATACACATCCTCTCATGGATAATAATCACATTATTTGTCTAAATTTTTTTTAAAACCAATGTTTGTTACCTTCCAATAAATAAAATATCACAATGATACTATATCCCTTGTAAACATTCCCATGTGATGTAGAATCCTTGTGTAACACCCCAAGCTTCTATGGTACGTTTCCCTTCGAATAATGCGATAGCGTGTGTGGTACGCAACCTCGAGTTCTAACACACACCACAACTAATTAAACTAGCCGTTGTGAATAGTAATACATACTTTTTGAAATTATATATATTTTATATTTTAAAATGGACTTCATTTTTGGATTCGGAATATCGAATTTAGCCTAAGGTGAAATTTTGGTACTTTTCGGATAACTTTCATATTTTGATGAATAGTGAAAATTACTAAATTTTAATTAAAAACAACTTTTTTAATCAAAATAATTAATAGTGATAAATTATGAATTTTAGTAGTTTTAAAGTATATTTAGAATATATTTTTACCATTTAATATAATGTTGGTCATTGGACATAATTTTACAATTAAACCGAACATAAACAAGTGTCAATCTTTTGATAGTTATTATCTCTTAAAAAACACGCTTTTTGTTTTGACAGCGGGAATTAATTTTAAATTAATTTCTGCCACTTCTGTGTTTTGAATTTAGGAAAATGGATTCCATATTTGGAATCAGGATGTCGAAATTATGTAAATAGGTAACTTTTATTTTTACACATTTTGAATAATTACTGTGGTAAATATTTTATTTACCATGGTTAAAGGGTAAGTCCGGTAAATAAGGGTTAAAAAAATAATATTATAATAATACTAAATTACCCTAAAAACGTGTCTTAACCCTATTGGTTGATAGATGGTCGACCATGGGCATCTTTGTGTCAATTTTGGGACCCCATGGATCCACTTGTAAGTGATAATGACACTTTATTTTAATTAAGTTAAAATGAATACAAAAATAACACAAGCATATATCTAATAGAAAAACAATTGTTACATAGGGTTATATATGTTGGATTTTATATTATAAATATTCATTAGAAATCTAAAAAGATTTCCTACATAATGATATTTTATTTATAATTTTTAGACATTAAATAATTTATTTTATTTATGACACAATAATGATGCAGTAATTACTATAATAGTGAAAAATTAAAATAATTTATATTATAAATACCCAAATAAATATAATATGAAACTTTTAATGAATTAAACTAATTTTCTAGGATAATATGATATATTAGGATTGATTTAATTGACTTTTTCGAAGTAATCAATCTGTTATGAGTTTCACAAAAATCAACTATTGAATAGTGTCAAAATTGACATAAAAGAGTTCTTAAAACGAATATTATATTATTAATTGATATTAAATTCCTAAAAATCTAAGGTTCGGCCAAGATACTTATATTATGATAGGTTAATCATTAATGGACCACTTGGGGGTCGCTTGGATGTATATAGTATGTTTATTTACCATATTATATAAAAATACAAAGAGACATTGTAAAAGTGAAACTAATTAACTTAGAGTTAATACTTAAAGATAAGGTTAATATAAGTACCCAAACCTGTCTAACTTCTATTGGTTGAGTGGTTTTCGACCTATCCCCACCTTAACCTTTGAATAATAAGCTTCGGAGCCATTAGAAACCGAATATGAATTTATTATAAATTAATATTTCTAGCTTTTCCAAAGGTGCCCCTCACCCCTCTTATAAAAAGGGCACTCCTCCTTCTCTTTTCCTCACACCTCTCAAGCCACTTGGCTCGTCCAAACTCTGCCCAACTAAGCTCCCCACATCCCTATCCTCCTCCTTGAAGCTTCCCCTTAGGCAGAAAGCATTTCAAGAAGTCCTTTGGTTCCAACCAAAGTGAGTTACCTAGATTAAAGGTAACGATTTCTCTTAAATTATTTTCATTTATTTTGCTTCTCCAACCCCCAAACTCATTTTATTTCATTTCTTTTGTAACAAAACCAGTATCCACAATATACTAGGATGTTGTTATAAGAAGGATTCAAACTACACATACACACAACTCCATCTAATGGATGATGAACATAATGTTTCTGTGGATGGCAAACTAACGCCTCACGAAACGATGATTGTTCAAATACATCTTACCACCTCTCATGGTGGCCATTATGATGGCACTGTAATTAAATATGATATTAATGATATATATTTTATATATAAGCTTCTGTAATTTCATTTTATTTCATACCATTATTCGTTTCATGTTGTATATACATACGATAATTTCATTTGAGGAAGTGCGGACTACCGCCCCCTTAAAATGATATGACTCGTTCATACCACACATGGAACGTATAAATGATAGTGTTAATGAACTTAAGTAACATATATAAAATATTATATTATACTGAAATAGTAATATACCTATTTATCATTTGGATTTGATTCTTTTAAAATAAAATGGAAGTAGCGTTCGTGCGTACGTACGGACTACCGTCTCCACGAACGCGATGAGATTCATTCTCCATCGTATCCATTCAAGTATAATTATCATTTAATGATTTAAAAATGATGTTTAAGGACTTGATATCATTCTGGATATGAATAAGATACAACAAACATGACTTATGTAACAAAACATATAAAAGAAAATGAGTAAGTTAACACACGAAACGGCGATAATACTAAGATATTATTATCAAATCAATATTAAAAGATCATATATGATATCACATTAATGTATATGATTCTTGTATAATTTAGTAACAATTATTTCACTATTATACAGGAGGTTAACCTACCCCAACCAAGGAAAAGTACAAGGTAAGGGTTATTTCACAATCTCTTCATTATCCGAGGTTGTATTATACGTAATAATCTACTGGGATCTCTTTATCATCCACATCCATGTTTCTTCGAAATGTATTTCAAAACATTTTTACTATTTACAAGAATATGGTTTAAAGTCATTTATACCATTGTTTGACATTTTATAAGAGGTTTATAAAGGAATATTTCCGTCGTTTTCAAAACAAGGTCCTTTTTAACCTTTTCGACAGAATTGAGGTAAGAATGTTTTTTTTAAACTTATACGGCGGGTGCGGTTATTTTCCGCCGTTATAAAATCGTCGAATCTTTCCATACAAGATTATAAGAATATTTTCAAAGAAAATGTTTTATTTTATATGGATCTTAAATGATTTCAAAATAATAGGAGATACTTCTTTAAAAATAATTTTGATTTCATCTATGTCAACATCCTTTGATGGATTTTAAGATTATTTGAAGTTGATTTATTATGATACAAAACTTCTATATTGTATTGAAGGTTTTGGGATATGTTTCACTGTGGATGTGCTATTTTTATACCATTCATAGTTTATGGTGAAATTATTGACATTTCGTATACTAGTTTTAATACGAATGTTTATGTTATGTTTAAACCTTTTCATATGGGAATGCATTGGACTTAATAAGTGACGGGTGGAGCCCGCTATAGCTCCTCGATGCATCGGTAGGTCTCATGAGACAAACTAGTGTCTTGGCACAAGGCCTTGACAAAATCTTATTTGTAGTCTTGGCACGAGGCCTTGGCTATGTGGTTATGATAGTCTGGCATTATGCATTCCAACATTATGAAAGTGGTTATTGATATTGCATGTGATTATTCGTTTAGTAGAATATCCATGTGAATAAGTAAATGGCATTATTTCATTTTTATTTTTGCCATACTATGTTGAAGTTCAATTTTAAATGGCTTTTGTTTTAGTAATTCATTGCCTTAAATGTTTATGCTTATTTTGAATGTTCCGCTATATTGTTATCCTTACTGGGCATTTGAGCTCACCCCCTTTTCTATGTTTTATTTTTCCCAGGTAGTGAAGAAGTAAATTATGAATGACTTGCAGGGATATTATGAGGGGTTAATAGTGTGGATATGAAGACTTTTTTGTTGTAGTAGTTTTTCACTTTGAAATGTAATGTAAAACTTTATGATTATATCTAGTGTTTCCAAGGCTACTAAACCAATCGGTCTTTCGAGATTTTAACTTTCTTGTGATCATGCCAATGTTATGTAATAATGCACCGACTCTGGGTAACTGGGGTCGGGACGTTACAGTTGGTATCAGAGGAAGTTTAGTACAAACCTTGGAAGCTAGATTTAGATAAACTCTGATTAGAGCACGTAGACCTAAGATGAACTTTGAGGATTAGTATAGAAGAACTTCCTAGAATTTTGGTATTGTAGAGATTTTGTGAGTTTTCCGAGCAATACATCCCTGTCTGGATACGAGCAGGTAGAGGCGGCTCTGGCACAGATGTACCTAGGGGTAAAACCCGAAAACACCGCTTTGAGCTAGACTCGAACGGGAACTGGTGCACGACAACGGGCCTCGCTGCACTCTTGGTTACGACACTCCCGGGGGATATGCTTAGGATAACTCTCATTTTCTTTACAAATAATTATGAAGGGTTTATGAGTATATACTTCCTCAAAGAAAACATTTTTATGATTATGGATTATATCCATAAATAGTTCAATTTATGTTAAGTGTTTTATAAGTATGGGATTATGTATTTTGATTCATAAACTGATCTAGTTTATGCCATTGTTTAGAAATGGCGCCTAGTGGAAGAAATGGAAACCGTATCAATGCACGCACTCCATGTAGGGATTGCCCTCCTGCTCAAGATAATTATAGTGGGGATGGTGATGCAACTGGTGCCGATCAGCTAATCACCATACTGGGACAACTTACTCAGGTTATGAATAATAACCTTACCCGTATGGAGCACCCTGATCCGCAGCGTGGAGGATCAATGTTAGATCGATTCATGAGGCAACAACCACCAACGTTCAATGGGAGTACAAATCCCTTAGTAGCTGAGCAATGGATATTTTCCCTAGAGAAAATATTTCAGGCTTTGGGGAGTAGTGAAAGGGAAAAAGTTACCATGGCAGTTTACCGCCTCACTGGAGATGTTGATCAATGGTGGTCATTGATTCAAAACATGAAGGAAGATGATGAAGTATCAAACATGGAATGGAGGGAGTTCAAAGATCTGTTTTTAGAAAAATACTTTCCTCGCGACCATCGAGCAGATATGGAAAGACAATTTCTGAGTCTGAGACAAAAGGAGGATGAGAATGTCACAAAGTATGAGGCTAACTTTACAAGGTTAGAGAGGTACGCTGGTGATTATATTCGCAACCCAAGAAGTAAGATTGATCGTTTCTTTGATGGGTTAAAACCATTTCTCCGTCGAGCATTAGTCTCACAATCCTTTTCATCGTACGAAGACATTGTCTCATGTGCTATCAAGACCGAAAAGGAATTCTCTAAGTCTTATGACTTTAAAGCAAAGCAAGAGAAGAAGAGACCTGCTGATCAATCTGGGAATGGAAATAAGGGGAAGAAGGGAAAGGTTGAATATCCATCTTGTGGTAAATGCGGGAAGAAACATCCTGGTACTTGCTTGAAGGGAATGGGAGTCTGTTACAAGTGTGGTGAAAAAGGCCACCAAGCTCATGATTGCAAGGGGAAGAAGGAAGCTACCAACGTTCAGTGCTACAATTGCAGGGAGATGGGGCATTATGCAAATGCATGTCCTAAGCGTCAGGAGAACTTACCTCAGAAAAGGCCAAGGGATCAAGGCCAGGCTTATGCTATCACTACTGCTGAGGTAGAAGCTCCGAAAGACGTGGTGGCAGGTAATTTAATGGTTTCCTCAAGTTTAGCAAATGCATTATTTGATTCTGGATCATCGCATTGTTTCATATCTTCCCAGTTTTCTAAGAAAATTAGATATTTCCAATTTGATTTAATAAGGGAGTTGTCAGTTAAAACTCCTAAGGGAAGTATCGTTGCAACAAGGTTTTGTGAATCAGTCCCCATTAGAGCACATAAATTTTCATTATCTGCTGATCTCATCGTCATACCTATGATTGAGTTTGATATAATCCTCGGTATGGATTGGCTTTCGGACTATGATGCGAAGATTTATTGTAAGAAGAAAGAGGTTACGATTCTTGATGATAATGATAAGGAACACCTTATTTTTAGAGCAGAATCGTCACCACCTAATTCTTATTTAGATCCACCCCCAGTAGCTCAACTTAATTCAATTATTGGGGAGGAAGAGAATGAAATAACTGTCAGTGAGGAAAGTAATGTTCAAATAGAGGATGTACCTGTTGTGAAAGAATTTGTAGATGTATTTCCGGAAGATTTACCTGGACATCCTCCAGAACGAGAAGTTGAGTTTTCCATTGATTTGATTCCTGGATCAAGGCCTATATCAAAGACCCCTTATAGAATGGCCACTGTAGAGCTAGTCGAACTAAAGAAACAACTTGAGGAATTGAGTAATAAGGGATTTATTCGCCCTAGTGTATCTCCATGGGGAGCCCCTGTTCTTTTTGTTAAAAAGAAAGATGGATCTATGAGGTTATTTATCGATTACAGGGAGATCAATGCTATAACGATAAAGAACAAGTATCCCCTACCTCGTATTGATGATTTATTTGACCAACTGCATGGAGGTCAATACTTTTCAAAGATTGACCTTCGATCTGGATACCATCAGTTGTGTGTAAAGAAGGAAGACATTCCGAAAACAGCATTTCGAACCAGGTACGGGCATTACGAGTTTACTGTAATGCCGTTTGGATTGACTAATGCACCCTCTGTATTCATGGATCTAATGAATAGAGTTTTCAAGGAGTATCTCGATGAATTTGTGGTGGTATTTATTGATGATATCTTGGTATACTCCAAAACCTACAAAGATCATGAAAATCACTTGCGCATTATCTTGAAGACTCTGAGGAGGCATGAATTATATGGAAAGTTTAGCAAGTGTGAATTCTGGCTTCAGGAGATTTCTTTTCTTGGCCATATTGTCTCTAAAGATGGAATCTCTGTTGATCCTTCTAAGACCAAGGCAATCCAAGAATGGCCAGCACCTACGAGTATAACTGAGGTACGTAGTTTTATTGGTTTGGCAGGTTATTATCGACGTTTCGTCCAGAATTTTGCCCGATTGGCTAACCCATTAACGAAGCTCACACGTAAAGGGGTTAAATTTGTTTGGACAAAAGAGTGTGAAGAATGTTTCGAAGAACTGAAGAGAAGATTAGTCAATGCTCCTATATTGACTCTACCATCGGGGAATGATGGGTTCGTTATTTATAGTGATGCATCAAAGAAAGGACATGGCTGTGTCCTTATGCAGAATGATAGAGTTATTGCCTATGCATCACGACAGTTGAAAATTCATGAACAAAACTATCCTACTCATGATCTTGAGTTAGCAGCTGTGATCTTTGCTTTGAAGATATGGATGCACTACCTCTATGGTGAAAAATGTGAGATTTATACTGATCACAAGAGTTTGAAGTATATTTTCTCACAAAAAGAACTCAACATGAGGCAAAGGAGATGGCTTGAATTACTCAAGGATTATGATTGTACGATACACTACCACCCGGGGAAGGCAAACAAGGTGGCAGATGCTTTGAGTAGAAAAGACCATGGAGTTTTGAACAATATGAGAATTGAAAGGGATCCAATTTTCATGGAGCTAGTGAAGATGGACATGGGAATAACCAGGGAAGGTGAAACATCAATGCTTTTTCAAATGGTTGCCAAACCATCTTTACTAGAAAGGATTAAGAGTTCTCAGACTGATGATGAAGAATTCCAAAAGAAGATTAAAGCTGTGAATGATGGGAGATTGAGAGACTTTGTGTATGAAGATGGACTTTTGAAATTCGGGAAGAGACTTTGTGTTCCCAATATACCTGATCTAAAAAGGGAATTGCTGGATGATGCTCATAGTTCCAATTTCTCTATACACCCTGGGAGCACCAAAATGTATAGAGATTTGAAGGAACATTTTTGGTGGGACAACATGAAGAGGGAGATTGCTGATTTTGTATCAAGATGTATGGTTTGTCAACAAGTGAAAGCTGGAAGGCAACAGCCTGGAGGAGTCATGCAACCTCTTCCCATACCGGAGTGGAAATGGGACAATATTACGATGGACTTTGTCATGGGGCTACCAAAGACTCCTAGAAGGAACGATGCAATATGGGTTATTGTTGATCGTCTTACCAAGTCAGCACATTTTCTTGCTATAAGAGAAGATCTACCCCTGGAACGTCTAGCAAGACTATATATTAATGAAGTTGTGAGACTTCATGGAGTACCCTTATCAATTGTTTCTGATCGTGATCCCCGTTTTACTTCAAGATTTTGGAAAAGTCTTCAGAAATCCCTGGATACTGAACTTCATTTGAGCACTGCTTACCACCCTCAGATAGATGGACAATCAGAACGGACTATTCAGACCTTAGAAGACATTGTGAGATCTTGCTCACTTGATTTTCAGGGTATGTGGGATCAATATTTACCACTGGTAGAATTTTCCTATAACAATAGCTTCCATACGAGTATTCAGATGGCACCATATGAAGCGTTATACGGAAAGAGATGTCGTACACCAACCTGTTGGGATGACGTAGGTGAAAGAAAACTTGTAGGCCCAGAACTGGTGGAGGAAACGGTGGAAAAGGTGAAGGTAATCCAAAATCACATTAAAGCAGCTCAAAGTAGGCAGAAGAGCTATGCCGATAATCGAAGGAAGGATTTGGAATTTCAAGTCGGTGATCATGTTTTCCTGAAGGTATCTCCGTGGAAGGGAGTCATACGTTTTGGTAAGAAAGGTAAATTGAGTCCCAGGTACATCGGACCTTTCGAAATTCTAGAACGAATTGGGGCTGTAGCTTACCGATTGGCAATGCCGCCAAGTCTCTCCAAAGTTCACGATGTGTTCCACGTATCTCTGTTGAGAAAATACATGCCTGACCCAACGCATGTACTCACCTATGAGGAATTAGAACTGGAACCCGATCTGTCTTATTGTGAAGAGCCTGTCAGGATTCTTGATACAAGAGAACAAGTACTGAGAAACCGGACGACGCGTCTGGTAAAAGTTTTGTGGAGAAATCATAAGATGGAAGAGGCAACGTGGGAACCCGAGGAACTTATGATGAAGAACCACCCGAGTCTTTTTATGCAGTAATACCCTAGAAATTGCGAGGACGCAATTATTTGAAGGAGGGGAGAATGTAACACCCCAAGCTTCTATGGTACGTTTCCCTTCGAATAATGCGATAGCGTGTGTGGTACGCAACCTCGAGTTCTAACACACACCACAACTAATTAAACTAGCCGTTGTGAATAGTAATACCTACTTTTTGAAATTATATATATTTTATATTTTAAAATGGACTTCATTTTTGGATTCGGAATATCGAATTTAGCCTAAGGTGAAATTTTGGTACTTTTCGGATAACTTTCATATTTTGATGAATAGTGAAAATTACTAAATTTTAATTAAAAAAAACTTTTTTAATCAAAATAATTAATAGTGATAAATTATGAATTTTAGTAGTTTTAAAGTATATTTAGAATATATTTTTACCATTTAATATAATGTTGGTCATTTGACATAATTTTACAATTAAACCGAACATAAACAAGTGTCAATCTTTTGATAGTTATTATCTCTTAAAAAACACGCTTTTTGTTTTGACAGCGGGAATTAATTTTGAATTAATTTCTGCCACTTCTGTGTTTTGAATTTAGGAAAATGGATTCCATATTTGGAATCAGGATGTCCAAATTATGTAAATAGGTAACTTTTATTTTTACACATTTTGAATAATTACTGCGGTAAATATTTTATTTACCATGGTTAAAGGGTAAATCCGGTAAATAAGGGTTAAAAAAATAATATTATAATAATACTAAATTACCCTAAAAACGTTTCTTAACCCTATTGGATGATAGATGGTCGACCATGGGCATATTTGTGTCAATTTTGGGACCCCATGGATCCACTTGTAAGTGATAATGACACTTTATTTTAATTAAGTTAAAATGAATACAAAAATAACACAAGCATATATCTAATAGAAAAACAATTATTACATAGGGTTATATATGTTGGATTTTAGATTATAAATATTCATTAGAAAGCTAAAAAGATTTCCTACATAATGATAATTTATTTATAATTTTTAGACATTAAATATTTATTTTATTTATGACACAATGATGATGCAGTAATTACTATAATAGTGAAAAATTAAAATAATTTATATTATAAATACCCAAATAAATATAATATGAAACTTTTAATGAATTAAACTAATTTTCTAGGATAATATGATATATTAGGATTGAGTTAATTGACTTTTTCGAAGTAATCAATCTGTTATGAGTTTCACAAAAATCAACTATTGAATAGTGTCAAAATTGACATAAAAGAGTTCTTAAAACAAATATTATATTATTAATTGATATTAAATTCCTAAAAATCTAAGGTTCGGCAAAGAGACATATATTATGATAGTTTAATCATTAATGGACCACTTGGGGGTCGCTTGGATGTATATAGTAAGTTTTTTAACCATATTATATAAAAATACAAAGAGACATTGTAAAAGTGAAACTAATTAACTTAGAGTTAATACTTAAAGATAAGGTTAATATAAGTACCCAAACCTGTCTAAATTCTATTGGTTGAGTGGTTTTCGACCTATCCCCACCTTAACCTTTGAATAATAAGCTTCGGAGCCATTAGAAACCGAATATGAATTTATTATAAATTAATATTTCTAGCTTTTCCAAAGGTGCCCCTCACCCCTCTTATAAAAAGGGCACTCCTCCTTCTCTTTTCCTCACACCTCTCAAGCCACTTGGCTCGTCCAAACTCTGCCCAACTAAGCTCCCCACATCCCTCTCCTCCTCCTTGAAGCTTCCCCTTAGGCAGAAAGCATTTCAAGAAGTCCTTTGGTTCCAACCAAAGTGAGTTACCTAGATTAAAGGTAATGATTTCTCTTAAATTATTTTCATTTATTTTGCTTCTCCAACCCCCAAACTCTTTTTATTTCATTTCTTTTGTAACAACACCAGTATCCACAATATACGAGGATGTTGTTATAAGAAGGATTCAAACTACACATACACACAACTCCATCTAATGGATGATGAACATAATGTTTCTGTGGATGGCAAACTAACGCCTCACGAAACGATGATTGTTCAAATACATCTTACCACCTCTCATGGTGGCCATTATGATGGCACTGTAATTAAATATGATATTAATGATATATATTTTATATATAAGCTTCTGTAATTCCATTTTATTTCATACCATTATTCGTTTCATGTTGTATATACATACGATAATTTCATTTGAGGAAGTGCGGACTACCGCCCCCTTAAAATGATATGACTCGTTCATACCACACATGGAACGTATAAAGGATGGTGTTAATGAACTTAAGTAACATATATAAAATATTATATTATACTGGAATAGTAATATACCTATGTATCATTTGGATTTGATTCTTTTAAAATAAAATGGAAGTAGCGTTCGTGCGTACGTACGGACTACCGTCTCCACGAACGCGATGAGATTCATTCTCCATCGTATCCATTCAAGTATAATTATCATTTAATGATTTAAAAATGATGTTTAAGGACTTGATATCATTCTGGATATGAATAAGATACAACAAACATGACTTATGTAACAAAACATATAAAAGAAAATGAGTAAGTTAACACACGAAACGGCGATAATACTAAGATATTATTATCAAATCAATATTAAAAGATCATATATGATATCACATTAATGTATATGATTCTTGTATAATTTAGTAACAATTATTTCACTATTATACAGGAGGTTAACCTACCCCAACCAAGGAAAAGTACAAGGTAAGGGTTATTTCACAATCTCTTCATTATCCGAGGTTGTATTATACGTAATAATCTACTGGGATCTCTTTATCATCCACATCCATGTTTCTTCGAAATGTATTTCAAAACATTTTTACTATTTACAAGAATATGGGTTAAAGTCATTTATACCATTGTTTGACTTTTTATAAGAGGTTTATAAAGTAATATTTCCGTCGTTTTCAAAACAAGGTCCTTTTTAACCTTTTCGACAGAATTGAGGTAAGAATGTTTTTTTTTAAACTTATACGGCGGGTGCGGTTATTTTCCGCCGTTATAAAATCGTCGAAGCTTTCCATACAAGATTATAAGAATATTTTCAAAGAAAATGTTTTATTTTATATGGATCTTAAATGATTTCAAAATAATAGGAGATACTTCTTTAAAAATAATTTTGATTTCATCTATGTCAACATCCTTTGATGGATTTTAAGATTATTTGAAGTTGATTTATTATGATACAAAACTTCTATATTGTATTGAAGGTTTTGTGATATGTTTCACTGTGGATGTGCTATTTTTATACCATTCATAGTTTATGGTGAAATTATTGACATTTCGTATACTAGTTTTAATACGAATGTTTATGTTATGTTTAAACCTTTTCATATGGGAATGCATTGGACTTAATAAGTGACGGGTGGAGCCCGCTATAGCTCCTCGATGCATCGGTAGGTCTCATGAGACAAACTAGTGTCTTGGCACAAGGCCTTGACAAAATCTTATTTGTAGTCTTGGCACGAGGCCTTGGCTGTGTGGTTATGATAGTCTGGCATTATGCATTCCAACATTATGAAAGTGGTTATTGATATTGCATGTGATTATTCGTTTAGTAGAATATCCTTGTGAATAAGTAAATGGCATTCTTTCATTTTTATTTTTGCCATACTATGTTGAAGTTCAATTTTAAAAGGCTTTTGTTTTAGTAATTCATTGCCTTAAATGTTTATGCTTATTTTGAATGTTCCGCTATATTGTTATCCTTACTGGGCATTTGAGCTCACCCCCTTTTCTATGTTTTATTTTTCCCAGGTAGTGAAGAAGTAAATTATGAATGACTTGCAGGGATATTATGAAGGGTTAATAGTGTGGATATGAAGACTTTTTTGTTGTAGTAGTTTTTCACTTTGAAATGTAATGTAAAACTTTATGATTATATCTAGTGTTTCCAAGGCTACTAAACCAATCGGTCTTTCGAGATTTAATCTTTCTTGTGATCATGTCAATGTTATGTAATAATGCACCGACTCTGGGTAACTGGGGTCGGGGCGTTACAGTTGGTATCAGAGGAAGTTTAGTACAAACCTTGGAAGCTAGATTTAGATAAACTCTGATTAGAGCACGTAGACCTAAGATGAACTTTGAGGATTAGTATAGAAGAACTTCCTAGAATTTTGGTATTGTAGAGATTTTGTGAGTTTTCCGAGCAATACATCCCTGTCTGGATACGAGCAGGTAGAGGCGGCTCTGGCACAGATGTACCTAGGGGTAAAACCCGAAAACACCGCTTTGAGCTAGACTCGAACGGGAACTGGTGCACGACAACGGGCCTTGCTGCACTCTTGGTTACGACACTCCCGGGGGATATGCTTAGGATAACTCTCATTTTCTTTACAAATCATTATGAAGGGTTTATGAGTATATACTTCCTCAAAGAAAACATTTTTATGATTATGGATTATATCCATAAATAGTTCAATTTATGTTAAGTGTTTTATAAGTATGGGATTATGTATTTTGATTCATAAACTGATCTAGTTTATGCCATTGTTTAGAAATGGCGCCTAGTGGAAGAAATGGAAACCGTATCAATGCACGCACTCCATGTAGGGATTTCCCTCCTGCTCAAGATAATTATAGTGGGGCTGGTGATGAAACTGGTGCCGATCAGCTAATCACCATACTGGGACAACTTACTTAGGTTATGAATAATAACCTTACCCGTATGGAGCACCCTGATCCGCAGCGTGGAGGATCAATGTTAGATCGATTCATGAGGCAACAACCACCAACGTTCAATGGGAGTACAAATCCCTTAGTAGCTGAGCAATGGATATTTTCCCTAGAGAAAATATTTCAGGCTTTGGGGAGTAGTGAAAGGGAAAAAGTTACCATGGCAGTTTACCGCCTCACTGGAGATGCTGATCAATGGTGGTCATTGATTCAAAACATGAAGGAAGATGATGAAGTATCAAACATGGAATGGAGGGAGTTCAAAGATCTGTTTTTAGAAAAATACTTTCCTCGCGACCATCGAGCAGATATGGAAAGACAATTTCTGAGTCTGAGACAAAAGGAGGATGAGAATGTCACAAAGTATGAGGCTAACTTTACAAGGTTAGCGAGGTACGTTGGTGATTATATTCTCAACCCAAGAAGTAAGATTGATCGTTTCTTTGATGGGTTAAAACCATTTCTCCGTCGAGCATTAGTCTCACAATCCTTTTCATCGTACGAAGACATTGTCTCATGTGCTATCAAGACCGAAAAGGAATTCTCTAAGTCTTATGACTTTAAAGCAAAGAAAAAGAAGAAGAGACCTTCTGATCAATCTGGGAATGGAAATAAGGGGAAGAAGGGAAAGGTTGAATATCCATCTTGTGGTAAATGCGGGAAGAAACATCCTGGTACTTGCTTGAAGGGAATGGGAGTCTGTTACAAGTGTGGTGAAAAAGGCCACCAAGCTCATGATTGCAAGGGGAAGAAGGAAGCTACCAACGTTCAGTGCTACAATTGCAGGGAGATGGGGCATTATGCAAATGCATGTCCTAAGCGTCAGGAGAGCTTACCTCAGAAAAGGCCAAGGGATCAAGGCCAGGCTTATGCTATCACTACTGCTGAGGTAGAAGCTCCGAAAGACGTGGTGGAAGGTAATTTAATGGTTTCCTCAAGTTTAGCAAATGCATTATTTGATTCTGGATCATCGCATTGTTTCATATCTTCCCAGTTTGCTAAGAAAATTAGATATTTCCAATTTGATTTAATAAGGGAGTTGTCAGTTAAAACTCCTAAGGGAAGTATCGTTGCAACAAAGTTTTGTGAATCAGTCCCCATTAGAGCACATAAATTTTCTTTATCTGCTGATTTCATCGTCATACCTATGATTGAGTTTGATATAATCCTCGGTATGTATTGGCTTTCGGACTATGATGCGAAGATTTATTGTAAGAAGAAAGAGGTTACGATTCTTGATGATAATGATAAGGAACACCTTATTTTTAGAGCAGAATCGTCACCACCTAATTCTTATTTAGATCCACCCCCAGTAGCTCAACTTAATTCAATTATTGGGGAGGAAGAGAATGAAATAACTGTCGGTGAGGAAAGTAATGTTCAAATAGAGGATGTACCTGTTGTGAAAGAATTTGTAGATGTATTTCCGGAAGATTTACCTGGACATCCTCCAGAACGAGAAGTTGAGTTTTCCATTGATTTGATTCATGGATCAAGGCCTATATCAAAGACCCCTTATAGAATGGCCACTGTAGAGCTAGTCGAACTAAAGAAACAACTAGAGGAATTGAGTAATAAGGGATTTATTCGCCCTAGTGTATCTCCATGGGGAGCCCCTGTTCTTTTTGTTAAAAAGAAAGATAGATCTATGAGGTTATGTATCGATTACAGGGAGATCAATGCTATAACGATAAAGAACAAGTATCCCCTACCTCGTATTGATGATTTATTTGACCAACTGCATGGAGCTCAATACTTTTCAAAGATTGACCTTCGATTTGGATACCATCAGTTGTGTGTAAAGAAGGAAGACATTCCGAAAACAGAATTTCGAACCAGGTACGGGCATTACGAGTTTACTGTAATGCCGTTTGGATTGACTAATGCACCCTCTGTATTCATGGATCTAATGAATAGAGTTTTCAAGGAGTATCTCGATGAATTTGTGGTGGTATTTATTGATGATATCTTGGTATACTCCAAAACCTACAAAGATCATGAAAATCACTTGCGCATTATCTTGAAGACTCTGAGGAGGCATGAATTATATGGAAAGTTTAGAAAGTGTGAATTCTGGCTTCAGGAGATTTCTTTTCTTGGCCATATTGTCTCTAAAGATGGAATCTCTGTTGATCCTTCTAAGACCAAGGCAATCCAAGAATGGCCAGCACCTACGAGTATAACTGAGGTACGTAGTTTTATTGGTTTGGCAGGTTATTATCGACGTTTCGTCCAGAATTTTGCCCGATTGGCTAACCCATTAACGAAGCTCACACGTAAAGGGGTTAAATTTGTTTGGACAAAAGAGTGTGAAGAATGTTTCGAAGAACTGAAGAGAAGATTAGTCAATGCTCCTATATTGACTCTACCATCGGGGAATGATGGGTTCGTTATTTATAGTGATGCATCAAAGAAAGGACTTGGCCGTGTCCTTATGCAGAATGATAGAGTTATTGCCTATGCATCATGACAGTTTAAAATTCATGAACAAAACTATCCTACTCATGATCTTGAGTTAGCAGCTGTGATATTTTCTTTGAAGATATGGAGGCACTACCTCTATGGTGAAAAATGTGAGATTTATACTGATCACAAGAGTTTGAAGTATATTTTCTCACAAAAAGAACTCAACATGAGGCAAAGGAGATGGCTTGAATTACTCAAGGATTATGATTGTACGATACACTACCACCCGGGGAAGGCAAACAAGGTGGCAGATGCTTTGAGTAGAAAATACCATGGAGTTTTGAACAATATGAGAATTGAAAGGGATCCAATTTTCATGGAGCTAGTGAAGATGGACATGGGAATAACCAGGGAAGGTGAAACATCAATGCTTTTTCAAATGGTTGCCAAACCATCTTTACTAGAAAGGATTAAGAGTTCTCAGACTGATGATGAAGAATTCCAAAAGAAGATTAAAGCTGTGAATGATGGGAGATTGAGAGACTTTGTGTATGAAGATGGACTTTTGAAATTCGGGAAGAGACTTTGTGTTCCCAATATACCTGATCTAAAAAGGGAATTGCTGGATGATGATCATAGTTCCAATTTCTCTATACACCCTGGGAGCACCAAAATGTATAGAGATTTGAGGGAACATTTTTGGTGGGACAACATGAAGAGAGAGATTGTTGATTTTGTATCAAGATGTATGGTTTGTCAACAAGTGAAAGCTGGAAGGCAACAGCCTGGAGGAGTCATGCAACCTCTTCCCATACCGGAGTGGAAATGGGACAATATTACGATGGACTTTGTCATGGGGATACCAAAGACTCCTAGAAGGAACGATGCAATATGGGTTATTGTTGATCGTCTTACCAAGTCAGCACATTTTCTTGCTATAAGAGAAGATCTACCCCTGGAACGTCTAGCAAGACTATATATTAATGAAGTTGTGAGACTTCATGGAGTACCCTTATCAATTGTTTCTGATCGTGATCCCCGTTTTACTTCAAGATTTTGGAAAAGTCTTCAGAAATCCCTGGATACTGAACTTCATTTGAGCACTGCTTACCACCCTCAGACAGATGGACAATCAGAACGGACTATTCAGACCGTAGAAGACATGTTGAGATCTTGCTCACTTGATTTTCAGGGTATGTGGGATCAATATTTACCACTGGTAGAATTTTCCTATAACAATAGCTTCCATACGAGTATTCAGATGGCACCATATGAAGCGTTATACGGAAAGAGATGTCGTACACCAACCTGTTGGGATGACGTTGGTGAAAGAAAACTTGTAGGCCCAGAACTGGTGGAGGAAACGGTGGAAAAGGTGAAGGTAATCCAAAATCACATTAAAGCAGCTCAAAGTAGGCAGAAGAGCTATGCCGATAATCGAAGGAAGGATTTGGAATTTCAAGTCGGTGATCATGTTTTCCTGAAGGTATCTCCGTGGAAGGGAGTCATACGTTTTGGTAAGAAAGGTAAATTGAGTCCTAGGTACATCGGACCTTTTGAAATTCTAGAACGAATTGGGGCTGTAGCTTACCGATTGGCAATGCCGCCAAGTCTCTCCAAAGTTCACGATGTGTTCCACGTATCTATGTTGAGAAAATAAATGCCTGACCCAACGCATGTACTCACCTATGAGGAATTAGAACTGGAACCCAATCTGTCTTATTGTGAAGAGCCTTTCAGGATTCTTGATACAAGAGAACAAGTACTGAGAAACCGGACAACGCGTCTGGTAAACGTTTTGTGGAGAAATCATAAGATGGAAGAGGCAACGTGGGAACCCGAGGAACTTATGATGAAGAACCACCCGAGTCTTTTTATGCAGTAATACCCTAGAAATTGCGAGGACGCAATTATTTGAAGGAGGGGAGAATGTAACACCCCAAGCTTCTATGGTACGTTTCCCTTCGAATAATGCGATAGCGTGTGTGGTACGCAACCTCGAGTTCTAACACACACCACAACTAATTAAACTAGCCGTTGTGAATAGTAATACCTAATTTTTGAAATTATATATATTTTATATTTTAAAATGGACTTCATTTTTGGATTCGGAATATCGAATTTAGCCTAAGGTGAAATTTTGGTACTTTTCGGATAACTTTCATATTTTGATGAATAGTGAAAATTACTAAATTTTAATTAAAAACAACTTTTTTAATCAAAATAATTAATAGTAATAAATTATGAATTTTAGTAGTTTTAAAGTATATTTATAATATATTTTTACCATTTAATATAATGTTGGTCATTGGACATAATTTTACAATTAAACCGAACATAAACAAGTGTCAATCTTTTGATAGTTATTATCTCTTAAAAAACACGCTTTTTGTTTTGACAGCGGGAATTATTTTTAAATTAATTTCTTCCACTTCTGTGTTTTGAATTTAGGAAAATGGATTCCATATTTGGAATCAGGATGTCCAAATTATGTAAATAGGTAACTTTTATTTTTACACATTTTGAATAATTACTGCGGTAAATATTTTATTTACCATGGTTAAAGGGTAAATCCGGTAAATAAGGGTTAAAAAAATAATATTATAATAATACTAAATTACCCTAAAAACGTGTCTTAACCCTATTGGTTGATAGATGGTCGACCATGGGCATCTTTGTGTCAATTTTGGGACCCCATGGATCCACTTGTAAGTGATAATGACACTTTATTTTAATTAAGTTAAAATGAATACAAAAATAACACAAGCATATATCTAATAGCAAAACAATTGTTACATAGGGTTATATATGTTGGATTTTAGATTATAAATATTCATTAGAAATCTAAAACGATTTCCTACATAATGATATTTTATTTATAATTTTTAGACATTAAATAATTTATTTTATTTATGACACAATGATGATGCAGTAATTACTATAATAGTGAAAAATTAAGATAATTTATATTATAAATACCCAAATAAATATAATATGAAACTTTTAATGAATTAAACTAATTTTCTAGGATAATATGATATATTAGGATTTATTTAATTTACTTTTTCGAAGTAATCAATCTGTTATGAGTTTCACAAAAATCAACTATTGAATAGTGTCAAAATTGACATAAAAGAGTTCTTAAAACAAATATTATATTATTAATTGATATTAAATTCCTAAAAATCTAAGGTTCGGCCAAGAGACTTATATTATGATAGGTTAATCATTAATGGACCACTTGGGTGTCGCTTGGATGTATATAGTAAGTTTATTAACCATATTATATAAAAATACAAAGAGACATTGTAAAAGTGAAACTAATTAACTTAGAGTTAATACTTAAAGATAAGGTTAATATAAGTACCCAAACCTGTCTAAATTCTATTGGTTGAGTGGTTTTCGACCTATCCCCACCTTAACCTTTGAATAATAAGCTTAGGAGCCATTAGAAACCGAATATGAATTTATTATAAATTAATATTTCTAGCTTTTCCAAAGGTGCCCCTCACCCCTCTTATAAAAAGGGCACTCCTCCTTCTCTTTTCCTCACACCTCTCAAGCCACTTGGCTCGTCCAAACTCTACTCAACTAAGCTCCCCACATCCCTCTCCTCCTCCTTGAAGCTTCCCCTTAGGCAGAAAGCATTTCAAGAAGTCCTTTGGTTCCAACCAAAGTGAGTTACCTAGATTAAAGGTAACGATTTCTCTTAAATTATTTTCATTTATTTTGCTTCTCCAACCCCCAAACTCTTTTTATTTCATTTCTTTTGTAACAACACCAGTATCCAAAATATACTAGGATGTTGTTATAAGAAGGATTCAAACTACACATACACACAACTCCATCTAATGGATGATGAACATAATGTTTCTGTGGATGGCAAACTAACGCCTCACGAAACGATGATTGTTCAAATACATCTTACCACCTCTCATGCTGGCCATTATGATGGAACTGTAATTAAATATGATATTAATGATATATATTTTATATATAAGCTTCTGTAATTCCATTTTATTTCATACCATTATTCGTTTCATGTTGTATATACATACGATAATTTCATTTGAGGAAGTGCGGACTACCGCCCCCTTAAAATGATATGACTCGTTCATACCACACATGGAACGTATAAAGGATGGTGTTAATGAACTTAAGTAACATATATAAAATATTATATTATACTGGAATAGTAATATACCTATGTATCATTTGGATTTGATTCTTTTAAAATAAAATGGAAGTAGCGTTCGTGCGTACGTACGGACTACCGTCTCCACGAACGCGATGAGATTCATTCTCCATCGTATCCATTCAAGTATAATTATCATTTAATGATTTAAAAATGATGTTTAAGGACTTGATATCATTCTGGATAAGAATAAGATACAACAAACAGGACTTATGTAACAAAACATATAAAAGAAAATGAGTAAGTTAACACACGAAACGGCGATAATACTAAGATATTATTATCAAATCAATATTAAAAGATCATATATGATATCACATTAATGTATATGATTCTTGTATAATTTAGTAACAATTATTTCACTATTATACAGGAGGTTAACCTACCCCAACCAAGGAAAAGTACAAGGTAAGGGTTATTTCACAATCTCTTCATTATCCGAGGTTGTATTATACGTAATAATCTACTGGGATCTCTTTATCATCCACATCCATGTTTCTTCGAAATGTATTTCAAAACATTTTTACTATTTACTAGAATATGGGTTAAAGTCATTTATACCATTGTTTGAATTTTTATAAGAGGTTTATAAAGGAATATTTCCGTCATTTTCAAAACAAGGTCCTTTTTAACCTTTTCGACAGAATTGAGGTAAGAATGTTTTTTTTAAACTTATACGGCGGGTGCGGTTATTTTCCGCCGTTATAAAATCGTCGAAGCTTTCCATACAAGATTATAAGAATATTTTCAAAGAAAATTTTTTATTTTATATGGATCTTAAATGATTTCAAAATAATAGGAGATACTTCTTTAAAAATAATTTTGATTTCATCTATGTCAACATCCTTTGATGGATTTTAAGATTATTTGAAGTTGATTTATTATGATACAAAACTTCTATATTGTATTGAAGGTTTTGTGATATGTTTCACTGTGGATGTGCTATTTTTATACCATTCATAGTTTATGGTGAAATTATTGACATTTCGTATACTAGTTTTAATACGAATGTTTATGTTATGTTTAAACCTTTTCATATGGGAATGCATTGGACTTAATAAGTGACGGGTGGAGCCCGCTATAGCTCCTCGATGCATCGGTAGGTCTCATGAGACAAACTAGTGTCTTGGCACAAGGCCTTGACAAAATCTTATTTGTAGTCTTGGCACGAGGCCTTGGCTATGTGGTTATGATAGTCTGGCATTATGCATTCCAACATTATGAAAGTGGTTATTGATATTGCATGTGATTATTCGATTAGTAGAATATCCATGTGAATAAGTAAATGGAATTATTTCATTTTTATTTTTGCCATACTATGTTGTTGTTCAATTTTAGAAGGCTTTTGTTTTAGTAATTCATTGCCTTAAATGTTTATGCTTATTTTGAATGTTCCGCTATATTGTTATCCTTACTGGGAATTTGAGCTCACCCCCTTTTCTATGTTTTATTTTTCCCAGGTAGTGAAGAAGTAAATTATGAATGACTTGCAGGGATATTATGAGGGGTTAATAGTGTGGATATGAAGACTTTTTTGTTGTAGTAGTTTTTCACTTTGAAATGTAATGTAAAACTTTATGATTATATCTAGTGTTTCCAAGGCTACTAAACCAATCGGTCTTTCGAGATTTGATCTTTCTTGTGATCATGCCAATGTTATGTAATAATGCACCGACTCTGGGTAACTGGGGTCGGGGCGTTACACCTTGAAAATATCGATGAAGGTTATACCCTTTAATAAATTTAGACTTGCATGATTCTAATGAAAAAAAATTAAAATTAAGACCTGTAAGAGTTTTAATTTCAATAATTATTATGTAAATTGTTTCCATTGATTTACAGGATCTTGAAACCTTCTAAAACTCGGATGCTCTGATATTTCATTTGACCCAAAAATCCCATATATTCATGAAACCCTGATGAAATAAATTTTAAAATGGAATGAAAATAGAGGTTTTATCTAATATGGGTAACAAAAAAATCTAGATGAAGCATTCAAATTTACAGTTATGAAAATGTTGATGAGGGGTTTCAAAATAATTTTTATTATATTATTTTCATTTGGACTCATGGTTAAATAATTTTATAACAACATCATAGTCATTGAGATGTGCATTTTTTGAGGATTTTCCACGTATTAGAATCATTCGTTTGTGTAATTTTATTAGAATTAATCCCCAAATATCCTTTTTATGTTCTAGTCAGATAATTTATCATATGGATGTTAGAATCATTGAATTTCCCAAATGTTTAATTTTATAATGACATTGATATATTTCTATTCCATCAACTGAATTATAGATAGAAAAAATTTATAGATATCATTAAGCACAACATTATTATTTTGATTAAATTTGGTAATTGAAAAAAAAATCAAGTCAATACATATATTATCTAAAATAATTAAATCTTTAACCTGTTTTTTTTTTCTCAAAGACAATATCACTGAGCCCTAGTAACCTCTGGGAATGTTCATCATCATTATAAATATTATTCTTAATTTTTTAGTAGGGATGAATAATTATTGTTCTATTATTTAATGTAATAGGAATATGATAAAAATAATAGTCTTTGGATAAGTCACCCCATAGATAATAACTTTCCAATACCTTCTACGAATTCTTTTCTTTAACTAATTATATATTATTTTCTATACATATAAAATTTATCCTCCCCTCATTACTTTTTATTTATATTAATTCCCTTTTATCCCAATGATATATTCATTCATAATGTTTGTCCCAATGAAAACCAGTCATTGCTCAATAAAGTTTTATATTCTAAACATAGGAAAATTGATAATTGAATGTATATGAATTGGAATATATAAGAAAAAAAATCACCTAGATTATCCTATAACCAAATCAATATAATTAGGATTTATATTATATAATTCCAACCTTTTACTTACTGAATAAATGGAATGTGATTGATTCTAAATTTTTATGTTGAGAGAGTAGATTCTAGGCAATGCATTAGGATGTTCACTCTCTATATAAGGATCCATGAATCTATAATTATGGATTCATTTGATGTAATTATTTTTGAAATATCAATAATGATTTTTTCACATTATTTTCTTAGACAATGGAAATTTGGTAAAAATCCAAAATGTTCTCAAAATAAATAACGGAAACTCTATAATTGTTGAAAAAAAATTATAGATTATCGATAAAAATTAGGGAAGAAATTTAAATGAAGGAAAATATTCTCATTAAATTGTATAACTAACCATTAAAAATTACATATTAAATATTTCTCCCCATAAAATATTGAATTATATAAAAGTGACTCAGAAAGAGGCGATCTCCATAATGATGACCTCTCATATATTTAATGATTCAATCTTTTTACCAAAAATGATTCTATGATACATATGGATGAAAGGAATAAAAAGAATAGATTTCATATATATTCTAAGAAACCAAAACGATTCATATTATTATAAATAAAATTATTTGTAATCCCTTGATATGCTTTTTCGATTTCTATTTCGATCATATCATTAGTTCCAACTAAGTTTCCATTATAAAACACAATTATTTATTATGTATCTCTAATTTCTCCGTACATGGACCTCCCCTTTAGAATACCACAACTTTTCAACAATATGAGATTGTGCAGGAGGATAAAATTCTGTTATCGAGGTTGGTGTCTAAAATTTAGAGATACACATTATAGACACTAATGTGTTGAAAATGGTAAAAGGAATAAAGTTGTTTGACCTTTGGAATAAGAACGTTGGAAGTTTGATAGGAGTCCATGGGGATGGACTGTACTTTGAAAAATTATAACACGTTACTGATGAGGTCTCCATAAATAATACCCTACACAACACTATAAAAGTTTCAGGGGAAATTGGAGGTTGATTCTTGTTTGGATTATGGGAGAAAACATGTATTCTTTATTTTTTTGTGATATTACATTTTCTATTTAGTAACGAACCATTTAATTTAATTTTTTATTCCATGGTTTTGACTTATTTTAGACTCATAGTGAGGCGATAGATGAAACAGGGCAACCAGGAGATTGATTAAAGCCTGGAGCTTGATATTTTGGATGACACAACTGGGAGGGAGGGTTAGTACAAACTTTGCAGCCTAGGACACATGGTTTGAGTAAATAATGTGGTGTGTGTCTGCCCACAATCCAAGGTTGAATGGTTATAGAAAACAATTAATCTAGTGTCTCATGCCTATATGTGGAATCTGTAGGTTTTAACCAAGAAAATTTAATGGTCGGTGATATATTTTTCTAATTCGGATCTGTGATCATGAATGGGGGTTCATGGATCGAGAATAGAGAAATGATGGGACATGGTTTTTCCAACTATAACTCCACAAAATATGACCTTATTTTGTGAGGAAAAATTACCATTTTTCCTTTTTTGCACATAAATTATTAAACCCTCTTCCTCTTTTCTTTGTTTCTGCAGTCGTGGCCATCCTCCCTTCTTCAGGGTGATATCCATAAGCCTCCAACCTATGTTTTGATCTAGTTTCTCAATACACCATCTAATCCATGATACAATCATCATGTTGGATCTATATCCGTGATTTATCTATTAATTTTTCACTTTTCATTTTTTTCTTTCCTATCAGTGACATTCATTTGGTGCAAGATATTATTCCCTATTTTCAATGTGTCGGATTATTATTCCATTTTTATGATCTAAATCAAATCAGAGGATTAAAATCTATGATTGTTCCTATACCATGTTAAGGTATATAGTCTCATGGATTTATGTTAATTTTAGAATGTTAAATATTATTACATTGATCGGCATGTTATGTTTTCTGAGTGATTCCAATAAAATGAATCTATTTTTAAATTTATTGAATATTCTAAACCACCACCACTCATGAGACCTATGGAGGTTCATATATAGTTTAAAGACCTATAATATTTACAACCCATTGATTGTGTTGTCGAATTAGAAAAAACCACCATTGGTGGCCCATTATAAGTGATTCACATTTGATGGTTGGCCTTTTACCTCTTATTATTATGACATTAAATGACTTCATTATTTTAATATTGTGTTGAAAAAATGACTGAAAGGAAGGCAATTTAAATTGCAATTTTTAAAAATATCCTTACTTGGTAATGGTGTCGTAATATATTATACATTAAATTGAATGTTAAAGAAGAATCGAATGATTCTTGTGATTATATGACATTTAATACTATTATTTATTTATCAACCCTTCTTAGGTGATTTATAGTATTATGATGGTGATTACCAATAGAATTTGAAAATGTGAGCTTATATGGTATGGGTAGACTAGAGGCCCTTGACCATTCATCCTTAACTTTAATGAGTGTGAGGTGGGTTCCAATTTAGGATCACCATATTTAGACTCCTATATAATAAATAATAAATGTTATAATAATTGATTATTATGTATACTAGTTGAAACATGGGATCATAAAAGAATGAATTGAATGGAATCATTTGAAATCTAGCTTTTATATTCCCAAGTAACACTTGGGCATTTTTATGGAATTCCTATGAAGGAATCGAAGGTGATAATGTTATTGTCCCAGAAGTTAAAATTGGACTCCTTATGTATTTTCATGTAAGGACTCATAGGGTATCTTATAATTTACCCCATGAGTTACACTTGGGATCTTATTTAAGAGCCACCAAGGAAGGAATCAATGAGAAATGATATATACTACCCCTTAATAAATACAGTTATTCCATTGAGGAATGCATCGAATTGTATTATAGGTTGTTTGATTCATGATATAGCTACAGTAATAAATATATTCCAATTTAGTAATTCCATGGACATGAACATGTTATTATGAATTGAATAATGATGGAATTATTATTATGACATGTCTTCCATTCTAAAGCACAACCATGGATTTTTTTTGAAACCTTTACCTTTAATAATGAAATTATAGCCATCATATTAGATATGATGCATAGTAGATACATGGGATATAATCTAGGTTATAATATATCACTATTTAAATAAATCATGACTAATTTACTACTCATATCATCCCCAAAAGAAAAATAGGTCGAAGAAGATTATTGTACAGTGGGAACCCAAAGCTACGTAGGTTATCCAGATAAAACATATCATTTATAGCATTATAATTATGTTAAAAATAATTATTATATATTCACTAGGATGATGTAATATGACACTATTTGTTGTTTCCGACAAAATTTTTCCCACAAACTACTAGGTACTCCTTTATGAAACCATCAGAGTCTTCATGGATGTAGGTAAGGGAATGTTAAATAACGCACATAATGATGCTTTATTTCTAATTACATATGATAATAGTATCATAGGACTGAGCTATGAATCATAATGTACTAATTGTAAAATCATTTTTGTCATTTTTATACATTGGATACATATATTTTTGCATGAACCTGTTATTTCACTCATGTATGGATCAATTAAAATTCAGAAAAATTTGTTATTTTAGACTTAATTTTAATTACTAAATAGTTTTTAAAGGATTGGAAGGTTTCATGGGATTGTTTTGAGACCAAAAAATGAATTTTTAGAAATTGGGCCAAGCAAATGGTTTATAGTAAACATTGTAGGAATGTTGTATGGTAAGAGAAAATATTGTGGGTGGTATGTTTTTTGGATAGAGTCTTAGCGCATGGTTGTTGTGAGGATTCCCTAACTATATAGCCTAACCATGTGAGTTATTATTTTTCCCAGCTACCCATGCATATTTTTCACATAGTTCGGAAAACCATGCAAACAATCTCGGCACATGATATTTTGTGGGAAATTTCACCATTTTTTCCTTAAATGATATAATTAGGCCTCCTCCTTCCTTCTAAAATAAATTCCAACAGGATTAACCCATTCTACTCTCATTTTGGAGTTCATTGATATCCTAAGGTAGGGATTGAATAATATCCTTCTTCTAGGATCTTATCAAACATTGGATCATCGTGTAGGATGTAAAATGGTAAGTGCTCATGTCATTTTTATATGTTCTGATCCTCCCATTCTCTCAAACTAGTTATCTAAGTGTGAGAATATTCCCATTTTTCTCAGATCTAATCCATTAATTTTATAATTAGGGGATGATATCAGAGGAAAATAATCTTAAAACACTAATGTGGGTGGATTGTAGTTCATCCCTCAAGTTCATTGTTTTTTGAATTGTCATGTGGGGACCATCAATTTCATCAAGTTTCATTTCTTCAATTTATATTCAATTTATATAATAATTATAATAGTATGGTTTTTCTATATTCATATATTTGATTAATTATCAGTTGTTAAAACCACTACTCTATCATTCCCATATAGGATGTTATTCCATAATTGGGTTATTCGTATTTGACATGTTTGATCAATCGTTCAAGTGTGACTTGGATTGACACTTCTATGGTAAGGTTTTCAACATTTATTAGATTGATTTATATTGTGAATTTCATAATGGAAAGTACCATGTTTTCTCACCACTTCACTTGCCATGGGTAAGTGCTTCAATTGATAATTAAATTTAAAATATTAATTTTCAAGTATACAATGAATATGACTTAACCAGATTTAATGTAAATTAATAATATGTTGCATGTCTGTATCCCCCCTTACCCCATTAATGGATGTTAGAGGTATGGAGATTAATTATTTAATAGGACTTAAAGGGATTTACTAAAAGTTTCTTGCAAGTTAGACATGTCACACTAATATAAGGAAAGGCCAAAATCAATTGAAAATATACATGACATAATTATCAAACATGAGTGGTTTGACTCAAGCTCGGCTTGGATTCCTATAGGGGAATGCATTGAGCTCTCTGGAACACCATTCCTATTTAAGGATGATGCAATATTGGGTTGGGACCCACCTAGATCCTGATCCTTGTATATTAATCAATCTCATGTATTACATTATAAGATCCCTCACATAGTATTAACAGATTCCTTGGATTCACTCCTTGGATCTTGCATTGACATGTAGGTTCCTTGGTTATAGCATATATGGCCCTGTCACTACATAGACCCATTTGAAATTGTATGATCACCTTGGATTCGATAGGAACTTAATTTTGTAATTCCTTGGAACATAATCATTGTATTACACTCTTACACATAAGATAGACTCAGACACTATTGAGTTAGCGGCCTATGAGGTCTCGGTTTCATTGGTCATTACCATGGAACATCATTATTAATTATAATGAATCATGGTTTCCCTGAACATCTTGGAACTATCTATAATTATACTCTCATAAGGTGATGTCAGTGATTGGTCTGCCACACGTGACCAATCAAAAAAAATTGATGTTTACTAAATTAATGAACTTGTTAAATTTTATGACACTCTCCTAGGGATGAATTATATCCTTGGGTATTCATTTACAATATTCTATATCACATTATATATATACATATGTGCACATTGTTTCATTTCCATTACATAGCCTAGATGTTATAGAAACTATTAGTGGTGGCGCACTAAGATGTATCCCATACCATCTATTGTTTCCATATGGTACCAGTAGTAGATTACATGGTTGTAGGTGGTGGCAAAGGGATGTGTCCAACTTCATATAGTTGGTCACTTTTTGTTTAGGATGGAGCTTGATTACAGATTATAGAGCTAGGGCTCGATATTCATGGGATAGTCTTTTGATTTCACTTATAATTTTCTAGAAAAGTTGTTCATATTATATTGTATCCATGTTTTCTAGTTTTATAGATACATGAAATATCATCGTTTATTGTTGTATGTTATTGAATTTATTTTAGTTGTTGTTACTATTTTAACTATTTTTCTATTGTTCATTATATTTACTTATATTGCGTTAACTATTTACCTTAGTTTTTATTTAGTTGATATGATATAATTTTATAATTATTGTATATCCACCCCATAGACCCAACCTAGGACCTTTCTTGTTATCTACAACCATTTGAATTTGGGGATATTCTTTTTAGGACATGTCGACCACCATGCTTAGGGAACCAAGTAGGTGAAATCCAGGTCCAGGAAATCAAAAATTGGAATAAAGGAGGTAATTTTATTACATTAATATTTAGTGACAATAGTCAAAAGATTAGGAATGCTTATTGCTTGTTTGTAAGCATTACATGGTCATCACGATCCTACGTTTTGGGTAAAGGCCATGTTATACAAAATATAACTGTAATTATATTTTCCCTAATATAGTTGGCATTATATCACCATTAGGTGATGCACATGGTGTTTGGTGTTGTTTATTATTATTTTTACAAATATTATATTCCATCCTTACCCTTAAGATATGAGGTCATGGAGTGTTTTTACATGCACCATATTAGGCACCAAGAATTAATATGGCATTCATTTTGACGTTATATATATGTGAATTTTTCTATATTACATTGTTGTATATGCTTGTGATAATTGAATGATGTTATGATACTTATATTATCCTGGTTATATTATTGGTTGCAAATAAGTTATTACTAGTCTCTACTCATTAGTTGTATGGGTCATCTTTTTTTAGGATTATTAATTTACTAAGTCGAACATTTTTGGAAAAAAATAAATCAGTATCGTTTCAAGTGATAAGGTGTGTGGGAACTAATTTATTGGGAATGTATATGCTTCATAATTTGAACCCTGATATCCAAAATTAATTTGATGAAAATATTTATCATGCCTTGTCATGATTGATGATGGTAAAGGTGTGAACCTAATAATTAAATGTAAATTGAAATTAAACATATTCTTGAGATATTATTGATACTTAGGCATCTATACGGGTAGTTGGGTAGTGTTCCTTGGGTATTGATTTTTTCATTGGTATCTTCCATAAGAGTTTATTTTGATGTACATAAATCTTTTCTCTGAGGTGTTTCCTTAGAAGATGGTGACCAATGTCTCTACAACATCCTTGTATCATAAACAAATAATGTAGCGGAAATAAAGCTCCAAAAATGGTGGGTACTGAGATACTTGTATTACTTCTAAGAGTGACACTTAGTGAACCACCTATTATACCTGATAAAGGAAATGATTTCCATATTCGTGATAGTTTCCAATGATTGATTTCGTTCATTCATGGTGCTCCACAATATTCACCTTTGATGGCTAATTTGACTCAAGAGTTCCAGCAGTAGAATCTTCCTACCTTATCTTTTCAAGGTGTTCCACCATCCATTTAGTCTTAAAAGGAGGACACCTTGTGTATCATTGAGCATATTGAGATTATAGTATATAGTAGGGTCACGATTTCAGAATACATTCTTTGGGATTCAAACATGAATTGGTGGTATGTGATTACCCAAGTTAGTTCATTGTCAAGGTATATTATGGGTTAATTAATAAACTTTATTATATTATTTTATTTTTCCTACGATGCTGAGAGATGACCTATCCAATGATTTCATGCATCTTGAGTATGGTTCTATGTCAGTTATGGAATATTCAAAATGTTTCACAAAGTTCCAGATCTTTTCAAATAATCTCGATGGAGAAAATATTTCATTTTCTAGTCATTCCATGTATTGGATCTAGTACACCATCCATATGCATGTCAATGTCTTTAACCTACCTATTTTCACTAAAATATTCAATCATATTTTTATCATTGAGTGCTACATGAGGGTTAATACTAGTATGTGAAATAGAGGAAGAGTTCCACGTTATCCCCAATGTTCATTAGGTGGATTAAAGTATTATCTTGTGGTTTCTCATCCTGGTAATGCCAACCAGATTTCTTGTTTTGATAGTTCTTTAGTGTTCCATTAGAGTAGAGGATAGGGGTATATGAATCCCTATTATTATAGACACCCACTAGTGTTTCAGTCTTGAGAATGTATTAGGTATCTTCAAATATTTTTCAATACTATTCAACAATCTTCGAGTGGAAAAGGTTCAGTGCCATCTCCACCATCAAGAGAATTTGTTTTTGCACCCCTAGAGGTGGGGAATTAGAGTAGTAGTGGATGTACTTACTGAGGAGGTGGTAATTGTCATGGTTGCCCGACCCCTGATCATTATAAGTCCAAATAGATCTGTTGTGTAGTTGTATTCCATGTTTTTCCAAGGGTCACAGTTCAGGTCTATTTCATCACTACAGTTGATACCTGAGTATCAGGTTTCAGGACCATCTATTGTATGAGGTACTATTCTTATGCCATCTACTATTGTATCTTATTCCGTTGATATAGGTTATTCAAACTCATTTATCTCATTATTTATCATGGAAGGTACTGGACTAGATATACAATATTAATATTGCGTAATGACCCTAGAAAAAATGTTAGGGATATTAAGAGAGGGAATAAGCTAGTGTAGGGAATATCCCTTTGAGGTAGGCAATTATCCTTTCTTATGGAACCTCTTTATTCTTGAAATGATTGGCCAAGATGTAATTAAGTAGATGGATTTGTTGGGTCAGTATCAAACTTTTATAGACTACATTCTCCATAGGTTATTATTAACATCAATATAGAGAAGTAGTTATCTACATTAGGCTTAGTGGGATGTCTGGGCTAGTAGTGTTGTACCATATAATCATGGGATTGGTGGAGTTACCACCAAGACAGAAAATATCATCCTAAAGATTCAGTTTTTATGTCAAGATGATTCACCTAAAATATTAGATAATTCAATGGATGTATTTCTCAATGGTTTTGATATCTTATATCCTGATAGAGAGGTAGATTTTACAGTCGATCTAGTTTCAGGAGTATTTTTGGTGTCCATTCATCTATAAAATATGACACCTAAATAGCTTTAGGTGCTCAAGAGGTAGTTAGAAGATTAAAATGAAAACAGATTTATACATAAGAACACATCCTCTTGGTATTTTACTATTATTTTAACCATGAAGGTGGATGTAACCATACATATATGTTTAAATTATAGATGGTTGAATGATCTTACGGACAAGAAAAAGTATCTAATTCCTTACATAGATGATCTATTTAAATATATATCAGATGATATGGTCTTATATATGATTGAACTAATGTTGGGATATCCCCAGGAGAGAGTAAGGCCACCATTTATATCTCATACAACATTCTATAGAAGTTGTGGTCTTTATATGTTACTAGTTAGGTGGTTCGGTCTTTTGAATGAACTAAACCTTTACATGGATCTGATAAATAGGGTCTTCCACCCATATTTGGATTATTTTTTCATGGTCTTTGTGGATGAAATATCTGTGAATTATAGAACTCCTAGGGACCATACCAATCCTCTTTAGATCATTTTGTGAACATTGGGAGAGCATTGCCTTTATTTTATGATTTCTAAGTTCCATTTGTGGATCAAAAAACATCACTTCCTAGGTCATATTATCTCAGAATATGGCATATATGTTGACCCATAAAAGGGGAGTGATGTAGTATACATGGAGAAACCTAAGAACATGATTGATATAAAATGTTTCATAGGGATGGATGGATATTATAGTTGTTTCAAACAAGAATTCTCATAACATTATTCACCTCTTACTAGACTTACCAATATGGGTGTAATGTTTATGCGGTTAGAAGATTTTGAGAAATCCTTTTAAGAGTTGAAAGGGAGGCTTGACTCAGCATTGACTCTAATTTTCCAATGTTTGGAAGAGGTTACACCTTATATTTTGATTCATTTGGAATAGTTATAGGAGTAGTGATGTGGTAGGAGTACATAGTCATTGAATGTGGATCTTGGCATTTGAGGCCTCATAAGATAAATTATCTAACACATTATTTTTTCTAGTAGTTTTTTTCCTTGACTTTTATTGATGGAGATACTATCATTTGGGTGAGTTATCTATGGTGTACATTGACCCCAAGAGCCTTAAATATGTCTTTACTCAGCATGAAATGACACCCAGACAGTGGATTTTGGTAGAATATATATAATCCATTAATTTTGACCATGGCTTTACACATGGGAAGGAAAATGTGGTTGTAGAATCACTATGTCCGAAAACTTAAACACATGTAATATGGGAATCTGGTGATTAATAGAATTTAATGTCCCTTATTTCATAACAAAATGTGATGATTCTTGATATTCATGATATGTGTTATCCCTAATCATTGATAGTTACCTCATTTCACTATGTTAATGCTAAGGGAAAACAATTTTTTGATCCTGATGGCTTGGTTATCTGTGAGAGTATATCAGAAGATAACCCATAACAAGAATGGTATATAGAGTGAGAGAACATATTATGTATACATGGACATGTCTAAGTCCATATAAATATGATATATGATTTGATGATATGGTCACATCTTTCTCAATTGGCATTTTATCCAGCAATCGTAAAGATGTTCCAAGATATACAATGTCAAGTTTCGGATGAAGTTTTTTATAGAAGCATTTATCTCCAGGTGTTCCTCCTTTTAGTAGGTGAAGGAAGTGCACCAGAGAACTATAGGCTTCTTACAGGTGATTCCACTCCTAGTATGCAAATGGGAATATGTTTCAATAGAATTTATAGTATGTTTTCATAGGTTACATAGATATTGTGACGTTGTATGGATTTTCGTTGACATGATAATTAATGCATCCCACTTCATTCATATTCATGATATTTTCTTAGTTGATGATATGAGAAGAATGTAAGTCCATGAAATCATATGACTTCATGGGCTTCCTCATATTATTATTTAATACAGGGATTCTCATTTCACGTAATGGTTCATGAAGGGATTGAAGAAGGCTATGGAAACACAAGTTCGTTTAATTATATCTTTTCACCCTCATACTGATGGATAATCAGAACAGACAATACAGGTTCTATAGTATATGCTCTGATCTTGTGTCAATGATTATTGTGGTTCCTTGGAGAAACATATCTCTTTCATTGAGTTTTCCTGTAATAATTTCTTCCAATAAATGATTCAGATTGATCCTTTTAAGGTATTATATGATAAGTTGTTCTATTCACCCATATGGTACCTAGAGGCAGGTGAGGTATCCCTAGTATGTCCTTATCTGATTTAGAAGACTTTAGTACAAGATCATCTGAACAGAAAGCATATGAATAGAAATCAGTATAGACATAAATCATATTTTGATAGTTTTCAATGACATCTAGAGTTCGAGGTAGGGAATCTGGTTTTCCATCTAGTATCATCCAGGCAATGGAATAGATGGTTATGTATATAAGGGAAGTTATGACCACATATTATAGGGTCATTTGAGATATTATATAATTTCAAGATGGTAGCCTGTCAGTTTCTACATTCTCATATGTATAGTTCCATGCACATCATTATCCATATCTCACAGCTTCTCTGGTATCTTGTCAACTTGATCATACAAATTATACTGAGGATTTTGAGTTATATTTTGATGCAACATTTGTAGATACTCTGGTATACATGATTTACCGAAACCTGGAGGCTCTCGAAGGCCAATCTATTTCCCTGGTATGGGTGCAATGGTAACATGGATGTGTGAAAGATGAGAATTGTGAGAAAGAAGCCAACATACTTTCCTAGTGCATAGATTTTTTCTTAGATAGTGGATCCTCACCCATGGAAGGTGAACTCATGGACAAGTTCTTTTATAGGTAGAAATCTATAAGAACCCAATTTTCACATAGTTATAATCCTTTAAATTAATGTATAAATCATCATTTTAGACATATTTTTGATGCCTAATGAGTCATTGATGGTTTGGAGGGTGTCTTGTAATTTTTCAGAACATGGAACACAACTTTATTGGAAAACAAGAATGCTTCATGTTTTATAGTAAACCATATAGGAATGACACACAGTTCGACAAAACTGAGAGGGTGTAATGTTTTTTCGACAGATCCTTTTCACACGGTTGGAAAACAGTCTCTCTAACTATGAATAATAATCGTGAGAGTGACCCTTTCCTCAGGCACCTATGTGTGGTTTTCACATGATTTGGAAAATCATGCGGGGGAATCAATCTTAGGATATTCTATGGTTAATTTTACTATTTCCACCATAATGATCTAATTAGTCTTCCTCCTTCTTCTTAATATGAATTCTTTCATGAATAACCATTTTTTCATTGATTTTAGAGCTATTTTAAGGATTAATGTAGGGATTTAATTATCTACTTCATCATGGGTCTGATCTATCTTTTATAATCACGTTGGATATACAATGGTAACTTCTCGAGTCATTTTTATCCATTCTTATCCTCTATTTATCTCAACATAGTTATCATTGTGTGGTTATTTTATCATTTTTCTCATACCTGAACTATTATAATCCAAAATATATTTGGATATCATAGGATAATGATAATTCATCCCTATGGTGGGTGGTCTATAACTCATCTTGCAAGTTCATTGATTTCAGAATTTTCATATGGGGACTGCCAATTTCATCTGGTGCCACATATTGAATTTATATTCTAGGTTTGTAATCATAGAACTATATGATTATGACATTTCCACATATGTTATTAATTTTCTGTTGTTATGGCCACAACTCCATCCAAGCAATGTAGGATTTTATTCCATAATTGTGTTTTTTTAATTGACATGTTTGATCCACATTTGGGTGTGAGTTGGATTGAAATTTATAAGGTTAAGCTTTTATATAATACATGGATTGATTAATATTTGGAATTTCTTAATTGAAATTACTGTGAACGCTCACCACTTGACCGACCTATGATAAGTGCTTTAGTTTATTATTACATTTGAAATGAAAATTGTAAAGTATACTATGTATTTGGCTTAATTGTAATAAAAGATATAAATGATAGGTTTCATTTCCATAGAACCCCATAAAAAATAATATAATGTATCATAATGGTCCATTATTACTTAATATGACATAAATGAATTTAATAATTGTTTCAGGATACTTATCATTTTCACAATAAAGAACCAAAAGGATTGAACAAATTGAAATTATACAAGACTTATTAAGTAAGCCATAGTGGCCTAACTCAATCTCTCCATGGATTCATAATGAGGAATTCTATGAGAACATAGGAACCACATTCATATTCACTTATGTGGCTCTCCAAAGTTGAGTCCCACCTAGATCGTGAACCTTTTTTTTCATTGATTTCTGGTATTAAACTGTAGTATCCCCCACATACTATTAAAGGGTTCCTTTGATATACTCTTTGGATCCATAATTGACAATCACATTCTAGGGTTTACATCCCAAAGGTCCCTATCACTGATTGTGTACTTTTTACCACAGATGAACACCTCGGACTCGGAAGACACATTATTGTGGAATTTCATGGAACTTGATCCTTTTATTATACTATTACCCTTTATCTGGACTCAGATACTAATGAGTCATCGGCCCTTGAGGTCTACATTTCCTTGGTCATTACCTTGGAACATCATCATTAAATATCATCAATTATGCTTGCATTGTACATATTGGATCATTGAATAAATAAAATTACATTAGGATATTTTAGTGCTAGCTATTCCACACATGACCTATCAACATAAATTAATAATTACATAATTAGTTATCAGGTTACATGTACAGACATTAGCCTAGGGAGAAAGTAGGTACATTGTTATTTAGTTACATCGTACTAATTGTTAATATATATATTCATACATGAACATAGTTATAGTTCCATTACACATGTCAGATGTTATAGACACTATTTTTGGTGGTGGAATGAGATTTATCTCACCCCCCTCCGAGCACCATTTTGTGCCTGGAGAAGATTAATTGGTTGTGGGTGTTGACTAAGGGAAGCATATGGCCTCAAACACTTTATTTATTGATTTTTAGGATTTATCTTGATAGAAGATGACATATATGTGGATTGGGATGCTTGGGATAGTATTTCTATTTCCTTGATACATTTTTTGGAAACACTATGCATACTGCCTTGTGTCCCTTTTTTATAGTTTTCTAGATAAATGACATATCATCATCAGTTGTGGTATGTTATTCTAGTTAATTCTGTTATTTTTAATCTTGAATTTTTTTTTCTAGTGTGCCTTATTTTTAAATTTAAATCATTCCCTATTTACCTTAGTTTATATTTATCCACAGTGCTACACTTTTTTAATGAGGGCTTTGTCTTCCCACACACACACCCTTGGCCATCATTACTAGTCAGCATCCTTAGGCATTTGGGGAGATGTGCTTGAGGCCATGTGCCTTACTGAGCTTGGAGAACCTATTATGTGGCATCCAGGTCTGAGACATCACAATTTTATTGGTTTCTTGTTTCCAATTTTTTCGGCCTTTTTTTAGAATTCTATGTTCATCATCTATATATGACACTGAAGGATATTATTACAAGGTTATTTAAATGATTATTGTTAGTTATTCTGTATATAGAGGGTTAATTAATTTTTTATATTTATTTATGAAATTATACCACTATTATAAACTATTATAATGAGGGTATAGTATCACCATTATTCCTCCAAGGAACCTAATTTTTAGACAGTAGCCTTTGGCATATGGGGAGGCACACTTGAGTCCATGCATCCAATGGGGTTTGGTTTTTGTGGAGTTAAATAGGACTCAAGCATCACAAGATTTTATTAGATATTTTTTTATTATAAATTGGGAATATTTTCCTATGGATTTTGAATGATCACGTCCTTTTTAATCAATTTTTCCTAAGAGTGGCTAGCCCATGTATAAGAAAATATCCATATTTCCTTTAATAAGATAGGTTTTCCTATATTTTTCTTATTACAGCAGCCTTCATTTAACCAATAAATGATGAAAATGATAATATATGTTATTATGATTGTTTATTTTAAAGATTTATATGATATGGAATAGATTTATTTCATCTAACATCATTATTGGTACTTCAGCTTTTATGTCATCCATTACATCATGCCTTGTTGACTTATAAATTGCATTCCATGAAGATTGTTTTCATGATTTTGTTAATATATCAATGAAATCGTTCAATCATTAGATAAATCAATTTGTTAAATAAAATTTTGGAATTGAATTGATCAAACACGTCAATTTATAAATTGTATTGGCCATGTCAAATTTGAATTGGTGATCCATATAATTAATCCTTTAAAAAATTGATATAAATGAAAATGAATTTAAATGAAAAATAAAGTCTAAAATGAAATTATCAAAATTAAATAGGTATTTCAATACAAATTTAGAATCATTTTCCTTCAATATATTTCAATTGAAACTCTATATAATAGGGACATATGGTTATGGAAGAGAAGATGGAAATTACTTGACCATAGAAGTGTGTAAAAGGTTGTGTATCATTTTTATCTATTGATTAATATGTTTCATCTACAAGTCTTTAATAGTAGGAAGTACATTATATAATAAGGCTTGTTCCTATCCAATTCTAATAACTATGATTTGAATGGTTATTGAATCTTGTGTTGATGTGTGTGCATAGAATTTTTTGAGACCTGCAATGAAAACATCCTCATTTCATACACCAGGAGGGGGGAGAAAACCATGATCTATCAGTGGGTATCCAAGGTAACTAATAGAAGAATTATTATCCCACTTATTGAAATTAATTTCATACCTAATATGGGAGTCAATTTTTATTTTCAATATGGGATGGTATGATTTATGAAAACTGATGAGGGAGAACCCTGGCCCTCCTGATTATGTAGTGTTAATACATGAGTTCCAAAAGTATCATCAACCCATTATTCCATGGATGGAAGAACACAGGCTATAGAGTCTTTGATAGAGTCCATGCTATCTATTTTCAGCCATATTAAGGTATCTCCTGATAAGAGAGTGAATCATTCCACATATATTCTTCATGATTCCACCATGAGATCGTGAGACATTATTACTTGGAAGGATCTTCATCATGATATTGATTGGATGGATTATCATATGTAATTATATTATTATTTGCTTCTTGAGACATTGAGAGCCAATAATGACCGAAATTTTATACACCTCAAGCATAGTTTCTTATCAGTGATAGACTATTCTTCCAATTTTATAGAGCTCCACCACCTCACAGATGTTATATTAAAGGATGAGGTTCCAAAAGATAAAAAATTAGTGGATGGTCATAGGTATGGTGTTTGATCATGGTGAATTTGTTTCATATTAATACTATATTTTTAATATTTAATCTGGTTCTTATCATAGATCATAACCTGGGATTGGCTGGTGTTATACTCCATGGTTGTTTTTCGAAGAGATTTGGAACTACATTGACCAATATTTGGAAGCATCATTTCGATCTTCAACATAGAGATATGAGTAGAAAGATTATTTACACAAGTAGCCATGTGAGGTGTCATCTGTGTGATACACCATGAAATGTGAGACAATAATGTAAGAGGAACCTAATTCGAGGGGTATATATGGCTTCATAATGGGCCATAAATAGTTATCATGATGAAATATTCATCCATTAGATAGTTAAAAATGTTATTCACTACATTTATGTTTAGGAGCGAGGTCAACAGCTTCTCATCAAAATGGAATCTAGATTATTGCCAGTATATCAGGCCTCAGAGGTGGTTATGGATGAGGTATCTAGCCATTGGATAGTCTTCTAAAATAGAGCATACAAAGTCATGTTGATTATCTTATCTATCAGGGTCGTAGTTCGAGAAAAATTAATATCATAGGAAAGATACCCAAGAAATAGAGTGTCTCTACTTCTCCCATTAGAGGTACTATTCTATAAGAATCTATATTAGTATTTGATATTTTTAATAAAGGTGATTCACATAGCATTATATATTTTCTGATTGTGAATATCCTTAGCCTCGATGACATTTTTTTTTGCATCGGTTTGATGACACTTGATACACTATTTTGTGTTGATAAAGAGAGTGTACATCAGATTAGGGAGGGTCCCATGAGATTATTGGGTGTCTCTTCATATGGGATAATTTTTCCTAGAGAATATTGGATTTGAAATCAAATTCATGATTGACTAGTTGGTTCCCATTGTTGCATTCATTGACTGCTATCACTAAATGGAGATAGTCACATCACTCGAGGGACTATTTTTTCCCAATGGTGAAAGAGATGTCTCAGAGGGTAAAAATAGACCTTAACAAAATTGGATGCGTAGGATGATTTCCCAAATTTCTATTTTATAAATGTATTATCTAGTAACACATCAAGTGGAATTCCCTTCTATGGATGATCATTTCATAGATGTTTTCCACGATGTTTTTTTTGGAATACCAATTGAGATACATGTGTAGTTTTAAATCAAGATAGTTTGAGGAGATCTAACAATATACATTCCACCTTATAGGATTACTAATACATCATTAGAGGATCTCCAAAGGCCTAACATGGATTTGGAAGAAAATTGATTTATATGACCCAATACTTCTCCTTGGGGTTCACCGGTCCTTTTTCAAATTAGGTGGATGGAACCCGTCCACTATCTGTTGATTACCATAAATTGAAACAATTGATGATTATGATTGGTATTCCTTTACATGGATAAATGACATATTCTACTAGATAAGAGGAGCTTAGGTGATCTAGAACATTGATCTAAGATCTAGTATCATTTGTTTTTCTTTTTGACCTTATGACATACCTAATACAACATTTCATAGAAGGTATGGTCTATATTTTTTTCTTCTCATGTTGTTTCCCTCACTAAATCTCTCACAGTTTTCATGGAATTGGTAAAATTATTTTTCCATCCATATATGGATTCGTTTGTCTTTGTATTCATTGATGATATTTTAGTTATTTTTCACACTTGACCAGACCATGACAAACATCTTTACTTCAATTTGAATATACTAAGAGTGCATACTATATTTCTAAAACTCACTAATTTACATTTTGAATGGATTATATTAGCTTCTAGTTCACATTTCCTCGATGACATGATAATAAATTGACCCATATATGATGAGAGGTATAGTTTTTGGGGAGGATCTCAAGACTGTTATTGAGATATGATGTTTCATGGTGCTATCTGGATATTACCTGAATTTCATAAGAGATTTATCAATCATATAATCACATAGAATGTGATTTACTATGATTTGGGTGATGTTTATATGGGAATATGACTACAATATAACATTTATGGAGCTGAAGTAGATAGTGAATTCTATTCCAATCCTATTTTTCTATAGTTGGGGAGAAGATATAAAGAATATTGTGATGCATCATGTGTTAGTATTTGGGAAATTATGATGTAGGAAGAGAGAATCATTGTATACAAGTTTCCTTATATGATACCACATAGTATGAATTACCCAATAAAAAATCATGATTCTAAATTTTTTTACATTCATTGAGCTCTTAGAGTCATTATTTACAAGGAGATAGTTTTTTGTTATACATAGACCATAAAATCCCTTGGTAAATTTATAATCATAATTAAGAGAATCTGAAAAAAATTATGGTGGGTGAAATACCTCCAATAATTTGATGTTTATATTTCCAATACACCAATGAATGAAAATTAGATAACTAATGTGATGAGCAGAAGGACACAATCACTTTCAATTCAGGAGGCCATTAGAAAATGGTAGCTTATGACCCAATTTTTTGAGATCAATATAGAGGTTCAATAACATTACAAAAATTCATTACTTGAATAATTATTATTAACTTCAACTATCCTACATTGAGTGGGGATGTTGTAGTAATTATATTTTGAGGCATGTCCCTTCAGGAGTTGGTTGTACGTGATGAACATCCTCCGGGTTGGGATGCTAGGGAGGATGTGATCTTGCATATCCATTCATGTGACTGTAAATTTTTTAGTTTAAATGGGACGATTTCACCATGAACAACATCACGAGACTTATTAGATCTCCTCTACGAAGGGAATATATATTGTTAATAATTGAAATGTTGAAAAAGGTAATACATTTTTTATATTCAAGAGACTCATTGAGTTGATGAACAATAAAGGATTTCCATTCATAAGATTATACACATCCATAGGGTTCCACATTCAATAGTATTATATAGAGATGTCTGTTTCATGTTTCATTTCTAGAAGGGGTTGTAGAAGGAACTGTGTTTCTATGTACTAGTGAGTATAACCAATCTTCGAAAGATTTATTGTCCATCCAAGCATATAATACATGTTTGGGAGGATTTTATTTTTTCATGGGTCATTGATTTTACTATTTCATGACAAAAACACTTACCTCCCAGCAATATTACTGTAATTAAAAACATCCTGGAGACCTTACAGAGGGTTCCTTGTGAGACCTATACAATAGGTCATTCCATTTAACCCTTTGATAGATAGAGGGAGCGGAGGTACTGCTAATAGTTCCTTGTCTCATATAGGATACATATTGCAGTTTTATATTTTTAGGAAGTGGATGTATACATTTCATTATTGAGAGAATTAATATGCCCATTATCTTCATAGACTACTGTAGTTCAATGTGTGGTGTTGAGTTTTCTTATGCTTTTTTGTAGATGGGTACATAAAAGGATTCAGATGTAATGGAAGGTGTTGTAAAATTATGTTGATTCTTTTGATATTTTGGAGATATTTTTTCTAGTAGACAATTAGTTGAAGTTAACTCAGTGGTATCGGGCCATACAGAACGCCATCCATATATATCTGCTTCACCGATATCATTTTAATTATTCACATATTTTTCTTCCCTAGGGGGATGAGTTGGAAGTAGATACATCATTTGGGGAGAATCCAATCCATATTATTGATAATGGAAATAAGGTTATCATAGGACATTCATTTCTTCTAGTAATTCTGCAATGGAAGGAATGTTATGTATAGTATGAGAATTGGGAGTGGGTGGCTGATGTATATTCCTATGGGATTGAATAAATCTCATAAAATGTTTTACCACCCATGGAAGGGAAATGTTTAGATTAATTTTGTTGATGGGAGAATATAGAAGTTCTTGACTTTTATATAATGAATGGAACCACTTTACTTACGAATTGTTTTCCTTGGCTTTGAAAAATTATTTCTTCCTAGGGAGGATACAGAGGAAAAAGGGCTTTATATGGAATGTTTTAATCAGGGATCCTAGTTTTTTTAGGAAGTAGCTGGGTCCCATGGTTAGTAAAACCATGTATCCCTATACTCACAGTTTAATTAATCCTTGTTTGGTTTCCAAACCCATTATCCAGGGTATCATGGTTTGAGGAAATGGTGTATCCTAGTTAGTACACCCCTATAGAGGTTTTGTAGTTTTAAGAATAGGAAAAATGATTGTTCCACAAATGGTTGGTCTAATTTTATACTATGATCATGTGAGGGGTGTTTTTTGACAAATATAGGAGAATGATAGTGGTGCCGGTTTTTCCAACTATGCATTCCAACCATATGACCCTGGGTTTTGAGGAAATTGGTCATTTTCCCATATTTCCTGCTAAACTATTTATCCCTCCTCATCTATTCTATTTTTCACCAATTGTGGAAAGCCTAACTTCTTCTAGTTTTTCTCCTTCAAAATTAAACCTATTCCTTAATCCAATTGCTCTAATGATGTTAGATTAATGAGTACTTATTATTTTTTGATCAATTCCATAGGCTTATCTATTCATCTATAACCTTTTCCCTTTTCCTTTCTATCAAAAATGTTTTTTTAGTGCTGGATATTATATCCTATTTTCATGGTTTTCAATTATTCAACATTTTTCTTTTAATCATTATAAAATCATATGATGATATTAGTTGTGTGTTCCTCTACCAAGCTTGGTATGTCATATGGTGCTTTTCCCTTTATCTTGGGATGTTATATATTATATTGTTGCGTCATGTGTGGGTTATTATGAGAGGTTCTTATAAATTGAAACATTTTTTAAATATATTTGAGAGGATAAAAATTCATCACTAATCGTACCTATTGAGGCTCAAGTGTTGGTTGTGTACCTTGATTTTGAACCACCCCATGGGTGTGTTGTTGAAATATACCAAACCACCATGTGTGGAACATTGTATGAGCATAAATTTTAAGGTGTTTTCTTTTACCCCTTTCCATATGTATTTCAAATGAACTAATTAATTTTGAATTAAATTGAATAATGGTGGGAATGGATGGCCATGTCCCTTTTCCTTAGTCAATTATCCTTGTTCTCTTATGATTAAGTCATATTTTTATTCTTGAAATGGAAAATTATATATTATTGGAAGGATCGATTGTAAGTTAGGCCTTATAATCCTTTGATTTATTTAAAACTCTTTCTGAATAGAGTAATTTTATTATGATGGTGATGGAGTATTGAATTTAATCATGAGGGAATATAGGGTATGGTTCGAATATAATCCCATAACCATTATTCTTATCAGGCCATGAGTGGTTGGATGGTTCCAATTTAGGATCTCCATAGATGTAATCTGCTAATATGAAAAAATAAATGAAATAATGTTTTATTTTTATATGCCTTGGGTGACACATTATAATTTCCAAGAATTTTCATCTATATTTTCAGAAATTGTATGGAATTATTTCGAGACCACACACTTTGATGGAATTTGATTCTGACACCTGGAGAGCCCAGAATGAAATTTTGATCTTTTTTGTTTTCACATAAGTAAAAAAGAGAGTGGGTTTTTTCAAACATGTTAACTGGTTCTTAGATGAAAAATATGAGGGCATTGTTGAATTGGGAATGCATGGATTCACCTAGATAAGACTTAACGTCAACTAACAAGGGTCAGGCGGAAAATTTATTTTTCGGACTTTTCAAAAAATAATAAAATAAAATTACAAACTTATTTAATTTCATTTGAAAACCGTTAAGAAGAATAAATTTGTGTTGCATTGTGGAAATGAGACGACGACATGAAGCAATAATGGATTCTTTTTAATGGCTTGTTAAGGCGTAGTGTGACAACTCTATTGTTACATAAATCAAACAGCGTAGTGACGCAATGTCGTACCATAACAGAAACATTGTTACATGTTATCTATTAATTATATAACATGTTGGGGGAAACAAGAATTAATCTGTGTAGAATTATTTGATGAAAATATAAATGAATTACTCTCAAATGAATTATTAAGAACACCAGAATAATGTTACAACATCGATGTCTTTCAATGAATGAGATCGGTGATTGACGAACACCTTCAGCTCCATCAACCTTCATGGGTGGACCAATTCAACATCGATTGTGGTAACAGTTATTTTGGTTTATTTTTTCCCCATTATTCATTTAAAGTGAAAAATCTGGATCAACAAACGAATATGTTGATATGTGGATCTTCTGTTCAAGTGGGATGGTGATATTCTGTTTGGTTTTCTTTTCTACATTGAATTATGGTTGATGGAACATCACACCCATGACACCCATATTTAAAACTTAAAATGTACAGGGTGTGGGCTTACATGAACAAGGCCTGATCTTCTCTGCCTTCTATGTTCGTGGGGGAAAAAAATTTAAAACTACTCCAAGGAAACATCAAGGCCTTCACAGTGAAGGAAATACCCCACAGAGGTTGTATGTGTAGTTAGTGCGAATAAAAGACCACCGGAATGAACCTGTTATTCTACAGAGTAATATACCGGTGTTCTAGATAACACCTCCAATGATGGATCATGTTGCAGAATAGTGGGGAGAGTCACGGGCTGGGCAGGCGGGTGGACGTGGACACCTACCCGTATTAGCGCATAGTGAAAACGACACTATTTCGTATCCCACGTGGTGAACCATCTGTCAATTGTCCATGGCTGGGAGACTGCCCCATGGATTTCCCTCAAGAAGATGGATATTTGGACACAACTTCCTTCTGTATCTCAGTTGGGAAACAAAGTTGTCTCCCTCTGGCATACAGGGCATGCCAATCGACCAGACCCGCACAGTGGGTCGGACTCACACCACAAAAGAGAGCACCGAGAATGGGTTGGGTCCGGGTTTTGGTTGGTAGACTCATGCCGGGTTTCCGAACACGAATCGGGATGGTGGACCCAGATCCATGATGGGTTAGGTCAGACCAATCATGTAGGAACAAACCCAGACCCATCCAAGAGCTTTTTTAATAAAATTCAACAACGTGCAAACTGGGTGTCTGATGGACAAGTTTTTTATAGAATTGGAACCCTCGTGATGAGGTATATCTTTTGGCATACTCTCTGTAGATTTTCATGGATGTTTAAATTCAATGAATGTCATGGGGAGTGTTCTCCCGAGATCAAGTGTGATATGTGTGGAAACCCTATGGTTGGTTGAGACCTACAGACTGTTGATGAGAGACTCTATGTGGATTGGATACTATGGCGCAGTGGGAAAAGGCTTATGTGTGACCTGCTAGGCTGATTTTGGGGAGCGACTTTTTTTGTGACCCTATAGACTCATGATACTCGACTGCTAGTGTAATTAGTATGGCCATTTTAGGGAAGTATCTTCCATGTGACTTGACATGCCCATGATGGGGAGCGGCTTCTATGTGACCTAGAATACCAACTGTACTTATAAGGGATGAGTACCAAATCATTACAAGGTTAGTCATAGGTGGCTTCACTGAGACCCGACAAGCCCACTGTACTCACTGATGAGGAGTTCTCTAGTAGATGAAGTGTTCGACGATCTGACTAATGGTTTTACTTTCATACTATATAATAAAATATTTGTGAGTTGTCTTTCTTCATGATATTTCTTTTTGATCATGATTTGTGGTTAGGTTGTGGATTTCATTGTGGTATTTCCTTTTTTGTTTTGGGGCCCCTGTTTATTATTTTTTTACTCATCCTTGAATGGAATTCAGCCGAATGGGTTGTGTCTAGTTCTGATGACAGTAACCTTGATGGAGGACTCGGTGGACCATGAACCAGTGGTGCCCAGCAAGACTAGGCAGATGAGATGAACATCTACACCTTATAGCTACTACACTGTACCAACCCGTCATGTGGGGGTTTTAGCTGATGTCAATTCAGGGTTTCTTTATAATTTCATTTTTTCTAGTTACACATTTGTTTGGTGTGTATTCTAGACCATTTGACTTTCAGTGGTACTTGTACTTAGTGGTTATTTATAGTTGAGTGTTTGTTTAATTTTCCATCATTGGGATGTGGTTGTGTGTTTCGACATACATGTACCCATGAAAATGCCTCCCACTTGCAGGTTTATGCCTTCGACACTAGTCACAAACCCCTGGCCTTCGAGAGGCATGAGAGGGGTATGTCATAGCATGGGCCCTACGGGAAGGGTCGTGACAATTTTTTTTCAATGATGGTCAGTTATATCTTAGAGACTGATATTCTATTGTCTTCTTTTAGATAAAAAGTGTTAAATGATTCGAGTTCAACTATCATATTTGGGGACTTGAGTATTGGTGCGGTGGCTAACTTATCCATACTTCAGGACCATTAATTCTTATTTCTGGCACTGTACTTGAAAACATTAGTTGCATAAGTGTATTCTTAGGATTTTTCTTGAATAAGATTCATAACACCATGTATAATCATCTAATTATGGTACATTTTGATCTATATTTGGATGCATCCACGTAGACGGACATCTTGGATTCGGATATGTGACAGTGAGGAAAGCCTAACTAGCGATGAGGCATCAGTTCAGGGAATATTACTAGAGCTAGCCCCACTGGGTGGTTCATCAGTGTTTCCAAAACCCACTGATCAATAGATACTACCAGTGTTACTGATAGAGGACATGTACATCCTCAGTTCCTTTCACTAGTTTAAGAGACCGAGACCTCCCAGGTTTAAGCGAGATATAGATCCTAAGGCCCCTGAGGAGTTGTTAGAAGTAGTGACATGGGTCATCCACTTCGTGAGGACACCACTTGACCGAATTGAGATCTTAGTCTCTAGAAATATTTTTAGATCTAGAAGGAGATGGTTGATTTTGATGATTCAGACTAATAATGTGGCAACCCTCTCTGGGGATGACTTTGACTTGCTTTTCCAGGAGGAGTTTTTTTTGTATCCTTGAGTTCTATGGACATACAAGAGATTATTTTCCGATAATTGGCAATCATGTCAATGCCTAAGTACTCTGAAAGGTTTACAAACCCCTCTATTTACACCAAAGACATGGTGTGAGACCCTTCCTTTAGGTCCTGGACCTTTCAGTAGGGACTCAGACAGAAGATTAGGGAATCCATGGTTTTTATCAGCATCCCCACTCTATATGTATTGATGGAGAAATCCATTATTATGGCATGCTTCCTGGAAGAGAAGGCACTGACATACGGAGCCACAAGCATACATCAGGAGGAAAAGTCTTCAATGGTGAGTTTTAGGAAGTAGATGCACGTGCCCAAGCATGCCAGGTATTTCAGGGGGAGACCCTTGGACTCGGGGTTTTTTTTTGTACGTGGCTCCTAGAGTAGGGGGAGTCAACAGAGAACCTGGATGTGTTCCTTATGCAGCGGGTGGGGAAACATGGCTCGTGACCACCCGACCAGCCACACAGATGGTCAACAGGTGATCGATGGTCCAACAAGATAAAGTAATTGGTTCGATAAAGGATTTATGAAGGGAGGAGGATGGGGAAATGGAGTAGGTTGACTGGATGATGGTGGATGATGATTATATTTTATACAACCACAACACCTTGTTGGTCCACCATGGGCTCAGGGAGCCGGTGGATAGGGGCGTGGCCAACTTCAGGCAATAGATTCATATAACCACTATGCTCTAGAGATGATTAGAAGTATGATCTGTGTCTTCCCCACCTTAGATATAGTTCTTATAGAAATTGTTTCAGGTCACTCATTTCTTTTCCATGGACCTTGTTTGTTGATCGTAGATTATGATGGAGCCATTGGATTGATCATTATAGTTAGAGACTCCTAATGGAGGGTATTTGACGATAATTCACTCGTGCCGATTATGTGAGCTTACTCTAGGAAGCATAAGCTTCAGCTGGGATCGTCTTATAGTAGATTCAAGAACATACGATTTCATCCTGGGTATGGACTAGTTATCCATAGTCCACACTCAGATCCTCTAATTTAGGCTTAATGTGTGGTGTTTCCATGATGATGGGACTAGTGTTTCCTTTACCAGTCTAAAGGGAACCATTTTAGAACATGATGTATTTTCTCAGAGGATGGTGTAGCCAATCACTCAACAGTTGGTTATCCTCACCCTCGGTGGATTGGAAATGAGTTGTATAAAATTTTATGTAGTGTTAGACGAGTATGGGTATGTCCTTCCAGAAGATGTTAATGGACTACCACCTCACAGGGTGGTTGACATCGTGTCAACCTATACCCCAATATGACACCGATATCCTCACTGACATATCATATGGATCCCATGGAGCTATGTCAATGGAGGGTAAAATTGGATGACTTGAAGGAGAAGGGGTACCTAAGGCCCACTGTATCACCATGGGAAACCCTAGTGTCATTTTTTCAAGAATAAATATAGGGGCTTGAAAATATTCATTGACATCTGGAGCCTGAACATGGTGACCGTGAATAATAAGTTTCCACTATTGAGGATTTCTGACCTATTATACCTGCTCAAGGGTGTGAGGTGGTTCTTGAAGATCTAATTCAGATCATGCTATCATCTACATCAGTTACAGGATGATTATGTAGTGAAGATATATTTTAGACGCTAGTATAGACAATATGAGTTTCTGGTGATTCCTTTTGGCATGACCAATGACCAAGTAGTGTTAATGGGACTTATGAATAGGATCATCCATCCTTACCAAGGACTTTTCAGGGTGGTATTCATTGATATCATCATGGTGAAGTTGGAGTCGGAGGATGATCATGAAACAAACATGCGGATAGTCTTAGATACACTCCAAGATAACTAACATCCCGGTATGCTCTCGATGTTTTAGTTTTGGATTTAGGAGATCCACTTTCTAGGACAACGCATCTCAATGGATGGATTTTTAGTAGATACAGTGATGTTAGAGGAATTTCATTCTTGGGAACTAACCAAGACTATGATAGAGGTGCATAGTTTCTTAGTGTTAGTGGGATACTAAAGAAGGATTTTGCCCAAATTTTCCAAAGTAGCATCACCTTTATCAGCATTGACATGGAAGGGAAATCCCATCTTATGTATAGATAAGTGCCATTAGATTTTATAAGAGCTGAGGTGGAGACTGAATACTTTCCCCATATTCAGACTACCAATAGAGGGCGTTGAGTATATAATTTTCTACAATTCATCATGGTGCCGACTAGATTGTGTCCTCATGCATGAGCAAGAAGTGATCGTCTATGGCTGAGGGAAGTTGAGGATGAATTATAAGAATGATGTAACCCATGACATGGATTTATAAGTTGTGGTCATTGCCTTGAATATGTGGTGGCACTACATGATGGGTGAACAGTTTACCATCTAATCTGACCACAAGAGCCTTAGGTATATCATCTCACAAGAAGACCTAAAAATGAGATAGTGGAAATGGCTAGAGTTTCTATAGAAATATGATTTTAAAATAGTCTATACTCATAATAAGGAGGCGTTTATGGCCTACACACTTAACAAGTGGTCAGGTTTTTAGCTTCTGAGTGAGTCGATGGAGCCAGTAGTTGAAATGTAGATATCCTTCATAGATGATGATGGAGCATATTACCTTCAGTCAATGACTGTAACTCCCCCACTCCTACAATTATTCAGGGTGTCACAAATTGAGGATGTGGACTACCAGGACAGACGTTCTCAGTTATACTGAAGAAAATATCCTGATTAATTTTCAATAAGTGGAGAGAACTTCATCCTTTTAAATGGTCGCACCGTAGAACCAGTGAGGCTGTGGGAGGAGGTGTTGAGGGAGTTCAGTACACCCCCATTTGTGGTTCATCCTATGGTTGGGAAGTTGTACCAGGATCTCTAACATCAAAAATGGTGGCAAGGGATGAAGAAAGTGGTGGCCATGTTCATTTCACGATGTCTCACATATCAGTAAGTGATGGCTGAGCAATAGGTCCCAGCAGGCTTGGGAAGTCAACTTAAGGTACCAAAATAGAAGTGGTATGGTATCTCTATGGGAATTTTGATGGTGTTACCCCACATTTCCAGGGGTCGTGATTATATCTCGGTGATCATTTACTGAATCACCAAATTGGATCACTTTCTACTCATCTAAGAGTAGGGATCGTTAGAGGGATTGGGGGCCTCTATGTCAAGGAGATAGTGCGTCTTCATGGGGTGCCTTCGACTATCATTTCAAAATGTGATGAACGCTTAACATATTTTTTGATGAAGGGGTTTCAAGAGGAATTGGGGACATAGATTCACTTGAACATAGTATTTCACCCTATGATATATGGTTAAACAAAGTGGACCATACAGACCCTAGAGGACATGCTCTGTGCTTGTGACCTAGATTTTGGTTGTAGTTGGGAGGACCACCTACCAATGGTGGAGTTTTCATACAACAACTGATATCAATCCACAATATCCATGGCACCATTTGAGGCCATGTAGGGGTCACCATGAATATCACCTTTATGCCATAAAGTCCTAGGGGAGTTAGCACTCGTGGGTCGAGAGTTTGTATGGGATACCACTAAGAAGGAAAAAATCGTCTTGGAGTGGATGAGGAATTTCCAGAGTAGGCAGAAATCATATGCTGAGATCATGTGGGGTCCCTTGGAGTTTGATGATGGTAACCATGTGTTCCTTTGGGTCTCACCCCGAAAGAGGTTTGTGACAATTTGGCAGAGGCGTCAAGTTATCTTCGTGGTTCATTGGTCCCTACTATATCCTTGTCATAGTTGGCGAGGTGGTGTACCTCATATCCCTTCACACACAGATGCACCATGTGGATTATTCTTTTCATGTGTTGTAGCTGATGAGGTACGTGCATGATCAATCACATGTCATCTATTGGGGTGAGTTGGAAACTAATGAAGGGATGATGTTTGAGGAGTTCTTGGTGGAGATAGAGGGTTGAAAAAATCAGGTCCTTCATGGATGGTCGATTCCTATGGTGCACATTTAGTGGATCTATGGGAACCCCAAGAATATCACATGGGAGCAAGAGGCTCATATTCATGCTCAGTACCCCAATTTGTTTGATTAGATTTTGTTTTGGATTTTAGGGACTTAAATCTTTATCGTGGGAGAATATAATTCCCAGAATTCCTATTTAATTTTAATAAAATTGTATGGAATTATTTCGTGACCACACACTTTGACGGAAAATGATTTTGAGGCCCGGTGAGCCTGGAATAGAATTTTTTTATTTTTTATCTTCACATAATTAAACATTCAAGTGAGTTTTTTTCTTACATTTTAACCAGGGCTTGGATTGGAAATATGACGGCACTGTTGAACTCCAAACATCGAATTATCCTAGAAAGAACTCAACATCGACCAAAAAGTGTTGGACAGAAATTTTATTTTCGGAATTTTGGAAAAATAATAAAATATATATATAAATTTAGTTTATTTCATTTCCCAAACATTGAGCAATGGACAACATCACTATAGTTTTGTGGCAAGATGATGACAAGGTTCATTAAAGGTAGCCCCTTAATTGCTCATTAAGTCACAGCGTAATAGATAAACTATTTCATAAATGAAAAAACGTAAATATGAAACGTCAAAAAATAATAGGAACATTGCTATTCGTTTCTTTTTAATTAGATAATGCATTGGGGGTAAATGAGAATTAATCTACAGAAAATTATCTAATAATCCTTTGGCAGAATTCCTCTCCAACTAATGCTGGATGAATGTTACAACTTCAACACCTTATGAAGAATGGGACTGGGGATCAAAAAAATCCTAGGACTCCTTGATCCATTGTGGGTGGACCGCTTGAAAATAGATTGAGTTAGGGGTTGTTTTTATTAATTTTTTCCCATTATTCATTATAAATGATGAGCATGGATCAACCCACAAACAAGTTGATCCATGGATATTCCATTATTTTGGGAGGGTGATATTTTCATCGTTTTCCATTTTTGGATTGAATTATTGTTTATGAAACATCATAAAAAAGCCTCCCATGTTATAAAATTCTAATGCGGAGGGTGTAGGACGACACGAACAAGGCCCAACACCCCTCAACCTTCTACTTTCTTGGTGGAAAAATTTCTAAAATGGTGGAAAGGCATGTTCAGGGTCTCAATAGGGAAGGAAATAACCCAAAGTGGTTGTAGGCATAGTCGGTGTGAATAACATTCCATTAGAGTGGACTTGGTGGTCAGTGGAGTATTCTACCAGTGCCCCACAAAGGCACGCCAGAGAATATTTCCAAAGCTGGTTTGGGTTGTGGCATAGTGGGGAGAGCATCTAGGTGGACATGACCACCCAACCGCACTAGTAAACCAAAAAAAACGAAGCCACGCCACGTCCAATGTGGAAAAACCATGGTCTACTAACTGTGGCTTGGAGATGGCCTTGAAGACGACTAGCTGCTGCTTGTTGCATCCATCTTGGGTGACAAACGGGTCTGCCAATGGCGGGACGGGTAGGCTAGCGGGCCAGACCCATGGCCCAACGGAATAGACCATGGTCAGGTTGGGTCTGGGTCGGGTCAAAGAAAACTTGAACCCAATATGCCACATTATTTAAAGACACCAATAACATGAATATCATGCATATAATTGAAGACTTGTTTGCATCATTGGATCCCTAAACAAGATATGGATATTTTGTTATTCTTTTTAGATATTTTCATGGATGATGAAATTTGATGAATGGTTGGGGGAGCAATCCTCTTTAGATGAAGTGTGATAATTGAAAAAACCCTATTATTGGCTGAGACAAATAAATGATGGCGAGAGACCCTATGTTGATCAGATATTGTGGCCCAGTGGGAAGTAGATTATATGTGACTGAAAAGACCCAAGGTGTGGTGTTGCTTCTGTGTGACCTGTACGTCCCTCGGTACTTGTCCAAAGGTGTACCTATGTATGGCCATAGTTGGGAAGCGTCTTCTGTGTGACCCAGCATTACCACTATGCATAGTTGATTCTGCATAAACCAGCATACCCATGGTACTCATCATGGATGAGTACCACATCAGTCTTAGGTTAGTGGGAAGCAGCTTCAGTGTGACTCAGTTGGCCCACTTTACTCATTAGGGAAGAGTTCTCTAGCATCCGAAGTGTTAGAAAATGTGACTAGTGGGTCTAGTTTCCTACTCTAGAATATACCGAGTGTGAGTTGTGTTTCTTCATGATCATTCTTGGTAATCATGATTTGAGTTTTGGTTATGGGTCTCTTTAGGTCATTACATTGTCGTTTTGGGGTCCTTTCTGAGTATTTTGTTACTCACTTCCACACAAGCATTTCCCACAAGTGTTGTGTATAGTGCCGACGATATCCACCTTGATGGAGGTCTTGATGTCCCAAGACATGGTGGTTCATAGTGAGATCAGGAAGAAGCAATGTACTTTTACGATTTCCAACAGAAACGATGTACCGACCCATCAGGTGGGGTTTTTAGTGGATGTCTATTCAAGGTTTCATTATAATTTCTTATTTTCTAGATAGTATTTTATTGGGCTGTATTCTATCCCATTTGAAATTCATTTATAAGTGTACTCAGTGGTTATTTATTGTGGCGTGCTTTTTAACTCTTCTAGCTTCTGGGTGTGGTTGTGTGTGCATGCAAACTTGTACTCTGGCAACTAGCTCCGACTTAGAGGTTTACACCTTCGGTGCTAGTCACCATCATCGGGCCTTCGAGAGGCCGTCTTGGGGTATTCGTAGAACATGCCATGTGGGAAGGCTCATGACACACATGGGTTCTTATACGAATTCCATGGATAGAAATATTTGGTAGGAGTTATTTTATGCTTGATCTAGAGTTGAAATTTTTTATAGACTTCCATGTATGGACCAAAATGTTAAATAGTTGTAATTCCACAAGTAACACATGGAGTCATTATGGAATAAAATTAATGGAATTAGGGGGTTGATTACCAGTCCACCACGTGTGGATGTTTTTATCCCTTTCATGGACCTACAAGGACAGAATCAGTGTGAATTGTCTTATAAAACACCAAGAGAGATACCATGATTTTGTTGAAGAATTCCTAGGATGGGAATCTACAGTGTTTGGTTCCTGTTATACCTATAGTGAAACCTGTATTCTAAATTTTGGAACTCCAATGACGGGATCATGATATACTAAATTGCATGTAGATTAAATGATTTTTATGATGAGTCATCCAAGAAAATCCCAATCTAGGATTAGGTTTGGGACATACAAATTACTGATGGCCTTATTCACACCGCGTTTGATATGACACACATGGGATACTTGTGTTATGATCAAGGACCTAACATATCATTACTAAATTATATAATGATTTATGGAATTCTCAATGAGAGTGTAGCTTAGGATGATGTAGGTAGAATAGGAAAAGTATTCCATGTTAACCTAGACCTATGTGGGAAATTTATATACTATACATGATTTTCATATTGACAATTAAATACACACAGTCTATTATATATTAACAAACTGATTTTAATTAGACACCATTGGTATTGTTCTAATGAGGTTATCTCACACTCGACTCAAGAATAATTTATTGTACCTGGATAGACATCCAAGATAATGGTAGGGAAATATGATAGATCCCCCATGTTAATGCATGATGTCTCATTACATAAGAATAGTAGAGAACATGACCAAGCTATGGCTACTGTTAATATATTAGGATAGTTATTTTTGGGTATTTTTTGTACAATTTATACATTTAATTTGGAATTCTATTTATATTTTTTAAAAAATATATTGTAGATAATTCGACTATCATCATATATATATGAATATTTTGGATATGATTACATAGTTTTTTATATGAGGAATTTTTTTCCATCCACTACTTAGTTAGAAAAACTAATCACTTTTGATTGATTTTATTATATCTCCATGATACATTATGACCACAATGGTATATTCTCACCACTATTTCACCAAAGACACTCGTTAATAGTCAGAAGCCTTTGTAATATAGGGAGGCATCGTTGAGGCCTTATAACCAGCCAGGTTTTGTTATAGTTTAGTGAACCCTTCCGAGGTCATCAAATTTTCAACCAGTCGTGATTTAAAATGGAAATCATTGTCAATATTATCAGTTAGTAAAACTGGAATATTATCAATAGAAAAAACAAATTAATTATCCCTTTTATATTCTTCTTCGACACCATTTCTGAAACCACTTAATATAGATTCAAAATGATCAATATCCAGACTCCTAACTAAATCCACATCATTGGAATAAGTCCCACCATAAATATTCATGTTCAAATTTACCATAAAAATCATTCTATTTTAATGTCTTGGAAGAAATTAATGTTCCATTCTCCTTCCCTAATATATAAATAATGAAATTTTTCCCATGCCTCATCTTCTTCTTCTATGCACTTATATGTCAAAAATCCACCTTTTGATGCCCTAATTATAAAATCTACATCACTTTAATTTTAAAATATGTTGTAATCTAGATGACGGTGATGAATAAAATAATAAATGATCCAAAATGTCATCAAACCCACCAATAAATAATATATATTAAACCTTATATGGCCTCCACCAGACTATCATGAAATTACCCCTTTCATTAGACCATCATAATAATCATTAATTCACATACCAAAAGGCTACAAAATTATTTACATAACATAAAACCTAGTGAAAAACAATAATGGGGTAAAATCATTAATGAATCGTTTTATTAAATACCAAATGGAACATCATTTATTCTATACAAAACCATGTTATAACATCCCTTATAAAAATAAAATATCAATATGTTTTAAAATAATGATCTCCTCTATGTAGAGTCACATGTATAACCAAAACATCACATATATTAAATATTCTCTCAAACATAGATTTCAAACTTTTATAAAACCAAAACAAGGCTAAAATTTCCCTTTGTAATCGAAATCATTTTTAAAATATCCTCAACAAATATTTTCCCAAATACCTTTAATAAATTTAATTATATTTAATATTATTAAAAAAAATCCATTAAAAATTCATGGGTACAATTAATATAATATAATGAATGGATTTAACAAACACAACATGAGTATCCAATATCAATTTAATTTTATAAGTAATTATTTTTAAAGGATATTGTATTTTTTGTCTTGTTAAAAATGTAATCAAATATAAACATCTACATCAATCATGTTGAAACAAGTCCCAATAGATAACCATCAATAGAGAATGTAACCCCAAGAAAAATAATAACCTAGTCACACCTTGTACAACCAAATACAAAATTTTAGACCATTCATGATTCCTAAATTCATCATAGAAAAATATCATTGTAAAAATTGAGGAATAAACCAATTGGGAAAGAGGAATAAACAATAATTGAACATTAAAATGGGTTATAACCTACCAAAATAGCTTGAAACCATAGGTGTAGGATTCCAATTAAAAATTGGAAGAAAATAATAACTAATATGATAATGTCCCATGGTCATTATAATTAGAGGGGATGATAGAAGGGATATATCTAGAAATATAAAAGTTGAATGGATACATAAATTAAAAAGTTAAGATTTGGAATTGTAACATCATTGAACAACATAAATTGTTATGGTAGAAAATGCCTCTCATGAAAAATTATTGTCTAGATGTATTGGGTCATAGCATGACATAAAATTAACTCTATGATGTGATGACTATGATGTGGGATACCACTCATAGTGTAACACATATCCATCAAACCTCACAAAAAATGAACCCAAAAAATAATTTTTGCTCATTATGTGACCCAAGTCATGATAAAAAATATTAAAAGAAAAAAAACCATTTGTGGCATGAACCATCTATCTATGTGAAAAAACAAATTGTGAAATTCCACATCTCACCAAAAAACCCATCCTTGTTGAATCCTACTTCAGGAATGGGAAGATCAATGTAGAAAAACCATGGACCAATTAAAAATCCCAAAATACTCAAAACTCTTGATATCTCCTAACATTTTGCAATTTACCATGGATTAAATAATATTAAACACCACAATGGAAAGGGGGAGTCACAATTCTCCATTCCATAAAACATTATCTAGATAAAAAATCATTGATATAATTGGTGGAAATGGATAAAATGAACCATTCATATTGAATACATGAGGTGAGAAGGTTGTTAAAAATATAAAATATGTTTAATGATCGAGAAGCATCATAAGAAAATCTCCCAAAAAATTTAGGAACCAAACCTCAATCACCATCAAAAGACTCCATAAAAAACTCAAATAGAACGAATGAAACCAAACACGCACATATAATGGAGCACATGTTTAGGTTTTCCCACCATTTTAAATTTTTTTAAAATGATGAGATAAGGAATAAAGACCCCTAAAATCATTTGAACCAAATAGAAAAATGTCCCAAATATAAATTAATGGAGAAAATAATCCATTATAAATCAAAACAAAAAAAGATACTTGTTTGAAACTCCATAAAAGAAATAAATACCCAAAAAATAAAAAAAATCCACTATCATGTTCAACCCTATCATCACTGTCTTCAAAAACCTACAAATACATGAATAAAACAATCATAACACATTCTAGAAAATGAACTGCTTGGTCTACAAGCTCAGGTAAAAAATTAAAATGGTATGTAACCTAGTAGGTTTTTCATAAAAAACACATTGAAGGTGAAACTTAAATATACTAAAACTAATAAAAATATTTTTATTACTAGATATAATTTCATAGTTTGATACATATCCTCGACCATGGTAAATCAATCCAAAATCACATCATAAAAAGATGTATTCATATGAGAAACCCATAAAATTCTATCTCAGAACACAAAGACAACTTCACATAAAACCCCAAAGAAATAGAAAATGTTGAGGTATAAAAAAACCAATACCATATACACATATCTAAGAAAATGTTTTGGGATAACATAATGATCACAAAAAACAATAATCACATAAAAATTAATTTTTTTAAAAAATCATCAATAATAAATCCCATAATTGATGATCACCTATTGATTGTCATGTTTCAAGACTATCTATCTACTATTCCTTTATATGAAACTATGATATAATATATTACCATTACAAACCCATGATAATATTACTAAATAAGATATTAAATGAAAACCTACACAATAATTTCATTATTATAGAAGGTATCTTCTTTAAAACATTATTTAGATTCATAGTAGATTCTACAATAAAGATAGTTAAACTTAAAAAAGAGGAATAAATATAATGATAATACATTAAATATGATTTGTAATTTCCATTTAAACCTTTATGGGACTTATATTTTAAATTAAACATGCCTTGTTTCAAATCCACTCTTTCCTTACATCACTAAAACAATATAACATTTAAATCCAATTTATTAAAACAAAAACAAATATTCAACCAATTAGATCAAAAATCATAATTATTTTCATTATCACACCATTTCAAAATTATCATTAAACACATTTTTCAAAATTATTTCACACTATAAATAATTTTAAATCCATTTAAAAACATAGATAATCTATTTCACAACAAAAATTACAAACTTCCCTTTAAAGAATTTCCTAAAAAACTCACATTGGCTATGAAAACCATCACCTTATACAATATAAAAAAAATTATGTTGACATTATAAATTTATCCTTGGAATGTAAAATAATAAATGAATTTACTTATAAAACAAAATTCTCAAAACATTTTAATCCCATTTAAATATATTTTTTAATGATGCGCATTTTTTCTAAAAATAATAACAAAATTCATAATAAATTCAACCACATTGAAACCCTGTCATTATTAAAAAAAACTCAATTAAACTATAACACCAAATTAAAAAAACCAAAATATTCCATGAATCACTCTTTAGAATAACCTCCCATTAAATATTTATAAAATAAAATTTTATGTGATTAACCTTCCCAAATTAATTTTAAAACAAACCACTAATGAAAAGAGACTCCATGAGGGTGAAAAGACATTAAACTTTTACCACAAAATTGTGTATAAAAATGTTTTATAAAATAAACTTTCACCAAAAAAACATTCCCCTTATAAATGAAATATAAATAATACATAAAATGTAAAATAATAAACATACACTCCAAAAACATAAAAAACATTATTTGAAATATTCTCTGACCCATAACTATCAGTTGAAAACCACTAAGGGATATTTCATAAATCAAAATAGGTTTAACTAGTAATCCTAGGATTAATGGAATGTTTTACATAGTTTTTTCACATAGGTTTAAAGACAATAAACACTATATATAATCATCTAAAAATATAAAAGATCTATAAACATGGGTTCTAGATTATTTCATTGGTCATGTGACCTAACTTAGATGATTTGGTTACTCCTCTACATTCATGCTTAAAATAAATTACACCCACAACCAATATGATATAACTCTATGTGGATCAAAGAATAATCAAAATAATCAAAAAATGATCTAATTCTATAAATAAATCAGGACTACCCCTATAAACACATGTATCATCCCAAATGGTTTTGATAAATAACCTACTCATGACCTACCACATGTTTTCCCAATGTCATAGTTTCAATACAACCATGAAGAGTAAAAATAACAAGAAGGTTCTCTAATATATTTATTTTGGGAACTATAATTTTCTACTATAAAAAATAATAAATGATCTAATTCAACGTTTGAGGCACATTCCCAATCCCCATGGGCTAGCGAAAGTCCCTAGGTCATCAAAAAATAATTTGGTGTGAGTGAATTCATTCTTCAATTACAAAAAACAAAGTATCCAAAATAACCATGAATAATGGATTGTGTCTCCAACCATTCCAATACCTTTCATTTAAAATAAATAGATTAAATCATCATACAAACTAATGGTTGTATAAAATAGAATAAAAATCCAAAAATAAGAACACAATTAAAGTTATCACTTGTAGAAATTTTGAAATAGAATAATAAAAAAAGGGAATGACCACAATATCTAGAAGAATATAAAAATTAAATTACTATTGTACAAGTTAACAAATACATAGACATTCCCAATTTAAATAACAATATAATACACCACTGAATGGTCTCTATGTGACCCGTGGTAACTAAACACATCTATAACATCTATTTAATAAATATTTGAACAATTTATACTAATATTAAAACCTTGAATCCTATATAATACTTTTAGTTTTCATTCTCATTTAATGGTATCTATATATGGTGTGATATGAACATTACAAATATAATTTCACCGTATAGTATATAGAATCAATTTAATAAAACATTTCATAAGTGAAAGAATAAAAAATTTCTCTAATATTAGTTTTTTTAATACACTTATATCACAATGTGAGTAATATAATAAATAATTTTTGATAAAATTTAAAACATTTAAAATGGTGGATTGTATATTCTGTACTATCAAATCATCAATTTTCCTTCTGTAATATTTCTTTGACAATTTCCACATTTTTAATTTTTTCTGAAATTCAATTACATTATAAGAAAAGGAGAAATATAATAAAAATGTAACCAAAATACTAATGATAATAATAAAAATAATAAAAATTAATAAAGATGGTGACCACAACCCTAATGAGCAATAGGTGAAGGAACAAAATGTAAATTCTGAGATATTCAAAAATAAATACAAAAGTAAATTGAATAAATTTCATATAAGACACCCTATGAAATAAGATGGTACAATAAAAGAATATATATAATGGAATGAAATATGATACATATTTTGTATTTTTAAAAATATGGAAACCCTAATAACTCTTATGGGTGGCCATACTAAATTAAGATCAAAATATAAAAAATGTAATAATTAAATGAAATATTTTATCATGTATTATATTTTTGAATGATTTACACATGAATAACTATAATCAAGGGACATAAATTGAAAAAAGATCAACATAATATTTGGAAATAGTTATTGAAAAATATATTCTATAATGATATAAAATTGATCAATCTATTAGCTACCATATGTTCCCCTGACATATGAAATATGGTGTTGGAGACTAAACAAATATATGAGATAAATAATCATAACAAACATCTATAAGAAATATACAATTATACCCATCTCACCTCTATCACCCTTAAATTAAAATTCCACTTTCACATAAATTAACATAATGAATCATAAAAATAAATTCAAATCCTTAATGTTTTAAAAATATATAAATGACATTTAATCAAGGTGATCACCACAAATTTGTAACGTGTTCAGTCATGAATTTATTAAAATTAAAATTAGAAATATACACCAAGATTAGATAATCTAGATATAAAACATATATCCTTGTAAAAACCCATAGAATACTTTTAAATTTCGTTCAAAATTATCCTTTTTGGTAACATTGTAAAAATGTTATAAAAACCTTTAAAACCCATTTAATAATTGGAACATAACAATATTGATGTCCTACCAAATGTGTCACATAAAAAAATACATTTTAAAGTTAAAAAAATACTATGAAACCATTGATCAATTCAATTTAAAACCTAAAAAATTGAAAACACCATCTTTTATCTTCAAAAATATTTTTAAAGGAGAGTCCAATTAACTATCCTATATACATGTAATTTACCCTTTTTATTTCATATATTGTTCAATGATCTATATAAAATAACTTTTAATGTGGGTATAAAATCATGAATTTTTTTATAAACACATCATGGGTATAAAATTGGAATGTAATTTAATGATTAAAATCATTTAAATAGAAAACTAAAATTATAAATTAATTAAAAAATTCATATAACACACATACATAAATTGAGTGTAAGTATATTGTGACACATTTTCTTCAATGGTGAAGTTCATCCCAAGAATGAAAATGATTTTTTTGGAACTGAAAAAACCATACCCCCTATATTAAACCCATCATTGATATAAAATTTGACACACGTGTTAAAAAAATTGGTGGACAAAGGGAGAAAATGGGAGAAGAGAATTATAGTTATGATAAAATTAATGGAGGGACATTCCTTCCAAACTATGTAAACTTGGAGGAGTAAGAGGAAAAAAATATAATGAGGAATAATGGAAGATCTCATTTGATAATGTCATGTGGCGAGTTAAGTGGTAAGGGGTGAATGGATTGAAAAATCACCTAAAAATTGATTTGGGGTAGATATTGGAATTTAGAAAATTAAAACCAGGAACTAGAACATCACAATGTTATCTAACCTATTATAGAACAACATGACTCCTAGGGTGAATGGAGATCTCACAATTTAGGGACATTGTGTGGAATGGCCCTACCTTCATTAAATTATGTACCATATATGGGAGAACCCTTATGATGTGACACATATCCATAATACATCCCCATTAAATTAACATGCTTCATGGGAATGATTTCATCATAACCAACCATATCATGGTGTGAGCCCATTCACTCAAAAAATGGAAAAAATCACCATTCAGAGCATAACACAACCATTATCGGTGTAACAATAATAGTTTATAAATGTAGGTCAAATAAAACACCAATCATAGTGTGACCATTCAGAATAATAATGTCAATATCAATAGGTTGTGCTAAAGAACATAAAAAACACTCAAATCATGCCCAACACTCAAAAACATCATTAAAAAAATTAACCCGATGTTATATAATATTAATTGTATCAGTTAAATGTTAGTGTTACATAACCATCTTAAAATTATTTCCAACCCTAAAATACGAATACACATGAAATTAATTACAGCACATCTTTTCATCATGTATGATATACCCACGATATAAATATAAAATAACTATAAGGGTTATCTTTAGTCACCTAATATAGCAGTGAATCATGTGTTTCCTATTTTCCGTCAAACTCTAATTTCATATTTAAACATTTACCATATGGTAGTAAAACCTATGTTATCTGTTTTGGAATGAATGGATATATTTTAAGTCTTACCCAATATGAAAACATCACATCCAATAAATGTAATTCATGTAAATAAGTCAAATTGTATATTTAAGTGGTTCAACCCCTTCATGAAAAACATACAACATCATGTGATTATTTATACCTCATCATGGATTATATACTATATTAAATATTTAATTATAATAGTATTCTAGAATCTCACTCATCCATAGTGTCTCACTATGCACCCAATTTCTGGTATCTATATGGACTTCAAATGAACATCTTCATATTGAAAACATAGTATGCACTATTCTTTATTTGTATACATACAGTTAAACCTGATCCACAAATTCTGATTTCACATTTAAAATTTATTTCATTCATCCCATTATAGATTCTATATCATTTCACCATAGTGATGTTACTTCATCCAATAAATATATCTTCATATCATAACAGAGTCTTTAAATTACAATAGATTACTAACTTTGACAATTTTACATGAGTAATGTTCCAATATAAACATCAAAGAACATCAACATGAATCTCTCACATTGTTTTTTCAACTCGTTCTCTCACTCCTATGATAATCATTAATATCTTGAAAATAATAAAGGTCAAAGACAGTGAATAGTGGAATTGTCAACAATGTTAGTTTCCAATTATCTTTTCTATTATTCTTCATCTCATGATTCTGAAACAATGAATGTCACATGATTTTATTCCCCATTATTATGATAACTTGATGATAAATATTATCATTATATGATTGGAATCTAATACACACTATTATTATAGAGTTCTATGTTCTTAATAATTTTCCTAACTTCTCGCAAATTTTTCTGTTTCAAAAAAGTATTTCACGCTCAATATATATATATTTTATACATTTGTCACCTATAAATTTGTTTTCTTTTTATAAAATGTATATAATATATTCTCAATATCCTTTTTAAATGATATCATTTTTATAATTCTATTACATACTATATAAGATTTTATCCCACAATCATGCAAATACCATTTTCAATAGATGATTATCTCCAGCAAAAATATTGATGTTCCATTATCTTTCTCACTTTCACTTTTCATTTTCTAAATAATAGAAAATAATATTCTTATTTCATTTAGAGGGTTGATAATTTTGTTATATTTATCCAATATAACTCTAATAAATTATGAATATATAATACTCTATATTTTATTATAATAATATATTATTAATTATTGTTTTGATTTAGCTCATTTTCATTTGAAATGAGATCCTCTAATCATCTAGTGACTGGCCTAGATTATATGATAACCAATAGATAATTTTCTTTCTCTAAATTATCAATTAAGAGAAATAATTAAAAAATGTTTGAAAAATCTAAAATATTTAAGATCATATACATCATCATCATATTTTTTCATAATTTGTATATAAGATATTCTGGAATAACCTTACTCAAAATCAACTCAACATTGATCTTCATTATATCTTTATAATTATTATCCTTTCAAAAATCTATAGCATATATTAGATTTAATATAAAAATATTTGATACATGAAATATTGGAAAATAATAATCCCAGCCATTATTTTCTTCAAAATAATTAGTTGTAGAAAACTCAATATTTCATTCTATAAAATTCAAATATTTTTTCTATGGAATAGTATATTTACTGATTGAATTTGTCCATTACACATCACACTAAATGTCAAGATAAACTTTAAAAATATTATAATAATATTAATAAAACTCATTAATGACATTTAATAATCTTTTCCAATAACTATGACCATGACATATCCCTCCTACACTTCAGTAGTACCCTTATAATAATAACTATTGACCTTCACATTAGTTGGATACATATATTTTTTATATATATAAGTCATAATCCCCTTACATTGATATCCATCCTTTTGTCGATATCCATACATCGATGATCTTTTTATATATATTAATCCTATAATATGTTTCTCCCATTATATTGATGACTTAAATATGAATCCATTTATGTGAATCAATAACATAAAACCCCTTATGTGAATTTATAACTTTTCTCTTCTTATTGATTAATTTAGGTGGAGTGTATAGCCATAAATTAATATCCTAGATGAGAATACCATTACTTGATTCATCATTCATGGATCTACATTTTTGATCAATCATACCTATATTTAGACATTCCTATTGATTCGATTTTTCACTCTATTTGAATCGGGGCTCTTTCAGTTCATCCCTAAGCCAACAAACACACTTCAAACAGATTATTATTTTTTCAAAAAACTATAAAAATTTGATAGAAATTTTCCAAAAAAATATCATATAAAAAATATTTTATGAGTATTTTAATGAGAATAACAACTATTTAACTTACATCCTTCAATGAGTATTATCCCCAAGATATTCATTACATTAAATAGATAAAAACACGATAAATTATCCTAGAATAGTTTATCAATTACCTGAGAACATGATCCTTCTATTTAGATATATTATAGACCTCATATATTCATTACATGTCTTCAATAAAAGGAAAAAATCAATCAATATATTTATTTAAAGGGAATTTACACAAAGAAAACATCACATTTCTCTATTTACAAAAAAGGTATTTGATGTTATAACTTAAAATATTATGGTTGGATGCATATATCATCACCCAATGATTCATGTATAGTGAAAATATATATATATATTGATATTTTCATTGAAAAACAATAAATAAACAGATCAATGGAAATATAATTCACCCACTTTTTCTTTTTTTCAATTTAATAAACTTCCTCTGATATGTGAAGAAAGTCAATATTTCAATAAAAAATAATTTTCCTTCTATCTATTATAGGTAATAAATAAAAAATAGATAAAAAAATTTATTCTTGTTCATACCATAAAATAAATGGTAAGTTTTCCAAGGGAAAATTGTAGACCCCCTGAAACTTCTAAATTAATGACCTTATATTCTCAAATTTTTACCTTCCACTACAGTTGTACTAAAATAATTATTTAATTGAATTATTCTACCACACATCCCTTTTAAATTTTTCAACAATATAATGTTTCCAAGTCTAGTTGGTCTATAAAACTGTGAAAAAATGAGTCATTAATTCATCTTAAAAAATAAATTAAGGAATTAAACTAAAACTCATTTCTCATTGGATATTGAAAACGTTTTTATAATGTTTTTAAGGCCTGAAGATATCTTCAACAATAGATTCTAAAACATATAGGTGCATCTTATATAACATCCCCTATTTTTTATAATAATGACCCCAGTTTGTAATAATATTTACTATCAATAGGAATAGTTATATAATGAGATTATAATACACTAACCTAATTATTTATTTGGGTATACTACAATTTAATTATTCAAAATATAGGAGTAAATTGTAACAATCTTCCCATTTTGAAAGAACCTCAAAAATGGATTATTTTAATTCATCGTTAATATTGATACCTATTCAAAATATTTAGGAGGATACAATAATATCCTTTATATTATAGATATTTCAATAATTTGTTTAAAGGTTATATCATAAGAGAACTTATTATTTCCTCAAAATAAAACTTCAACACCTAACATAAAATTTAATTAAAAATGAAATAGAAATTATGTGAATATTTATAGACTCATTAATTGTAGAAATAGGTTTTTAAATTTTCTATTAACATAATGACTCTATTCCATCATGTTCAAATGATTTTGGATTTATTTTCATAGCTTCCACTATGATTTTTAAAATCACTCCCTATCTATGAAGCATGGATTTTTACCCATTTCTAGTTTCTTCTTTTATGTAAATAGAATTTGTAGTTGATCTAGCATAATAGTTTTAACATGTGATTCTTCTTCAATCATATAAATCATTTCCAATTAATCATGCCTTATGGTCAAGAAATCATTTGGAACATTTTCATCATTATTCATATATGTGAACTCCTATGTATAAATAATTATTTCATTTGAAATAATTGGTTATTTCCCTTTTTGTCTTTTAATCTACACAAAACACGTAATCCATGTCATTCATCCTTTACTTTTAAATTCAAAATATATGTACCTTAAACACATCACATCAATAAACATTTGAATAAACGTTTCTAAAACCCTCTCAAACTCTTCACTAGGACTGAGAACCCAAAAGCACAGGTGTTCTATATCTCCCATGGATGAATTTTCTTTTTGGTTATATATTAAAGGAAATTTATTCATCTTTTTGGAATAAATTGTTTTCCTAGTGATTGAGAACAAATATTTAAAATATGAAACCTTGGTTGTCTTTTAAAACATAGGTTTTACTATTTGTGTGACATAAGATTTGGTGATCATAATGAATATTATTGCATTCAAGCACTATAGGATATGTTAGATAAATGAAATAAATTATTTTTTAATAAGATAATTATCAAATATAAACCCTAATTATTTATATTTTTTTATGAATCATCATGGTTATATAGATAACCCATAGTGTTTATAAGGAAATAAGGAATACCGCAATTGGGTTTGACTACATAGGAATGTTGATCGGTGATGGATAATGAGGGGAAATGTGAGATGAATTCTGAATGGAGATGTATACTCACCTTCTTCACACGTGAATGTGTTATTCAGAAACAATCAATCCATTCTTGAGTTAAATATCATTATTTTGTAAAAAAATCCACTTTTATTCTATTGATGATAATGGATTTGATATGTGGGTTATTTATTCAATTTTCCATTATTTACATGAGTGAGGACTCAAATGGATATTATTGATCCAAATTTCTTATATTATTGTGCCCATATTTCTCCCAATTGTTTTTAATATCTAATCATTGACTAGGGTCACTTTTTCCAATTATAATATTACTTCATTTTTGTATATTTCTTAAGAAAAATTCTTCATTGTCAAAATTTTTAGAGCATAGGGTAAGAGAATTTACATTTCCAAACCATTTTTATTGATATCAATACCCCATAAACATGAATGATCCATGAATGGATTTTTTAAATTCTTTTCAAACTGATCTTTGTGTATTTGTATAATATTGGTGATATATTCCTTAATTGTGACATTGAATGGTGAAGAGGCATGGAACAACTTCCTCTCGAGATATTAATTTTCAATATTCAAGAAATCATGGTATTGGAATAGATGATTGGGACTATACCTTATGATTAAAATGGAATGAGCTATGTCAAATGGAGAGAAAGATAGTGAAATAGGTGGATCTATGATTTCATGAACACTTGGTATTTGGTATGAAAAAAAAACATGAGAACTAACCATATTTTCTAAAAGAATACATTTCACATCCCATATAATATCGTAGATGATAGGGTTTTAGCATGTGTTTTGTATCATTGATTATGTGTTCTGATATACTTTTTATGTGAATCTACCTTAATAGATGAACTATGTTCCAATGGAACACACCCAGCACCTCGGTTAAACAAATACACCATGTCAATTACGGAAACATTTTTTGTAGCTACATGGATGAACAAGGAATTCAATAAGATGGAAATTAATAGGAAATCATGGAAATTAAAATGATGTGTGACCCTATTTATACATTTTGTAACATTTATAGATAAATATTATCTGCATATATTCTTCTTAAGGACTCATATTTGGAACCATAAGTAGACTCTCTAGTGTAGTTTTCAACATAAGATTGAATGATATCATTTTTTTTGGAATTATAGATACTACCTGATGTTTGATGTGTGAGATGTTTCTTATAGTTATTTTTGGTAGATAATAGTATTTGGGTTTGATCATCAGAGTGATTTGGGGTCAGTAATCCCTTGTCTCACCTAAGCCTAGGTCACAAATAATCTTTTTATAGGTGGAGTCGGTACTCCCTCCCAATACATAGAAAATGATCCCACAATATAACGATTTTATCTCCCCCATCATTATAGTCATGTGGGGAGTAGTTAATCCACAATAGAAATGATCAATCGATTACGGGGTATATTACTGAAAATTTCCCTCTATACTCCAATTCATGTGAGGTTTTGGTAGTGTTTGGACAAGAAGATAGGATATTTAAAGCTATCTTAAGACTTTTCATAATCTTTATCCTGTTGTAAATATGGAAGCATCCCTTCTTCCATAACTGGGGTTCAATATGATAATATTAGATAATTGATATTTTCTTCCACAATTTCATATCACTTGAGATTAAAATTATATTATATTCCACATCTCACAGTTTTCAGGGTTCCATAATGAGTATATTTATACTCGCACATATAAGGGGTATTCCTATTTGTGTCATGTATTTTGAAATTAAAATAGGGATCATAAATGTATTGATCAACTTGTATGAGAGGATAGTGTTAGTGGTTGATGGTTCCATCCATGTTTATGGATAAATATTAGAGTATGAGTTCATGGAATGCTTCAGTCTTTTCATTTTTAGTTATACCTAGGAATGGAACTTATTTTTGGTTGGGAATATATTTTTCTATATATATATATTCTATTACCTTTATCTATATTCATTTATTTTTTAGTGGTTGTTTAATTAATTTTTCACACTCATTTTGGATTAGTTTTATTATTTTTTATCTACATAATTACAAGTATATTGGTGCATGTGTGAGTTTTTTTTTTGTTTTTTCATGTGTGTGTAGGAAAAATGATCTTATTTTACTTTTATTATTACATGGTTCTTGTCACCAAATACAAACCTATTCAAGCCAGACTTGGGGTGTCAAACTCTATTTACTAGGATCACAAATCGGGTCCTAATGGTTTATTTCATGGAAATGTGGTATCATTGTATATTTCCCTATAATTTCAGTATTTATTTCTATATTTCCAAGTGATTGTTTTGGGAAATATGTGCATCGATTTCATATTATACTATGTTCATATCTCAATATTTGTAACCCAATGATAGTGTGATGACTATCAAATCAATAAACCATAAATCTAACTCCCTATTTGTTTAAATAGTAATTTGGGTCATTAGATTGAGGGAATCCAATGGAATTCGTATCGTAGAGGATTGGGTATTTTTAATTCCATATCCTTCTTGAGTTAAATCCAATGATATTCTCATCTAACCATGGCACGTCTTGTTAACTTATTTGATTCCTCCATGTTGATAGCTAAATTTTATCGTATTATAGGTTCATGATAATGATAATTTGAGGGATATGGTCTTTGGTTATAGACCAAATCATGATATGTTCCCTACCACCTCTACCTAATGGGATATACATGGGTCGATCATTAGTGCTCCAAATATATGATTCAATTCATGTTGGGTAGATTATGGGTTTTACAAGTCATGGTGATGATTACTAATGGAATATTTCATTTTGTTAGTTCCATTTACAATGATAACTTATTTTAATTATTTAGGAAACCCCTCATGTGGTTGAGGATTTCATGGAGTCATTTTTTTGAGTCTTCCATGATGTCCAACCCCCAAATGATCATATCTTTATTCTTGTAACAAATTTTCATCAGTGAGATATAGGGCAATCATGTTTTATGATGACTCTGAACCATAATGAGTTGATAATATCATGGGTATAAATACAGTAGTCATCAGACAATGAGTATTGTCCATGCTTTTCCTACACTTTTTTGGATTGAGGGGCTTCTTATGTAACAATATGAATATATATTCATTATTGTGTGGGAATAGTTGTTTATTATACTCACATATTTCTCACATGATATGGCATGAGAATTTTATTTATTGTCTTATAAGTTTTTTTATGGCCATCATAGAGGAATACATTCTATAGTTGTATCCTCATAACTCCCAATTTATTCTAAAGTGTTATAGTAGGCCTATGTGAAAAATAACATTCTAATTAAGGAATGATAGACATCTAGAGTAGAGAGTGAACATCAAGAGGTTGAATCATCTACATTTAGTTGAATAAATCGTTAGTTTGAGTCAGAGTAAAGGATTCATACTATTACCTATAATCATAAATTTGGATCAATAGTTCATAACTTGCATAAATTTTCAACTCATCCATCATATGTGGATGTTGTGATTGTAGTGATCTATGCCACATGGATTATGATTTCCGGATACTAAATGTAATAGAAGGTGGTAAGAGAGATGATGAAACTCTTGATAATAGGTGAAATCAGGATAATTGATTTCCCATATATAGTCAGAGCCACCCCCAAATGAGGATTTTCTTATATAGGGGAAATTACATTCATAGAGAGAGTATCTATCAGTAAATTATGATCTATGACCTAATAATACCATAGAAACATGATGGACAAAAATAGGTTCATAGGGATAGTGGTCGTGGTCATCGAAACATACTACCCATGTTGGTATTTCTTTCTGATTATCATGAGGTGATTTTTTGTTTCTTATGTTTCATTCCTATATTAAAATTACTACATATAAACACATATTTGATTCATTCCTTCATTTCTATATCCCTTTTGTAAGAATAAGATCTTATAGTATAGTTCATGTGTCATAAAATATTTCTATAAGTTCATAACCTGAAAAAATATTTTATATATCACATATTTCAGAAGTGAAATATGATTCATAGTTGAGAGAATTTCTCATGGGATATATCAGTAATTATGATGGAACCATATTTTGTTATTATGGGTATGGACTAGTTGTACAAGGTGCATTCAATGATACACAATCATCAAAGAAGAGTAACATATCTCTGAGCTGATGGAACTTGATTATACTCCATTGAATATTATGATAGTACATATCTATATGTGGGGATTCCAAGCAGGAAGTTGATGCATAACACTCGTTTGCTTTTGAGTTTGGAAATTGGGGTAGTGGGATATTCAGACATCTAAATTTCAGTGATACTAAAATATTATATGGATGCATGTCCTAAAATTTTATTAGAATACCACTAATAAGGGAGGTTTATTTAAAAATATACATTCCCCCGTTGACACTGTACTTATATCATATGTGGAATATGGGATGGTTCTTATCAATCTTATAAAGTTTAGGGTTCTGTTGGATGATTTACAAGAGAATACTCTTATCAAAACAAGTGTGTTGCCTGGGGATAGAACCTGTGATGTCTGTGAAAAATGTGGATGGGAGTTTGGGTATTTGGGTTTTTACCATCACATGAATCATGTTATGTTCTAGAAAAATTATTCCTTCTTGAGGTTTTAAATTATTCTTGACTAGATGAAAGATGTGGGTTGGATTTTAAGGTCATATCTGAGGAATAGCTATGATCAGTTGAGGTTTCCTTGGAATTATAAATTGAAGATAGAATTATATATATATATATATGTGTGTTAATAATGGATTCCTATTGAATCCTCTTGTTGTCACTAGATACCCAAATATTTACTTTGAACATATGAACCAAATCTTCCTTTCATACGTGGAGTGATCCATAGTTGTTTCTATCATTAATGTTGTGAAATTCAATTCTTCTGAGGAGGATCATAATGTGAATTAGAGGATGGTAATAAAGGTATATTGATAGAATAATTTATATGGTAATCTCTTTATGTGTTTTTATACTAGATTGGTCAAATTTCATAGTAATGTTTTCTCTATATATGGTGTAGTTATGTTTCAAATAATAATTGACGTAGGGATTTTTTTGAAACCACCAAATAGCATGTTGTAAATACATAGATTACTCATATGATTAGAATACTATTAGAGGTTCATGGAATATATTCCCACAATTTCACGATCATTAAAATCTGTGGCATCGAATGGTTATCCATTTTCATGAACATTTCAGTTTTAGTGGTCCTTCTGGTTGAAAAGTGAGAGGTTGAAAAGATCTATGTTACAAAGACTACCATAGGTTTGAATCAAATTTGGTGCATTTTTCAATGCCTTTGTATCTAGGATAAAATACTATTTTATGTAGAGGTTGGAAGTGATTTCTTATTTATATAGGCTGTTAATAACCCATGTGAAAAAAATATCACATGACATTATTTTGGAAGTGAATGTTCTTGCCTTGAATATTTAGAGGCCCAAACTCATATGAGATAATTTCATTGTTGACTTATATTATAAAAGTATTGGTTACATCTTCTCCTAGATAAAACAAAAGATAAAAATTATTCATTGGTTAAAATTCATTAATTTCCTTGACTATGAGATAGTACACACTCTAGGGAAGGGAAATGTCGTCAAAGAATCCCCTAGCAAAAAATGTCATTCTCATTTGGTGAAGGATTCTGAGTATTTTCCTCATTATAGATGTCAGCGGTGAGGAGAGGGGTGCAGATTACCTATTGGTGATGTTGGTGACTCTATAATATCATCATCATCTGAGAGAGGTTTAATTTGGATAAATTTACCTTGTCATATTACATATATTCATATCATCAAGATGTGCAATATATGGGTATTCTAAAGGTGTGTAACGCATTCTACTTTTTTGGAATGGGTAAAAATTGAATCAAATTTCATGATGTGGTTCCAAGGGATATTAATACCTCAACATTGATTTACATATTGGTGTGTAAAATATTTACATAGGCTATAGATAATAGTTTTGGTGTGATGGAATATTGTACAGTCTCTCCAAAATTATTTCTCAATCCTTTACATACAAGTAGGTAAGGATTGATCATCTAGTTGCAATAAAATTAAATCATCCTCTTTGGGTCCTAGAATATAATTATAATGATATATAAAAGGATATATTAATTGGTCATTGGTGGACATTGCGTGTATATTCATTTATCTGTGGTATTTTCAATTGACATTAAATGTCACCACAGATTTGTTTTATTAAGTAGGAGTGTTCAGTTGAGAATTTGTTGCAGTTGTATATGAAAGGAATAATCATTATTCATGGAATGCCCAAGAAGAATGTCATTTTTATTATTCTAGATTTTATTCCTCATTAACCACATTCTTGTAGGATGAGTTCATGAAATTTTTACAGTTGAGAATTGTGTTTCACTGTGGGACATATGGTAATAGTGAGTGGACCATCCAGGTTATAGATGATATGTTCAGAGACAAAGTCATGGTCATTGGATAAAGTGACTAGGATAAATTCTCAATGTAGTATTTTTCGAATGAGAACAGTTACCCCTCCAATATCGATATAGAAAATTTCATGGAACCTTATGGGATACCCTATGTGTCACCCTTATTATGTACCCATATTCTCAAGAAAAGACTTGTGGACCATAACATCAATAAGAAATGACTCATATTGTATTTTTGATATAAGAGTTTATAAGGATAGCTCATTTTCAATATAAATCATACATATACTAACATCATAGAAAATTGGACATCAATAATGTAGTCCATATTTTTCATAGATTGTAACCAAGATGAGAATTGTGGACATTTAACTAGGGAATATTTTCTCATAGATGGTCATTAGGCCTTTCTTGATTTTATGATGGTATGAAGAGGTATCATACCACATGTAATTACACATTATATTATATTGCATTCCTAAAAAATACTTTATGTCATTTATTAGGAGACACATTCATGAACCATAACAGTTTATTGGCATGGGTGAACTGGTAATTGTGGATGAAGCCAACTTATCAGATTACAGAGTGGTGATCAAGGATCAATGGAATATGATTCTTCATAAAATTATATTACTCTAGTTATGGTTAATTGGGAACATTACTGTATACAAGAGAGTACCTTTAATTTGATATTCATATGTGAACTCAGTACCCCCTATTTTAATTTCTATTTTTAGGAGAAAATAATTGTTGGAGGGGAGAATACGACTCCTCCAGTTTCTATAGCTTGATATTTTGAATATTTCGACATATATCTTGACTTTTTCCTCGATGATGGTCTATGATTTTATTGTTTGAGGAATTCATATTTAATCTGTTAAAATATTAATATATATTAAAACATGTGAATAGATATTTTCAAAATAAATGGATTTCAAATAGATTTGGAACTCGGATGGAAGTATAAGACCTTGGTTGTTTCTAGAACATAGGATTTACCACGGTAATATATAATTCTTTTCAGAAATATGTTTTAAAATCAAGGAACCATTTAAAGAATGTGTTTGATAAATTAATTAAATATTATTTTATCATTTTAATTATATAAACCTAAACATATCCCTCTATTTATTTGTTTCTGTGATGAATATCATTTCTTATCTGCATAACCCTACTTGTTTAAGGAGGATAATGGGAGAACACGGATCACATAGATAATTTGGAAATGTGTATTAATGATGATCAAATAGGGGAGACATGAGAAGAATGCGAATTAAAGTAGGATATTCACCTTCAATTTTATGTATTGTATTATTCATAAGTAATAAATATAATCTCAATTTATGGAAAGTTTTTTTAATTATAATCGTTTGATTTATTGACATTCATGGATTTCGTATCTTTTTAATTTATTTGATTTCCCTTCTTCGCATGTGAAAAGGAATTAATTAATGTTCTTGATCCCAATTATCTATATTTTATTTCATATATATTAAAAAATATATAATTTCCTATCAATATATGGTATTTCCATGGACAATGATAATCTTAATTCATTAATTCTCATATTTCACCTAATTGTTCTTTTCATTCTTCATTATTTTACTGTTGCATTGCCAATTCGTCATTTCTTGGTCGATTCATGCAAGAATAAACAAATAAAAGAATTATGGTTTCTCAAATAAGTAATGAGTTATTATTTTTAAATTGATGTTGTAGAATTTGTTGAATTTTAATGTTGTCATAATGGATCAGGACCCAAAAAGAAACTAATAGATATGATAAATGTTGCTCGGGAGATCAGAGTTATGATTTTCATCCACCAAAGGTGGGGGATTAATAAATGGGAACCTACCCCAAATATTTTAATCTATTTAGAAGATAAAATTTTTTATAACTCTAGAATAATTACTAGATATAGAATCCATGGGATTACCGGGGATAACTTTATAAAAAAATAAATGTTAAATCATGTTCCCATATTGAACACTTGTATTGTTCTCCAAAATAACATGGGGGAAAACGTTTCTACCTGAGTTATGTATCAGAAAACAACTGGTCATGTGGAAATGTTTTGTGACACTTCATAGGTTGCCACCATGTCACCCTTGACACATGTTGTGTGGAGCTACATGTCTAGCAGAACAGTTTTTAGAGAAATACATTATCAAGCCATTGGGAAAATTCAATCTCCTTGTTAACTTCTTAACAAATTATTACATGCATACCTCTATCTATTGGGAATTATTTTTTCCCTTGGTTAAAAAATTCTATATAGTTTTCCATAAACTAAGTTATAATAGATTTTTTTGGAATAAGAGATATAAATGGAAATTTTATGATGGAGATTCATCATCTAATTATATATATTTGATGACTATATTTCGGATTGATCAATATGGGATGTCAGGTCTGGTACTCGCATATTTATCCTAAGAATGGATCATGTAGAATATTTATTCTGTTAGAGAGAGTACTAACCCACACTATAGAGGGTGTATGGTCTCTATATACAAAGCTATACTCCACCAGCATGAGGCGTCCACAACTTGTGGTTCTTCAACTAGTGATAGTTCTCCTTTAGATGTGGAGCATAATATAGGGGATTAGTCCATCCAATATAATACTTATGAGGTTATTATTGATTCATGGAATTGTATATGGTATCTTTGGTGATACATGATTTCTCATCAACATAATTATATGTTTATAGATATGGATAAATCTCTATTTTTATGATATAGTCTTCCATATGATGAATTATAATGATTGTGTTTCTTTTCCATCATTTTCTATGGTTATAGCAACCAATATTGTTCTATTACTTATCTATTGGATTTCATGGAATCATATTGACATTCTTTATACTCACCCCTACAAGGGAAATACACATACATATCATGTATTATACAGATTATGGGAAGATCATTAATGACTATCATTGGCCTGGTATTAGTGGGGAATAATAGAAAATGGAGGTTCTATCATTATTTCAAGAATAGTCTCATTGATAGTGAGATAAGAACTATTTATCTTCTAGTATCTCTATCTTATTCATGTGGGTATCTCCATTATGGTTATGTTTGTAATTTACACCTCAATAACATTAATATTACATTTTTATGCACTAATGTATTTCATTTTGGTTTTATATAGATTTTTCACAAAATAGATATAATATTTTTATCCTTATATATCTTCAGTATTTCATAGTTCATACTTTGTGTGTGTGTTTGAACACATAAATTAAAGTACACTAGTATAAGGCCTCTCATTTAAGTGTTATGATTGCTTGTTTCTTACAACCAGTCCATAGCCTATTAAAATGTGGCTTGTGGTTACACTCTTGGCTTATTTTCTACCTATTTGGGGCCCCTATGTGTCCATTCGTGACATTGGATATCTTATAAAGGTCTACAATTTAGTCTATATTATTAAATTAGTAGATTATATTCATTGTAGTGTCATCTGTATCAAACTTATCACCTAAATTTTAGGTGTATGTTATATAATAATCAAATTCACCATTCTCATTCCCAAGGGTGATGAATCATCTTTCTTGATCTTCATTATTTTCTATTGTGTCATTCACTTCTCAAAATCATAAGACTTATATATGGATAAAATATAAAATAACACATTAAAACAATAAAAAAATAAATGGAAATATTCATAGAATATATCATACATAACAAATATTTTTTTATAAAATATTATATTCTTTTCCTATGATATCATTATATGTCCAGTATGTTTCCTTTTATTTTTAACTCTAAGGCCCTTATCATTAAGATATTAGTTATTCAAAATTATAAAATTTTCAGACAAAAAATTTGACTTATGAGAAAAACTCTAGACACCCAAATAGTGTCCAAAAAGACAAATCCTTTTTCTTATGATATTAGAATATCAATATTATTATACATGTAAAACATATATTTTTTTAGCACTCCTTTATATGTTTCCATTGTTAGTAATTTCCTTCTTATTCTTTCATACATCTTACCATAACTTATTGGTTGTTTTTTTGAGAAATTTCAATCATCCAAATTTTTGTAGATTTGGAGTTATGTCCTATAATTTTAAAAAAATAGAACTTGTAATCAAAAATTTAACAACAAAATAAAAAACCATAACTCATGATCAAGAGGTGGAAGATTCTTTTAATGTTATTAAGAACTATTTACCACTTGTTTAAGAAGATTTTGAGTTAAACAATATTTCACAAACCTAATTGGAATTACTCTATTTTAAAGAAAATTGGGATCTCTTAGATTGTGTTGATTGAAAGATTTTAATTTTGAATCTAGATCAATACATACCATACTGACGTATTTTTTATAATTCATATAGAATCAAATATTTCATTCCCAAAGAAATTTTAAATTAAATAATCAATTGTGTGAATTTGATTTATATATTTTATAAAACGTTTCAACTCATTTACCCAGTTTATTTTTTTTATAATATTTAATAATTGACATACAATGATAGAGTATATAGCTTCTCAAAATTTTTTAAAAAATATTAAAAAACAAACATATGTAAAGAATCTATTTTTGACTGTTAATCAAACATTGAAAAAAAATTCAATTCCTAATGAAACTATTTCCCTCATAGATTTTACTATCCTTGAGAGATTGTTGGATTTTCCAATTTGTTTATCAAATATGTATTTCATATAAAAAATTTATTATTTAATTTAAAAATTTTAATTTTGTATCCCATTTACATTAGAATTATTTTAAATATCAACTTCTTGGTTATCCTAGTCAAGATAATCCTTCTCTTGAATGTATAAGTATCTGTGTGATTTTTCATTCATTTATTCTACATATAATAAAATGTATGAACATGAATATTCAAAGGAATAAAATTGGATAGATTTATATTAAAAAATTATAAATATGACTCTAATTAACTTTTGGTTCTTCATTGACATATTTTTAGTTATTCGTCAATTTTTAGCATCATTATCTTCTTATTTTATAATTTCTTGGATGAAACATTAGATTCTTAGTAAAAAAATAGAAACTAATTCTTCCATATGATTCCCTTATTAAAAAAACATAAATTTTCACTTTATAAATTAAGTTAATAAAATATCCCATAAATGAAACATAAAACCCACTAGACTCATCCTTTCTCAAATACCAATTTAAATTTCACTTAGGGTGAAGTGTGGACCCCTAGGGGTTGTGGGTGACGAATGTGTCATATTTAATATTTTAAAAAGTCTATTTTCTCTTAAAACTTATTACACTTGTTTAAAATGATACAATTTTTCCTTTAATGGAATAAATCAATATCGTTTAAATCATACCTGACATAAAACCACCACATTAAATGAATGAAAATAATGTAAATTAGGAAAGTGTTTTTTTCACATTATTTGGACGCATTTTGGGAAACCTACTATTTTACATGATAAATTGTTTGAAAAAATATTATACTACCATTCATAATAAATATAATATTATAAAGGTTTGAATAAATCTCACAACTACATAGAGTCTCAATGTTTTTATAATTTCATGAATCTCAATAAATTTCAAAAAACCCACTTCTCACTAAATACAATGATTCCAGACATCCTTTTGTTTCATATATAAAGTCATCTAAATTATATAAATTTCAATTATAAATGTAAGATTTATATACAATAATACGTTTTAAAGAATATATCATGACATAAAAGGGATGTTTCTGCACCCGTTGATGATATATTCTATTATTCACTATAGTATCATTCTGTTCCAGTAGATAAGGAACTAATCCTATTATAATTCACTCACTATTCTCATCTTGGAATTATATAACTTCCAATGAAATTTTCATGTAGATTTCACAAATAAACTCAAGAACCTGTAATCTTCAAGAATCTACTAAAACTCTTAAAGGGTTTTCACAAAAATCAATGTTATACAGAACAACTATGACCACTCTTCATCTTCTTCATTATTATACTTCTCAGTCTTCTTCAATAATGGATATTGATTTATCTTGTTATTAATTTTTATTCAATAACAACATGATAATTATTATGAGGGTGAGATTTTAACATTTAACCATACTACTTTTAGAGTATCTTATTTTTCAAAATCATCACATGCTATGAATTCTTCCTCTACTCTAAAACACATTTCACACTCAATCTCCATAACTCTCTTTATCTTTTATACATTTTCCACTAGTAAATATGTATTATGTATTTAATATATAGAGAATATATTTGGAATATCAATCATCAATGAAAAAATTTAAATTTATCAATTAGATACTGTATGAGAGTGACTCCAAAGATTTGTAAAAAGCATTTTCATCAAATGATTATCTTCATCATAATTATAGGAATTTTCTTCTCCATTGATTTCTCAGATTCATTCCTCAATTTTAAACATAACACTTTAATTTTCATCTGGTATGACTGATTATTTTTAACTTATAATTCTCAATATATTCCCATTATAATCCATATTTCATTTAATTTATATAATTTGGTAAAAATAACCATCCCATTAGACTTGTGTCTTAACTCATATTCTAATTGATAGAGGGAATATAATATACTACAACGAACAACATATTATTTCATGATCATCATATTACAACACAAAACAACCTCCGAAATATAAAACACATATTAAAATATAATTTGGGAATATTATATCATTGAATTAAAGTAACATAATCTTCATAAATTTTTTTAGAGATATGATAATATGGAAGAATCTTACAAAATTTTTTCCCATCTTTAATCTTCGACACTTTATCTTGTTAAACAGCTTAGTAAAAGTACATATCATTTTTAATAAGTAATTTTTGATTTTTTTCATTAAAATATTTTCTTGTAATCCTCCAAGTGTTTTATTTTATAATAATAATTATTGTTTGATGACTTAAGATTCCATTATGTATAAATCTTTTTTTCACTAGGTTGTAACATTTACAATAATAAAAAATGGTATTTTCCATCACACTACACCTTAGATTTACCTTTATACAGATACAGATTAACAATATAAAACTCATTAGATATACATGTATTATCCAATCCTGATAATCCTTAAATAGCTATCCAAGAATTTTTTTTATACCCTTATGTGAATAACCATTAACTATCACTTAGTTTAGAGATGACCTTTACATCAGTATAAGGATTTGGAATCCATTAGGTTTATATCTATTTTTCTATGATTAGGAATACATCAAAGAACAATTATCACACATTTATCCCATAACATGAATATAACCGTATGTGGATAACTCAACTATGAATATATCTATGCGAATACCCAAAAATAAATCAGCATAATTGAATCTAAAACAAGGATCTTTCTCCAAATTAACTTATATAGAGTGGATACCATTACATCAATGTCTAATTTGAGAATCACATAACATGGTTCTTCATTAATGAATCAAATTACATGATATCTCTTTCTTGGAACAATAAATCTCTATATTTTATAGTTTTTTCACAATTAAAACAAAGAAATATTCAGTTCATCTTAAAAAATTATTAATCACCTCAATATATTTTAGAATTTATCAAACACTCTTAAACATCATCATCACTATTCTAAAGGACATGAAACCAATTAAAAACTATATTATGTGTATTTTTACGATCATCGTTATAATTCTAGTTATAGAATTTAAATATTATCATCCTCAATATGTTCAATAACACAAAAACGTTGAGAATATTCTATGTAATCTGTGTAGAGTTTCACTAAAATATATTGCTAAAAATTTCCATTATAATATTTTGAAAACAATTAACTCTTATTATATGTATTTTACAAGATGATTAGATCCATTGACAATAAAATATAACGGGACATCACACTAGGAAGCCATATCATTTTTTGTTTGTCCATATATGTACGGTCAAGAATCACTTATATTTATTTTAGTTGTTATCATAATGACCTATCCCACAATGGATAACCTATAAGGAATAAGAATAATCTTCCAGAGCCTCATGACCTCCACCCAAGGAATGAGGAAAGTGAATAGTTCCAAGAATGAATAAATAACATATGAGTCATTTCCATAAATTTCATGTATGAATGTTTAAAATTATCTCTGTCATGAAGTATATGGAAATATTATTAAAAGATATAAATATCTATACTATAGAACATTAATATAATAATCTATAGAGAATAAACATTTGGGTTTAACTGCAATCTAAAAAGTGAATTTTAAAGTACATTTCCAACCCGAAAAGATTTACCAACAAGATAAAAAAAGGAAAATAAATTATGAGATATTCCCACTAATGATCTTTAAGATTGTGTTCTGTATGCGGTCAATGCACCAGAGCATCTATAAGATCCAACATTGCCACCACCAACATGTTCCTTATCTACATACGATGAAACACATATTGGAAAACTCTATGAAAGGGTGTGTGCATATACATACCCAGTAGGACACTCCAAAAACTAAATATGGGTTAATAGAAAACAAAATATGAGTAGTATTATAAAATAATATAAAGTGGAAAATGAAACTCAACAATATATATATATATATATACATATATTATAGTATAATAGTCTTATATAAGAGATAATGGGTATCTCTATATGAAAATCCATATCATAATGATGCCTTCTTTGGAAACTCCAATGTTACATCTACCATTCCAAACACATCTCTTATATATCTGCATACTTCATTAGGGGAATCAAACGTCCCCACTATTACACATTTGTAGGGAGAAAAATCAAGGAAAGGTATTGGATATATTCCTTAATAGTATTGATGAATTCTAGTTAGTATTTAGAGGACATGCTACCATATAAGAGAGAACCATGTCTATATTTTTATGTTGAATATTGGGGAACTACACCCTAGTTGGAGTTTGGAGTATCATCCCAATGGTTTGGTGAACACACCAAGTATGATATGGGAGTATAGATATTCTTTAAATAATGAGTATAGAGGACCCACTATATAGTGTGATTGGGGAATAACTTCTTCATGGATATATAACCCACACCCTCATTAGGGGAGTCCCATCTCTATGTTAACAATGAGTATAGGGGAAGTGTTCTCTAGTTCCACTAAAGATTAACATCTATGTGGACAGAATACCCATTCAATCAAAAGGTGAGTACCATATAAATTGAAAAAACTTATCGTGATAAGGTCCTCTATATAAGGAAATGTGTATTTGGGACCTACATCCATGTGAGACATGGTTGTATCGTCTCTATCTAAAGACTCCAGTGATGCTACCCAAAAATATTCATCATTGAGAGTTTAATAAAGAATATTAACTCTCAAAAAATTTAAAATCATATATAAAAAGACCCTATGAAGTCTATCATCACATTCTATGGGAAAAACACAATTTGGGATACTCAATGGCCCAAATTTCTGACCAAATGAAGGTTATACAATAAAAAAATGTTTCTGAACAAGGGATCACATGGCGTGTAAGTGACCCCAACATCATGTGGTTCCACCATTCATCCTTGATGTGTTTTCCAATACACATGGATCAGTGAACATGTCAACATATGTGGATGGTATGGAGACCGCATGGTGTGTCTCAACCACCACAAGAAAACCCATGCAATCTTTGTCCTGATAGTATTTTTGGGCTATTCCAATGTAATTTTTCATCAACCTAGTTGTTTCAATGTTCTAGTGCATACATGTTTACTCACATAGTACCCAAAATGTCCTCCCACACAACTTTTTGGGTGTGTTCATCGAGCTCACATACTGAATACCCCGGTATGATCACATGAAAACTACTAAGCCACACGGCATGTGATAGAAATATTCCACAAACAAACAAGGCCCCAATGATAGGTGCAGATACACAGTGTGTGTTCATTAGACCACATGTAATGTAGTAATGGTTTTCACTAAAACTATAGTTTCTTCATTCATTCATCGGATATAGAAATACCACAAAAGTTTCCACCATTTGACTCACAGAAAATGGTGGAAGCCTCATTAGTTTTCAATTCTGACCAACTATTTTTAACAACCCGGACCCGACCAGCCACCCGAACAGTGTCGAACGGGTCAGGTGTCACTACCTTAGGCGCACCTCCCCTGAACGCCAAAGGCTGCCGACTAGCAGTGAGGGTCTAATAGGTATAGTGGGGAGGATATACCCTCCCGGAGGAATAAAATGGTATAGGTCCGAGTAGAATACTAAATAGGCAGCGGAAATAAATGACTCAGCAGACTCGAACTAGACCTACATAGCAGAAGCACATTCAATAAAAATAAACAGCGGAAGCAATATAAAAACAATAGCAGCGGAAAGTAAATAGAATGTCATGGCAACGATCAACTACAATAACTGCTAAAACAACCAAGCATGCATCCAAGCAAGTCATACAAATCAGTACATATATAATGGAGCCAATGGCTAACCAGTAGTAGCTACAATATAAAGTAAACATGCTGATGCAAGAAAAGAATTCTAAACAAGTAACTCAAGTACGGAACGACCTCATGGTCCGTGCCAGTCTCCATGTTAGTCAGCACTAAAGTGAAAATCCTGAGGATGACCCTTTACCTACACGCAATTTCATAAAGTCTACACGCGTCCCGAAGGGCCCATGTAGGGTGTGAGACAAGTCTCGGTAGGATACCACCCAGAGGTGCGTACCTGATATAAGTGTTTAGGCAGACCTGCCCATATAAGAAAACAGTAAACAGTGCAATTCCCAAAAGTAAACAAAGACCTCACTGGTGCTCAGCAGCCACCATGAAGTGTCACCGGCTTCGGCCAACGCCGGAAAGTCTGATCTGCAGCCCGGCACCTCGTGCCACCTGACACCATGTGTCTTAAGTACTGACATCCAGAAGGCATGCCGAATCGTCGTAACCCAGCTCGAAAGCTCATCCTGCCCATGCAACAACATCAAGAGGAATAACGATACCAGTCCTCAAAAGATAACCGGAGGGACAGCGATGTCCGCCCTCAAATCACGGCAAGCCTCAGCCCCCAACCCGACCGCCTCAAATCTTTCCCCCGAAGGCTCCTCACCTTCCACATGGCTTCCAATGGCACGCACCACCAAACCAAATATACCTAACCGCATCTACTGGGGGTCTCTACCCAGCGAGTGGTCGTACCACCTCATCTCAAAGTCTATCTGTGTGCACGCTACTCAAAAGTACCTAGTGAGCTGTAATCACCTCAGTATGTCCCATGACACAACACCTCTAACACCTCGTGTCCCTACGAACATGTCGCTCAAGTCAGATGTCCTCGCCATCCATGTAACCCGGGCCAAAGCCCAACCTGACAGTCCAACTGCCTCAACCGACATCCATGATGACCAATCCCGTGGTAGAAACCACCCAAAGTATCCCGAGCCAAGCCCCAACCTGTGATCCCCATCACTCAACAATATATTCGGGCCATGCCCAACACAACAAGCAGTTCAACACAGGCAATATCACACATTGCATATTCATTCTTGGAAGCATCACTTTAAGAAGGAAATTAATAAACAGTCAAATTGCACTAACATGTGATATCCCATAATGACACATAACTCATTCACGATTTAACAATTAAACTAAACTGTTAACTCGAGACATTCAATAAGTAGTAAAAACACAGCAATTTAAACAATGGTCCAATACACACGCATTTCGGCACCCCCAACCGAATTCCCCCAATGAGAAAGGATCTCTAACCCGGTCTTTCTCAATCGTAACAGGGTTAGGGAATACCCAGAGGCATTCCATATTGCAGATAATTAAATAAAAACAAATAAACAGGGTCTCCCTCAACACCAAACATCGCGCCCGAAGTTTGAAACCCCAAATTTTCTACAAAAACACGAAAGAAGGTATGCACCACCTACCTCATACTCGAACGATGACACTCATTTGATATCAGCCTCTGAGTTGGACTGAATTGCGGTAGATCTGCTTTTCTGTCAAATCATGCAATTCCTTTTGGATGGAATCTGTGGAGGGATAGGTGAGGAATCCAGGACGAAGAAGCATGCACAGGGTTAGCCTTTCCGATGTGGTCCCTCTGCCACTGACGGATCGAAGAATGGAGGTCGTACGGAAATTATGGAAGGGTTTGAGTTTTTCGGGAGTTCTCAGACGAAGTGCTCGTCCAAAGGGTAAGAAGAAGATGTTTCCCAAAATAAGACGCAATGACGCTCCGGACAATCAAATAAAAAAAATTACACGTTGTGTATTTCCAAAGTACACGCCATGTAGATGTGTTTCCGTACTCCGAATTAAGCGGAGTCCAGCACACGGCTTGGACTAGGTACACGGTCAGCACACGTCCAGGGTCTCGGCCGCCACACAGGGCGAGGATACACAGTGTGTCAAGGAAGGCTACATGCCGTGTAGATGGAAATTTACACATGGGCACCACACGACATGTACTTGGCCTCGAACGGGTAAGGAATACACATCGTGTCTATAAATACATGCTGTGTAGTAGGAATTTTCTACATGGTCTTCACACGCCATGTACTCGGCGAGCACACGACCGGTCACTCGAGCAACTCATACACGGCGTGTAATTAAAGTACACGGTGTGTATTCTGGAAATTTCCAGAAACTGCCCATATTTTCTAGACTTCTCAAAAACCAGAAAAAGTTTAAACAGGGCCGGGTTTTGACCCATTTCTAATAACTCATGTTCTTACACTATTGCATAAAAATTGGAATCTGGTCATTCCCTCAATGACCTCGAAGACATTTTTTCCCATAGCACCTCATGTAACTTCATATAACATCTTAAGACCTAATATCAAATACGTAATATGTAAAATTCATCAAAAATTATCTGGAATTCATTTATATGATTATTGATATCAATTCCACTTTAATTCTTAGTGTTTGATCATGCTTTTATTGGCTTGATAATGTTAAACAATGGCAACATAGTCTAATATAGATGGATGAGAACAAAATATAGAATAAATTAAAAAAATTGAATCACTACTTTTATAATAATTCTTTGAAAATGATCACAGTTCAGAAATATTCAGGTTAAAGAACATGTCATACTCAAAAATAAGTTGAATTAACTATTTAACTCGACAAACGAGCTCATGAAACATATCAATAAATAACCTATCATAAAATATAAGATGAAAATGTTCTCAATATTTTAATCAAGGTATAAAACAAAAATTGACGGCTTACACCTACATTATAGATCATTAGTTAGTGAATAATGTGTTTTCTAGTGATGATAATGATTTATGATGTCCACTATCTATCGATCCAACTCAATCCAATAATTCGTGGTCTTTTTATCCCAACCCACCATTGAAGAAATATTAAACCTCCTCTCAAAAAACATATGGTTATGTAGCTATCCCTAGAAATTTCCCATAAGATTATATTTTTATTGGGAAATATATTTTGGATATTAAAACAACTAAATAAATAAATATAAAATTTATTCCAATTAACATTCCCTCCAATGGATTCCACATATTAACGACCAGTGATGAACAATATTATCTCATGCCTAGGGTATTCTATGAACTCTAGATTCATCTTTTGTCTCATAATTCTTATTTGATAATCTATTTAAGAGATTTTAAATAATAACTAAAAAATAATTTTCCTTCAATATTTAATATATTTAATATATTTATAAAATTAATTCTGAGCTAACTGGGAATCAGAATATCACTCCATCCCAACATGTTACTCCAAAAAGGATCATTATTATATATTTCTATGTCTTACAAGAAAATTATAAATTTACTAAATTTTTTCCAACTTCAAATATTATTATTTTATAAAATATGAAACTTAAAAAAATGGTGGGGACCTAGAGCTCACATATGGCTCTCTTTATCCCTCTTTGGGTGTAAGGAGAGGCATGAAACATAGTATCCCACACACTGTGTGATCTAAAATTATTTAATGAACCTCAATTGTATCTTTTTTACTCGACTAAATGACAGAAATCCCTATCATGGGGAGAATCCAATGAAAAAATGGTTTCCTAGGTCTAACATAAATGGAATATGAAATCAATCAATATAAAATTTATGCCTTCTCTAGTATTTCATCATCTTCTCTCAGATCACTTGGACCTTCTTTGACATCACAGGCACCATAATTGGTCCAAAAAACGATGCATCAATGATCTTAGCCCATCATAATGGTGACCTGTATAGTCACCCATACATGGTCATGATTGGATCCATGTTAATAGTAAAATTATAAATAATAATAGAGAAAAACATTAATCTATTAGTATATGATCTGCCCATCTCTAGAAGAATTTTAACACCAAATACATAAACATATCGTCTAATACTAAGATAGAGTGCTCAATCTTCCTATCTATATGGGGGTGAAAATATAGTTTTATCCTAAACCGGTTTTTAAATTCCACCTGTAATATTTTCCACAACTGTGTTAGAAACCTTGTATCATAACAAGATAAAAATTCCAAGGGAACCCCATGATGGCATATGATCACCCACATGTATAACGTCAGAAGACATTCTACCAGAATATTCTCCCATATATAAATAATGTTTCTCGAAATTGTAATTTGACTAAAAATATCCCAGATTTCATCACAAAATATCATTATTCAATGAAACCTTTTAACAAATTCTGGGGATATGTGATCCCATTTCTAATACTTGATCTTAAAAGTAAGCAACAAATCTTCCAAAACCTGGTTCTTAGCCTTCAACTACTGACATGTGAGACCTTGGGGGAAAAATTCTAGAACACTCTACCTCATGCTAGCCCAAGAAAATTTCCACTAATTTTCCTTGTACATCATAACTACACCTTGATTTATAGACAAGGGATAAGTGTTAAAATACCTCATTTACTCCAAACTAATTATAAACAAAACAATTATGACTCCCTAGAAAGGGATAAACATATTCCACAATTCTGAGAATCAATTGACTGAATCTCTTGAGGATATTTGGTCATGTAGCACCTAAAATCTGATGCATCCTAACCAATCCTCCCTCACACACTAAATAGGCATGTGATATAATAACATCAATTGATAATTATATTAACCCCCCAAAACACTATTCATATATTCAAAGAATAAATGTTCTCATACACATCATCCGAAAGAATAAAAATATGACATCATTCAGAGGTAATATAGCATCATGTTTAACTTATAAGGAGTATAGACTATCTAAATGTTATAACCGTAAAGTAAATTCAATATTTTCCTTTATAATATGTTTATATCTCTCTCCATGAATATAATCATTAGACACCAATGGTATTGCTAAATAAAAAATTTCCCTTCAAGAATATAGCACCTCCAAACACTCAGATTAAAGACTATCGCTTCCACTCTTGTTTATGAGCCAATTTTTTTTCTTATGGTCATAAATATACCTCAACCCATATGAGAACACTACATACCTATCACACCCCGACTGACACTTCTTTTGAATTTAATTATTTTAAGTATTGCTTTTGATATGTGGTTTGAACCAGATTTTGTTTTACGAAATTATGATATTTTATGGGTGCTTGAACGTATTCGCAACTAGGCACGTGAACTCTCCCATGCATGCGACCACACAAGAGACCGGAGATTTTTTTTAAATTGATTATTTTTGGGTTATTTAACAGGCATACGACCATGTGCGGCGACCATGCGCGCGACCCTGCGTGTGACCCTAAATGGGGACGTCCGTGTGAACGTGCATACAAACTTGCACTGTGTCCGGCCTAAATTTATAAATTTATTATTATTATGGTTTTTTGAATTATTTTATTTATTGTAAAAAATTAATTGTTTTTTATTGGGGTTTTTATATATCATATTATTTTGTTTTTATTTTATTTTCCCATTATTCTCTTTTTTCTTTTCTTTTTATTAATTATCTTTCTTCCCTTCTCTCATTTCTCTCCCCTTCCACGCTTCTCCCCCCTTCTTTCTCTCCTTTGTGTGGCGTGGATCTCCCCCTTCCCCCCTTTTGTTTTGTGCAGTGTACCCCCCCTAACCCTAGGTCGGCCGCCTCCGCTTCTCTCTTCTGGCAAGGAAACCCCGACGCCTTGACCTCGCACCTGCCTCGCCCTGCCTCTCTTCCATTGCAGTAGCCCACTTCCCCTTTCCTTCTTTCTCCTCCTCTAGCATGGACCACCCGCCCGCTCTACCTCCCAGCGACTCCCATCCTCCATCACCACTCTCACCGGACTAGCCCCTCCGGCCTCCTCTCGCCCGCACGACACCCCCTTGCACTGCCTCCCTCTTGGTCGGACCGTTCATAAATCCCTCATGATGAACCACCCTCCTCTTCCATCTTTGGACAGCCGCACCACCTCCATCTGTCGTCTCACCTCGCGTTATCGCGCCACCCTCCTACCCCCATCCTGACGAGCTACACAACACCGCCCGCTGCCTCACACACCTTAGACTCGTGCCGCCCCTCCATTCCGACCAGATTTTCCATTGCACTACACCTTCGATAGCCTTTTACTTTCTCTATTGGCCTTCTCACCCTCACTTGCAGGTGTGTTTCTCCCATTTGGTTGTTTCCTCAATTCACGATTTTTTCGGGTTAAGATTTATAGTTGAAATTGTTTTGATTTTGATGAAAAGGGTTTAATACTGTGTTTTTAAGGTCAATTTGGGTCATTGGTGGAGCGATTGTTGTGCGACGGGTGTTTCACGTCAATTTTGTGGATTTGGTCTACACCGAGGTAGGTGGTTCCATGTTTAATTGTTATTTGATTAATTTATTTTCCATTTTAATTAATTTAGAATATTATGTAATTAATTGTTGTTATGCGAAGTCGATCATTAATGAGATTTGATTTGTAGTTTATCTTATTTGGAAGCATGTCTATAATATGGGTACTTGTTGTTGTAATTTCATCTCTGGTTAATTTTTAGTTTTATTTTTTGGGTGGTTAGCCTACTAATTATTTTTGTTGCTGTGCTTTAATTTTTTTTTTACTTGAGGTTTGCTATGTCTTAATGCTTTTACTAGTGCATTTTGATGAGATGAGTACGTTTTTGCTGTGAAAACCCATGTTAGACTATTCACTAGTGTTTTATAAAATGTGTGGAATATTTTTTAGGATGTAAAAGGGTTGCAGTTGGTGTTTTTGTGTTGTGTCGATGTGTGTACTATATTAAATGATCATTTGAGTATATTTTTGGTGTTTTCGTTATGCGGCCTAATTTTAAATGGGTTGACATGTTTTCCTGGCGGTTTGTTTAACTGCTATAATAGTTTTTTTACTATGTGTGTCGTTTCTTTAATCACATGTGTGATGCAGATTGATTTCTTGAGGTCGCGTTGTGTGCGTTTTTTTATAAAAATGGTGTTTGGGTCAGTATAGTTTGTAATGCTGTATTTTTCACTTTAAAATTTATTTATGAAATATTTGGGTTGTTTTATAAAATAATTATTAAGGGTGAAAAATTGTTTTGGTTAAATTGGGTGAATATTTTCTGTGCTTAAAGACATGCGACGTGAGTGAAATTTTTTTAGTCAATTCTGTTAGTGGCGTGTTTGAAAATAAAAGTGATTTCTTTGACTGTGTAGTCTTTATTTTGGTTGTGTGATTGATGCAGATATATTTTTGGAATATTCTTGGTGTGCATCTTATTTCAAATGGTCACTGTGTTTGAAAATGGTGATTTTTTGGCATGCATAGTGTCTTTATTTGTCTGAGTATGTGATTATGACATAAGACTTGAACTCTTAACTTCTTGAGCACAAATGGGAATCCTGAGTACTAGGTGGGCCGAATAGGACTAGTGTGCTAGTGATACGGAAGTGGCATCAGCCCGGTTTCACTTAGCTGGATTTGACGACTAAAAAACTAACTAATCTTTTGGATGATCGATGACCACTAGGTTATGGATGTGTTTCCTTTTCTAGCATCTCATGCATGAGAACGTATATTGTTGTGTTCATCTTCCATTCTTCACCGAGACACGAGGTTCTAGGGTACCACTTCTCGCTAGTATCTTTAGGTCTCTCCCATGTATTGTGCTCCCCTTTTTCATTGCATTCACCACCTGCACATGGTGTGACATTGGGTGTGTGTGTGTGTGTGTGTGTTAATCAATGTTTTTTTCCATTTAGAGTAGTTTTCCCATAAAAATTGTTTTCATTAAAAATTATTTAATCACTTTTTGATTTTTATTCCATTAAACTACATATGTATTTTTCATTTAATAATCATGTGTGGAACCTTTTCTCGGTGGCATCCTACTGGGCTTATAGCTCACACCCAACATACACCCATGGGTGTATGTAGATTTTGTTTCCTCTACATTTCAGGTTGAGGCATCATGCACAACATTGGTGTTTCGGGTTTTCAGTGGCATCCCTAGGTAGGTTTGGTGAATGTAGCTTGAGTTTGTTGCACTTCATGGTACTTGAAGGTTTGAGTTAGTGTTTTTAGTTTTATTCTTTATTGCCATTCCAATCGGGTTTTTGGTTCATGTTGTACACATAAATTTTGACAGTAGATTTAGGTCAGGTTTGGTTATCTTTTTTTTAGTTTTAAATTATTCATATAATTGTTTATGTTATGTCTATTTTTTGGGTAAATCATTCCCATGTTTTATTCTTGATACCCAGGCACATGTGCCAGCTCGTGGGGATCAGGAACGCCCGTTTGGCCATGTCGCGGACCGGGTCAGGCGTCGAGTCAGATGGCGACTTGGCATGGTTCAGGACAAAATGGTATCAGAGGAGTTTTTTTCTCTTGTTATTTTGGATGTCAGGTAGATTGATGATAAGACTATCTGTACTCGAGGGATAGGTGCGAGAAGATCATCGCTAACTATTTCTTGTTTCGATCCTCGAGTAAACAGGGGTAGTTTGGGATTTAAGTTTTGGATTTGGTCTTTTTGGATGAGGGATGATAGTGGGAGTAAACTGGCGTTGTGTGCGGTCTCACATGGAGTAGCGACCCACGTGATGCCTGAGAGTATGGTTCGACATTCCTAGTGGTTGGTGCTGGCCTAGGGCATGGTCTTCTAAACCATGTAGCCAGGTTATACACGACCACTAGTCCTCCTCCCAAGTGTTTTAATGTTTGTGATATCTTGCTTCAATTTTGGGATTGGTGCGAGATTTGTTTCCTTTGAAAAGGGTAGCAGAATTTGGTGCTGCTATTATTTTCTTTTGGTGTGTGTTTGACATGATTTTTGGGGTGCTTTTCTCTTGGAATTTGTTTTTCGAATTCGGAATTGATTTGTCGAAGCTGAATATCTAAAAGAACATCTTGGGTTATTTTAAATTTATGTGGGTTGTTTTAGAAATGGAAAGAATTTTGAAAATTTGTCTTCAATCATGGAAATGCTTTTTTTGAAAAAAAGGTGAGAGTATTTTTGGAATATTGAGAATGTATTATTTTTTAATGTGGAGGAACCTTGTTTTGTCCAGTGGTATTCTTATGGATGCTCGTGTGGGCACGTGGAAGTGATTAATGGATAGTTCTTGGATTGTGTGGAAGGGTGCTTGGGTGGCATAGACATGAAAATCTGCAAGGCATCCAAGAATATCATTGGTGAGAGATTGATTTTAATAGTTTCATCTTGTTTCCGGAAAAGTGGGTATTCTATAAAATGAAGTTTTTTGATTAAATGGTTTTGGAATTAGAAAATGGTTTTGATTATAGAGTAAAGGCAATGGGTTCAAAAGAGTTTTTCGGTCTTGTTGCACTGTGTTTGGTTTCTCAAGTGGGTGTTTTTCTTTAAGAATGAATTGATGTTTTAGATAGGAATTATTGGATTTGTTTTTGGACTGTAGATATTTGTTTTGTGATGTGTTTGGATTTTTGGTAGTTTGTTTTGTGTTTTTTGTTTGGGAAAAGCCCCCTAGAAATGTTCCATGGGTTCCAGCAAGCCACTATCATTTCATAGCCCGTATCAGACTCTCAGTGTAGTGGAGAAGTAAGGTCTTGCTTGGTGGTGTCGACTGTTCGTAGATGTTGATGTCAGTTGGATGTCTTTTAATGCTTTGGGAAAGTTGTATGTTTCTCTACTTTTGGAGGAACACTAGATGTTGTGTATGCGTATGTTGTCTCGAGTATGTTTGGAGGAGCGAGACTAAACCAGCTAATGGTGATAGTTCTGTTTTCGTTGCGAATAGCGACGTTTTGAACAACCCTCAAGGCTAGTCTCATTCCGCGATTGTACCTAAGATTAGGCGAAGAAAAGTGGTGGATTTTGTAGGTGATTGACAAATTAACAGAGAGTGAAGGAGGTATGTTGACCTTTCTGATGAGCTGGTTTCATGTTCTCCAGAGGTTGTGTGGAATGATCAGTTTAAAGCTCGTAATAGTTGTTGGCACCATTTATACTATGGTAAGTGAATGTTCTTCATCCAATGTGGAGTTTGAACTAATAGGACTTGTTCTTGGAGTGATCTTTCTTCCAGTTTCAATAGCACATTTGACAGACTTCCCAATCCCCTACCTCTATTGTGGTCAGTCGGATTCCCTAAGTCATTCGCTGCAATTATTGGCTGGTATGTTGATGGAGTGTTCGCTTGGGGTAAGAGGAGTGGTATGTTGGTTGCATTTATTTAAAAAGAAGTTCCAGTCAGAGGTGGTCAACTTATGACTGTGAGGTAGTAGATGCTTCAGACATCAGGGCCCCAACCATAGGTCTCAGGGTGAAGCTTGTGTGCAGTCAAAACTCATTAGAAGTGGTGCGAGCTTGGTCTGACTTAAGTCTATAGTGATGGGATGTGGACAACATAAATTTTCATTATTTTTGTGTCACCTATGAAGTATTCATTTTTGTTGTGATGGGTATGAAGGCCATGTATTCTTGTTGGAGTCTTAGTTTGTGGGAGTTCCTCTTGGGCCTTAAAGAGGTTCAGAAAATATGTATTCCTATAAATCCTGTAGGCATGCTATGTGAACATTTTTAAGGTCGGAAATGCTCATGTCCTGTGGAATTGACGTGCACCTGTCAGGTTCGCCTCTTGGTCATGGGTTTCTGCTATCAAAGCTATCTCATGTGGTCGAGTGTTGTCCACTGTAGGAATAATTAGTGTGGGTCGGCCCGTGTGGTGGGTTTGCGATTAGGGGTTCATTCACTATTTCTCAATGTAAACTGGGAATGCCTGCACGGGTTTTGTGGTGTTAAGAAATTTTTAAATGGTGGGGAGACCTAGTGCGGGTCTAACCGGCGTCCCCTCTTATGATGGTTATCTAAACATTGGGGACATTGAGGATCAAGCTAGTGTTAGAGGTTGTGTGAGTTGTGAGTTGTTTTGGTTTGAAGAACCAATGTTTTACGAGAACCCTAATATGGTGGGTAGACCACCATAGGAAGGGCTTGTGGAAGACTTTGTTTTCAAAGTTCGCACGGTGGAGAAACCCCTTGTTTCCGCTCCACCCAACCTCGACCATTCTAATTGTTTAGCTCAGATAGCGGGTTGCTTGACGAGTGTTCTTGGAGATCTCGAGCAGCCCTGGTGATCCCTAAGCTGGGGGTCGGGGTGTACCATGTTGTAGTTCTATTTCAAGGTGAATTCCGTGATGTTGGTCATTTTTTTAGTGACTCTGGTTTTGGGATATTCTGAGTTTTAGGTCATCAGTGTTTTGAATGACTGATCTTCGGGTGATTGAGGTTGTGTTTTAGGTGTCTTTGCGGTCTCACTTAGAACCCTTGGTTGACCCGGTCTTTTGGGACTTTCTGGGGGAAGAAAGTTTCATGGTGGGTAGAATTATCACACCCCGACTGACACTTCTTTTAAATTTAATTATTTTATTTATTTCTTTTGATATGTGGTTTGAACCAGTTATTTTTATTTTTGAAGAAATTCAGATCTTTTATGTGTTCTCAAACGTAATCGCAACTAGGCACGCGAACGCGCCTGTGCATGCGACCACACACGCGACCGCCACTTTGTTTTAAATTTATTATTTTGGGTTCTTTTGCGAGCATGCGACCATGTGCGGTGACTGTTCGCGCGACCGTTCGAGTGACCCTGCATACGACCCTACGCGCGACCCTCCCCGCGACCGTGCATACAAACTTGCACAGTGTTCATCCTAAATTTATAAATTTATTATTATTATGGTTGGTTCTATTATGTTATTTATAGTGACAAATTAATTATTTTTTATTGGCATTCTTATTTATCATATTATTTTCTTTTTATTTTATTTTCCCATAATTCTCTTTTTTCTTTTCATTTTATTCTTTATCTTTTTTTTCCTTCTCCCATTTCTCTCCCCTTCCACGTGCCTCCCCCCCCCCCTTCTTTCTCTCCTTTGTGTGGCGCAGATCTCCCCCTTCCCCCCTTATGTTCTGCGCAGCGCTCACCCCCCCTAACCCTAGGTCGGCCTCCTCCCCTTCTCTCTTTTGTCAAGGAAACCTTGACTCCTTCAACTCGAACCTGCCTCGCCCGCCTCTCTTCCATCACGGCAGCCCGCTTCCCCTTGTGTTCCTCCTCCTCCTCCGGCACGGACAGCCCGCCCACTCTACCTCCCGGAGACCCCCGTCCTCCTTCACCACTCTTGCCGGACCAGCCCTGCCAGCCTCCTCTTGTACGCACAACACCTGCTTTCCCAGCCTCCCTCTTGGCAGGACCGCTCGGAAATCCCTCATGATGAACCGCCCTCCTCTTTCATCTCTAGAAAGTTGCACCACCTCTGTCCTCCGTCTCACATCGCGCCATCACGCCACCCTCCTACCCTCATCCCGACGAGCTGCACATCATCGCCCGCTGCGTCACACACCATAGACCAATGCCTCCCCTCCCTTCCGACCGGATTTTGTGGCGCACTGCACCTTCTGTAGCCTTTTCCTTTCTCTATTGGCCTTCCGCACCCTCGCTTGCAAGTGTGTTTCTCCCCTTTGGTTGTTTCCTCTATTCAAGGTTTTTTTAGGGTAAGATTTATGGTTTCAATTGTTTTGATTTTGATGCAATGGGTTTAATACTGTGTTTTAGGGTCAATTTGGGTCGTTGGTGGAGCGATTGTTGGGCTGCGAGAGTTTTGTGTCAATTTTGTGGAGTTGGTCTACACCTAGTTAAGTGGTTACATGTTTAATTGTTATTTGATTAATTTATTTTCCATTTTAATTAATTTATAATATTATGTAATTAATTGCTATTGTGCGAAGTCGATATATAATGAGATTTTATTTTTAGTCTATCTTTTTTGGAAGCATGTTTATAATATGGGTACTTGTTACTGGAATGTCATCTCTGGTTAATTGTTAGTATTATTTTATTTTTGGTTATCCTACTAATTATTTTGGTTGCTATGCATTAATTTTTTTTACATGAGGTTTTCTAGGTCTTAAGGCATTTATTAGTGCATTTTGATGAGATGAGTACGTTGTTTCTGTGAAATGCCTTGTTGGACTATTCACTAGTGTTTTATAAAATGTGAGGATTATTTTTTTGGATGTAAAAGGGTTGCAGTTTGTTTTTTAGTGTTGCGTCAGTGTGTGTACTGTCTTAAATGAACATTTGAGTGGATTTTTGGTGTTTTCGTCCTCCGGTGTAATTTTAAATGGGTTGACATGTTTTCCTGGAAGTTTGTTTAACTGTTGTAATAGTTTCATTACTATGTCGGTGGTTCTTTAATCACATGTTTTATGTAGATTGAGTTCTTGTGGTGGTGTTGTGTGCTTTTGGTTATAAAAGGGTGTTTGGGTCGATCTAGTGTGTAAAGATGTATTGTTCACATTAAAATTTATTTATGAAAATTTTTTGTTGTTTTATTAAATAATTATTAAAGGTGAAAAATTGTTTTAGTTATATTGGGTGAATATTTTTGGTGCATAAAGTCATACGACATGAGTGAAATTTGATTAATAAATTCTGTTAGTGGCATGTTTGATAATAAAAGTGATTTCATTAACTGTGCAGTCTTTATTTTGGTTGTGTGAGTGATGCAGATTTAGTTTTGGGATTTTCTTAGTGTGAATCTTATTTCCAATGGTCTTTGTGTGTGCAAATGGTGGTTTTTGGCATCTATAGTGTCTTGTTTTTTCTTAGTATGTGATTATGACTTAAGACATGAAATCTTAACTTCTAGATCACAAACGGGATTCCAGGGTACAAGGTGGGTGGACTAGGACTAGTGTGCTAGTGATATGGAAGTGGCATCAGACCGGTTTCACTTAGATGGATTTGATGACTACAACACTAACTAAACTTTTGGAAGATCGGAGACCACTAGGTTATGGATGTGTTTCCTTGTCTATTGGCTCATGCATGAGAATGTATATTGTTGTGTTCCTGTTCCATTGTTCACCGAGACACGAGGTTCTAGGGTCCCACTTATCTCTAGTATCTTTAGGGCCTCTCCCATGTACTATGCTCCTCTTTTTCTTTGCACTCACCATCGACACATGGTGTGACAATGGGTGTGTGTGTGTGTGTGTGATTGTGTGTGTGTGTGTATGTGCGTGTTAATATAAGTTGTTTTCCATTTAGAGTATTTTTCCCTTAAAAACTATTTTCATTAACAAATCATTAAGCACATATTTATTTTTATTTCAATAAACTGCATAAGTATTTTTCATTTAATAATCATGCGTGGAACATTTTCTCAGTGGAATCCTACTGGGCTTCATGCTCACACCCTACATACACCCTTGGGTGTATGTAGATTCTGTTTCCTCTTCATTTCAGGTTGAGGCATCGTGCACATCATTGGTGTTTCGTGTTGTCATCTGCGTCCCAGGGTTGGTTTGGTGAATGTTTCATGAGGTTGTTTCCCTTCATTGTATGTGGACGTTTGAGTTAGTGTTTTTAGTTTTTTTCTTTATTGCCGTTCATTTCGGGTTTTTGGTTCAAGTTGTAAACTTAAATTTTGACGGTAGAATAAGGTCATGTTTGGTTATTTTTTTTTAGTTTTAAATTATTCATATTATTTTTTACTATATGTCTATTTATTCGGGTAAATCATTCCCATGTTATATTCTTGATACCTGGTCACTTGTTCCAGCCCATGGGGACCGAGAACACCCTTCGGACCATGTCGCGGACCGGGTCGGGTGCTGGGTCGGATGGAGACCCGGCCTGGTTTGTGAATATACCTTTACATTATCATATATCAAATCCAAAATCCATAGGCATCATAATAAAATCCATACACAATGTCCTCTACCATTAGTATCAAAATTGGAGCACTCATCAACCTCAAACTCACCTCCTCATGAGATCTATGTCACTTATTAGTGTAGGTAAACAATGTCCTTTTCTGCATTAGGGTGGTCAAAAGGGGGTAAGTCCATGGGGAATTCATCCATAAACCATTTATAGTTTCCTTATAAAATAATACAATATTTAACCTCTCACTTGTTATATGGTGTCTCAAAAGAAAGATGCACAACAATCATCATTGAGTCCATGGGTAATCCATTCATAGAAATGAAATTCCCTAGATAGTGAACATCCTAGATAGATAACTATAATATCAGTAACTGACCATAAACTTGTTCCTCCTAAAACATGTGTAGGACCATCCTCAAATGCTCTACATGCTCCTCCTCAGTCTCAAATTATATGAGTATTTAATTAATGAAGACAATAAAAAATAATTCCACATATTGTTGGAATATTTATATAATCCCATCTATAGACACAGTAGGGGAATTTATCACACTGGAGGCATCACAATAAACTCAAAATTTCCATAGTGATATAAGAATGTTAGATTTAGACTATTTTCTTTTCGAACCCTCATCATTTTTTGGACCTAATACCAATCTTCAAGAACCATATCTCACCACATAATTGATCAAAGGGGTCATAAATGCACAACTAGAAGTACATTTTTATCGTGGACTAGTTCAGGCAATGATAATCAACACAGATCCCCAAGATACCTTTATAATTTTATCAGAAAAAAATTGAAGATCCCTTGAAGGCTCACAATATCTAATAAAAACATATCTTTGTGTTTATCAAACTACACCCATATATCCTCGAACATAGTATGGTCCATAAGATATTCCAAACAAGATATCATAGCAGAACCATGGTGAAATTCGATTAAAAATACCTTCTTTAATGATGGATTTAATCCCAATAATTTTTTGTAAATATGTCAATATAATCCAACATTACTTAATTTACCTATACAACAAAATTCCCCCTTGATCCATTTTTCAAAATCACCATTAACATGGTGATTTTTTTGTTTCCTACTCACAAGACCCCCTTTCTCCATCAATATAACTCTCTTATCCATAAAGGAGAATATTATCCCTTCTGTCTGAAGGAATGCAAAGCATATTAGTTTACAATTAATCTTGTCTAAGACCATGACTACCATTGCATACCCATTATGATGTCATACGGTCTCGTCATGAGGACCAAGCATTCCCATGGGAATCTCTCTGCACTAAGAGATATATCAAAATATCATAAGATAATTGGTATCGAAGAAGTATTCCATGTAAGAACCTCGATTTAAATCATCTAGGATAATGTCTCAAATAAGATCTCCATCACTTAAACCAATTTTAATGTGATGAATTAGTGCTCAAACATGTTTTTAATAGTATTAAATAATGTGTAAAATAAACACACGTTGTACCTCTAATAATCTTGTGACCTTCAAGATCATATGCCTCAATAGAAAAAAGATTCCCACAACCCTGACTACCAACCCATAGAGCATGATGTATGTAAACTATTGGTGGTGCTGGAAGTAGCTCATAATATAATCCACTGAGATCCCTACAATATCCTCTCTACGCATCCTCACATGGGTGTTCCCTAACATCGTAGGGGTGATCAATGATCATGGTGTTTCTTTTTCTATGGAAATACATCCACTGTTTCCCTTCCTCCTCATCAGGACGTGAAGGGAAATCATATTCTACTTGAACACTCATATTACATGATTAATTCAACACCTATTAAATATTACCTAGTCCTCTACATGGATCATAATCTAAAATACCACATCATTGGGTTTGGGAATGGTATTCCTCTTGTGCGCTTACTGATGTCATCAGTCAACCACAGAAAATGAATCATCAATTGGATGCCTACTATCAAAACCAATCACATGCATAAACATAGATATGAGGTTCTAAATCACCATTTTACACTGCAAAACTACATAATTTTTGGGAATTCATTGGGTAACCACACTAGAACGAATTTCTCCATATATATCATGGTTTAACATCCATGATCAACAGTAACATTGTAGAATCATGTCATGGGGGGTGTCGTTCATGGTCAGTGAACCTCATGGAATATTTAGTAACTATCATCCAACACTGATGTTGATCCAAAAGAAAATAATCCAAACTGAAATAATTTAATATGGGATGTACTCATCATGAAATAGAAACTGGAATTAAGATGATGAGAGTATTGAATCATCACTTTTTTTGTAACTAGACTCCACAAGAACCTATATTCTATGTGGAATGAAATTATTTTAGTGAAATCATTTGATCTATATGAGTCAATTTTTCTTTGAAAACTATGATCCCTGGCCCATAATAATCCTCCACATCCTAGGGATATGTCTAACCATGGAATCTCAACGGCCTCTAAAATAATAAATAAATGAGTGCATGAATGCTTTATGAAGACACAACCCACTCTACTAGTAGTTTTTTCTACTCCATGGGAATGGGTGTTTCTAACTTCTTTACATGAGGAAATATATCACAATATGGAACCTAAAATAAGGCATCATCACCAGTTGGATCATGATGATGATCCTGAATTAGTAACCTGGATGGTCGACTTTCTAGAGTCATCTTCAAGGTAATACTGATTTACCATGAAAAATAAGAATATATATATATATATGAGTGGATATGACTCAAGAAAGAAAAATAGAGGACTCAATCCTACATGTTCCATGTACCAAAGCTCCGTACAACAATTATCTTGGAATGAAATTTCCATAAGTAAGTAGTTAGAGTCTTGGGGAATGGATGTGTCATCATCCACACCCACACTGGGGGACCTGGCCTAAAATCCGTAATTTAGGAACATTTACATTATTTCCCAATTCCTAAAATAAAAATAAAGGAAAAACATGAAAATTAAATTTGAAAAATACATGACAACCCAAAAAATATAACCAAACAAACAACAATTGGAAAAGAAATATTTTTAGAGCTTGGAATTAAATCTCCTACCCAAACCACAATATGTAGTCTATGAACCCGAGTATCGGAAAGCTCTCTAATTACCTTGGAGAATTATCTTCCATCTTAATATAATAAAAAACATGCATGAAAATACAATTTCTGGGTGAGTATATAAATTCATACTAGGATTCCCCAAAATCATAGGAATGAGAAATAGAATACATGATATAATTAGTCGGTTCATCCCAAATTAATAGGGAACCAAAAGATGACAACAAATATATATATATATATATATATATATATATATATATATATTCTCATATAAGAACCCTATAAGAGGGAAAAGGGGAATCTCAATCTCATAGCCCAACCAAGGATTATGAGTCTTCTTGTAGCTCTAAAGGTCCATTAACATATACAAGAAAGTCATATGTCTACCCAAAGAATTCATATGGAGGCCTTTCACATCGACATAAATACACAGATTGAGGGAGTGAATTACTAAAATGATATAGGACCTATACCATGGTACAATAGGAGGATTCCACTCAGTAGATAGAGGAACCAAGCCCACATAAGTGAGTATCATCTCTATATTTACGTACACAATATATGGGACCCACTCCATAGTGAGATTGTGGATTATTGTCATTATCGTTTCAAGGAACTCAACCTGGTAGGATAGAGGAGTACCACCACTTCCTATAAATTATGATTATTTAGGCGCTTTACCCTAGTGCAATAGGGGGGTACCATCTTCGTGGATAAAGGACATTCATCACCAACATGGGAGTACGGACTCTATTCGATCAATGAGTATGCAAGACCCACGCCCCGGTGTGATATTGGAGTATTATTTCCATGTATATGGGACTCATTCCCATAATAAGGGATTTTTGTCTCTACATGAACAGTGATTATGTTGGATCCTCAGACTGGTGTGATAGGGGAGTAACTTCTTAATGGATTGGGGACATGTGCATTCAAAAGGTGGGTACTGCCTATTCCAGAATAATTTGTTTGGAGGACCTACAATGTATTCGAAAAGGGAAGTACCATCTCCAAGGATAAATGAAGTAAAACTTATTGTTAATGGAAATTACAACCTCTCCCTAATAAAATATAATGGAAGACATACACACTTATGTGATATGGGAGTACTATATCCATTTGAACTATTCAATGACCCTTTTCGATCAATTTCATCATCATGGGTATCTCTATGAATTTTCATGTTTAAAAAATAATAGTTCATATCACAAAATCTAATATGAAGGCTACCAATAGAATCAATATTTAATAAAATTCAGGATATTCTATTTTTATAACAAAGATAGAGTCTAAATTATGGATATATGAGATAAGAATTTTCCCAAAATGGGAGTATTGGGTATGTAAGGGCCCCTCATGGTTTGTGGTCCATCTTTCCAAGCATGTAGTTGTCTCTTTGAACATGGATTGGTGCAAATGTCATCTTAAACATCATGTAAAGGGACCTTATGATATTTATTGACCACCAAAGGCCTACTTGTGTGATCATATTCATTCATATGTCTATCAAGTTGTTCATATGTACATGGTTAGGCATAGGTACTCATATATGCCAATGTATATTCAGATTATACACCATGTCATCCCACATGGGATCCGAGCCATGTGATTTTGGAACATATTCTCGATACACAAGGAGGGTAACATAGTGTGTGGCCTATCCACATAGAATGGTATCCTTATCATCCTTAGAACAATACCCATCAACAATGGGGGGGGGGGCTATATGAAAGGTGTTCATTAGAATAAATTATATATTGTATCATTTTTCACAAAAATAATATTTCATTCACGTGTTCACCAAATCTGGATGTCCCACCTCATTTCCCACCATTAGGACACCCTAAAATTGGGTTAATCACCTCTGTATCTCATTTCCATCTATTTATTGTTGATAAATCGTAATCAGAAGATTCCCTTGAACACCATAATGCCTCCATCACCCATAAAACATTATGGTACAATCCTACACCACTTCATATCAAATATACATGAATTGATTCCCATAATCCATCCCAATATATCTACAAATAACTATTCATTTAATTTTAGACACATCCACTATGAATCTGATGGTTCGATAATTCTTGAACCTTCCCGGTAATGTCGTACCATGGCCTTAATGCACAATAGAAAAAAACAAGCAACATGTAGGGAAAAGAACAAGAACAAAGTATCATCAATAATTTCCAAGAGATCTTTGACATCAAAAATAGAGATCAGTAGTATTCAGGGTGATAAACATGGAATTCTAAAAAAACAATTCAAATTATCAATTTAATAAGACAAACATGATCATGAAAGGAGAAATAAATCACATATAAAATAATATCCTATTAGAACATGATCAATCATTTAATCAAGGGTAAAAAAAGTAACGATCCCTCCCTCGATTATGGATGGATCAATGGTGAGGAATTTCCTTTCTTGTGATGATGATGATGAGCTACCTCCATCATCTACTAATCCACATTGATTTGATCACTAGTCATTGTCTGACCGTGATCTGCCAACGATGAACGATGAAACCTCCTCTCATTAATCATCGAGTTATAGAGCTAACCCATGTTATTTTTTATAATAAGTTAATTATTTAATTAATAGTTTTTGGGTATTATATTAAAATAATTAATTAATCCACTTAACATGCTCACCATTGACTTCCTCATCTGAATTTTTGGAGCCAACAAAAAGTAGACCATACCTTGGGTAAACCTCATGATCTGGATTCAATAGTGGTCTAAAATTTCATGTTAGAGACTCTATTATGAGGATATGATAATATTTATGATAAAATATCTTCATGGCATATAAAATATTTTTAATATTTTTATAATGTAAATTCCGGTATCATTGGGCATTAGAATCCCTCAACTTCACTACACATAGCATTACAAATAATCCTTAATATATTTAAAATCCTTATGAGGAAAAATGTCAATAAAATTACAGATTTAATATCCAAATTATATATTATAATTTTCATGGTTGATATTTTCAAGATCATTTAAAAAAATATAACTATAATATAGTGGGAAACTCAATTATACATTCACTAAACCCTGTACGAGATCCCTTCCACTAAACCTCATACTCTTTCAAATAAGACTCCATAAAAATCATATAAAAATAATCTTTTTATTTATTCAAAAAAATGTTATCAAATATATCAATAAAAAATTCTTATATTACATTATATGTAATACCTTATGAAAATATCCTAAAAAGACATTTGAATAAGGATCTAATAAAATTTAACGGTAACACTGTGAGACAAAAATCAATTACCATTATTTCAATGGAAATGTTGTACCCTATATTAAATTAAATAAATGAAATAAAATTTGAAACATTAAATGCATATTTCTAAAACAAATTAAAGCCTCTATATAAAAATCAATGCTACTTGAGATATAGTGTTATCTGGAAAGGTCTTTACCTTTCACATGTATCTATATTTCTCGGTCCACTGGATTCATCACATATGACAATAAAATTTTTAGTTGTCCCCTTTGTACATGACAGTTATTAAAAATGATAAAAAGTATATTTAAATCTCTATTTATTCCTCACATTTATCAATTATTAGAGTATAGAGTGATAATATCAATGATTGTATCACATGTAATTTGTCTTGTAAGTGAGTACACCAATTTCCAAATGTGATGTTAGAAAATAAAATCTTTTGTGTCTTAGATGTATCCCTATAAATTTACATTATATATATAATTGAATGGACCTAATATCATACAGATCATACGAGTTGAAAAATCTACACTTTTTAAATCGTCATTTAATAACATGATCATCCACATACCCTACCACCCCTGATTAACTAAGCCTTTAGGATTTTATAAAATAGTATCATTTTTATGGGTTGTCATGCTAGGTATCATGAGAATATCTAGAGATAGGGACTAAAAATACCAATAATACACCCTTCGTCAACCAAATACATATTGAATGACACTCTATGGGGTATAAATTTTGTATCATCAAAAAATATTAATTTTCCACATATGTATATTTCATATATCTATATAAAAATTCTAATCATGCTATCCTTAATGATTTATCATGAACTATAAACATACTTGATGAAAATTGGTTAGGGATCATTAAATTTATTACATTGAGAGAATAACTATAAATAAATACAATGAAATGTATATATATATAACCATACATAATATTGAAATGTTATTGTTGAGATTAACATATACAGGAAAATTTTGTGTTCATAAAGTTTATTTAAGATTTATCAACAAAACATATCCTCATATCCAAGAAAATATATTATATATAATAGATAATGAGATCAACCCTATACATTCAAATATTTTTGGGGGTTTAACACTGTACATATCTATGTAATTATTAACATATATCTACATATAAAAATTATAAAACATTCTACAAAACTCTTTAGTTTAGAAAATTTATAGAGAAGTCCAATTTTTATAATGTTGAGTATTTGAAATCTTATACTTAATATTCATCTCCTTCAATATAATAACCTTACATTACCATCATAACATCAAATTTTTTAGTGTAGCTAAATCATGTTTTCTATTTAGAAATATTTAATATACACCATCATCATCCATGAAACTCATCATTAATTTAAATTTTCCCCAAAAATTTGTTGGTATGTAATTTAAATTTTTATATCAAATCCTTCAATAACCTAAAAAAATTTTGGCATCAAAGGAATTAAAAATTATTATGGAATCTAATTTATGATTTACACATTCCATAACATAATATCATAAAACATATACTATATAATGTGAAAATATATGATATTTTTAATGGGAATAAACTTTATAAACTATTGATATTCATATTCATACCATTTATAAATTTAAAATTATATTTTATATTTTCTGAAATATAACATAGACTCTTTCGGATATAAAGAAAAATTATTATTTCTCTGGGATATGTACATTATTTTATTTTTTTAATTAATATTTTCATTATCTAAACATACTCCCACAACATTCTTAAGATATATATTATTTTATAAATATCATTCTATGAAACAAAAACAACATTTCATTTAAAAATAACACTTATTTACTAAAAGAAAATAATTATTTTCTATTTCAAAAATAATACTTATTTCCATTTCGTATGATTATTCAAAAAAACTTTTTTCCCATATCATATATGGTTTTATATGAGTATGGAAATCCTTCCACAATTGGTGGTGGAATAATATTCCCTCATTATTGAATGAACACAATATCCTAGATAAATATTTTTTAGGGTTGTTTTATTAGCATTTATGTGATGGAATTTAGATTAATCAAATACCATGTGTATTTAAATAATTTAGCTAATTTATTAATGGCATTGTTTATAAACTATTCACAATTGAAAAACAAGACCAAAAACACCAATTTATCAGAATATAATCATTCAACGTCTTCTCTATGCTTCTATGTTTTAATGAAGAAACAACTTCATTTAATACCATAGGGAAAACACAATGACTTTATCATTAAAAAATTCATTACTTATAAACTGATGTATATTAAATATATTTATCCAAATATTCAACACATACCCTTAAGAATAGAAAAAATTAATTCTATTAAATTAATACACGAAGTGGACCCTAAATATTATTTATGTGAAATCATAATGAATATTTTGATGTTCTTCTTCCAATGAATTACTCTTACAAAATTTATTAACACCCCTTCATTCCACATGTTAGATTTATGTAGAATTTTAGATTCTCGATGAATTATTTTCTCCATTTTTAATACAATTATTAACCTAATCCTTCTAAAAAATCAAATGTTACTTGATCTAAGAACTCCAACACCTTGAAAATTTGTCCAAAAAAAATTGATCAATCATTTTTTGATTTCAATTGTAATATAAATAAATATTGGATCTCTAAAAATTATTGTAATTATTTAAAAAAGATTTCAGTGACCAGATTGAGTCTAAAATGTGATACAAACATCTCCAAGTCATTAACATACCCATACATATTGATTATATGAGTTAATAATAAGATTTAGTTCATTATTATACATAAAAATAGATACATTAATACATCATACAACTAATTATAGGCTCATTTTTTAAATTTCCGTTTCTTTGTATCAATAATTTTATAATCATTTATCCAATGTTTCATCAAAAATATGGCTCTCATGTGTTACGAAAATGAGATTGTATACATCCAACGAAATAATTTTATTAATATTAGAAATATATATTTCTATTAGTTGAATTGAATTTTTGGGAATATGATGATCGAATAACTACCCTTATATTCTAATTGATTTTGTAACTCAAAAATACTAACATCTCTATCACAACTGATATTTCTTTAAATGAATTTCAGGATGATGTTTATTTGAAAAAAATTAAATTATCCATGAACTATTGTTATATAATATATTGACTTTTTTATGATAATATATATTAATAATTTTTTTAATTATTCTAGAATTTCTTTTTTATCCCTAAATTTAAATATAATATTATGAATAATAACCAACTTTTTATTGGATCTATATTTTTAGAACCCAATGATTGGACTAAAAGTAATGATTTTGAACTATACATTTATCATCAAATATAAATTTTGGTAACTAACATATGATTCATCAACATGAAATTTGAAATCATCCATATGTTATCAATCATACTTTTGATGACTATCTATATGAAGTGTACCCTTACATTTTACTGAGTAGTTTGTGAGATTTAAATAATGGATTATTTCAGTGATTTATAATATCGTTTAATAAGTGGTTCATTTTCCAATTTAACGATATTCTAAAGGTAATTAAAATGTAATTATTAAATTTATTAAATAGTTCTTATTTTTAAGTGAAGAAACAATTTCCCAACTGATTTACAAATACAAATCATCACTTTTTATATATCGAATTTATCAAATTACTTTTACCTGAAATATTTAATGATTATTATAAAATACATAGTGTAAATTATTCACTAAAAAGATTTTTTTTTATATTATTGATAAAATAAAATTTAGATACATAATTTTTTTAATCTATTTTTGTTTGATCATCATGTGGTTGCTTATGTGCCTATTTTCCACACTTTATTATAACACATTAAAGTAAAAATCAGAGCTAGAATTTGGATTCAAACATTTTTATCATTGAATGAGTATTCACTATACTAGTATTTAAAGGAAAATAATTTATTTATTAAAATTTAAATATTTTTTTCCCAATTTTATATTATAGATCCTCATTTATATCTATCAGTTTCCTCAACAACTCTGAGATAAACCAATATTCAACATCGAAATATCATCTTTTTTTAATGAATTTTTGGTTGATAATATTAGAACATGGTGTTGTTTTATCTTATCATAATAATATAAATATATTTCATATTCCCATATATGAACTATAATTATAAATAAAAATATTATCGTAAGGTCTCAACATCCTCCACACAATTTTAGATGTTCCTATAAAACAGTCTCACTAGTGATAATCACCAATGATCATTGACATAGTGATAGTGGAGTGTAGTAGGTTATTTTTTTCACCAAAAAACTATACATAGTAATTTATTATTTAGTAAATTATTTATTTAAAATTTCATACACACAATTATGATATAATGAAAGAATTTTGATATTTCAAACAATAATTTTTAAATTAAAAATTATTTATAAAAGGACATAATTCCCCCAATATGTTTTTACTAATTTTTATTCCCAATAATAATTCATACCATATTATATAAACAAGAGAAAATATTTCCTTTGGAACTAATAAGACTTTTCTATAGATCTAGATGAAGAAAATTTTCAATGTATGGTCTTAGTGAAGGTATATTGATGACATGTGATCCTTATTTTAAAAGAGATACCAATAGATGTAGAAAAGCACACATGATTATAACATGAATAATCTTACAAAAATATTTTATTTATTGAATGAATATGAAATTCCTAAACATGATCCATATATGTAGAATATTAAACAAGATACTAATTAGGATCTTAATTTGTGATCTATGATGTTATTTTGTGTATTTGTAATTGATGAACTTGATCATGTTTTTAGAGTGATACTACATATGAGATGTGGTTAGAAATCAATGTTTCCCATGAATTAATAGGTAATATCATACTGTTTAGGTATAATAATTAAAAATATAAATATAACACATTCAATGTGTATTATGGTGAAATAATTACTCAATTAAATGGAAGATTCCATGAAATAAACAATGGTGTTACTTCCTTGGGTGTACTAATTCCAAAAGTTAATCTATATTCAATTTTTCTATTATATTTACCCTCAAAATGTAATTTAACATCTATTTTATTCATAAAATACATTCCTAAAAAAATTATAACATAAATTAAATTGAAAATTCTCATAATGATGTATGAATTTGAGATGAAACAATATGTTTAAAATCATATTTCTATGAAAAAGGAAAATGTTAAAATATAAATTAATATGGAATATTTTTAGATTATATTCATTTAGATTAATATAATGAGTTGTTAGATAACGATTAAAGATGAGAAAATCTATGTAAATAGACATAGTCTAAATTTTAAATGGAAAATGAAAAAGAAATAAGAAGATAAGAATATGAGAAAAATAGTCATGTGAGACAGGAAATTACTTGAAATAATTATCATAGGAATGATAATTATAAAAGGAAAGGAAATAATTTAATTATTGCTACATGGTGTTCTTATAAATGTTCAAGTGATGAATATATGAAAATCTTAAAAGATGATCTTGAAAAAAAATATTAAATCTATGTCTTCTAGCCCATGCTAACGAGGTACAATCATATTACTCTAAAAAGACTAATTTGGAATGTCATTACAATAATGAACAACATAAATTTTTTTCGGATTAAAGAAAAATATAAATCATCAATGAAATAAAAAATAAACTTTATAAACTCATATGATTTTATTTCATTTCAAAAATAATATTTTTTAAATCTTATTTCAGTTTTAAGATCTAATTATTCTTAAAATTCATCTTCCTGGTATGAAAATTAATGTAAGGAATTATTTTAAGAAGACTATAAAGATAAACATTTTATTATTATGTTTTTCATAGGTATAATTATTTTAATCAAATTATTTGTAAAAAATAAAACTAATAATAATCAAAATATTGGTATTATAAGTAATTGAGAAAAGCCTCAATTATGTAGGGATTTTTTTGTTCCAATATTTAAAAGTAAAACCACATATACTATGGATTTTTTTCATCATAGCAGGAATGGAAATTATTTTGAAGATAATAATTTTATAAATTCTTAATTATGTACTTTCTACCATTTCCATTATTAATAATACTTTTCTAATTCAATTTCCCAACTATATACTCAAAATAAATAAATTTAATTACCAAATTCATTAATTACTAACACAGCTAGAAACAAAATAATATATGAACCAATATTAACTTTTAGTTAATATATTAAATACTTTCACTCTTAAACATCATTTTTCTTTCAAAAAATTTATTTTTGAAATATATATATATTCACTTATATTATGAAAAATAATTTTTAGATAACAAATTTTGATGAACTCTAAATTTGTTCATTATCCGAGTGGAAATATCCTTAAATTTAGAATTGTTAATCATGGATGTAATTAAATTATACTTTATTTTTAATTTTAAATAAATTTTCCATATATATATATTGTTCAATAACTTCTAGTGTTTTTTATCTTTTATTCTTCCTAATATAATTATTTTTATTCGTGAACTCTAATTTCATTTTCAGAACCCATTAATATATAGGATGAATTAGTTTACTAAATTATTTTGATAACAATATGAAAATTATTTAATATTTTATTATCAGTGGTTCTTAGTTAATTAAATAGTGTATATCATTTTATGAATTTTTTTTAATTTAATGTGCTATATTAATTGATTGTTAAAATGTTTTGTTCATTTATGATATGCAAACTGGTTTGAAATTATTTAAAATAACATATTTTAATATCTCTTCTTTTTCTTAGGGGGGGACATATTTTAAGAAATTTATCTTTCTTTAAATATTATATTATTCTCTAATTAATTAATTTTCATGATATGTATGTTTATTCATTGAAAATATTATAGAATTCCATAAATAATATTTTACATGCTTCCATAAATCCTTGATTATTACCTTTAGTGGAGTCATTATTTAAGGGGGAGTTTATAATACAATGTTTTTTTTTTCAGATTTCACATAGGGGTAGTTAGATTTATTCAAAATAAAAATTATAATATTTTCTGATTTATCTCTATAGTCAATAAAATAATTATTTTTGAATATTTTCCTAAAAAAATTAAAAACAATTAATGTCTAAATCCATTAACATTTTACTTATGTGAAATTTTTCTATTGAAAACTATGTTTTCATCCAACAAATCATTACACTAGAGAATGGCCTTATGAAATAGAAATAACAATTAAGAACCATCAGAATAAATCCCTACTTCTTATCCCTAACCAATTCCCTTTTACTCTGTCATGGTTACTCCAACCAACCATTTTAATAAATTAGAATATCATTTACATATACCACATGGGATTCCAGCCCATGTTGAACAAATAGACCATAGATCTATAGTTCATAATTATATCTAAACCAAATTTTTTGTATTCACATCCTAGGAAGTTATTTGATAATATTTTCTAGAATATTTTACTGAGAAAGAGAAAAATTAATTGGACAGAATCATATTTCTAGACCCACATCTTTTACTGATCTATTAAGGGAATGGTATGATAATATAACTGATTAATCCTTATATATTTCTTAATGAAATGATAGAAAAAATTATTGGTTGTGAAGAACAAGATGTTCAATCACATCAAATTCATAGAGGTGCAACGCCATCTATTATTTTTCAGAAAACACCATCTGAAGATGATGATTTTTAATTCATAGAATGTTTTCATTTCATGTATAATTGTATATAATATAAGTTTAATATTTTAAATGGATATTCAGTATATTTTTATGAAAATAATAATGTTCTACAAAATATTTTTATTATATTAAAATCAATACTATTAAAAAAATTTAATCCCTTCATGTGAAATATCAAACACTATATAGGTCTTCAGTCTCATGATGAGATTTAGATGTATTTAAAATTGAATTTCTTTAAAATATGGTGTTGATCATAAGAAAAAGTATTTCAAAATCTGATATTTTTTATTTGAAATAGTTCTTAATTAGTTAATTTACATTATCTTCATGTGGGAAATGATCATGAAATATTCAAACAAGAGTAGATCTATTTTACTTGTTTTTTCTAAAATACTATTAAAATCTCCATTTAAGAGTCTAAACATTCCCCTCATAGCCTATTAAAAAATACCAGTCCTTGTTCTCGTAATAATACTTGTTGTGTCGGATGTTATAAATTTTCATTTTCATTACCTTAGTATTTTAAATCATATTCACTTTTTTAAAAAAATCTAACCTTATATATCCCATGATTTTTAGTAGTTTATATTTCAAACCCATATTTCTACTAACAAAAAATTTTGTTAGAATATAAAATTAAAATAATCTATTATTATTAAAATAGACCCATTTGACTATAGGTGTTTCTCATACAGGAGACCAACTACTGTACTGACTAGTGCTTAGACTATTATCTAGTCTATCATACTGACAACAATCATGACCATCAGACTAATAATAGTAATAATACATTATATTAACCCTTTTCGAGATTATTGGATTGAAATATAATATTAAACCCCATCACACTATTCAATGTTTATAATCATTGTATTGAGAATACATTCAATTGGATAGAATCCATAATTGCATTATAATTTTGTTAAAAAAAATTCATACAAAATTAGTATAGATCATTCTTATCTATTATGATCATGATCTTGATTAGTATGAGCTATCATAAGGAAATTTGTCTAATACTAATGAAACCTACTGAGAAATATGACCACTAAATAATTTCCTATAAATATGATGTTATTTTAAGATCAATGAGCTATTTCATCTTCAAATTAACACATCCAAAAATCATTCTAAATAAACAAATTGTTCTTATTCTTTTTTCTATATTAGAGAGTTATATTTATAAGGAATCCTTGTGATGATTATAAATTCCATATATTTTTTATGATTGTATTGTCTTATCAAGGGTAGATCGAGAGATTCTTTGGATTATAATATGGTTTAGACAGATCCATTAGGTTGAGTGACTCATGGGATAGGAAGAGAATGTTTCATAGATCATCCTTTCGAGGGATTCCATGGGATTGGAAGATAGAGATATAAAAATCATCTTATCAAGGAATTTCCATGTAAGAAAATACATTATTTAATATTAGGTATTTAAACTAATGATATCTCAAGTTAAGATTTATGACTTCCTTAATTATTAACATTAAAGAGTAAAATTAATTTCTATAAATGTTATATGTCATTATTACTGTTATAGTTTTCTATTTTAATTGATTCTAAAAGATAAAATTCTATTGTGTGATTATATTAGAGTGTTAGTTCGTTACATAACTATCTTAAAAAGCATTTTATCGATGTGTGTATTATAACATTAATAAATTTGATAAATATGATAGTTTTAGGGTCAGATTTTACCATTATGATCATCAGATTAAATCTGAGTCTATAATGATTTAATTAATATCTTCTTTACTTTGTCTTAGATTAAATTTTGGGAACTCAAATTCAACCCCACCACCTTGTGGACATCTTATACTCTTATAATCCAGTAATTGGTATTAGTGTAGTTTCTACAACTATATATGTGAAGTGTTTACATCAATTATATACTACATGTTCTAATGTTTTTTTTAAAATTGTTGGTCCATAAATATATTTTATTCTTTTATGTTTTTGTAGTAAATAGTTTATATTTTATAAGGTGTACTATTTTAGTGTTATTACTCTAGAAAATATGAATCCTATTAGACCAACTATTTTCTGAGGGGAATAATTATCAATACTAAAGCCACAGAAGGAATATTTTTTTATCTGCATAGATGAGGATGACATTAACATGAAAAATGGATTTCATAAGATTCCAAAAAATAAAGTCACTACTTCATGAATCATTGAATGAAGAAATGTAAATTTAATAATAGATTATAGAATACTCTTTGTTCTAAAATAATATGACATATCAATATTCAAATTTCTTCACATGAAATATTTAATAATCATTTCAAAAAAAATAGACGAAACTCCATTTTAATGTTCTAATGTTTTTGAGACTAGAAGGGATATTATGAGAGTTTAATATCTAGATTATTTTTTTTATGTTGATAATTAGCTTCTATGATTCATCAGATAATTGTGAGGAATTTAATTTTTTATATTCTCTTGGGAATAAGGATCTAATATATGGTTTCATGGTTGATAAAATCATTGGAATTATGCCTAAAAGATTGTAATCCAAATGTATATCCTAGGATGATAGAATAATGATTACAAGCCAAACTCTAGGTGATCTTATTAGTAACCTAAATAAATATTACAGTAAACATAATACAAAATCATAGAATTTAAAAATGAAAAATTGTGGTGTTTTTTTTAACTGCTTCAAATGTTACTATAAATGATCAATCTATTTATAATGAGTTGAAAAATCATAAGAATAAAAAAATTATTGGCGAATCAGATAATAGTTAATCAAAATTGTATGAGAAATAAATGGATAATACTAAAAGAAGAATAAATGATATTATTTGAATGAAATACCATCAGTATATTTATGTAATGTCCTAGAATTTTTGTATATTTTATTTTATTATATGAAATTTTTTCAAGACTAGTAAATATGATGGCACGTGATTCTGAGGCCCGGGGTTCCCAAAAAGATCCATTGAAAAATGGAAAGTTTCTAATATCTCACGTGAGTGGATTTAGAGAAATAGATGAGTAAATGTTAAACGGTTTCCAGAATCAGAAATATGAGGGCACTATTGCATTCTGGATGGCGGGATTACCCGAGGAGTGACATATGTTTAGTTGGAGTTGGTCTTCGGTGACAAAACCCAAAAATAACATAACTATAAATGAAATAATTAAATAAAAAATATATTATTTTTCAAATTCATGTATCTCATGAATGCTGACTCGGATTAAAAATCTGAGACCATCACTGAATATGTATGGTTATGTTTTCCTTAGTATGATACTAACATTTTCCAGTGCGGGACACCAGTGGCTTTTTATTTGGTAGTAAATTAAATAATTATGTGATAATTATTTAATAGTAAAATCATTATCATTTAAACAATATCTGAGATCGAAAATATGAGAGTACCTTTGATCATTTTAGGGAGTTTTTCCATTAGGTGTGGCCTATCCTCGACCAGTGCGGGTTGAGAATTATTCGCAATAATTTATTTTGAAAATATTTATGGTATATTACGTAAACATGCAGGCATAATTTTCTATCATTTGAACCGGTGTTTGGGTTAAAAATCTGAGGAAACCATTCAATTCACAGCGCCAAGATTCACTTAAAGGAGGCTTAAATTCAAAAATAATAGTTCGGGTGAAAAAATTATTTTTTGGGAATTTTAAAGAAATAATAATATAATAGAAATGTAATTTTTTTTGTTCACCTATTGAGCAGTAACAGTGGGACCGATGGGGTTTCATTCCGTTTAATTGCTTGAATCTCCTGTTGTGCAACATCACCATTGGGAATTAAGAAGTTCATTCATTAATGAACCTCATTAATTCCTTATTGCATTACACACCCTTATAACCTCTATTTAAGTGAGGCTCATGGTGTGGTTTTTGAGAAAGAAGTGAGGAACCTCTGCTAAAGTGATGTGACACCTTCCACCAAAAAGGAACAGATGCTTGGAAGACAACTTCGGAGGAATCAAATATGGAATGAGGAAAGTCGGTAGCTTCATTAAGCACAGATCCTCCTTCCACCACCGCGTCATATCCAATGAAATATGAGGTAGAGAATTTATTATTAATGATATCATTGAAAAATTAAAAATTGGTTTCGCATGCTTTTATATTAATTCAGAGAGAATTGGCCAAATGAAAAAGGACCTTGACCCTTCCCTGATTTTTTTCCAGATGAGTTTATCATGGGACAATTTTCAACTATACAAAAAGTATAAACCAGGAGGCACGCAATGACGGTGGCATCCTAGGAGGCTGGTAGGCGGGTCTAGAAGGATGAATGGACCATCAGAGCTCACCTGGTAGCCTATGGAGGATTCGCTCGCGCGGCACCACCGACTGGCACAAATAGTCAAGGTGGTGGTGAAGGAGGCAGCCGACACTTGCCAAATATGAATAAGAATAGCGCTACTTGGTGTTCTGGTAGAGAGACAAGTGGTCCTGTCAATACCGACTGTGGGAGTAGGAGGTGGCACACCGTCGCGCACCACGGTGGTGTAGGTTGTGGCATCGAAGAAATAGCGAAAGGAGGGGACCCGCTCCCTGTGGGTCCAATGGAAAACCAAGCAGCCCCACCTGGAGCCACAAATAAAAGAGTCTAACGACTCTTTGAGCTATTCAAGAGGCGGACTGGGTCACCCCCACATAGGTCACGCCAGCCATCGGGCTATGCCGCCACAGCCAAGCCCTGCTGGGACGGGTCGTCCCGTTCTACGGCCCAGCCGGCCAAGCCCATCCTGGCCCCGCCCAGCTGAGGTAAGCCAAGCCTGCCACAGACCAGTCCCATCTAGTTCGGTCCAAACTGGGTAAGACCCAAACCAGGTCGGGTAGGGTTGGCCCATACCGGGTCAGGCTGGGTCAGACTAGACCCGGACCCCTCTTGAGTCATATTACACTCAAAAAGTAGTATCTTGCGAACCAGACATTCGTTTAACAAACTGTCTACGGTGATGGGATCCATGGGGAGAGGTGGTTATTTTGAGATACTCCATGATAGTTTTAGAGAGTTTTATGGGTATGGATGGGTTGGATCGACCCCGAATCTAACCAGCCCCTTTGAACTAAAATATCAATAACTTATAGACAGGGTATCTTTTGGACGTGTCGTATGTTGCATTATAACCCTTGTAACATGACACATCACTGGGTAACATCTTCATGGGACATAGTTCCATACAAAATATGACCAATGGCTTGAGGATTGGTTTCTCCTGGAATCATGCATACTATGAGCGGGAATACAGTGGAGGGCTATGATATTGAGGTTGGAGACAGATCATGCGGAGGTTAGTACCGGGAGATTCTGTGTGAATCAGTACCCATGGATTCTGTGTAAATCAGAAACCTTCTATTATATGTGAATTAGCACCCAACAATTCTGTGTGAATCAACACACATTGATTCTGTGTGAATCTGCACCTAAGGATTCTGGGTGAATTAGTACGGAGAGATTCTGTTTGAATCTGCACCCAATGATTCTGTGGGAATCATCACCAATAGATTCTGCATGAATCAAAACCCAGTAATTCTGTGTGAATCAGAACCGAGTGATCCAATTTAAATCATCAACTAGAAATTCATTGTGAATCACCACCCAATGATTCTATGTGAATTAGAACCCAACGATTCTCTGTGAATTAGAACTAAGTGATTCTATGTGAATCAACACCCAGGGATTATTAGTGAATCATCCCCATGCATTTCTATTTGAATCCACACTTAGCGATTCTCTGTGATTCAGCACCGAGTGATTATCTATGAATCATCACCCAATGAATCTGTGAGAATTATCACTCGGAAATTCTTTGTGAATCAGAACCCATCACTTTTGTGTGATTCAACACCTAGGGATTCTGGGTGAATCGACACCTAGTGATTCTTTGTGAATCAGCACCAAGTGATTCTCTGTCAATCAGCACCAAGCGATTATCTATGAATTAGCACACAGTGCTTCTGAAAAAGATTAACATCCTTGACTGAGACTTGAGGTGCTATGACATGATGGTGGATGAAGTTTATAGTTGATGTGGAGAGCTATGGAGACCAGTTGTACACACACTTCAGTTAGGATCCTTGGTGGCTGATCTCAAGAGTAATTTTTTTCCATTGTAGTGGGGTCTTTTCAGTATATCATGTCTTCCAATGCCTTACATTTAGAACACACTTTTACTATGACAGTTTTACTTAGTGGTTAAATCTTATTACTTTCTAGTCTGTGTGTTTGTACTGGTTTAAAAATAATGCCTTCCCGTTTTAGGGATATGCCATTTGGGTCTAGTCGCCAACCCATGGTATATTGATGGTGGGCATGGGGTAGTCATGGACCGGGTCCTAGGGATTGGGTCATGATAATGTATAAGAAGATTCAAAATGATTAAAGTTTCATTAAATAATCTTATGATGTTATGTTTTATGAATTATAAAAGGCATAACATATATGACCTGACTAATCTAAACATAAAACAGTGGATAATAAATAAAGGAATTATAATTGGAATTCGATGTTATATTATAACCTCAATTTCATGAATATATTTAATGCTTTATAAAAATGGAGTACATGTGGTGTAGATAGTTCTTCAGATAATGATAGCTCAAAACAGTGAAATATATATTTTTTGTTTTAAGAAATAAAAAGGAGAATAACTATTTCATTGATATCGTTACCACTGCACAATAATATACCAATCATATATTTACTGGAATCTATCCTAATAACAATGATGAAAAAAATTATACATCTTCAAATAATGAATATTCATTAAATGAAGAGGATTAAATTATACCACGTTATGATGAATTATCTATGATTTCCAAATTACATAAAAATGATAAATTTAATATTTTGATTTGAAATCATAATGCTTCCGAAAAATACAGAATGAAAAAAATCAAGGATAAGTATTTTTACTACAAAAATATTATACCTATATCATTATATTGATAAATATTATTTTGAAAATGATATTATATCAACATTTCATTAAAAATTAGTACTTCACAAACTAGTTTTTAAACTGATTTTTTTCATACATTTGTCAAATACAAATACTTTTATGAAAAAATAGTTGTAAAAATAAAATAGAAAATATCTTTTTTCACAATCATTTTAATATTTTTGCATGAATAATGTAATATTAGAAAAATTATAAATTAAAATCATAACATGTGGAGATATTTCTAGAAAGGGTTTTTCTAAAAAATTATTTTTTATTACTAATTACAATGTTTCAATGAGTTCCTCATTTTGCAATGAAGGTAATAGTGGTGGTATCTACAAGAACAAATTTTTTCCAAATAAATTATGTTCCATATATTTTCATAAATCCTATTATTCCAAAGAAATTACATTTTCCCAAAATAATATTGTTAGGCAAATGTAGATCCCTAAAATTTTATTTCGGGATAAAACCAAATCAAATAAGGACTAGGTTATGAAATCCTAATATCATTATTTTTATGAACATATAGAAATTACCAACAACAAAACATTTCTACATGGACAGTGGTTTCTACAAATATGTGACTGGAAATGAGGATTTCAACTATATTATCAAAAAGATGAATAGTGGAAGAGTCACTTTCATAGATTATCATCATTTAGAAATTATCTATATTGGTATCCTTAATTTTCTTGGAAAATCATTAAATTTGAATATTTTATTTATTAGGGATGTAATAACATCCTTATAATCATATTTCAATTATGTGATTAGGTTTATCTTGTGATATTATGGAATAATAAATGTACTAATCATTTTTCTAAATATGATTTTATTCCTTTTCAAATACGCATAACAATGTGTATAAATTAATATCATATGTCCTTAGTCTTTAGGATCTACCTTGTCTTTGTTAAATGGGATATCATTCATGGTAATGCAGTAGATGATTTATAAATTATAAACATATAATTAGGGCTATGTTTTCCATGAAAAAACATGTAAAAGATCTATTGGATTTCATGTTTGATAATTCTAATGTATATGATCCTAGGCTATTTGGTAAGTATCATAAGTAATGTTCTATTTTAATTATTGGAGTCTCAAAATATGGTGCTTTATAGTCAGTTCACATGAAATATTTTGGTCATATAGATACATGTATTATGACATAAAAATTATCTATATATATATATGTATTTGTCTTTGTTAAAGATTACAGAAGATATACATGGATCTATTTTCTAGGTTGTAAATCCAAATCCTTTAATTATTTTATGAATTTTTGGTTTCATAGTTTAAAATGATAAAGATAACATGTTGATAACTATTTTTAGTGATCATGGCATCAAATTTAAAAATTATGATTTTGAATCTATTGTAGTAACACATCTATTATACAAAACATTTCAACACCTAGAACTCCAACATGAAATAGTGTAATCAAAAAAAGAAATATAATTTAACAAGATATTCACAGAACCATACCAAGTGACTACATAGTTGCTAAATTTATATAGGCTGATTATGTTAGTACTGCCACTTCTAATATAAATTTTTTTTATTATACCTTTTATCAATAAATCCAAATGTGTTTATTGGCTGGAATAAACCAGAAACAATATTTATAATGATTTTTTGGATGAAAAGTATTCATTTTTAATAATAATGAAAACTAATATAAATCCCCACAAAAATATTTTCAGTGAATATTATTAAGTTATTCCTAAAATTTTAAGGATTATATATATTTAAGCCAAAATAAATGTATTGTTGAGGAAACAGTACATGTTATGTTAGATGGAACAAATCCATTTATTTTCAAATAACCCTAACCTAAATCCTAAAATGTTATTTCAAAAAATAGTTATAGAAATATTTTATAATGTTTTTATAAAAAGAAAACAACAAAAAAATATCTTTGAATTTATCCATCAAGCATATTTTCAACTTATTACTGAAGTACCTGGTTTTGAATGTATAATAAATCAATTGTTTCTTCAAAATCATCCAATTGATAATATCCTAAAAAATGAGGATAAAGTGGTTATGACTATATGTTCTTTATGAAACTAAATTGAAAATCTAGAATTATTATCATAATTTGAACCTAAAAGTCCTAAGGTTAAATTAGGTGATCAAGATTAACTAAAGAAATGAAAGCTGAAATCAATGTGTTTGAAGGGAAGTAAGTATGAAATGTAGTTCGACACTCTAAATACACTTTATAATTGTTGTAAAATATGTATTTCAAAACCAGTTTAATAAAAATGAAATGATATTTCTAAATAAAGATGGGATTTTTTATAACCGATATAATAAACAAGAGGGAACAAACTATGAAAAAACTTATTCTCAGATAATAAGACTTGAGTGTATTCATATAAATCTAGTATATGAAGAATTATTAAATTTCAATATATTTAATATAGATATTAAGTGTTCAATCCTTAATGGATATGTTCAAGTAGAATTTTATATTGGAAAACCACTTAGTATTGAAAATAAATACACCCATAATAGGTTTTTAAAATTACAATTTCACTTTACATTATAAAAAACTCCCATAGAGCCTGGTAAGATAGGTAAACTAGATTTTTTTCAAATTTTTTTGATTAGGGTAATATTAATCAAACACTTTGTATAAATAAAGTTCAAAAATATTATGATTTTACTAATCTATGTTGTTGAAAATGTCTTTGGTTCAACTCAAAAGGCTTTACCAAACTTCTTTGAAGATCATATAAAATCAAAGAATAAAATTAGTGTGATGGGTTAGTTAGCATAAATTATAGGACATTAAATTTCAAAAAGGCCATAAGGAATCATTATATCTACAAATAATTACATAAATTATCTTCTTAATATTGTTTCGTGAGTAAATACTAAATTTATTATTACTCCAATCCGAAATAAAAATACCATAGACATTGATGAATGCTTTAAACGAACTGATCAAAATGATTTTATAGGATTGATTGGATGTTTAAATTACTTAATATCTATTCATCTGAATATAATATTTTCAAAATCATAAGTGCTAGTTATCTAGAAAATATAAAAGGGTCATATCTGAAATTTATTAAAATAATTTTTCATTTCATTAAAAGAACTATGGATATAGGTTTTGTATAATTTAGGAAGTGATTTTTAGTAAAAAGGTATTATGTATGTTTCCATTGGTTGATGTGGAATTGATATGAAATTTACAAATGAAACTTTTTATTTTTTATGATATCATTAAATTTAATGGCCTTTCAACAAAAAACAGTCACTTGGACATTCCACTACTGAAGTATAATACATGGTAGCTGGAAGTTATTATGCTTAAGTTTTGTTGATGAAACACATACTCAATTTATATGTCACGATTTTTACTAAATCAAAAATTCATTGTGACAATAAAAGTTCCATTTCCATAAGTAAAATCCCCTCAGATCACTAACGTGATAGAAACTTGATTATAATAATCCATTTCATTTGTGATCAAACACAAAAATCTGATATAATATTAAAATTCATCTAAACATATGAATAAATTGTTGATATTTGTAATAAAAAACTAAAATATGATAAATTTTATTATATTTAACTGAAGTTACAAATAATCACTGCCAATTTTTCAATATTCCACAGTTTTTGTTTAATAATATCATCACATTAATGAAATCCATCTCAAAGGGGAGATATATATGTTTTAGTTTTATAAATTATTTAAATTTATAAATAATTTTGTTTTCTAATAAAATTATTTTATAAAAAATTTATATTTATAAAAAATTTACTTTTCTTAAAAATATTTTCCCTAAATGTTGTTAGATTCAAAAAAATATATTATTTTTGTTTCATTATCTCCATCAGATTTAAAATATTTATAAAAAATTCAGAATCTAGTAATTTAAAAACACTCAATAACTATGTGGAAATATATATGATATATGATGTAAAATATTTCCTTATTGATAAATTATAATAAAATTATACCAAAAAATTTTATTAGATATTTTATCATAATAATAATTTTTAAATGAAAATGATGAATATGTAACTCATACTAAAATTAAATTTATAGTTAGAATGGTATTGTTCTATTAGTTTATATAATTTTTCATTACATTAGTTTTTACATATTTTTTTACTGGCTAATTTATTATGGTAAACTCTAATTGGTCAAAATTATATAATATTTTCAAATAGGATTATATTTACCCTTATAAGATATTTTCTTAAAAAAATAAGCATTCAGATTTATTTTTTAAATCATTATTTTTTAAAATATTTCTCATAATATTGCAAAATTATATTCAAAATGAGTTATATAAATATCTATATAATTAACTACCACCTCTTATGTCTATATAATGATGGTTCAGCCGTTTTCCAACATCAACTTTTATAGTTTTCGACGTTGACACTAAGCAAAACTTTTACTGCTATTTCTAATCCTTTGGAATTCATTCAAAAAATAGCATCAATTTTATTTTGATAGAAACATCAAAATGCATTGAAAATAAGATATGTTTTTATATAGTGAATTATTTGGAAATCATGCTACGAGAAACATTATTTATTATTTAGCATAATTATATTTATTCAATGATTGGAAAATATATGTTTCAAAAATGATTCTGAATATTTTGCCCTCAAATTTTGAGAGAGTTTTATGCTTCCATTATGATTCATTAATGAAGAAGGTAGGGAATAATTTCTTTTCAATTATTTTTGTAAACATTATACACTTTCTTATCATCAAGTAGCTGTGATAGAGGATTTAACCTTAGATAGTTAATCTTATCTCCCTTATCACATGATTCCCCAAAGGCATTAATGTATTGATATTTCAAAAAAATATGTACCTTATTTTACATATTTTGAGAAATTAATAATGTTTTAACAAATTATGATGGATAAAAGAGATTAAAAATTATGGAAGTATAGTTTTTGATTCCAATAAAGGGTTATATAGATACCATTAATGTTCTTTATATATTTTTCATAAATTATCCAACGAACATGAGACAAATTAATCATGATAGGTTTGTTTTTATATTAGTGGAATAAGTTAAGAAAGAAGCAATGATGTATATGATTTTTTTGATTCTATTGTTCATTGAAATAATAATATTCAACTGTATCGAGGTTTTCTATATTAATAATTTGGCATATCTTATTAGAGAAAAAATTTCTCTCATTTGGGAAGAGACTATTGTGGGGATGGAGCTTATGTTTTTCTCCATATTAAAGAAGATTGTGGAAAAATATACATAACCATGTATAATTATCTTCTTATTATAGATAAGTAAATTTTTAATGTAAAAATAATGTCAGGGTCCCCAACAGTGAATGCTAGAATGAATAAAAAATTGTTGAATGATTTAATATTAAAAAAATGGAACATAGGGAACCGATGAAACCTGGCGATCCTTCATTTGGTCTTGATTAAGATGAATCCATTGATTTAAATGGTAGAACTAATTATGAGATGAATGAGATTGAAAATAAATATTATGTGATGAAATTGGAATTGGAGGCTATAATGGTTGAATGAGAGAATAATGGAGCCAAAAAATAATCATATGATCTAGTTTTATTAGTTTTTTAGTATCAGTCTTACTACCCATTCTAGTGTCCAAAAAATCCACTTTCCAATTATAAAATTCATGAGAATGGATTAGAGATTATATAAACTATAGTTATTCCTTCATTGTTTTTTTATTTGTAGACAAGGGTAAATGAAAATAAATTGATGATGAATCTGATATTTAAAATTCTATTACAAAATATACCCAACAAAAGTTGAGAAGATGATTAAAATGAACTAGCCAAAATAAATTTATAATTTTGGTTAGTATTTGATAATAACTACAAGTAAGTAGACACAAGAACTCAAATTAGAATAGGAAGAATAAAAGGAAGAAGAAGAAAGGGATACTATGGAAGAAACAATGGAAGAAGGGAGTTTTTCAAAATAATATTCTAAATCAACATAATTATTATCTCTATTAATAAATAATATAGTGATTGATGATTTAATAGATGTTAAATCATCTTCAAAAGTAGTATATGAGTCTTTGTATTTTAAAATTAATGTTTCAAACAAGTCTGAGATAGATATGTATGTCAATATTTATCTGGAACAAAAAATATCTAGAGGTTAATAAGTAAGATTTTTGACACTAAAGGCCAAATTTTCCATATATTCAATTATATTCCTCAGAGACTAATTCCACTAAGTGATAATAGAAAATATATTACCTTTACCATACATTGAAACATTTAAGTGATGTGATGCCATAACTTCTATAAATTGAATCTAAATTTCAACAAATACATAATTAATAGAATGATAATTAGATACCTTGATGACATTAATTGAGACATTTATTCAAAATGAGGAAGAAGAAAAAACCTTTAAGATCAAGTCAATTTATTAATATAGATGTTTTAATCAAATGGGGGTGTTATTGAACCTAATATCTAATGACATCAAGGATAATAATTATACAATAATTAATGTAAAGAAAATATATTTTTCATTATCCCGATTCATTTTAAAAAAATTTATATGATTTTCCAGACAGAATAAAGATTATTGAAAAAACATAAACATATGAATGAAAATTCATATGAGTATTTATGAGTTCTGGAAGAAATAGTTCAGATGATGGAAATATAAAACAACAGACCCTAATCTTATGAATATGAGTTATCCATTTTAGTGGAAGAGAATAAGAATATTAGTGAAAATGTTGAGAAGTTGGAGGAAGATAATCAGATATTATGATTTATGGAGAAGAGGATGGTGAATATTAAATCATCTTTTTCTAAAGCTTATAAGGACCATGATGATGTACATAAAATGAACATGTTTTTAATGAAGATATATACGAATGAATGAACTTTTATATCATAAATTTTAATATATGTTATTTTTATGAATGAAATTATTTTGAATTTATTGTTATATATTTATGTTTTGAATGAATTCCTCCAAATTTCACTTTTTTAAGTATTCCATATATTTTTAGGGATTAATAATTAATTTAATTCATTTTTTTCATATTTTATTATTTTTTAAATTGTTAAGAGGTTTTATAATATACCTATCCATTTTTTTAATTCGAAAGGAGGAGTTAAATTATAAGAAATTTGTAGAGAAAACTGTTTTGGGATAACGTTGTCTTTAGGGTGATTCTATTTAAAAACAGAAGGATTAATCATAGGATATGGAAATTTATTAAGAGAGATAATCCAAATTATCAATTTCTATCACATCAAGAAAATTAATTAACTCAATGGGGGTTGTGTTATGAAATATTTATTTAATTCCCGTAAATGTATAAAGTATTTTAATTATTTAAAAGTTGCATGTTTTTAATTTATTTATATTGTTATGGGCCTTCCAAAATGGGATATATTTTGGAGATGAGATTTATAATTTCTTCTTATCAAATCATTATATATAGAAGTCACAAAAACATCATTAAAATATATGTTTAGTAACCTTATATATCCAAAGTGTTTTATCATGTTGTTTAAAAGACATGTTATGATAACAAACATATATATTATTCTAGAATAAAACTATTATAACAATCATTTTTGAAACAAATCCATTAGACTGATGGTGTGTCAGATACATAAAAACAACATCTTTTCTAACTATGTCTTGAAAATTGCATCTTATTTCAAAAAAATTGAAAATAAATACAATATAACTACCAATAGTTATAATACATAATGAAAAAATTTATTCATTTTATTATATTGAATAATAATAGAGACATTCATCTTAATAACAATGTTTTATAATAGAAGTATTCATAATATTTTCTAAAGGATGGAATACATAATTTAAATGTAATGGAGCTTAAAACTAACTTAGAAATATATATTATTGTTCATGTTTAGCTATCATGATTAGGATATATATCATTATAAGATATCAAATTGAATGAATTATGTGGCTATTACAACCAAATCTAAAATATGACTACTAAAGGATCACTTATAAATAGGTTTTAGTTTGAAGAGAAAGGAGTTGAATCCTTGGAAACTCACCACGTCAAAAGATTGTAGTTTTAGAAGATAATATTCATAATATTTGTAGTATTTTATAGAGTTTTAGTTCAAATAAATTCATGAGATGATTATAAATATCTAAAAACCATTTTCTTTAATATTTTTATTAATCGATCGTAGTTAAATTGAGGTATTATGGTGATATAAATATGAGTGAATCTATTCCATATAATTAGGGATTTTGGGCCTAGTAATATAGAGTTGTACCAATCATCATATCAATTGACTTTAGTGTATAGGAATATTGATATGTATTAGTCACTGAATCAATGAATTTAATCATAAGGAATTACTGACCCATACAATAGGAATCTAAATTGTGGATAACTTTTGTTAGGATTGATGACTTCCAAAAATCATAAGGTAAATGTGTAAGATTATATTTTATAAAAAATTTAATGCATTATTAATATTATAATCTTTTTTTTATTGTTTCTACAAGTTAAATATTAACCTGTGTAATTGCATTTGAAAGATAGTTCATTAGATATCATTATAATAACATTTCATATTAGTGTGTCTATGATACTAATAAAAACTCTAATATATGTGACACTTTCTGCATCCAATTTTACTAATATGATCATCTAATAAATTGAGTCTAGTATTTTTTTTATTCAATTGTTTTTTCATAGCTTAAAAGTGGTAAACTACAATTCACACCCCACTGGTATCCCACATATAATCTTATGATCCAAAACCACATATTCAATTTAAAACCTAATCCAAATTAATTTTTTAATATTGGTTATTTATTACAACACCCCATGTTTTATCATATTTATTATTTTTTTTGGTTTTTCATGATGTTATAACTAAATTTTATTACATATTATATTAAATTTTCTTATATAAAAAAAATTCACTAAGAGTCTTCTAATATATTAAATATATATTAATATGTTCCACATATTCTATTTGATATAATAAAGTGGTAGAAATAAGGATAAACATAAACATTTTTAAAAAATTGTTTATTTTTACGATAAAATGATTGAAAAATGATATTTATATTATTCTATAGTTGGGGAGAAGTGTTTTTATTTTTCATTATACAATGTTCTTTATGTTCTCATTGATTTTGATGCCCTTAATCTCCAACATTGGTGACATGAATGTAGTAGAAAAAAAGGAATTTTTAAATTGGGATATATTAAAAAAATATTTTCTTCTAGAATTACTTTAGTTTTAACTAATGTTGAATTTTTATTTGCTTAATGATTTTGGTCACATTGAAGTAGTATAGAGTATGTTTCCTTTACCATATTTTAAAAGTGAATGTTATGATCTAGAAACCTACTTTTGAATGGATCTCTACATTGTGAAACCTATATTCAAAATAATGTTTTGATTTGGAATGATACTTTTATTTATTACACATTTTTTTTGTAATAATTGGAGGTTTCATCACCCAATGATTGAAATAAGGCTTACATTACTAACCGAACATTTGAAGATTATCCATCGGTATGGAATCCAATGTTCGACTCAGTCATCTATAAGATTTGAATTATAAATTTCAGCTGTTATTTCATAAATTATATCCTAAATGTAATTTATTTATATTTTAATCAATTAAAAAAAGTTATTTAGTGGGCCACATTTTGTGTATAAAATCATTCATACATCTCGGAGAAGTTAAGATTTTCAATTGGTATTTTTAAATCCAAATTTTTACATTTAATCTTGTGGATTTCTTGGATCTATTTCACATAATGTAAGTCATGTTTATTGTTAAATAATGAGATTTTATACTTCTGAAAATAGAATAAATATATATTTATTTAAAGATATACAATTTTGATATATACTATCTTTTTTTATAGTCATTCCTTTTATAATGTATATATTTTCTTCTATTCTCTATAGTTCATCAAAGGCGATATCAGTGAAACAAATTACAGACAGACATGTTTTTAAACCATTGATTTTTATCTAAACTTTTACATAAAAAAAATTAAAGTAAAAATGATATAGAATATCTTTTTTTTGTTGATTAAATTCATTGATGATATTCTAAATTTTTTAGTTATAGATACAATATTGTTCTGTACCAATATTCAATATATACATCTCATCTATTTTCCTGAAGTGTTGGATTAAATAAAAATTTGTGGATGACTTAAAAACATCTCATACTAAGATATAGAAATTTTGGTTCCCTATAAAATAACCCAAAGGCCCAATAAAATAATTACTGTTAGGGTTAATCATCCTGCACATACTTTTAGAGGTCCCAAGAAAAGGACCAACTAGTTAAAATCGCTATGCTCATGGAGAGGACATTAGTGGAGTACACATGGGGGTTTAATTTTCTATAAATACTATACTTCACCATGCCCCATGTATTTATTTATTTATTTTGTTTCAAACATGTAACTAAGAGAGAAAGAAAGAATAAATTTATTTAAAAAGGGATACATCAAATTTGTAATTTATTTAAAAGAGACAATTCAAACCCCCTCCCCTCTTTTTTCCTCGTCATTATCTTTCAGAAGAAGTAAGATTCTCCAATAATTTTTTATTGAATGGATTACACTAACACATATAATTTTCTATCATTTATGGTAACTATTATCATGATTTTTTACTATTAAATTAAATTACGACTATGTTTTTTTCGAAATCCAATATTTATTATATTGTTGATCCTATTTATAATGAATCCATTATATACATCAAAATATTTAGTGGTATTATTATCCAATTTGATATTTATTTGAAAATAAATATTATTAAATGTGCTCCCAATAAAATGATTGCACCTTTTATACATATTATATCCATTAATGGTCCAAATCCTGAATTTACTATTATATGTGTTTATTTATAATTTTTACCATTACATTGATGTTTTTGTAGGGAATCATACCAATAATATCATATAATACTCTTGGATATTTTAGTAGCTAGTTCATTATCCAATCTATTATATAGAGAATCCCAACTCTATTTCTATGATAACAAAATCAAATTAGAGTCTCCCAATTATGTGTAACCCAATGTTAATCTCAAGACACGTTTCATTTTTATTGTAATTTAACCTCACTATCTTATCTAATTTTATTCTCCTTATATACACATGCTTCTAATGATTTTATTCATATATCTTATTCCATATAAAACCTAATATATTAGAAACATATTAATGTTTAAATCATTACATAACCCATACATTAGTGTTACAAAAAATGTCAAACATGTTCATAAATATCCAAATGTATGGCATGAATAAAATTAATTGAATCCCCATGTACTGTATTTTAATTATAAAAAATTGATAATTTTTACATGCATAATGTATGTTCCATTGATCACCAACCCCCATGTTGCTAGAATGACACAGAATCCTTTATTGTAGTGGGAAGTTCATCAAAAATTCCATATACATCGGGTACATTACTAATGAGAAAATCCAATTCAAGGAAACACTATATCCAAATATATATAAACAATATTTAGTAGCTTAATTAAATATATTAACATCAATGATTACCCATTGATAAAGGTAGATAAAGATGTTAGTATTATGTTATCATGCCTATCATGGTTTCACAATTATAATGAACCTATAATCTCATAAACTAATGTACACATAATATCTAATGAAACAAAAATTATATCAATGAAATAAATGCAAATAAACAATATATAAATAATTAAAGAATTTAAAATGAATAAATGTTAATGAATAATTAATATATCAATTAATATAAAAATTCTAAAATTCAGTATGGTAATTCTATTTTATGAAAAATATAAAAAAAATTAATTTATTTCCAACATTAACTACATCATATATATTTTTTATCAATCATTTTATTTCAATATATGAAATTTCATGAAATATTAAAATTTTATATTTAGATATCTAAATCATGTAGGCATTATGCATGACCTAAATATTACATATTATTAATTATGTAACCATTTATTATTTTTCAATATCATTGGAAAAGTTATTATTGAATATCCAAATTAGGATCATTTTAATTTGAAAATTTTAAATTAATAATTATAAAGAATTCATAATTATTCTAAATATACGTAATATATTTTCCATTTAATAATTTGTTAACTATATATAAATTAAACCAATATTTTTTATTTAACTCTTTATACTTAATTTATAATTTATTCCATATAAATATGAAAAAAATTATTAAAATTTACACTATATATTAATTGAATATTTATAATAAATGTATCAAAACATTTTAATAATTAATTGAATAAAATTTACAATTAAATAATATATAAAATAATTTTTTAAATAAAAAACATCCCAAAATATCTATTATGTGTTATTATAAATAATTTATTAATTATTATTAAATTTATTAATTTTAATAAAAAATTATTAATTTTAGGATATTTAAATATTATGACCTTATCCTTGGATATTATGGATATATAATAGTGTATAAACATTTTAATTATGATCTATTAAATATTATTATAGATTTAATGTTCATTTTATGTAATATATAGCAATATATTTTAAAAAATAAATATTTCATATAAATAATATGACCCAATGTTTTGTATAGCTCTAATTGAAAAAATCATAAGAAATTATATATCAATAATATATCCTATGGTCTAAAAAAATAAATCATTTTAACTAAATAATAAATTTTTATATCACCATATACTAAGCATTATGTATATTGGGATTAATAAAATGGATAACATTTTTTATTGTTATCGAAATGATATATAATAAGAAATAAAAAAATTATTTATCAAAATATTTTCCAATTATAAATGGTTGGGACTGATCAAATAAAAATAAAAATTCATATTGAATATATTGAACATTTATATAACTAAAAGGACCATATTGGAACCCATTATAAATATATCCTTTTGTTGGAAATGAAATCGCATGAAATAGAAATTTTAAATATGTGTATCTTTGACTTGTTTCTATTTCTACCATTTTTTCTAAATTTTTCTCACCATGGAAATAATAAAAGGGTTTTTCCCTTCGAGGTTTATCAAAAAAATAATGAAAAATCACCACAAATATGTACTTGGTATTATTCTATCCTTTCATAACATGTATGTATTCTTGTAGGAAATAAAGGATAAAGATATAGCTTCAAGAGGATGTGTAACAACCGGGGGGATCTCGGGGAGTATCACACACTATGCTAAAAGTTTTTTCCTCATTAAAATTGTCCTTGTGGATGATCCATGATTAGTGAAATTATATCATTCCATTACTCCTCATTTTAAAAATGTAATATTAAGGGCTTCAGTTAAATCAAAATTAACAAATTTTCATGAAAACCATGTTTAATTATATTTTATGTAGTGGAGGATTTAATTATCATAATCACAATATTTTGGAGTCTATATGAATAATTATAGAGAAAATATATTTTGTAATTGGTTTTAGATTTCATTCAGATAATAAATAATGATTAGGCATGCCTATATTATTTGATAATTCCCAGCCAAAAAATATAACATCCCTAGATAGTAAATATGAAAACCCATATGTTCTAGTATGGTATACCAAGAAATAAAATAATATATTAGGTTAATATGTGGGTCCTACTCTTCAAAACTCCCAATCATAAATAAATTATGGACCAGTTATTTGAGTATCTTAATCTTACATTGAATTATAAACAATATATCTAGTAATGTAGACTTGTACTCCTTGTGATCATACTCTAAATGAAAGGAAAGTATGTGATATGCATTAATATTATAGAGAAAATAATAAGATATTTTTTTTTCATAATAAAAGATGGATGCGAATGATATTAGATAATTATTTAGATTTATATTTATGTTGGGTAGTATTATCATCAATATGGTAAGGTGGATGTTGGAATCTTACCATTGGAAATTATATTGTTAATATATTATCCAGAATAAATGACCATAGTATTATTAATCTAACCCTGAGACATATAATATATGAATAATAAATTAAATCTATTTTTATTATATAATTATTGATTATTTAAAAGTTATATTTACTAAAAAAATAATAATGTAAATATTTAAATATGTTTTTGGAAATAGTTTTAAAGTTTTTACAACCAAATAAATGATTTTTTACATCTTTGTTGTTTTTGTTTTATATTTTAATTTCTTATGAATGAAAGAAAATTTTCACAATGAGGGAATAATATAAAGAATTGAAAATTTGGTTGTAGGAAATGGCTGAATTTTTCTAATTTTATAAGGAATTTGATTATTTTGGCGTTGTCTAAAATATAATACAAACATATAAGAAGTAATTTGAAATCATGATGATAAAAAACTTATTTAATAAATAATATAATTTCATAGTCGACCAAAAAAATTCATCAATAAATTTTATTTTGAAATCATTCAAATAATTTTTAAAATCAATAATGTTTTTTATGTCCTAAAGTGTATTTAACGATTAAAAAATAATTTTGAATAAATATCATTTCTATTCTCAAAATAATCTTCTTTAAATGATTTTTCTTCATATGCTTTTAAAATTTAAAAAATTGTGCCTAAATAAAATTATTATTCCTAAAATTCATAAGAAGGTCAATGGTTTCTATTTTTCAGCCACCTAAATTCTATGTTCTATATTTAGAAATCAATAATCAATTAAACCTCATTTTGTATACATAATCACCTATCAAAGAATACATATATGCTCCAATAAAATTATGTATGTATTTATTCAAATTAATTCTCTAAACATTCTTTTCGAATAGACATAAATGGATAAGAGTTTCAATCTTTATATCCACTTCTCCCTTGATGTTGGTCCGGAGAACTTTTCCTCAAGAGACAAACTGGAGTAAGGTTTCTAAACCCATATCTAACTGTATAATATAAAATAAAAAAACTATAATGTTAAAAAAACTATATTTTTAGTCTTTTTATGGGTTATTAAACTTTAAGGGGTTCATTTCATATTTTCATCTTTTCAAATTTTAAATTCCATTAAATTACATTACATTTCCATTGAAAATGATTTTAAATTTCATTTTAACATATCGCTAATTATATCTGGAATATTTATTACTATTATATCACCCTAATAAGACACTATATTTCTATAAAACATTAATACAATATGGTATTTTTCTATCATTTTATTAGTCTTGTACCATTTCATCCAATGAATAAGTCATAATTATGATAGTCCATATAATTTTTATACAATATATTTCATGATATATTACATTAAGATACATATGACACACTCCAAAAATATAGTGGTGAATTACTTATATATTTCATCATATTTATATCAATAACAACTTTATATAAGGATAAAAAATAATTATTTAAAACTCTATTAAAATTTCATTAAATTTCAAATATCATCTAATATTCCATGGGATGAAATGGGGATGTAAATGAAAAAGGTTGCGAAATAAAGACCAATAATGGAATAATAAAATAATATAACAATGTAATATAGTACATCTAATTCATTATTCAAAACCTGAATGTATAAGAAGATGTGAATCATAAACATGAAAATAGAATCCTAAAAAAGAGGTTAAATTTAATTAATTATATGAATGCGAAAATATATAAATTAATGAAATAAATAGAATTATTTGAGTCTCACCTATAAAAGATCATAAGATATTGTTATTATGATTACTAGTTATAAATTATACATGGTCACCCATGAGATAAAAACATTATCCAAGGCATTAGATTTATAAATAATTCAAATCGACTAGTCACATTCATATTATGTACACCTATCTTTGTGTACCTAAATAACTATATCTTTTACTACCATCAATCCACTGGTTATAGTGTTTGGGTTACATAAATAGATTTAAAAAATTAATAAAGGATTGAAACAGCATATTGTATATCATTTAGTGGATATGGTGATGAGAATTCACAACAAATAGTCTTTCATTGAAAATCATTGGAAGTTTCACTAGAATAATGGGTGTACATAATGGTTCATAGAATCAATTAATCAGAGTGAATGGTTATATGAAATTACATGATAGTTTGATGGACGGTTACTGTGAGTTCGAATAATTATTTAAGCATGAAAAAATTTAAATAAAATCTTAATACAAACAAAGTACATGAATAATGAGAATTAGTATGAGAATACCTTACAATGGTGGATTCTTTTAATAATATGGTATGGCCTAATTGAGAGCTTGGGAGAAACATTGGATGTATTTTTAGAGAAAGATCGAGGGAAATTCAGGATCAATTGGGTTTGAGTGGTGGGTATGGGAGGATGTGTGGTTATTTATATCAAATATGAGGGGGAAATCATTATTATTGTCGAAACATAAGATTTGACCACTATGTTATAAAATAATAAAAAAACAAAAAAATCCCATGGGGTTTTTTAATTATTTATACCACTGATTTTTTATTAATTATTATATTAGTTTGAAAACTTAATTCCATAAAATAAAACCCTTCATGATGTGGAATAGAGTCATGTTCATAAAGTATTTTATTTTAAAATTCAATCTAGATTCTATATATTGTATTCCCAACATCACTTTTGGTTTATTACAATATCATATTAAATACAATACTTTTTCACATTTTATTCTTATCAAAAAATTCAGTGGTCCTATAAAATTATAATAAGATATCCATCATCTAATTTTATTGTCTTGATATAAATAAAAAATCAAATTAGAATGAAATTATTTATATAATCATTTATATATGAATAAATAATATTTACTAAAAATAATTCAGGAAAATAAAATTTATTTAATTTTTATTTAATTTTTAAATGTATTTTTATAAATGAAACAATAAATTTCATAAAAATAAAATTTTTATTTCTTCATATCCAAATATATTTTTATTTAAAAAAATTAAATAATCATATGTATAATGTAATAATAAAAATATATTAATTTTTTATTATAATGAAGATATAAAAACTCATGCTACTTTTCTGAAGATATATAACCCCATATTCCACTAGTGTACTCCAAAAGGGTATAATGTGTGTTGGTGGTAGATTGCTGGGGTGGTTCAGTAATAATGGATTACGGATTCATATCTATAGGATGAAGATTCGACCATATAAGGTTTATATCAAGTGTTAGTTGTTGAATCTCATGATGTACTTGGTTAAGGGAACATCCTAGTGATGCAGACTCCCTCTATCTCTTTGATAAATGTAATTTATATGTTCTGATTCAACTACTCAAGGCAATATCTTCATAATTTTCTGTAAATTTGATATTAATGTACCACTTAATATATAATTATCAAATAAGTGACTATAGTTTCACTATAAAATCATTCAAAAACAAGAACATTACCCTTGTATAGGAATATTTGATCTAATATTTACATAACTTAATGGTCGTTACTAATCCCCATGTTTTGGAAACTATCACCTTGCAACATTCCAGAATACCAAGCGAATGATTTTCCCACACATATTTGGAAGGAAAATGATATTAGTTGGTATTCCAATACTCATTGAGGAAACATCACAAGAATAAATAATCATTAATAATACCTAAATAGACATCATCAATGTAATAAAATTTATAATATAAAGGCTCAAGAAACTCATGTAATAGATGGATTGCATCTCCACTATTCACCAACATCACTCCAAGTCTGATGAATCATGTACACTAACCACCTTTGAATATTAATTTACATTTTCTTGGATTTAGTACAAGAATATCCTCAAATGTGTGAATGAAAAACGAAGGGTATTAGAAAAATTTCTTGGTAGGAAAAACATGATATTCTATATGAAATTTCATAACAGTACACCAATTATGATTTCCATTAAAATAAAACATTTAATAACCTAAATTTTCATTTTTTCAAAAAACATTCCTCCATTTTGAAACGATTGATGATATATGAAATTTATCTTAGATGAAAATTTTATATAAATAAATTCTCATGAAATAAATTGTGTTCCAATCAATGGAAGGTATTATAAAGTCAGAAATAAGAAAGAATCATTTTAAAAATACCAAAGTTAGAATATATTTTTGTAATGGGATTCTCTAATGTATAAATTATCATTAGGGGTAACAATTGTAGTGAACAATCAAATAAACTCCCCTTTTGGTTACTCATTATGGGAAATAAATATACATTCCCAATTGAGGACCCATTAGGAGAAGTTGTTCCAAACCTAGTTTTCCTAGTGTATTCAATATCAATCGATCTACAGGAAGACAGAATTCTAGTGAGATTTACTAATCTCCCACTAACTACATAGGATCAATTATGCTTCAAACAATAAATAGATCAATCATGGGAAAATAAATTATTTCAAATCATTTCATCATTCAGAGTTCAATACGCCAAATTCAATTTTCAACATGACATTTCATTTTCGGGCTAAATCATTGGATTTAACCATATTAATGCTTTTCAAAAAAAACAACATCCATTTTAATCAAATTTTATTAGTAATAAACATCATTTTATTTCATTAAATCCAAATTCATTTAATTGCATCATTTTCCTCAAAGTTCACTAATAATTACTATGTCATTGAATTTACATGATTGAATAATTCAACCAACACATTAATTCAAAAATAAAATCATTAAATGTATATGTTGTTATAGAAATTGTAATATAAAAAATCATTGAAGAAAAAATTAATTTAAATTTATGCAATGTCTTAGTGAATAATATATGATTAATCAAATGATTATTTCAACACCCACGATGGGAATGATAATGAGAACGAAGGTGATGGAGATCAAGAAATCAAACCTATAATCTGGATCCATGAGAACATAGACTTGATATATCAATAATATGATGATATATCACTCTCTATGATTTAGTGAAATGAATACTAGGAGAAGCTACATTAGTTTAGCTTCACATATCAGATGAAGATTGAAAAAAATATCATTTGTGCTTCAATACACTAACTTGATGGGATAGAGGAGTCAAAATCACTTCTTGATAGCCTTTAAAGACCAAATATTTTTATTGGGGTCGATTTGGGGTGTCAAGTGTTTAATATAGGGTAACTATGCTTTTAATAAACTTTTTATGGGAAATAAAAACTATGTTCTTGGTTTTATTTATAGTCCACATGGTTAGTAGTAACAATTTTATACTACTAGAAATATGGAAAATGGTGAATGGTTTATCCACCTAGTTAAGCTAACAATTCACCAATCATTGAAACCAAAAATATCTATGTCTATACAGTTTGAGGGAGAGGATACATAGATAGAATAATGTGTGCTCCCCCACCTCTAGATCACTATCACATGACACACAATTTTTGTGGAGAAACTTCATAGTGTTCCCTAACCACGTGCCAATAAGTAAATATGAAAAAACCTCCATGATTTGAAAAACATCACAAAAATAACATGAGAAAAACTAAACAAATATGATAAATAATAGGGAAATACTGTTACTAGTTGAAGGTAATTTGATATTACATCCTCCCAACCATAAATGATTTATCTCTTTTGAATACCTATAAATATTATTTAATATCAAATATATTATTCCACCTCTCTCTCATTAGTTCCTCACAATACAATGTATCATTAGAATCAGAACCATATTTCTATAGAACATGGAAAAATGGTATTGTATTTCCATGAATATCCTTTTTCTCAATGACCCTAACATGATTCATAGTTATAGATTAATTAGGTTCCACATCACAATCAACCCAGTTATGGACATGATAAGGTTTAGAAAGATATATCATGTGCTAAAATACATTAAACACACAGTGGATCGAATTCAAAAACAATTGGTATTCCGAAACGTAATCCACTCTCCACACATGATAAATAATCTCATAATGTCCAAAAAAACATAGTACAATATTTCCCTATTTCCTAAGATATTAAAAAGTGAAAAAATGTGAATCTCCAAAGAACACCTAGTTTACAATTCAAAATTCAAAATTTATTTGATGAATATATGAATAGTATGTATACCTAATAAGTTTTGTCTTTTTTTTGATGAATCAACAACATTTGAAGCCTTTTTTCTTGAAACAAATTAATTCATATCGATGTAGCATCTCCAATCTCTAGTTAACAAGGAGGAAATATACATATCCTTATATACATGGCCTCAAAATGATTCATTAGTATTTCATAATGGTTACTATTATTTTATAAATTATCAACTTGTCCCAAATCTATATCCACGGTTCCACAAACATCATGAATAATAGAACATATCATGTATTCCAGAACATGTATAAATCATTTTATCTGTCCATCCATCTATGTATAATTTTTAATATCCGAATGAACATAAAATCTCATTGGCTCAAAGAGACCATTCGAGAAATCAGAAGAAAATATATGGATTAAAAATACTATAGAATAAATAACTTCTTGAAAATGGAAAATATCTTTGAAATATATATTTACAATAGCCTAAAATTTGGTTATATCCTTAAAGAATTTTATGTTAGATGATTTGGTCAAATGATTAATCACTACCCATATAATATTCTTCACTCTAGGGGTCTAAATCATTCCAAATAGAATGTCCCATGAAATCATATCTAACTGCCATGTCCACACTAGAAGCGGCTAAAGAAAACCAAAATGTCAATGGTGCTCGGTATTGAAATATTGAAATGTTTAACTAAAATTAGAAATCATAGAGATATTTGTTCTCAGATCATGCCACTAGAATAATAGTTGTATATAAAAAACCAAATTTTGGTTCTATGTTTCACTACCCACTATGAATTATGTTGATTCCCAATTGTGGTTTTCCTCAACTGAAAAGGTACAGGTAACATTTTTCAAAAAATATGATACCATTCAAAGATAATGTCAATTAATAGACGGTCTCCAACCCAAAAGGATAGTCCTTAATTCCATGGAGTTTATCATCAATCTTTTTCTCAATAAGGATCATCTCTAGAAGGGAAGAGGCCCACTGAACACTTTTAAGAACAATCTCATTTTCATCCTCCTAAGCTCCCCGATGTAACTGAACGAATAGATCCACAAGATTCTACTCCTTTGATTATTTACTCATGGATATTTTCTGATATTTCTTCCTCAAATCAAGTGTAATGAAGTTCCCCTTTATTGGGGTTATGAAATTGTTTAAATCAAAAGGATTCTGGTACTCCACCCTTTGGCTTTCTTAATGACTTATATTTTCATCTAGAAAATATAAATTAATCCATGTTGGTTGGAATAAATTATAATCCATTCCATGAATATTTGATTTTGTTATCTCCTAAGAGAATAAATCATGGATCTAAGTTTAATATAATGGTTTTTATATTTCCTATCATGTGTTGACGTTTTTTTAACTATAGGATTTCATGTGATCACCTTTTATATGGATGTATACCAAACCCAATCTTGATACACCACATAGTACCAAATATCTCTGTCGATCATGTGAATTATCCGACACTGGTGTAAAAGTCAAAATGAATTCCTACTAATCTAATTAATTATAGAATTTCACATCCCTTGTGAGATTTACTCCTTCTTAAGTGAGTGTGGTCATCAGAGAGTCTATATTTGTGATGTCTGTAATGAACCTAGGTTTATATCCCTCCAAACACAAGATAATTTGAATCTCAAATACATTATATGGTTTATCCCATGTCAAAATCGATTTCACCTTCTCAAAATTGAATAAATACCTGTTTTGAGAGCATATATCCCTAGAAAATCCCTTATAAAACATATGAGTTATAGTTATGATTCTTAATGTAATGTATATATTATCTCAACATTTATATAACTGACCGTAAATAACATTCATAGTCCTCCGAAAATTTTTTAAAAGTAGGATTTCATCCAAAAATTCAACAATTAGTGAGTCAAGGTATCAATGGAATAACATGTCCATTAATAAAATTAACCCTATATCAGAAATGGGTATAACAAAAAGATTAATAAGATACTCATAATGGTCATAAATCATCATGGAGGGGTTCTTCAAAATATAAGATTCTTTATTTATCAACTGGTGATAACTATATTGGAAATCAATCATTGAGTACCAATAAATCCCCTTTAACTAATAAAAAAAATTCATCAATCAATGGAAATAGATAGTTGTTATTTACCTTTAATTGATTGAGTTTATGATAATAAACACATTGAATTAGGGTCCCATAATCTTTATTCAAAACAGGAATATGTGAAACCCAAGGAGACGCACTCTGGCATATAAATACTCCCTCATGAAGATCATCCATTTTAGAATTCAAATATTTTTTTAACTTGTTCCATATGGTAATATAGAAATAAAAAAGGACAAGTATCTTGTTATAAATCAATCAATATGTCCTCCACTCATACCAAAAGAACAAAATATAGATTTTTTTTGAAACTAATCGTGAAACATCCTCAAACGTTTATGGATATCTTCTGTAAAGGATTCTCACTCTATTTAAAATAGAAAAAAATTATTACCCATTCAACTCTACAGGAAAAAAATCACACACCCCATCATCCATTCTAATATATTACCACTAAAAATAACATTCAATATGAAAATTATGTAAAATAATTCAATCCATACCTAAAATTATGTGAATTTGTTTCATGTCAACAAATAAAAATTCCAGGTAAACACAATCCCTGATTGAGGGAAAACAAAATAGGGACAACGAAGACCCAACATAATCTTTATTCCAATGGTCATAGTATTATCAATCAGAAAAGAATATATATATATACATAATATTTATTACGTTCACAAAATTAGTCTATATTAAAAATTGAGATGTAAAAATATAAGACAAACCAGTCCAAAAAGATAAATATATATTGATGGATCCTCTCACTATCACTGGACACACATCGGATTCTTGTGGATACTCTTATAACACATGAAGATGAATCGTCTCGGATTCCTTTGGTTGTAAACCCTTATTTAAAGAATTTTCTTATTGAACTATAATAATTTTAGGACATAATATGAATTTTCTACTACACATGAATAAAAAATGTGACGGAACATATGAATGTGACCTTTGCATGAAGATAATCTACAAATATTAGGCTTTTCAAAAGAAACTTGTTTTGACTGAAAAACCCTTACACACTAAAATGATGTGTAAAGACTCAGAATTTTAATGTAATTTTTTTAATTAAATTTGAATTTTACAAGTCTAGGAAAACTAACTGCACGTGATTTCGAGGCCTGGAGTGCCCGTAATGAATTACTGATTTTTTTTTTGAAATGATCAATAAATGTGCGAATGGGTTTTTCTAACTTTTGAACTGGTGTTCGGAATTGAAATATGAGGGCACCGTAGAACTCGTAACGCCAGTATTTTCTTAAGGAGACTTTCACTTCGATGGCAGTTGGTCAAGGGTGAAAGATAAATATTGGGTTTTCGTATAAGAATAATATGAAATAAAAATTATGTAACAGTTTTATTTTATTTTTTTGATCTACCATTTAGATGTTTTATAGTTGGGGACCACCTGAACTAATCCTCCAATGAGAGGTTATGGTGGTGGGGACAACCTAAACTAACCTCCCATGAGAGGTTACGGTGGTGGGGTCAACCAGAGGCTCAAAACCTCTTGAACTCACTATTAAGTGGGGATAATCCTCTTGAGCTTCCCCACTTAATTGTGCCAACCCCTTTCCTGAATTAATTAAGCCAACCCACCAACTAAATTAATTAATTATTCCAATTTTTAATTTTTTCCAACCAATGAAATTAATTCACCCAATATGAAATTTTTCCAATAATTAAATTGGGGAAACATATATTTTCCGCTACATTGATTTTTTGTAGATTTGGGGAGAGGAGAAATATTGGGGGGGGGGGTTCACTTCTCCAGGAAGAACGCCATCAGAGAACATTCTTCAAAATTCAAGGAAGAGGATGACGAGTGATCCCAACATCGAAGTGTGGTTTCTGAAGTGATGATTGGTGGCACTCTCTTCTCCTTCTTCGACATCCTTCTTATGCCAACGTCCAAAATCAAACCAAGGTAGGGGTTCATTTGTGTATGATTATTTACATGAAGTTTTAGGGTGGTTGTTTGAAATTATTCCCTTTTTCATTTTGGATGACTATTAATAATTCCACGAGTGTTTATAGCTTTTTTCTACTGCTTTAATGCGGAGAGTACATGCCAAAAAAACCTGGCTCGTCCTCTCCATAATTGTTGTGATCATTTTTGGTATTGTTCGCGATGGAGGAGGTCGGTGACCAACCAAGAAGAGGAATGAGAACAGTGGCCAGCACCACCATTGGCCGCGATGAAGGCAATAGCACAACGGCGCCACTCCACGGCCCTCGCTTCCCGTAGCCCCCACCCTCCGCGGAGGAGCCACCGCTTATGGTGGGGCCGCCACCTCCTGGTCGAGTCGTCCCGCGCCCTCGTAGCACCCCACAGTTGAGCTGCCCTGTGGCCTCCGCCTCCCGGCGAGCCTCCCCGCGCCCACGCGACACCGCACGGCTGGGCCGCTCTGGAAGAACCACCCCACGACAATACCCTCGTTGCACACCGTGACCGAGGAGCTCCAGCTGAGCCTCCCCGCATCTGTACCCTCGTGGAACACCATGGACATGGCGATCCATCCAGGCCACCCCGAAACCATGCCCTCTCGGCATCTCGCAGCCGAGCCGCCCTGCGACCACACCCTCGTGGTACCGTACAGTCGAGCCGCTCCGTCTGATCCGCCCCGCGGCCTCCCACCATCGCAGCACCCCACGGCTGAGCCACTCTGGCCGAGATGCTCCATGGTCCTCGTGACGTACCAGACCGCCCAGCTGGTCGTGCTGCCTAGCACAGGACGGGTGGGACCCAGCGGGCCAGGACGCCAAGCAGTTCGGGCCGAACCTAACAAGCTGGGCAGCCCAGTGGGCCGGGCGAGACTCAGCGAGTTACGCTGGGTCGACCCAGACCGGGTCAGCCCAGGCCGGGTCAGGCCTGTTCGGTCCGACTGGGTCGGACCAGACCCAAACCCAGTTCGACCCATTTACGCATTTTCAGACATATCCTTAGCACTGAGCATCTGATTGATGAACTGACAACGGTGACAGAAACATTGATGTTAGGCGGTCCCTTTGGTGTACCCCACTGGACATTTGGATAATTTGGGGAAACCGTTGGGTTGGATCAAGCACGAATCCAACTAGGCCCTCTGGACAAAAACTCTAATAACTAACAGACCGGGCATCGGATTAACGCATAATCTGTTTCATTGAGAACCCTTTACCATGGAGGGACATTGAGATACTTCTTCATGGGACTTTGGGGAATTAGGTTTATCGAATATTAGCATGTCGAGTGTATCCTCCCAGAGACGAGTGAGCATAGTGCGGGAACCTAGTAGTTGGCTATGAGGAGAAGAATGAAGAGCGATCCAATGTCAGTCAGTACCTTTCGATCCAGTGTGGGTCAGCACCTAGCGATCTTGTGTGGGTCAGCACCTTGTGATCCAGTGTAGGTCAACACCTAGGGGTCATGTGTCAGCCATCACCTTGTAATCATGTTTAGGTCAGCACCTACCGATACTACGTGGGTTAGCTCCTAGTGATCTTGTGTGGGCCAGCTCCTAGGAATCCTGTGTGGGTCAGATTCTTTACAAAGTAAGATGATTCAGTAGTTACATCTAATCATCTCTAGTACTGAACTTAATTTATTCATGGTGTGAGTTGAGTTCGTACCTGTGTTGTATTTTACTTCGTGGTATTACCTTGGTGGTATTCTTCTGTGTGGGGTACCTATTTTTTACTTGCCTTTTTGGTTTTCCATTCGTTGAAGAACAGTTGAGCTTTGGGCTTTTGGGATGGACCATGTGTTTCCTCATGATTGATATTTGTATACATGATAACATAGGAATATGAATGGGCATATACCTAAGTACGGTTGACAGTTGAATTCATGATTTTAGATTTATCCTTTGTGGATTTTGTTAGACCATGAGGGTCTCGGGGTCCCTACTAAGTATTATTATACTCACCCCTACATAGTATATGCCTGCACCTTGTTGTGTTTGGTACAGACATCAGAAATCATTGATCGAGTATGAGGATACAAGGAATGATGGTGCCTGGTGGTGGACCATACGACGTGACGGTACGTATAGGAGATTATATGAGGTGGAGTGCTGAGGAGGTGATTTGTACCTACCCTTCAGGAAGGAACCTCTAATGATAACACAATAGCTTTTTTCCTTTTACTTTCAGTTGTATTTTAGTTGTACTTCTCTCTTTATAGTTGGGCTTCTATTTCTGGCCCCTTTTACTTTCAGAACGCGTTTTGTTATATAGTTTACTTGTGTTCGTATCATGTTGTGTTCTTGTTTGAGTATGTTTATAGGATATAAAGGCAATTCCTTCCATGTTTTAGAGAATACACCTTTCTGTACTAGTCACCAACCCCTGGCCAATGGAAGGCGGGCTTGTGGTAGTAACGACACGGGCCTCAGGAGACGGGTCGTGACAAATTGGTATCAGAGGAGTCAGTTCTACCGTAGAACATACGACTCTGATCTTTCTTTTTAATGGTAATTGTGTAGTGTGCAGTGAGTTTGGTTTTCAGTTTAGGGAATCCAGTGTTGGTGCGGCAGCCAACGTATCTATACACCAGGACCCTGACATCGGATTTCTAACATAGTGCACAAAAACACTGATTGTGTGGGTGTTTTGAAGAGTTTTCATTGTGATATATTTGATCCATCTCACCAGGTATATCTTTTTTACTGTGGTACACATTTTTTTAGGATGCCATTACAAAGACAACCAGTTGGGGGTCCAGATATAGTATGCAGTGCTGGCCCACTGAGTTACATGACCTCCGTGTAGGGACTTCTTCCAGTAGAGGCACCAGCGGAGGAACCAGTGGCAGAATTACCCATTGGTCCACCAATTCCACCATCCCTAGAAGTAGAGGGTGCACACAGATTGAGCACGTTGCATGTGTTCCAGCGCCAGAGGCCACCCTGGTTCAGAGGAGAGACGGACCCAGAGGTATTTGAGGTTTGGCTGTAGGTCGTGGTGAGAGTCTTTCGACTTGTAGGGACACCGGCCGATCTCATGGTGATCCTTTTCACCAGTATTCTATAGGACATAGCAGGATGATGGTGGAGCATGATGCTTCAAGCTCACGATGAGGGGGGAATTTTCTTGGCAGACCTCAGGAGCCTGTTTTGAGCAGATTTTGTTCCAGCGACTCTTTGTCCAGTGCACATATAAGCGCTTCTTCATCTACAGCAGCGGAGCATGAATATGGCTCAGTACTCTGCAAGGTTTATTGAGGCCTCATGCTACTCCACAAATATGTTGTAGGAACCATTCTTCTAGACCCAGACATTCGATAAGGTACTTAGGAGGGATATCAGGGCTTCAATGATCTCACTCAGCATTCTGACGTATGCGGGGGAGTTTGAGAGAGCCCTCTTAGTGCAGAGTTTCTTTGCTGACCAGTCACAAAAAGAAAGACCCACTACCTGTCATCACGTAGTATAGTCTTCAATAACTGGAAGAAGAGAGATGTCATAGTGGTTCAAAAGAACCATACCTACACGTGGACGACTGCAGTATTCAGGGTTGGTTGTGTGAGTCACCATACGTAGAACCATTCATGCCTAGATTGGGCTGTTTTACGCATGCGGAGAGCAAGGTCACATGGCTCGTGACTATCCGACCTATTGTATGGATGATCAGCAGACTGTCAAAGGACCTACCCAGTAGAGATATAGATCCGACCGAGGTGGTCCATAGGGAGCAGGCGGACGTGGAAGAAGAGCTAGTCATGCAGTTGACAGTGGACGACAATTCGAGATGTTACCTCCACCACCTCCAGGAGGTCCACCCTGACCCCAGAGAGCAGGTGGATAGGGGAGAGACCAGTTCTAGGTAGCTGAGGCCTATTATCACGGCACTATAGAGATAATATGAGGTATGATCTCTGTCTTCTCCACCATAGTTGCAGTACATATATACATAGGTTCCAGTCAATCTTTTATTTTCACTTCCCCCGTTCAGAGCTCATAGATTCTGATGGTGCCATTGGCTTGATCCATATGGCTAGAGACTCCCACAGGAGAGGATTTGATGATTATGAACTAGTTCTAGCAGTGTGAGCTTACTTTAGGAGGTGAGAGCTTTGGCTGGGATCTCTTAGTTGCAGCATTGAGGCCTTACGACTTCATCTTGTGTATGGACTGGTTGTCTACAATCCATGCTCAGAAAGAATTTATTAGGTGCAAAGTGTGGTGTGTATGCATGGATATGACCAGGTTTAACTTCACCAGTGATAAGGGAGCCTTTGCAGCAAAAGATGGACTTACCCGAAAGTGAGTGCAACTAATCACTTATCAGTTGGATAGCATTACCCTCGGAGAAGTTGATGTGGAGTCTCCGAGTTATCCAGTAGTGGTGGACCAATATGCATATTTCTTCCCTGATGATGTTATGGGTCTACCTCCTCACAGAGAGGTATAATTTTACATTGACTTGTAACTTGGGACAACACCGATATCTACACAAGCATATCGGATGGCTCCCACAGAGCTTAGTGAGATGCAGGTATAGCTAGAGTTATTATAGTGGAAGGGACTCTTTTGGACCATTTTTTCTCGTTGGGAAGCCTCGATTTTGTTCGCCAAGAAGAAGGATTGTATTTTGAGACTTTGTTTCCACAATTGGTGCATGAACCAGGTGACAATGAAGAAAAAGTAACCACTTCCGAGGATTGAAGAACTCTTTGATCAGCTAAAGGGAGCACGGTGGTTCTCAAAGATAGACCTCATATCAGCCAATCACCAACTTAGAGTACAGGATGAGGATGTGCAGATGTCAGATTTTAGTTGTTGGTATGGCCATTACGAGTTCATGGTTTTTCCATTCGGTGTTACCATTGCTCCAAAAGTGTTCATCGGTCTCTTGAACATTATATTTTTTCCATACCTTGATGGCTTTATAATAGTTTTCATCGACGACATTATGATCTACACGGAAATTGAGAAGGAGCATGCCTTTCATTTGTAGGTAGTACTGGACAAACTCCGAGAGAAACTGCTTTATGGTAAGCTCTAGATGTTCCAGTTTTGGATCTGAGATGTTCAATTTCCGGGAAAAATCATCTCAGAGGCTGGAGTTGTGGTGGATCCATCAAAAATTGATGTTGTACATGTGGCAAAGCCACCCAAGAGTGTGATGGATATACAAAGTTTCTTGTGTTTGGCCGGATACAACATGGGATTTGTGCCATATTTCTCTAGAGTTGAATCACCACTTTGAGCATGGAAGAAGAATGGGAAACCCTTCGTGTGGTCAAATAGATGCCATCATATTTTTTAGGAGCTGAGGTAGTGGCGGACTATTTCCCCCATCTTCAGGCTTCCAGAGGAGAGCATAGTTTACGTAGTTTACTAAGGCGCATCAGGGACCAGACTCGGATGGGTCCTGATGTAGGAGCGAGTAGTAAATTCCTATGGTTCTCAAAAGCTGAGAAAAGATGTGCAGAACTATGTTACCCATGACCTAGAGTAAGAATCAATGGTCTTCACCTTGAAAATGTGGCATCACTATCTGATGGACAACTGTTTTACAGTCTATATGGATCGCAAGAGTCTCATGTATATCTTCTCTAATAAGGCACTGTACCTGAGACAACTAAGTTGGCTTGAATTCCTCCAGGAAAATGACTTCTGCATAGACTATAAACCTGGGAAGGGGAACCTTGTTGTAGAAGCACTCAGTAGGAGGACTGGTATACAACTGCTAGGCGAGACGATAGAGAAACTGGCCTCTTTGCAGATATCATTTGTGGATAGAGATGGAGTAGCTTTTCTTCAGTCTCCTACAGTCAATCCCCCACTTCTTTAGTGAGTCAGGGAGGCACAGTGTGGGGACACTAACTGTGAGACATGAATTACTTAGATATCCACAGGATAGGAACCAGATGTATTTTCTGAAGCTGCGGAGAACGTCATCCACTTCAGAGGACATACCATGGTACCAGTATCGATTCGGGAGTACTGATGAGTGTGTTCCACACATCCCCTCTTGAGGTACCTCCAGGAGTGGCGAAGATGTACCAGGATCTCCAACAACAACACTGGTGGCTGGGGATGAAGAAAGCAGTAGCCGAGATTGTTTCTAGCTGCCTCACATGTCAGCAAGTGAAGGAAGAGCATCAGGTACCAGTAGACTTTGTTCAGCCTTTAGAGATCCCAGAGTGGAAGTTGGATGGGATATTCATGGAATTCATGACTGGATTTCCACGTTAACTACCACATAATAGGCCAAGGGAAGTGCTTCCCTTTATCAGCTCTAAACAGAAAGCACTGATAACAGGGTATGTCTTTATCAGTGCTAGTTAAAAGAGCTGATAAGCATTTTTATTCTTAATTTATATAAAATTATAAAATTTATTAATAAAAAGAATAATGTTGTTTGTATATATTAACAATTATATACCAATATTTATAAAAATATACTCTTTATTGTAATATTTATTAATATATATATATATATCTTATATGAAATTTTAAATTAATATATGTGAATATAAATAAATTATTAAATAAAAACTAATGGAACCTTTATCAGTGCTCCATGAAAGTGCTGATAAAGGTATGTTTTATCAACACTAAAATATAAGTGCTGATAAAACATACCTTTATAAGCACTTTCAATGAACACTGATAAAGGTTTCAACAATTTTTATTTATTAACCCAAATAGGCCCTCATCTCTCGCACGCGGTCAAGCTTTCACAAAAGCTGAACGAGGCCCTTCTTCTGCCGCGACGTCTCCTTATCCTCCTCCTCCTCCTCCTCCACTGCTTCCGCAAGTTTTTCATCCTCTACTATGACCGCCGCTGCCTCCGCCGTCGTTGTCTCCACCACCGGTGGGTTTTCCTCATCCACTACGGCTGTCACTGCCTCTGCCTCCGCTTCCTCCGTCGCCACTGCCTCCGCCGCTGCTGGTCAGTCAAGGAGTATTTTCCTTCTCTTGGGTTATTATATCCCTTTAGAGAGGCCTTCCTTTATGTGATATCCTTGGGGAATATTGGTGACCTGACCTAATGTGAGTGATATTGGATGAGTCACATGCCATTGATAGAGATAACTGATGGGATTCTTAGCATGTTATATGAATATGGGCTTGTAATTTATGTTTTTCTAAATATTGATAATGGATCCCTTCAAACCAAAATGGATTATGTTCCTACCTTTTAGTAGTTGTTAAGTTATGTCATCATCCTTCTTTAGGTTACAGGGGAGCAGGAATGTGTGATTAATTAAAAGATTCAATTAGGATATACTAGTTATCCTTCAATACATATGTGAGAATATGAATCCAATCCTATGTTTTTGTTGGGATATGCTAACATTTCTCTTTAAGGGGTGTGGGGATATTGGCCCGGTATCATATGGAAATTGGGATATGATGTTACCTTGCTCAGAATTTAGGGAAACATTAATATGGGCATACCCCTATGTGATAATTGAGATATTTTGATTTCCACTTTCTACTAATGCCTCCAATATATGTTGACAAATATTTAAGACATGGGTGGGGATATAGGGTTGTTTTTCTATTTCCTCCAAGGAGTATTTATGGGATTCTATAATTGAAATAGGACTATGAGACTATTTTTTATAGGAGTGGGGATATATACCTACTCTTTCCCCTCATATTTGCTATAGAGACCTTGTAGATTTTTTGGATCTAAATTATTAGGAAAGGGGTCTACATTTTAGTGCCCTCAATAGGCATCTAAGGGTTAGTGGTCATATGATGTTGGAGATAGTGGTGATTGTTAGGAATCCTACACTGTGACCCCTTACCTGAGTTGAGGTCATGGATGACTTATTGATCCACCTTCCTAATATAAAGAATATAATTATTATCATTTTCTAGGGATATAATTTTGAATTAATTAATTGTGGTGGTAGGTGCCACATTATGTTTTATAGTTTCCCTACAATGGGGTGGGCTGTGAGGCTTAAACACATGAAGACCCTCATATGAAACATCAAGATTAGGGACGGTACTATGTTAGTGGTACCCCCTTACAATCATGTCATACACCTAGTTTTGAGGTCTCCGAATAGTTGATGTATTCCTTTGGATCATGGGGGTGGTAATTTAGATAGAAATTGAAGAATGGGAACATCTAGTGGATGAAGACACCTTCAATTTCGATTTAATAGATCTCATAAGGGGTAACTATATACAAAAACTACCCAAAAATGAATACTAATTAGTGAATTATTACAAATAAGTATATTCGATTAATCATTTTAACAATTATGGGATCCGTTTAATATTAAAAAAATTTGTTTTCATGGAAAACATGAAACAAAATAGTCTAAAATCCTAGGAACACCATTATATTATCATTGAAGATTTCAAATTGGGTTCACAATTTTTTTTAAATGTGACAATCTAATAAAATGTCTTAACATGTGAGGAATCTAATTTATTTTGATATTGAAAAATTTCATGTTAGTTTCATGATTTTTGTTTCCAATAAAAACAACATAGCCCAATTCTTGGTTGTTAGGTTGAATGAGTATGGTAGCCCAATATTTGTATCAGGTTATGATTCTTTTTCAGACAATTTTCAATCGGTTTATTCATATAACTAGAATCACATAATGTCTTACACATTCGTAATTCAGGAAAGGTAAGGATGAGTATGATCTCATGAGGTAGATGGATTCATGAGGATGGGTATCAAATATGAAGATAGGTTTAGAACTCAATGTAGAATATTACATATCCAATCAAAATAGGGTGCAAAGTCCACATAGTTTAATTGAAATAGTTAAAGGTTGTTTGAAAAGATTTTACCATGAACTTTAAAGTCATGCGATTAGGATGTATGTGTTGTGAAAGGTGTGAAAAAAGAGGATGGATCAGGGCTTACTCATTTGGGATATACTATCTAGAATAAACATGGGGATTATACCTAGTAAGGACGACCTATTGGTCAGGGCTTATCCATTTTATGTTCATATTTTATATTTTAAAAAGTACGTTGAACTACTTCTATCGGAGGTGGGTTCTATAGTTTCTTGTTATCTTAAGGTGTGTATAACCATCGTGTGGTTTGATTTCGGTTTTAGTTGGTTCTTGGGGTTTCAGGGATGCGGTAAATTGTGTACTCGGTTTTAGATAACTTAATTCTCATGGGATTCACCAATTTAAGGTTTTCTTTTCAGTTGGAAATCTCCTCTATTGTGCGCCTCTCCTCTGCCATGAACACACCTCTCCCGTGTGCTTAACGACACCTTTGCGGTGAGATTTCTCTAGTTACTCCTTGGTTTCCTATTGTTCACATGTTATTAATATTTTATAGTGATGGTAATAATGTGAAATGTATGGGCTAAATGCCCAGTTGAAAAAAGTGGTTGTTGGTGGTCCTTGTTTGCGCACTAAATGAATTGCATGTTGGTTGGTTCTTGTTGAACATTTGAATATAAAAATTGGAAATTTACGTATACATGAATTATGAATGAACACCCCAGGATGATTTATATTCTGTGATAACACCTGAATTAAAAAACAAAATAGAAAAATGGATGCTTTGTAAAATCTTAAATTGTGATTGTTTTGGTTTTTATGGTGCTGCGATTGTGAGCACGATTGTGTTTTTGTATGGTGTTGCGGTTGTTGGCATGATTTATATTCCATTTTTTTCCATGTTGTAGTTCCTCCGCAATTGAAAATCAATCCAAACATTACCCATTTCAATGGAACCACCACATTTTTACTAGTGCAATTCTTCTGAATCCTAGAAGACCACTTCTAGAGGACTCTATGAGACACTTTATGGAGTGAAGATGATGTTATTCATATTTTATATATATTTTTAAAATACATTGTATGTAGTCTTTTTAAATAGAACACACTTCACTACACATGGATTTCATATAGATTTAAATTCCACACAACATTTATCTCCAAAATTTACACCACATGACACATCTTCTGACTCAAACATGGAATAAGTCTCATTTTAAATGTTACATGTCATGTGAACCTAGGTCACAAAAAATGTATCTCCAAGACTAATACTAAACATGAAACCGTGTACTTTCACTGAAATAATGGTAGAACCATTTGATATGTGATTTAATTCACTCACACCATGTATAGATACCATATAATCTTGATGTGCATAGACTATACACCGCTAGTGGTCATGAAAGGTCTAAACACCGTGTATTCCACAAAACTAGGATGCATAGCCGGTGAGGTCACTCAATATGTATCTAAAGTACACGCCTTTACCTCTAGTTGTTCTATATGTCATGTACTTTCAAAGGCATCATGTAGTCTTTGTAAGACTAACATGGAATTAATTTCATATATGTCAGATTAAACCAGGTATCTTATCCATACATGAAGTTCACCCTGCTAGACACACCATGTATATGTATTTCACATGAGTTTAGAATAGGTAGTATACAACCAACCTTGACTGAAAACCCTACACATTGTGTATCCATTGAAAAAATTGTGTGCTATGTTATTCTAATTATTGTTATTTTTTTCACTTAGATGATAGAATTTCATGTATGAGTATCCCATTAAAATTATCTTCAATCTTCTTGAGAATGGACTAGTGACAAGTGATATGTTTGGAGAAAATATGGAGTATGTTAATCCCCTATTTTTCTATGATGATTCCTCAATGTATAGGTTTTAGGTACTCCAAGGAGATATTTAAAAGATCGGGCATAGTCCCCCATATATAGATATAGTTCAAGTACATTCACATGTTTTGGGGTAGGTTCGTCTATTTCATTGTAGAGGCATTTGTACCATGATTTTTTTTATAAAACCCAAACAATGCTATTTGATTAATTAAAACATAATATTCGGAAAGTTCAAGATCAAACCCATAAAGACGATGAATATGAATAAATAATAGATGAATGCCCATCGGTTGACAAAAGAGTACAAAGATGCCATGAAAGAGTTTATCATGTTTGTAGAAGATCATGCATGTTACCCTTCTAAAATCTTTTTTCCATGTTTACGCTATTGTTAATTAAGAGAAATTAGTCCAGAGGAGTTGGAAGAACACCTGATCTGTCACGGAATTGATTGAAGCTATAAATGTTGGAATTAACATTGGGAAAAAATGAATGTAGGTAGTGACTCGAATGACACGACGTTTTATGGATCATTTGATATGATTAGAAGCGTGATGAGTGAAGACGATCATATGGAGGGTGTGATTACAGATGTGAATTATGATGAAGATCATATTGAGGAAATGAAAAGGACAGTTGAAGATGAACTTCATGATTGTCCAAAAAAAATTTGACAACATAAAGAGTTGTACAAAGACGTTATTTTATGATGGTTGCACTAAATATACATCATTGTCAGTGGTACTGAAGGTGTATAATTTTAATGAGGGAAACAGGTGGAGTGAAGCGAATTTTATGGAACTACTTTGTCTCCTGAATGAAATTCTCTCAGAAGAAAATGAACTCCCAGACCAAACATACAATGTCAAACGAATGCTACCATCGATGGGTATGATCTATGAAATAATACACGCATGCCTGAATGACTATATATTTTTTCACAAGGACTAAAAAAAACATAATGAATGCCCAAAGTGTGGTGCCTCTCTATTAAAGAAGGATGATTCTAGTCCTATGAATGTTTGTATGGTACATTCCAATCATTCCAAGGTTTAGGATCCAATATGGAAGTGAGGAGACTATAGGACAATTGACATGGCATTCAGATACAAGAATTAATTATGGGAAACTACGTCACCCTACAGAATCTCCTCAGTGGAATAGAATTGATCACGAGTATCTTGAATTTGGAAACGAGCTGAGAAACCTTCATATGGAGTTATCTACAGATGGGGTGAATACTTTTGGTTTTCAAAGCAGCAGTCATAGTACATGTCTGGTTATGTTGGTAAATTATATCTTAACCCTGTGGTTATGAATGAAACAAAAATACATCATGTTATCTATGCTTATATCAAGACCAAAACAACTGGGTAATGATATTGATGTTTATTTGGCCCCATTGATCGATGATTTGGAAATATTGTTGGATTCAGGAGTTACGTTGTATGATGCTTACAAAAATGAAGATTTCACTTTGAAAGCCATGTTGCACGGGATGATAAATGACTTTCCTACTTATAGAAATTTGTCAGGATATAGCATTAAAGGAACTCAGGGGTGTCCCATTTGTGAACATGGTACACAGTCAATTAGGTTAAAACAGTCATCGAAAACCTTGGTTCTAGGACATCGCATATTTTTACACTGATGACATAAGTACCGACCATAGATGACATCATTGAATAGAATTTCATAATAACGCACAACACTGTATCCACTAACAGGTGATCAATTGCTTGAGAAAGTAAAATATTTTATTATTAATTTTGGAATACAATTTTTTTAAAAACCTTAAGAAAACAAGTTGGAAAAATAGATCTGTTTTTTTTTGAATTACCATACTAGAATTATCTATATGGCAGATATTTTCATGATGTTATGCATTTTGAATAAAATGATTGTGTTATTTTCATCATCACGTTGGCTAAATAAAGCTGGAAAAACAACAGAAAGAATTAAGGCTAGATAGGACATGGTTTAGATGGGAATACGAGAAGATTTGGCACTAGTTAAGGGTGAAAATGATCATTTCTTCCTCCTACTGCTTAAACTCTTTCCAGGAAGGAGATATAAAATTTTTTCAACTACTTGAATGATATAAAGGTTCCAGAGGGGTACTCATAAAATATCAGGAACATCTTATACGTGAGTGATTTAAAATTAATGGGTCTGAAATCACATGATTGCCATGTTTTGATGAAATATTTAATTCCTATATATCTACATTGAATTTTGACCATGAATGTCCGACGTACATTAAAGAAGCTCTGTTTTATTCTTCAAATCTATATGAAGCAATGTTATAGACCCGGTGAATTTTCCAACTATGGAAAGAGAAATTATAATGATATTATGTGAATAAGAAATGTTCTTCTCGCCGACATTTTTTGATATTATGGTTTATTTGATGGTTCATTTGGTGATAGAGATTTGACTATATGGTCCAGTACATTATAGATGGATGTACCCCATTGAACGGTATATGAAAATTTTGAAAGTGTATGTCAAAAATTGAAGGTGTCCAGAGGGTTTTATTACGGAGAAATATATTGTTGAGGAAGCTATTGAAGTTTTTTACCAAATACCTATCTGGTGTGGAAAACGTTGGCCTATTGAAATCTCATCACATTTAGCTTCATGAGGGTGAAAGAATTTCTGGAATAAAGGTTGTCACAATCAATATTACAGATCGGGAGCAGTCTCACATTTACTTTTTGCATAATAGTTTCGACGATGACCCATTTGTTCAAACCTACAAAAACATTATTAGGCATTTGATTCCATCGAGGGTTGAAAAATGGATATTAGATACACATAATCAACTGTTTATAGGATGGTTTCGAGACCATATTTGTAAGCAGTTAGACCAAAATCAAGACTCAATTTCAGAATGACTTCGATGGCTAGCCGGTGGAGCAAGTGTGTATGTATTATCTTACAATTCTAATGCAGTTAATGGTTATAAATTCTATACTAATCAACATGATGAAGACAGTACCATGCAGAATATTGGGGTGACAATTGTGGCTGAGGCGATGCCTGTTTCTGGTGATAAGGACAGAAATCCAATTTATGTGACTATGTCATACTTTGGCACTATCAAACAAATTTGGGAGTTGGATTATATGAAATTAAAAGTGCCTATTTTTAAATGAAAGTGGGTTGATAACAGTAGTGCAGTTAAAATAGATGAATTAGGATTCATTAAAGTTGATTTCCGTAAGGAAGATAAGAAAGACGAATCATTTATAATGATATCCCAGGCAGTACAAGTATTTTATGTTCCAAACCCCACAAACCTAAATTTTTCAATTGTTTTTGTTATCAACCAAAACAAATAAAGTTTCACATGAAAGTTCAACAGAGGATGACCCTTTAATAAGGACTTCACAATCATTTCACAGTGATCCCAATGTAGATGGTGTTTTTTATGTCAGAGCTGATCACAATGAAGGGATTTACATAGTTATTAAAGGGGTCAAATTTCTTCAGCCTTTAAATAAAAAATAGATTACATTAATCAGGTTATTTGTTTAGTGTAATATACATTGTGTTGCATTATGTTATTATATGTCTACTATTGCTTTTATGTAATCTATATTAAATGTTAAACGACTTCTGTAGATAATGACTTATGGACCTGCAGATGTGCCCAATTCGGAGGCAAAAAGGCTTCTCAACCAGCTACTGGTGGTCCCAATGAAGAGCAACAACAGGTTTCTCCACAAGATCCTGGTGGTCCTAGTATAGAGCCACAAGAGGTTTCTCAACCTGTTTTTGCTGGTCCTAGTGAGGAGGTATGACAAGTTTCTCAAACTGTTGCTGCTAGTCCCAGTGCAGATCCTAGCACAATGGAGGAACATATTGATGATAATTATGAGGAAATGGTTGTAATTGAAATCTTGAATGCTCAAAGAAAAAACAAGAGTGTTGTAGTTTGATAGTGTTATCCAAAATCCTTATGACAAATATAAAATGGATCAAATTTGAGGTGGGATGGAATAATCAAGGCCAAAATGTTAACCCCAACTTATCCATATTTAGTAGTTACATTGGAATCTTAACATGGCAATGTGTGCCGATGGATGTACAGTCGTGGCACCATGTTGTCGCTGGGTTGAAGACACTAATGTGGGAATAGATTATGGTATCATTATGATATCATTTTTTTAATTTATGAAAATAAAATATCAAAACATTGACTTACACTTCATCATCCATTGTAGAGTTCATTTATAGAAGATTCTTCACAGTAAGGAATATGTATTAAGAGTTTTAGGAAGGATTCATAGAGGTTTCCACACAATTTTAACGAAATGTCATCGTAAGGATGCTGAAGGAAAAATCAAGATGCAACCACCTCCTCTTTATGAACACTTGATATCCCATGGATCATGGGATGCGTTTAGCAACCATCATGGGGATTAGACTATTTAGGTACATTGTGTGGGGTAATACTTTGTTTTATGTTATGTGTATTAACTTTTATTGATAGTATTTTATTTATGAAACAGAAACTGAGTGATGAAAATAAAAAACGTGCAATAGAACCAGCACACCCTTACTGTAAAGAAAGCATGGGGTATGCTTCACCTGAGAAAAAATTGGTACGCCTTCTAAATCTACCATACTACTTGTATGTGACATAAAACAACACCATAACCATGTTTCTCTATTTATATGTAGATTGATGAATCTAAATCGAAAGACATATCCATCATACTCCATGTGATGTGGAAGGAGGCTCGGGTAAATAAAGAGTGGATACTGATAGATTAAAACACACACAAAGTGTGGGAAACATGTGTAAATATGACATAATGTAAATTTGATTTTCTATAAATTGCTATTACATTACAAGGCCTGTGTATTTTTCTATATTTTCTATCTGACATAGTCACAAGAATCGACAACAACCACACCAGATGCAAACATACATTTAGTAGCCTTGAAGCAGCTATAACAGTATGGCTGTGTTTGAGGTGCGGGTTTTGGGGTGACACCCCAAACATATTTTCAAAAACAAAAACAAGTGGAGTATAAAAATGAAAAAATTGAAATTCTGCAAGAGAAATTAGATATTTTTCAATAAGAATTACAATACTAGAGATAGATGATAGAAGCATTAATGGGGGAGAGGAAAAGAGAATAAAAAACTCAACAACAACATGTGTGTGATGATCCTGCCCCACCCCACACCAGCTTTGAGGCATGCCATTCCCCTAAAAAACCTGACATAGATGAGGTAATCAATGTTTTAATAATTGTTTCTATGAAATTTGATTCACATAGAAACTGATACCTTTCCTGTACTAATATTCTACACGAAAAAATTGGCAGTGATTTATATCTATCAAATCCCACCTATCACTGTGTACCGAGGGATACAGTGTTCAATGCGCAGAATGACATGCTACACAACAGACAGTTTCCAATAGATCATCTCAGAGTGTCAATTAACATAGATAATGAGCCGAGTGTCCATCTACCTATACCAAATGATGATTACGGAATTCATACAGTTGAACAAGATAATGGAACATTTATCTTATGGCCGAAAATTCTTATAAAAAACATGTTGACAAGAAGGTATCTATTTAAAATTTATTTTTCAAGCTGGACCTTCAACATTTAATGAAAAAATGTCTGAACCGAGGAATGTTGTTACAGAACAACAAAGAGAAGGGGGTGAAATGAAATATCAGCTCAAAACTATCTCAACGATTAACCAGCTGATTGAACTGGTCTACTGAGAGCACCTTCACCCCACTCGTTCTATTTCCACAATTAATATCATTGCAGGCTCATGTGGATACAAAGTTGATAGATGGAAATTCTCACACAGTTGTTTTTGAAAAAATATATGTGCTGAGAGGAAACATCATATTTAATTAGTGCTGAAAATGTAAATGAAATCCTTAATTATGAATGGATAGGCACCTCAGTTATAAATTTATAGATGAGGCATGTTTTCATGATTTGATTTTACAAAATCCGATATACTCTGATAATTATGACTAAGTACATTTTATATTTTTCACAGGCATATATATGAGAATCAATTGATGAGATTTCCCCATTAACAAACATTTGGACTCGATAGTCCTCACTCAACCTCTTCAAAAGACAAAATAGATTCAGATAAAGAGGCTGCAATAATGTTATCCCTGCTCAAATTGTTTGAAAACAAAGTTATGGATAATAGACTCTATTTAATTCCAACGATGCAGGGGTAAAACTCCACAATTTAATCATATATTCTACATTTTCATTTCATTCATTACTTATTCCTTTTTGTATTTTTAGGTAGCATTGGATACTGATTGCAGTCAATTTGGATACTCCAAAGATATATTTTCTGGATTCAGTTCATGGATATCTAACTAACCGACCATGCATGATGGCATTTGTAAATTTGTAATACAATAGATCCAACATTTTAAATCTAAACATCTAGTTATATAATTTATGTCATATTTTAATGAGGATTCTATTATGATAGGGTGGTGTATAAATATCGTCAAATGCAAGGAATGAATCCAGGGCCTAAGGATAAGAACGCCTACAAGATCTACAACTGGAAAAGTATCCTTTTATATGTAATAACATTGAACTATCCAATCACATATAAAAGAAAATTACTTATTTTTGTCTATGTTTCTATAGTGTCTAAAACAAACAAACGGAAAATACTGTGGTTATCATATTTGTAAATTTATGATATAGATCATACTCCGTTAACAAACTATCATCCCTGACGAGGTATTTTGGAAATTAAATATGAGTTCATTTAAAGTATTAATTAATAATTTGTGTTTTTATATTTTTTCAGTACTAAGATGACATTCGCAAAAACTCATATTCAGAAAATGATATAGTTTTTCTTGGAAATGAATGGGCAACATACCTGATGGAAGATTGTACACAAATAGGATAAAGGTGAATTCCTATTAATGTTATCCATGTAAGATCTTTGATATCTACGTTTTTTACACTTATTGAGAATATATGATCACCCTTTATTATGTTTTATATCCTTAGGTTATGAAGAATGGTTTTTGAAATGATTTGTCTTTCTAGTAAAGCATAACTCATTAGACTACACTGGTTTATTGTGTGGAAGTCGACCGATGCATAGTCATTCAGTCCACTCAAGAGCATATTAAAAGCTTGATGGGAACCAATATCTTGGATTTTCAATTTTATAATTTTATATTACATTATATGTGGGTGGGGGTATCTAGGAGGGAGGGGGTGTCCAGGAGTGGGGGGCGGTGTCTAGGAGGGGGTGTGTCCAAGAGGGAGGGGGTGTCCAAGTTTTAGGGTTTCCAGGAGGGGAGGGAGGGGGTGTGTCCAGGGGGTGTCCATGAGTGGGGTGTCCAGGAGGGGAGGGAGGGGGTGTGTCCAAGAGGGAAGGGGGTGTCCAGAAAAAGATCCATTCAATTACATTTAGTACTAATAATATGCAATGGGTAGATCACTTATAGAGTAGCCTAATGTTGGTCCGTAGTGAGGCATCATATGATCCTACCAAAGAAACCAATTCCAATCCCATGTAAAGGCCCAATAATTATATTCCAGTTCAATTTAAGGCCAAATATATCTTATTTAATGATATAAATATGCAAAATATGCAAAATATGCATCATTTACCTTTCTCACGTTATATTTATATGAAATTTCGTTCATATTCCTCCAATATTTTTTTGGTGGTTTTCCTTGATTTTTTGAATTTTACCTCTTCAAAATATATTTGATTTAAAAATTCATATTATTTAATGATGGTGTATGATTAATATTTTTTCCATTATCAAATAGATGAAAAAAATATAGTTGGATAAAGAAGGATATTAATTGGTATACACTAAAGAACTAGGTATGAGGGGGTTTTTAGGAGGGAGGGGGTTTCCAGCTGTGAGGGTGGATGGGGGTGTCCAGGAGGGGAGGAGGGGCATTCCAGGTGGGGAGGGGGAAATCCAAGAGGGAGGGAGGTGGTTGTACATGGAAAGAGTGGGTGCTTCAAGGGGAGGGAGGGGAGTTGTCCAGGAGGAGGGAGGGGGCTGCAGGTGGTGTGGTGGGAGGGAGGGGTGTTCAATTGGGGAGGGGGATATCTAGGAGAGGAGGGGGATATCCATGAGGTGGGAAGGGGGTTATCTAGGGAAAGGGAGGGATGAATGGGGAGGGAGGGGGTGCCATCCAGCGGAGGGAGGGGGTACTCTCCAAGGAAATATGGACATGTAGGGGGCTGTAATGGGAGGATAGGAGGTTTTCCAGGGGTAGAGAGGGTGATGTCTAGGGGGATGTCATGCGGCGGGGTGGGAGGGGGGTTTCCACGAAGGAGGGGGTGTCCAGTAGGGGAGGGTGGCTATCCAAGAGAGGAGGGGGCTGTCCAGTAGGTGGGTAGGGGGCTGTCCAGGGAAAGGGATGGCTACAAGGGGAGGGAGGGGTGTTGTCCGTGGGATGGAGGGGGGTGCTATCCAAGGAAATATGGACATGTAAAGGTTGTAACAAGTAACAATTGACATTTTATTAATGTATTCTTTCATATTAATGTTTAATTTATTTCATTATTATATTACTAACATAATATTTGTTTTCTTATATAGGTGAAATCTTTTTCCTGAGTTGGAATGATTTTTTCAGAAACTATTACCATGGATGATGATTTTTTAGAGCGGATCATGGATGAAAAAATGATGAAACATCAATGTTTTTTAACTGATTGTTGGATAATAGTAATTGTTACCAAATTAAACATTGTTTGAAATGTATATAGCATTTTGTTGTTTTGTATTCATGATTTCATGTATATGTATAAAACATTTTTGTTCTTCTGTGCTTTGTGTGTGGGTGTTGTTTCTGCTATGTATATGTGTTGTCATGTGTGCAGGTGTTGTGCAGGTTCTGGGTTTGCACAAGTAATTTGGCCTTTATAAACATTAATTAAGCACTGATAAATGGATATTATATTAGCTCTTGCATAGCACTGATAAAGTTAATATTAATTAGCACTCTTTTCATAACTGATATATTATCCATTTATCAGCGCTGAAAATAGTGCTGATAAATACTACCATTATCATCACCAGTCAAGCCCTGATAATGTCCCACTATTATCAGTGATTTTTTAGCGATGATAAAAGTCACCCATTATAAGTGCTATGTTAGCACTTAAAAAGGGGATCCCCCCCTTATCTTTGCTGAGATTAACAGTGCTTTTTAGCGCTGTTAAAGGCATTTCTTAGTGCTATTATAAGCCCTATTTGTAGTAGTGGTACATCTATTGGTCAAGATTGGATTTGGGTGATCGTCGACCAACTCACAACGTCGGACTACTTCCTACCGATCAGAGAGCTGGGTTCAGTAGAGATCTTGGTACACCGCTATGAGCAGGAGATTGTGCGGATACATGGATTACCCTCGACGATTGTCTCCGATCATGATGCACATTTTACATCCCATCTATGGATGGGCTTGTAGGAGGATTTCGGGATGCAGATTTGTTTGAGCACAGACTTCCATCCTCAGACGGATGGCCAGACTGAGAAGACCATTCCGACTCTTGAGGACATGTAGCATTCTTGTGTCCTCGACTTCGGTTGAAGTTAGGAGGATCACTTGCCTTTGGTAGAGATTGAATACAAAAACCACTATCACTCCACCATTGGGATTGCACCTTTTTGAGGTGTTGTACAAGAGACCTTGTAGATCACCTTTGTGCTGGAAAGTCCCAAGTGAGGTATCACTCATGGGACCAGATATAGTATGGGATTCCATAGAGAATGTGTAGATCATGCAAGAGTTGATGAAGACTACACAGATCAGGCATAAGTCTTATGTCGACTAGAAAAGGACACCTCTAGAGTTTGAGTATGGAAACCAAGTCTTTCTACGAGTCTCGCACAGATGTGGTATGTGTAGATTTAGACGAGGCAACAAATTATATTTGAGATTCATCGGACCTTTTCAGGTCCTCAGCAGGGTTGTGGAGGTGGTGTACCACTTATCTATTCCACCTCAGTGGCACCGGCTGCACGACCACTTCCAAGTATACCTGCTAAGAAGATACATGCATGACCAGTCCCACGTCATCGACAACTATGAGTTGTACATCGATTATTGGGAAACTTTTATATAGGTTCCATTTAAGAATGAGGATCGATAAGAGCAGGTACTTCATGGACGGTTGATACCTATGGTGCGTGTTCACTGACATCACAGAAACCTCAAGAGGAGCACATGGGAGGGAGAGGCACATATGAGTACCCAGTACCCCCACATGTTTTCTTACTTGAGTTGTGGCTTACCGGGACGTAAATCCCAGAGGTGGGGAGAATGTAATGACCAGGAATTTCCAAGTAAATATATTTTTTAATTAAATGGGATTTTTACAAGTTCGTAAAAATTGACGGTGCATGATTCTGAGTCCAGGAGTGCCCAGAATAAATTTCAGAACTTTTTTTTGGTACGTTTAATAAATGTTCGAGCATGTTTTTCTAACTTTTGTACCAGTTATTAGAATTGAAAACAGAGTGCACCGTTGAACTCGCAGTGCTGATATTCTCTTAAGGAGTCTTTCACCTCGATGACAGTTTGTCGAGGGTGAATGTTAAATTTTGGGTGTATTCGTGTATGAATAAAATATGATAAAAATTATGTAACATTTTTATTTTATTGGTTTCAGCTACCCATTTGGATGTTTCATAAGTGGGGAACACCTGAACTAAACCTCCAATGAGAGGTTTTGGTGGTGGGCACCACCTGAACTAACATCTCATGAGAGGTTATGGTGGTGGGGTCTACCCGAGGCTTTAATCCTCTTGAACTCAATATTAAGTCAGGAGAAACCTCTTGAGCGTCCCCACATTAGTTTTCCAACCCCTTTCCTTAATTAAATAAGGCTACCCCAAACTAAATTAATTAATTATTCCAAATATGAATTTAATCCAACTTATGTAATTAATTAACCCAATTTGTAATTATGCCAATAATTAAATTAGGGAAACATATCTTTTTGGATACTTTTCTTTTTTGTGGATTTGGGGAGAGGAGAAATATTTGGAGTATCTCACTTCTCCAAAGAAGAATTCCATTGAAGAACATTCTACAGAAATCCAGGATAAGGACGATGAATGAACCCAACATCGAAGCGTGGTTTCGGAAGCGACGATCATTGGAACTCACTTACCCTTCTTCATCTTTCTTCTCATTCCAATGTTAATGAAAAATCTAATTTAGGGGTTTATTTTGGGTATGATTATTTGCGGGATTTTGTAGGGTGGTTGTTTTAAATTTTTCTCTTTTAGGTTCTTGATTAATAATTATAATTCAAAGAGAGTTTATCACCGCTTTATACCACTCTAATGCAGAGAGTGCAGGCCAAAAAAACATGGGCCGCCCTCTCTAAAATTATTGTGATGATTTGTGGTGTTTTTCTCGAGGGAGGAGGTCGGTGACCAACCAAGAAGCGGCACAAGAATGGCGACCAGCACCATTGTCAGCCACTATGAGGGCTACAACGCAACGACGTCGCTCCGCAGCCACCGATTCCTACAGCCCATGCCCTCATCAGCTGAGATGCCACCCACAGCTAGGTCGTCGCCTCCTGGCAGAGTTGTCTCATGCCCTCATGGAACCTCACGACCGAGCCTCCCTATGGCATCCACCACCCGACCGAGCTTCCTAGAGCCGGGAAGAGCCACCAATCACTCGCGCGGTGCCGTGTGGCCAAGCCACTCTGGATGAGCTGTCCCGCGGCCACGCCCTTGTCGCACACCGCGGCCGAGCCGCCCTGTGGCCGCACCCTTGGGGCTACCCATGGCCAAGCCACCCCGCGGCCCTGCCCTCGCGGAACCCCACGACTAAGCTACTCCAGCAGAGCCGCCCCACATTTGCTTCCTCATGGAATCCCCTGGCCGAACCCCTCCGTCCGGGCCGCCCCGTGGCCTTAGGGCCTCATGGCATCCTATGGCCAAGCCACCCCATGGAACCTCATAGTCAAGCTGCTCCGGCAGAGCTGCTCTGCGTCCTCGCGGTCTGCCAGACTGCCTAAAAGGACATGCCACCAAACATTTGCCAGGCCGGGCCAAACCCAAAGGGCCGGGAAGCCCTGTGGGTGGGGATGGACCAAGAGGGTCATTCTGGGTCGACCCAGACTGGGTCGGCCCAGACAGGGTTGGGTCAAATCTGTCCTAACAGGTCGGACTAGACCAAGACCCACATCGACCCATTTACACATTTTTGGCTATATCTTTGGCATTGGGCATCCGGTTGATGAACCACCAATGGTGATGGACACCATGGAGGTAGACTGTCCCTTGGGTATTCCCCACTAGAGATTTGGATAATTTTGAGAAATGGTCGTGTTGGAATGAGCACGAATCCAACTAGGCCCTCATGACTGAAAGGCTAATAACTAACATACTGGGTGTCTGATTGGCACATCATCTATTGCATCGAGAACCCTATGACGTAGCAGTCCATTGAAATACTTCATCGTGGCACTTCATTGAATTTGGATTATCGACCAGTATCATGTGGAGTAGATCATCATGGAGACGAGAGAGCATAGTGCGGGAACCTAGTAGCTAACTATTACAATATGGATTAAGAGTGATCATGTGTGGGTCAACACCTTGCGATATTGTGTGGGTCAGAACCTAGTGATCATGTGTGGGTCAGCACCTTCTGATCCTGTGTGGGTTATCACCTAGCGATCCTGTGTGGGTAAGCACCTTAAGATCCTGTCTGGGTCAGCACCCAGTGATCCTATGTCAGTTAGCACCTAGCGATCATGTGTGGGTTAGCTCCCAGCGATCATGTGTAGGTCAGCTTCTTTAATAAGAAAGATGATTCGGTAGTTACATATAATCATCTCTACTACTGTACTTATGTTATACCTGGTGTGAGCTGAGTTTGTACCTTTGTGGTATTTTCCTTCATGGTAATACCATGGTTGTATTCTTCTGTGTGGCGTACCTGTGTGGTACTTTCCATTATGGTTTTCCATCCTTTGTGGAACAGTTTATCTGTGGGATTTTGGGATGGACCCTGTTTTTACCCAAGATTGAGATTGGTATACTTGTTTACTTAGGTATATGTATGGGAATATACCTAAGTAGGGTTGACAGTTAACATCGTGATTTGAGATTTATCCTTTGTGGATTTTTTGAGACCTTGAGGGTCTCAGGATCCCTACTGAGTATCGTTATACTCACCCCTACACGGTATATGCCTGCAAAATGTTGTGTTTGGTGTAGAATGCGAACAAAGTTGATCAAGGATGAGGATACCTAAACTGACGGTGCTCGGTGGTGGACTATATGATGATATGGTATACGGACGAACGTGGTGTACTGAGGAGGCGATCTATACCTACCCTTTAGGTAGGATCCTTAGAGGATGACCTAGTAGCTGTTTTCCTTTTTCTTTCGGTTGTATTTTAGATGTACTTGTATCTTTACAGTTGGGCTTGTATTTCTGACCCCATTTACTTTTAGCACTCTTGTGGTTATATAGTTTACTTGTGTTTTTACCATGTTGCGTGCTTGGTTGAGTGTTTTTACATGATATAAACGAAATCCCTTCCCAGTTTAAGGGAATACACCTTTCGGTGCTAGTCGCCTTCCCATGGCCTATGGAAGGCATGCATGGGGTAGTCATGGCACGAGCCCCGAGGGATGGGTTGTGACATAAAGTCATAGGGCCTCTCCTATATTATATATTAGTTTTGGATGAATAATACTATTGAAATCCACCATGAGAGTCATCATAGATTCTATTCTCGTAAATGAGACCAATAGAACCACAATATGAAAAAAGGGAACTCTAATCAAACATGAATTACAGAAAATCTAATTTATAGTTACAGAATATTTATCGAGTACATCAATATAAGAAATGTGATTCAACATAAATACTATAGATCAATCATCTAATCAAATTCACACATTAAACCATTGATCCATCGGTTTATCATATTCAATACCATAATATAAAACTAAATAAGCTATGTAAAAGGTTTCACATACTATGTCATGGTCTTGTCACACCACTACATGTTAATGGTATCTCTGGAAAATGACAAAACGATTTCCTTTTGAAATTAATGGTATAAAAAATTTATTTTATGTTGTTACCCCACTATAACTCATTTTTTTCACAATCACCATCGAACCCAACCATGTCAAATAGCGCCATTGTAACTTAATGTTAGATAACATCCCATTTTTGCATCTGGTGTTTCAATGAAATCTAAAGGAAGCTCAATACTTGTCAACTAATACGCATCATCTTGAGTTTCATTATATCCTTGGAAAGATATTTTATTCTAAAGAAGAATATATTGAGTTGGATTATGAGATTCCCCCATTTGGGGTTCCACCACTACTATCTTAATGAGAATGGTTTTTTCCCCATATCCTAGATCTTGGACTACAAGATCAACTTTCTCAACAAAATATTGATCCATTGGGTGATTCACCTATTATGGATCAACATAATATAACAACTATGTTCTATTCAAACATTAGGGGAATGATTCTACAAAAAATTTAACATTACTCACTAAAACATCAACCACGATACATAGATAATATCCTAAAATAATATATATATGATTAATGAATTCATTTAACAAAAATAAATATTGCAATGTAAAAAAATTCAAATCAATGTTGTGGGAAATAAAATAATTAGAATAAATTATTACTCAATTTAATTTCTCCCAAACAGCGATAGTGAATTAAGCATCATTACAATGAGATCTATCCAGGAACTCACAACTAAGTACCTCCTATTTTTTGAAAATTAAAAATCATATCTACCAGGATATCCCAAAACTACATACTGATACCAAATAATATTTCTCACCATAGAAAAATTATATAAAATTTTCAATAACCAGTAGAAAACCCTATTATATAAAAACCCAATATGATCATGACATAGCCTTTAGATAATTCTTGGTTACCAAAAGATGAATACTAGGACCTAGAATCACACAAGAACACAGAATAAGTGATTTTTCACACAATAGAAGGATATAAATTATACATGTCAGTATAAAAACTCTCCACATGGAGAAAGCACCAGAATCAAATAGGTAAAACAATTATAAAAAAGTAAATTATAAGATATGAAATGTAAATCAATGAATGAATCATAAAACCCAGATAATAGATTGATCAAATACCCACTAGTAACCTCTATCACTAAACGTTCCACAAATCATGTACACCAACCACCAATTAGTAGTTTTTTCTCATTTATTGGAGTAGTCATAAGATAATATTTAAAGGGCCAGAGGAAATGATTGGGTGTGATAAAAAGATCCATGTGTGATAAAACCATATACATCATAGGAATTTCTATAATAATGAAACAAATTATTCTTCCAATTAAAATAAAACAATACATGACACAAAATTAACATGTTTCCAAAAAATAAAATTTCAAATAAAAAATCTATAAGTTATATAAAAATAATATAAAATGAATATTTTGTATTAAACATTTATATAAATTTTTTGGAAAGATTAAAATATTTATACAATCAATTTAATCATTAATAAATTAAACAAAACAAAGTACCAACCTTATAATCCCAATGATATATTAGTTTTTGGAAATATGATCCTCAGAATTAGAAATATTCACCACGTCTCAATATTGGTTTTTACACTCTAATAGACACACCATTAAGGGAAAAATTATGAGAAATTAACCTACAACCTATTAGGGGACACATCAATGGAAATAATTTCAAAATATCTTTTTGTTTTTGATGTCATAAACAATCGTTTTCTAGGGAGTCTAATTCCTAGCATGCATGTCCAATTCTACCAATAACTACCAAGGACCACATTTTTCTTAAAATAATAAATCAATTGATCATGGGAGAATAAAACATTCCAAATAATTACATCATTAAAAGTTCAAGTGACCAAATTCTATAATTGAAAATCCTTTTCAATTCAAAATTAAATCATAGGTTTTCATCAAATTCCTGATTTTAAAAAACACCAATAATTTCAGATAATTATATAGATAATAAACATCACATCATTAGATAATTTCAACATTCAATGAAACTCATAAATTTCATCAAAATCCACCAGATAATTTCAATTCCACTAATTTTTTTTGGATTTCACAATTTTAGACCCTTTTAAATCATAAATCAAATCACCTCAAATATGGATTTTTAGATCAATTAAAAACACATTTGAGAACAATTAATAAATAATGGGATTCAATTGTAGTTCAAAACCATATAGAATCACTTACATGTTATCACATAATGAATTCCAAACGTTCAGCAGTAATTCCAACAATAATATATGAAAATTATACCATGAAACCAATCCTTGAGTCACGATACATCAAAATTATGATTATATCCATAAATAAAAATATATTTTATTACACACACACAATGATACAAATAGGATTTAGGGAGAAACTACAAATTTTGATATTCACAGTCTAAATGATGTAACACCCCAAGATTTCATAGTGTGTTATTTCTTCAAAATAATTCAATAACTTGCACTACACGCAACACCGAGTTCAATCACACCATGACTTAGAAAAAAAAGACATTCAATAGAGGTTATGAATAGTATTATCTAAATTTTAAACTTTATATAATCCTTATAATTTTAGAATCCATATTATGAGTTTCTCAGATATAATACAAGAACAGATTCATTTTCAGTATTGAACTTTTATCAACTTTTAATAGTGAAACCTTTTTAAAAACAATATTTTAAACTTTTTGACTAAATGGGGACATCAAAAAAATTTAAAATGAAACATCCCAAGCTTCCACGGTACGCTTTCCTTTGAATAATACAATAGCGTGTGTTGTACGCAACATCGAGTTCAAACACACCACAACCAATTAAACTAGCCGTTGTGAATAGTAATACCTACTTTTTGAAATCATATATATTTTATATTTCAAAATGCACTTCATTTTTGGATTCGGAATATTGAAATTAGCCTAGGGTGAAATTTTGGTACTTTTCGGATAACTTTTATATTTTGATGAATAGTGAAAATCACTAAATTTTAATTAAAAACAACTTTTTTAATCAAAATAATTAATATTGATAAATTATGAATTTGAGTGGTTTTAAAGTATATTTAGAATATATTTTTACCATTTAATTTAATTTTTTTCATTCTACATAATTTCACAATTAAATCAGACATAAACAAGTGTCAATCTTTTGATAGTTATTATCTCTTAAAAACACGCTTTTTATTTTAACAACGGGAATTAATTTTAAATTAATTTCTGCCACTTCTGTGTTTTGAATTTGTAAAAATGGATTACATATTTGGAATGAGGATGTCCAAATTATGTAAATAGTTAACTTTTATTTTTAAACATTTTGAATAATTACTGCGGTAAATATTTTATTTACCATGGTTAGTGGGTAAATCCGGTAAATAAGGGTTAAAAAATAATATTATAATAATACAAAATTACCCTAAAACGTGTCCTAACCTTATTGGTGGGCACATACCCGACCATGGGCATCCTTGGGTCGATTTGGGGACCCCTTGGAGCCACTTGTATGTGGTAGGGACACATTATATTAATAAAGTTTAAATAAAAATAAAAATGGCATAAGCTTACATCTTTTAGAAGAACAATTTTTACATAGGGTTATACATGTTGGATTTTCTATTATAAATATTCATTATAAAGCTAAAAAGATTTCCTACATAATTATATTTTATTTATAATTTTTAGAAATCAAATAAGTTAAATTATTAATGACACAATAATGATGCAATGTTTACCTCATTAATAAATCATTTAAATAAATAAGATTATAATGATTAAACTATTATCTAAAACATGTCCAATTCTTATTGGTTGATGTTATTTAGAAAATTATTCATCGTAACTTCGACCTCAATGATTTTTGGACCATTATAAACCGAATATAATTATATTATAAAGTAATACTTTCACTCTTTCCTAAAGAGCCCCTCCTCTCCCTTATAAAAGGAGACCACTTCTACTCATTCCTCACACCTCTCAAGCCACTTGGCTCGTCCAAACCCTGCCCAAATAAGCTCCCCACATCCCTCTCCTCCTCCTTGAAGCTTCCCCTTAGGCAGAAAGCATTTCAAGAAGTCCTTTGGTTCCAACCAAAGTGAGTTACCTAAATTAAAGGTAACGATTTCTCTTAAATTATTTTCATTTATTTTGCTTCTCCAACCCCCAAACACTTTTTATTTCTTTTCTTTTGTAACAACACCAGTATCCAAAATATACTAGGATGTTGTTATAAGAAGGATTCAAACTACACATACACACAACTCCATCTAATGGATGATGAACATAATGTCTCTGTGGATGGCAAACTAACGCCTCACGAAACGATGATTGTTCAAATACATCTTACCGCCTCTCATGGAGGCCATTATGATGGCACTGTAATTAAATATGATATTAATGATATATATTTTATATATAAGCTTCTGTAATTCCAGTTTATTTCATATCATTATTCGTTTCATGTTATATATACATACGATAATTTCATTTGAGGAAGTGCGGACTACCGCCCCCTTAAAATGATATGACTCGTTCATACCACACATGGAACGTATAAAGGATGATGTTAATGAACTTAAGTAACATATATAAAATATTATATTATAATGGAATAGTAATATACCTATGTATCATTTGGATTCGATTCTTTTAAAATAAAAATTAAATGGAAGTAGCGTTCGTGCGTACGTACGGACTACCGTCTCCACGAACGCGATGAGATTCATTCTCCATCGTATCCATTCAAGTCTTATTCTCATTTTAGGGTTAAAAATAATGTTATTATCATTATGATTATGAATAAGATATAATCTATCCATTACAAACAGGTCTTATGTAACCAAACATTTAAGAAGAACGAATCGATTATCACCCGAAACGACGATAATACTAAGATATTATTAATAAAGCAATGTTAAAAGATCATATATGATATCATATTAATGTATATGATTCTTGTATAATTTAATAAAAATTATTTACCCATTATACAGGAGTTTAACTTAACCCAACCAAGGAAAAGTACAAGGTAAGGGATTTTCTTATCTCACATTCAATTCCGTGAGATTTCCATTATTCGCCACTAAATTATTGAAAGTGGTGTATTGTGTAATGACATTTGATATATATTATCATGATATTCGTGATATTCTGTAAATAATTTGGTGGTTATTAACTTTTGTCCATACGACTCAGTTGATTAACGTGGTAAGGGGTTTTCATCTCACTCCTTATTTCCGTGAGATTCATGCCATATAGCCACCATCACCTTTTGTGTGGTATATGTACTACCCATAATTATATTCTTTGTGTAATAAACTCTAATTTATGTGTATTTACATATTCATTGTATGATACCTCTTTCATGGGATGTTTGTTTCATAAGTTACCAAATTGGTAAGGGTTTATTTCGCAATCTCTTCATTATCCGAGGTTGTTTATACATAATTTTCTACTGGGACCTCGTTATCATCCACGTCCATGTTTCTTCAAAATGTATTTTAAAATATTTTTAATATTTAATAGAATATGGGTTAAATTCATTTATACCCATGTTTGACTTTTTATAAGATGTTTATAAGGGAACCTTTCCGTCGTTTTCCAAACAAGGTGCTTTTTAACCTTTTCGAAAGAATTAAGATAAGAATGTTTTTTTTAACTTATACGGCGGGTGCGGTTATTTTCCGCCGTTATAAAATCGTCAAATCTTCCCTTACAAGCTTATAAGAATATTTTCAATGAAAATGTTTTATTTTATAAATATATGTCTCTTAAATGATTTCAAAATAGAATGAGGTATTTCTTTAAAAGAGTTTTGATTTCATCTATGTCAATATCCTTTAATGGATTTTACGCTTATTTGAGGATGATATATTATGATACAAAACTTTTATATTGTATTGAAGGTTTTGTGATATGTTTGACTGTTGATGTGATATTTTTTATATACCATTCATGGTTTATGGTGAAATTATTGACATTTCGTATGCTAGTTCCAATAAGAATGTTTATGTTATATTTCAACCTTTACTTCATATGAATGTGTTGGACAAGTATGTTCCAGGTTGGGGACTGGTTAAAGTAATCCCTCCTGGTTGGGGACTGGTAAAAGTAAGCCCTCCAGGTTAGGGACTGGTAAAAGTAAGCCCTCCGGTTTGGTCTCCGGTTATTAGAGGCACTCCGGGTTGGTGTCCGGTTATTAGAGGCACTCCGGGTTGGTGTTCGGTTATTAGAGGCACTCCGGGTTGGGTTCCGGTTACAGTTAGCCCCAAGGTCTTGGGACGAGTCCTTGACAAAGAAATTAATGTTTATCATTATGCATTCCATCATTATGAAAGTGGTTATTGATTTTGCATGTGATTATTCGATTAGTAGAATAAACATGTGAGTATGTAAATGGAATTATTTCATTTTATTTATGCCATACTATGTTAAATGTTCAAGTTTAAAAGGCTTTTGTTTTAGTAATACATTGCCTTAAATGTTTATTCTTATTTATGAATGTTTCCGCTATATTGTTATCCTTACTGGGCATTTGAGCTCACCCCTTTCAATGTTTTATTTTTCCCAGGATTATGAAGAAGTAATTTATGAATGACCTGCAGGGATAGTATGAGGGGATATGAAGACAAGATGTTTTTTTAATGATGTAATGTAAAAATTTATGGATGTATCTAGTTATTCCAAGGCTACTAAACTAATCGGTCTTTCGAGACTTGATCTTTCTCATGATCATGCCAATGTTATGTAATAATGCACCGACGCTGGGTAACTAGGGTCGGGGCGTTACAGTTGGTATCAGAGGAAGTTTAGTACAAACCTTGGAATCTAGATTTAGACAAACTCTGATTAGAGCACGTAGACCTAAGATGAAATTTGAGGATTAGTATAGAAGAACTTCCTAGAATTTTGGTATTGTAGAGATTTTGTGAGTTTTCCGAGAAATACATCCATGTCTAGATACGAGCAGGTAGAGGCGGCTCTGGCACAGATGTACCTAGGGGTAAAACCCGAAAACACCGCTTTGAGCTAGACTCGAACGGGAACTGGTGCACGACAACGGGCCTTGCTGCACTCTTGGTTATGACACTCCCGGGGGATATGCTTAGGATAACTCTCATTTTCTTTACAAATCATTATGAAGGGTTTATGAGTATATACTTCCTCAAAGGAGACATCTTTATGATTATGGATTATATCCATAAACTATTTAATTTATGTTATGTGTTTTACAGGTTTGGGATTAGGTATTGTTATTCATAAACTAATCTAATGTATGCCATTGTTTAGAAATGGCGCCCAGTAGAAGGAATGAGAACTCGAGCAATGCATATGTTACAAAGAGAAAGAAGGATCATATATTTTATAATCTTAAGCCAGAATTTACAAGAGAAATAATCTCGCATGTATTATCATGATATGAAGAAATAATATCATGTGTTGATAAGATAAGTAAAGAGTTTACTGAGTCCTATGGCTTTGAAAGGAAGCAAGAGATGAAAAGGATGGAATAGAGAAAGATGGATAAAGGTAAGAGGGAAAAGAAGAATTTTCCCATATGTGGTAACTGTGGAAAGAAACACCCTGGAACTTGCCTGAAAGGAATGGGAGTTTGTTATAAGTGTGGAGGAAAAGGGCACAAAGTACATGACTGCAAGGGTAAGAAAATGGTTTCAAATGTACAATGCTTCATTTGAAATGAGTTTGAACACTACGCAAACCTATGTCCCAGTCATCAGACTATGCTGCAAATGATGCTATTGGATAATAATCAAGTTATGATACTACCACAGATGAAGAGGAATGATTAGAGTTCTTATGTTGATTATGTCAATTGAGTGTTGTATCAACAATGTACTTGTTATAATAATTATGGAGTATATAAGGATTGTACTGCAGTACTATTTTATTAAGGACTTGATATTGTGTGGAATAAAGAAAAGTGACTCAATAGCAAGATAAATTTTTGGAAAATATATGGTTTAGAGAATGATAAATCATAATATAGTTCTGATACTAAGGTAGAGATTTTGGAATAATACATGATTGATTTGGATAAATTATATTGGATATTCTTGACTACCTTAGAACTGATTAATGATTTGTATATTCCATCATTGTTGGGGTTTAAAACATTTTTGGATTAATGAAGTATATCCAGCATTCTATATGGAATAAGGGAGCATGAATGTAATCAGTAAGGAATATGGTAATACATGATGAAGGTATTCATATGCTATTACGGGGTAAAAAGGATCTATATTATGTTTACCTTCCTTATAAATGTTGGACTGTGAGTTTGGACAGAAGTATTTTGGATAGTTCTAGTTTGGATTATTTTGGATTACCATAAAAGGACAACCCGGAGGTCGGGCGGCAACCCGTCGCGTCCGGCAAGGTTGCGAGACTTGAACCCGCAACCGAAGGGCGACAAGGGTGTATCACCTACCACTGGCCCACGAGATGTCCTGGATTAAATAATGTAGTTTTTATTAAAAGATATTTTAGATGAATTATAAATTCGTTTATTTTGGAACCCTATACGAATATTGTAAATAGAATTTTCTTACATTCTATTATCTTTTAGAGTGGAAGTTGAGTTTGTAGTAGAAATTTATTAATGGATAAAACTCAAATTATAAAGTAAGTATATCTCCATATGATCATATCCAATCTCATAAAAAAATCCTCAATATTAAGAAAAGAAAATTAGAACAAATTTTTTTTCCTAGATGGTACCTTAAATCATCACTAATTTATGGCTTTGGGATTGTTGGCCTTTTCATAGCCATATTCTCTACCACTCTCCATCAGATAATTGATGGTTAGATTTCTCCTCCATATCCATATTTTCCTACATGGAACCCTAGTATGTGTTATTTTCGGTAATCTTCATACTTTCCACTCTTTATTTTAAATAGAGGCCTCATTAATTCATTTTTCGATTTGGATTTCAACTAAGATATTTCGAAACGTCAAAAATGTGTTATCCTAATACCCTATGTTTTGTTGAACTGATGGTATTTAAAATCATCATAGATTGATGAATTTAAGGACCTCAATTTTATACTTGTTTGTGATTGATGACCTCAATCACTACCTATAAATATTTACGTTTTTCCTCCAATTATATGTCTCTAATTGGAACCAATGTTCTCCTAATCGAGATCATAATTTGGTGGTGACCCTTTCATTTCTTTTTTCCTCATATTAAGACTAAATTTTAGTAACCCAAATTCTGATGTGGGTTTTCCCACAAATATATTTTCTATTTTCAACCTTTTATTTTCGAAGAACAATTTCAAATTGCGAGGATGCAATTTATTGAAGGAGGGGAGAATGTAACACCCCAAGATTTCATAGTGTGTTATTTCTTCAAAATAATTAAATAACTTGCACTACACGAAACACCGAGTACAATCACACCATGACTTACAAAAAAAACCATTCAAAAGAGGTTATGAATAGTATTATCTAAATTTTAAACTTTATATAATCCTTATAATTTTAGAATCCATATTATGAGTTTCTCAGATATAATACAAGAACAGATTCATTTTCAGTATTGCACTTTTATCAACTTTTAATAGTGAAACCTTTTTAAAAACAATATTTTAAACTTTTTGACTAAATGGGGACATCAAAAAAATTTAAAATGAAACATCCCAAGCTTCCACGGTACGCTTTCCTTTGAATAATACAATAGCGTGTGTTGTGCGCAACTTCGAGTTCAAACACACCACAACCAATTAAACTAGCCGTTGTGAATAGTAATACCTACTTTTTGAAATCATATATATTTTATATTTCAAAATGGACTTCATTTTTGGATTCGGAGTATTGAAATTAGCCTAGGGTGAAATTTTGGTACTTTTCGGATAACTTTTATATTTTGATGAATAGTTAAAATTACTAAATTTTAATTAAAAACAACTTTTTTAATCAAAATAATTAATATGGATAAATTATGAATTTGAGTGGTTTTAAAGTATATTTAGAATATATTTTTACCATTTAATTTAATGTTTGTCATTGTACATAATTTCACAATTAAATCAGACATAAACAAGTGTCAATCTTTTGATAATTATTATCTCTTAAAAACACGCTTTTTATTTTAACAACGGGAATTAATTTTAAATTAATTTCTGCCACTTCTGTGTTTTGAATTTGGAAAAATGGATTAAATATTTGGAATCAGGATGTCCAAATTATGTAAATAGGTAACTTTTATTTTTACACAATTTGAATAATTACTGCGGTAAATATTTTATTTACCATGGTTAAATGGTAAATCCGGTAAATAAGGGTTAAAAAATAATATTATAATAATACAAAATTACCCGAAAAAGTGTCCTAACCTTATTGGTGGACACATACCTGACCATGGGCATCCTTGGGTCGATTTGGGGACCCCTTGGAGCCACTTGTATGTGGAAGGGACACATTATATTAATAAAGTTAAAATAAAAATAAAAATTGCATAAGCTTACATCTTTTAGAAGAACAATTTTTACATAGGGTTATACATGTTGGATTTTCAATTATAAATATTCATTAGAAATCTAAAAAGATTTCCTATATAATGATATTTTATTTATAATTTTTAGAAATCAAATAAGTTAAATTATTAATGACACAATAATGATGCAATGTTTACCTCATTAATAAATCTTTAAATAAATAAGATTATAATGATTAAAATATTATCTAAAACCAGTAAAATTCTTATTGGATGATGTTATTTAGAAAATTAGTCATCTTATCTTCGACCTCAATGATTTTTGGACCATTATAAACCGAATATAATTATATTATAAAGTAATACTTTCACTCTTTCCTAAAGAGCCCCTCCTCTCCCTTATAAAAGGAGACCACTTCTACTCATTCCTCACACATCTCAAGCCACTTGGATCATCCACACCCTGCCCAAATAAGCTCCCCAAATCCCTCTCCTCCTCTTTGAAGCTTCCCCTTAGGCAGAAAGCATTTCAAGAAGTCCTTTGGTTCCAACCAAAGTGAGTTACCTAAATTAAAGGTAACGATTTCTCTTAAATTATTTTCATTTATTTTGCTTCTCCAACCCCAAAACTCTTTTTATTTCCTTTCTTTTGTAACAACACCAGTATCCACAATATACTATGATGTTGTTATAATAAGTATTTAAACTACACATACACACAACTCCATCTAATGGATGATGAACATAATGTTTCTGTGGATGGCAAACTAACGCCTCACGAAACGATGATTGTTCAAATACATCTTACCGCCTCTCATGGTGGCCATTATGATGGAACTATAATTAAATATGATATTAATGATATATATTTTATATATAAGCTTCTGTAATTCCATTTTATTTCATATCATTATTCGTTTCATGTTGTATATACATACGATAATTTCATTTGAGGAAGTGCGGACTACCGCCCCCTTAAAATGATATGACTCGTTCATACCAAACATGGAACGTATAAAGGATGGTGTTAATGAACTTAAGTAACATATATAAAATATTATATTATACTGGAATAGTAATATACCTATGTATCATTTGGATTCGATTCTTTTAAAATAAAAATTAAATGGAAGTAGCGTTCGTGCGTACGTACGGACTACCGTCTCCACGAACGCGATGAGATTCATTCTCCATCGTATCCATTCAAGTCTTATTCTCATTTTAGGGTTAAAAATAATGTTAATATCATTCTGATTATGAATAAGATATAATCTATCCATTACAAACATGTCTTACGTAACCAAACATTTAAGAAGAACGAATCGATTATCACCCGAAACGACGATAATACTAAGATATTATTAATAAAGCAATGTTAAAAGATCATATATGATATCATATTAATGTATATAATTCTTGTATAATTTAATAACACTTATTTCACCATTATACAGGAGTTTAAACTACCCCAACCAAGGAAAAGTACAAGGTAAGGGATTTTCTTATCTCACATTCAATTCCGTGAGATTTCCATTATTCGCCACTATATTATTGAAAGTGGTGTATTGTGTACTGGCATTTGATATATATTATCATGATATTCATGATATTCTGTAAATAATTTGGTGGTTATTAACATTTGGCCATACGACTCAGTTGATTAACGTGGTAAGGGGTTTTCATCTCACTCCTTATTTCCGTGAGATTCATGCCATATTGCCACCATCACCTTTTGTGTGGTGTATGTACTACCCATAATTATATTCTTTGTGTAATACACTCTAATTTATGTGTATTTACATATTCATTGTATGATACCTCTTTCATGGGATGTTTTTTTCATAAGTTACCAAATTGGTAAGGGTTTATTTCGCAATCTCTTAATTATCCGAGGTTGATTATACATAATTATCTACTGGGACCTCGTTATCATCCACGTCCATGTTTCTTCAAAATGTATTTTAAAAAATTTTTAGTATTTAAAAGAATATGGGTTAAAGTAATTTATATCCTTGTTTGACTTTTTATAAGAGGTTTATAAGGGAATATTTCCGTCGTTTTCCAAACAAGGTGCTTTTTAACCTTTTCGACAGAATTAAGATAAGAATGTTTTTTTAACTTATACGGCGGGTGCGGTTATTTTCCGCCGTTATAAAATTGTCAAAGCTTCACTTACAAGCTTATAAGAATATTTTCAATGAAAATGTTTTATTTTATAAATATATGTCTCTTAAATGATTTCAAAATAGAAAGAGGTATTACTTTAAAAGAGTTTTGATTTCATCTATGTCAACATCCTTTAATGGATTTTACGCTTATTTGAGGATGATATATTATGATACAAAACTTTTATATTTTATTGAAGGTTTTGTGATATGTTTGACTGTGGATGTGATATTTTTTATATACCATTCATGGTTTATGGTGAAATTATTGACATTTCTTATGCTAGTTCCAATAAAAATGTTTATGTTATATTTCAACCTTTACTTCATATGAATGTGTTGGAAAAGTATGTTCCGGGTTGGGGACTGGTTAAAGTAAGCCCTCCAGGTTGGGGACTGGTAAAAGTAAGCCCTCCAGGTTAGGGACTGGTAAAAGTAAGCCCTCCGGTTTGGTCTCCGGTTATTAGAGGCACTCCGGGTTGGTGTCCGGTTATTAGAGGCACTCCGGGTTGGTGTCCGGTTATTAGAGGCACTCCGGGTTGGGTTCCGGTTACAGTTATCCCCAAGGTCTTGGGACGAGGCCTTGACAAAGAAATTAACGTTTGACATTATGCATTCCATCATTATGAAAGTGGTTATTGATTTTTCATGTGATTATTCGATTAGTAGAATAACCATGTGAGTAAGTAAATGGCATTATTTCATTTTATTTATGCCATACTATGTTAAATGTTCAAGTTTAAAAGGCTTTTGTATTAGTTATACATTTCCTTAAATGTTTATTCTTATTTATGAAAGTTTCCGCTATATTGTTATCCTTACTGGGCATTTGAGCTCACCCCTTTCAATGTTTTATTTTTCCCAGGATTATGAAGAAGTAATTTATGAATGACCTGCAGGGATAGTATGAGGGGATATGGAGACAAGATGTTTTTTTTATGATGTAATATAAAAATTTATGGATGTATCTAGTTATTCCAAGGCTACTAAACTAATCGGTCTTTCGAGACATGATCTTTCTCGTGGTCATGCCAATGTTATGTAATAATGCACTGACGCTGGGTAAATAGGGTCGGGGCGTTACAAATGATGACAGGATAAAACCAGTAGTTCTCTGATCCTTATATCAAAGGTGTTGTAGGAGTAATAATCTAACATTGAGAGGCTTAAAAGACCAAGGAATTTTATTATGGTTGAATTTAATTATTCAGGTTTCATAGTGGGGGTTATGTGATTTTTAATAAAAATGTTGGCAGAAATAAATGGTTTATGAATGATTTGTTGTATATTATGGATGGTTAGTAGTAATTGTGGGACCGAAACATGTGACCCTACTAGAATTTTGGAAGTGATGTTTGGTATTGTCAAATGTTAATGCATTCCACATTCAAATCAAGAAAAAATCACAATCCAAGGCCATACATTTTGAGGGAGGGGACACATGGTTAGAACCTTCCGTGTTACCCCTCTAGAGCAGCATCACCAGGTGCATGAAATTTATGTATAAACCACATACCTTTCCCTAAATAATATCAAATAAAGAAAATATCCAAAAACCTAAAGTATTTCCTAGATTTATCTTGAAGAAACCTAATCCATGTTCCATATAAAGTATGATCAATATAGGGGTCATGAAGTACCTCAATGAAGGTAACTAAATGTCATATTGTCAATTAATATAATTTCTAATTCTCATTTTAGCATGATTGAAAAATTATTTCCTTCTTTTATAATGGGAAAAAATAAAAAAATGACAATTATTGGGTTTGTGGTATATAAATAAATTTCATAATTTATAATGTATTCAATTAAATATAAATTTTACAAAAACAAATTTTTTTTGTTACATTCTTCCCTTTCAAAAATTTCACCCCCAAAATATCATTGTGTACTCTTAAACGGATTAGGTTACTTCTGTTTCATCATTTCATCATGTTCTCATGTCATATTCTTATGCTTTTGGTACCTCCAATATAATTTTACCAAGTGAGTTATCTAGTTTTTTATAGAAATTTTTATCTAAAATATGTGATCTTCACTAACAAATTATCAAAAGATTGATTATTCTCCCATGGTAACACCTCTATATTTAGTATATTTGAGGGGTCTGGTGTGTATTTCTACTAGAGGGGTACATGGAAAAAATCATGTACTATAGATATGTTAGGATTAATTACCTTTTATAGGATATAATACCAATGAGGTCATGGAACTCAAATGATTTAATTTATCTAGGACTAATATTTCACTTGTTCTAAAACGACCCTCCAATCTTATATAGTGATATATAATGGAAATATTTTTCTCTAAAATCAAAATAAATGTATTATATATAGTTTTTGATGTATAATAACTATTGTTTTATTAGTGTTTTCATATAATGATGAATGGTAAGAACCATCTACATCGTCTCTTTATATGATCTGGTCCTATAAGCATCCACTCGTCAACTCCATCCTAGTATTTGAGACTCTAACACCTCTTCTAATATAGATCCTTATAAAATTTAATTATTATGCTATATTGAAAAATATTTTTATATAATATTGAAACTACGTGATGTTTTTAGTCGTAGGATCCATGTAAATTCATTAAACTAGTTCTGAGCATATCAGTCTGTGTTTCATAGATTGATTATCCGTCTAATGGTGATAAGTTGTGGATGAACACGAAAACATATCCAAATCATGATTAAGACTTTTCCAGAACATTGAGGTAGACCTTTTATCAGGATCAGATATAATAGATATTGGTACTCCATGTATTCATACCACTCATATGATGTATATTATGGTATGTTGGTCAAGATGGATATCATTAATGATATCAATCATGTGTGATGGAGTTATAAGGTGATTGGATACTACCAAAATGGAGGTATTACCTTTATATTTCCAAGGAATTCCTATGAAAAAATTAGTAGCTTTTTTTTCATTTCTATTCTATTGTGGGAAATGGGTGAATCCTATAACTTTTCTTCTATTGTTTTGACTTGACTTTTTGGAATACTAATAATCGATGTTGAAATTAAATATTTTCTCTCTTCTAGTTATCAGAATAGATGTTATTCATTTAATAAATATGAATCTGAGTGTTTCGTAGATGAATATTGAATTCTAAATAGTTAAAATAAACTAAAATATCCATTTAAAGTTTTGGTTTTAAAGGGACGTATATTATTGCTGTAACCCTTATCAATCCATCCCTAAAAAAGTTAAATAGTAGAATATTTTAAACCATTATCTATATATCAATATAATAATTTTTAGGCCACCTTTATCCTAACATGAATGGATGGATATGAAATCTTTTCAACTAGGTTGGATGAAGTTATATTTATGAATCCCATTTCCATCATTTGAATGTCCAATAATTTTGGAAACCTTCTAACCTCATCACAGGTAGGGTTACATGATCCTTGCTACCTATATCGTCTTCCACTTTCCATTCAATATCTCTATTGTAATATATTTATCTATCATGTTCGTTGATCAACCCTAAAAACATTATTTTTCATATTGAACAAATTTGATATGAATATATACAGAGGATTTTATAATTCATATATATGTTATGATTTTCCATATAGATATGACTTCTAGAAATCAGAAAGATGAATATCTCTCAAGAAAATTCCATATCATGCATCATGTAGTTCTTCACATGGATACTTAATTAGAATGAGTTATAGGCAATTAGTTTTCATTTTTCTAAGTACAAAACCCAATAATATTTTGTATGCATCACTATCAAAACAAATTTATGTCGTATAGGTTTGTAATTTGAACATATATTTGATTATTAACCACTTCATTAACTCTTTAAATATACCTTCACATTTAATACACAAAAAATCATTACTCCATTTCAATATACCATTGTAATTAAACTAGGAAAATTTTATATGTTTCTCAAAGATCGATGATAGTACCATGATATTCAAAGGTTACTAGAGATTATAGTAACACCTATTGGCTTGGCCTTTCCACTAAATTAGAATATCATCAAATGATTCATATATATTGATGTTTTAGGAATATATTCTATAGGAATATAAATTTCCCCACCCAAATCTCACATTTTTTCTACATTTCATATAACTTTCATTTTTCAATGTCATAATTACAGTATTCAAATAATCCACATGCCCCTCTTTATTTTTTAGTAGAGAAGAATATAATTTATAAATAGCACCACAAAATTTTAATGTTAATATATGAAGTTTTCATTCATTATGTATGTGATGATACCTGTAACACTATTAAATCCAAATGAATTACTATGAACTCATAATACACATACCCAGTATGAAATTATTTCTTGTGGATATCCATCTAATTCGAAATTACATTATAATATTATCACTAAATATCTTCCTTATAGAATTTCCTACCTCCACATGTCTGATTCAACAGCTTCCCAATATTGTTTGGAAGAATCATTTTCACTATCATGGTCTTATTGAGCTAAAAATAATCAATTTTTAGGCACGTTTCCTCATCTATATTCATGATAAAAAGTACAGTTGCACCCCATAGTGAAGCACTTAGGTGTATAAACACATTATCTATATTTTCTGCAGTTTCATCATAATTTCATTAATTCCAATATTGTACATTCATTATAGAGGCTTCGATATTATAAAATATCAATGTATAAGTTCAATTCAAAATTCATCCACCCAACTATGATGAATACTAGGAAATTACTCATGAAAAACATCACCATATTCCTTTACAATGGACTTATCACAAAGGAAGATTTTTTCCATAGATTATATCCATGTGCTACATACACTTTTTCATAATGAAATAATATACATACTTCAGAAAATGATTTTAAAGGGGATCTATCAAACACTATACACTTGAATATACTAAAAAAGTGGGTCATTATATGACACATGATTTCCTTCTCCTAGTAAGTTATTTAAGATATACATAAGGAAACCCAATTCATACTCATAATATAATCATATTCATCAATATGGTGCATCACAAATTTCACTAGAAAATTTAACATGAAAATATTGATAGGGGAGAATATATTTAATTTCATAGTAATGATTTATACATTTTTCATTTTAAAATATAACACTAATTCAATTTTTTCTGTTATCTTTGAATATTTTAAATTATTATTTTTTAATATAATTTGTAAAATCAAATTCAATTAGTATATTTTATATTCATTAATGAATTACAAGAATAAATATCACCAAATCATTATCAAGATCCGCATTAAAAGATGTGACAGGATTTACATTCCCTTTCTCTCTGGGACATGGAGGTTTTTAATCAATTAATTTTGAAAACCCTATCCTTAGTGAAATAGTTCACATAGTTTCACTTGTCCTTATTTTTATCGAATTGGATTAGATTCTGAGGATTGACAGGAAATTTCTTTTACTAAATCATTTTGATGGGTTTCTCCTATAAGCATTTACTAGCTTGGTTCCTCTTCTTCAAACACATAAATCATTTTCATTTACCCTTCATGAAATTTATGAGATGTTTTTCCCTATTTTTTATTTTTTGGGTTATTTTGATTCCCTTTTGGTTTTTGTATATTCCATAGTTTTATCTGGAATTTTCATTTGTGTCATTATAGTGATTTCTAGGAATTAGGGGAACAAACAAAATTATGATAAAACATTGTTTGAGTGTGGCTACAATTAACTATAGTGTATGTAACTATAAGGATATTATGATATTTTTGTAGTTTGAGAATGTTTTTTTTCCAAACGTGGGGCTTTATATGGAATACTGATGTGGTATGGGATGATTTCCAATAGTGTCACATGGATTGAGAATGGTTTTCTAATAATATATAGTATAGCTCAAGTGGTGATGGCCCTCCTATTTTCAAATGAAAAAGGCCACAAATTGATGCAATATGAGTCTTCTAACCACAAGTCCCAACCATGTGACTTAATTTGAACCATTAATAAGTTTAAATTTTGTTGTTTTACCATATTTATGATAATATCTAATCACTATACTATTCTTATGGATCAAACTAATCCTTCACCATCACTATGAAGGATTTAACCATGAAATCTAAATGGTATTATTATTTTCTTTATTAATCACTTCATGTTATGTATGATTTAATTGTACACTTTCCCCTTCTATTCATATATCTTCCCATGATCTCATCCCTATTACTTAATTATAACCTGGTTGGGTCGTGATTTCTAGATATATTGTGTTTGATTGATATTTGATGTTGATTCTTGTAGAAATTGTCTTTTGAAGACTAGTTCTACGCATTTTCAATATCTAATTTTAATGATTCTAGTTTTACTCTATTAGAGAGGTTGGTGTCAATATAAAAGTGTTTAAAATCATAAATTACTTGATTTTATTTCAAATTCCTTTGGTTTATTTTATTGAAATTTGTTGATTTGATATCAAATTGAATTTTCATTAAAAATATAACGTTTATTGATTTTTGGTTGATGAAATGTGTTAAAGGAGGTATTTTTTGAAAAATAAAACTTATATAATGTAAGTGGTATTGATTTTATATTAATTATTTTAAAAAATAATGATTTTATTTTTTAAAAAAAATCACAAACATATCAAAATATTAACCTTGGGTTCATTGGTAGAGAAAAATATATTACATTATTGTTTTTGAAATCCCTTGAGATATGATATTGAATTTTTTTATTAGAATCTATATCAGTTGGATTCACATTATTCTTTTCATAGTGTTAAAAAATGTTTCCATTTAACAATTTCCATAGGCTAGAGCACAAAATTATAAATTATCATTGATGACATGTTTTTCAGGGGATGGTTTGTCTTAGGTATTGTATCCTACTTTCTTATATTATGGTGAATCCAAATTTTTTTTACTCATACATTAATTAATTTACTCATGAACTTTTCATACTCATCGTTTGTGGGAATATAAAAATATTATGAAACTAAATTTTGTTTTAAAAAATAATTCACTTATAAATTATTTATAAATTGATTTTGTTTTAAAGATAACAATAATTTTTTAATATATTTAATATTTTATTGATTTATTTATAGGATAATACAATGATTTGTGACCACACTCTACACATTGAATTTGGATTTTTTTGATTTCGTTTAATTGTACTTAATTTAATGAAAAGGAATTATATAGTTCTATAACATATCCTGGATGTCATTGTCATTGTAATTGGATGGCTTGGTGGTGATGGAATGTCACATGTAGAATAATTTTTTAATTTTATATTTTATATTATTTATTAATCATTTGGGATGCATATTTTAAGTCTTATGGCTGTTTGTTTTAGTATTTCATTTTTTATTATTCGTTTATTTTCTTTCAGTAATATAGGAGACATGTTTTCATTATTATCTCTACCACATGGATGGAATACTGGGGAAGAAATTCAAGTCGAGCTAGGTTGGTTCATTAAAAATTTTCTCAATGGGATTACCCAATATAAGGTGTTTCCACATGTCCTATATTTTATTCATGGAATTTTGTAGACAATAGTTTATACAGTTTTGATTTGGTAGGTATCTATGGTAGGGTATCTGGCCAGCAGACTCATGTGAGTGAATATCAGTTACTATGGGTAGATAAGGATTTTTTCCATACTTGAGGACTTGTTTTTGTGTGTTTTTGAAGAAATCCTATTTTTAAATTTAAATGAATCTATTACATAAAATATTTTACCTTTAATTCATGGGAAACAACAAGACTATAAATTTTTATTTTATGATGGTTTAAATTTTAGATTATTGAATCTTTTCACTGATTATAGAATTTCTCATAAGCTGATTGGTTTATTTCTCATTTGTTTACAAGTAATGCCTCCTTGAATATATCTAATGAATTTGAGAGAGGAAGTAGCGAGGAAATTTCCATTAGAAAACACTCTATTATACACTTCTTTTATAGAATCTTCAGTACACAATATTTAAAATCTTGGACAAGATTCAATTTGAATCCATGGGTGACTGGTGGATCATAGCATTTAATTTTATTAAAAAAATAATTCAATATTCTATGGTAACAAAACATCTCTTGAATAAAATGATGGAATTGATCTCATTGAGAATATCATATACTTCTATAAAATATTCATGGAATCTATATTGTATTATCCTCAAAAATCTTAAGTAACCAAGAATAAGATGGTTGGTCTCTATCTTTCAAGAAAAGATTCATGACGATCGTAAGTGGACATAAATCAAGAAAATTTTCCACCCTCCACAATATTATAATATGTTGTCTATGAAAAAAATAATGACTTAATTTATATCGAGAAATGGGAGCATATGTTTATTGATAATGACACTTATTTCCCCATGAATGTCTAACTAGAACCAGATGTCATTACTAATGAAAACTTTAATTCTTGGAGTTGTGATATGCATCTGAGTGAGGATATTATGTCGATAATGATTCTCATATTCATAAAGAATTGTATTTATTTATTCCAAAAATCCTCTCAAAATGATGAAAACATAATCGGGGGGAGGATTCTATGTGGTATATTTTGTGAGGATGGTGGTTTCCAAAGTGATTCATCTCTCTAGTAAAAAAATTATAAAGGTAAACAACTTTCATCAAGAAAAATTAGAGTATATTTTTTAGGATAATTTATTGTATTATTATTTCATTATGGATGTCTTGGTTATAACATTCATAATTTTGTGGATGTAAAGAAAGAATTCATACATTGTTGATAGTCAAAATATCTGAAGCATTTTTTAGAATGTACCACATATGGTAGTAAAGCTTGATCCAATCTCACCATGTTTTCTCTAGTTAATATGGATTCATCTAATGGTGGATGATCATACACTTAGTCTATGGGGGTTTTTCTTTTTTAAAATAAATCTCTATGATGGGTTGAGACAAGACATCTTAAAGCATTGGATTGTTCTCTAGAATAATTTAAAGTGTGGTCAACTACTATTATATTTATGTTGTTTATTTCATCCTATATGGTACGGACATTGTTTATTAGGTTTAAAACTCATTGTTGTTTGTCTTCAAAGGTAATTTGATTATTGATATCTCATTTGAAGAAAAAGTGTTCTTATTTTATCATTCCAATCTATAGAGAAATTGGTTTGAAATGATTTTAGATATCTCATGTGTCATGTTCCTATTGTCGAATTTTATGTGGTAGTATAAAATCATGTAATTGGTCATGATATCTTCATTCCAATTATTTTAATGGATTGTATGATCATCATTTAGGCATATATTGACTAATATAATCGATATGCATAGTTAAAAACTCCCAATGGAGTCTCCCATGTCTTGTAGGATTACTGAAATTCTACATCTATGATAGCTTGGCATGTTGTTTCTTATACTAGACTAGTTTCATTCCAATTTTTAGATATTTTCCTTGATGTTTTTGAACCTCAGATGAGTTTTCAACTTCGAATAATGGGGTAAAAATTCCCTGAAGTCATTCCTGTTTGATTTTTCTATGTTAGCACAGTAAATAGAGGTTTAATTTAATATTGAACACTAAACAAGGTATCACTACATTATATTGCATTATGTGGACGTACCTAATAAAATAGTTCAAATATAGAAAGAAAATTTAGCATTTTTTATTATTCCACTCAACTTCTATAACTCTCCAACAATACTTATAGAATTTATAATACATTTTTTTCATTTTTATTAGGATCGTTCATTATAATGCTTGTTGTTGATATTTTTTGTATACATCATGTCTTAGTATGAGCATAAAGAATATCTATATTTCATTATTAAAACCTGTGTAGAACATATATTTTATGTTGTGATTTATATGTTTTAGTGTTTTTCTAGTAGGTATGTTTTAATAATAGGTTATATTAGAGATGGTTATGTTAGTGTATCCTAAAAATATTTAGTTGGTAAATTCATGTGTTGAAACCAAAAATATTTTGGGGATATAGAGATTCTTTAGATATTCTAATCATTATAAGAATTTTTTCAACACACTTCCAAGATTATATATCTGATGTTAAAATTCAACAAATTGGATTGTTTAATTTAGTGGAAGTAAAATTTCAGAGATATTTTTGAGGAAATGATCGTGAGGATTAATTGTGATCTTGATATAATTCTTTCAAAACTACGTTTGGTATAACATATTTTTTGTGATGCTTCATGTGTATGTATATGGTGTGTCTTGAGGTTGGAAAAGAAGGTGGTGGACTATGGATCATGCCAGTTACACCCACATGGGATGAAATACCAAACCATTGAGCATTAGTTTATATCTTAAATCTTAAATCCAATCTCTCCAAAAATGTAGTCACGCTTTATTTTGTGACAATATTATGGTATATTAAGATAATTTAATCTGGAAGTATATTTATACTTGGGGGGTCAAAACTAATGAAAAATACTCTAGTTTGAGTATCATTAAATATTCATCATTGATATTGACACTAATCTCTGGAAGTTGAATATGGTCATCTGTGTATTGTTATGTAAATTTATAATAAACACCATGAAAGAATCAGTAGATAAGTGATAAATGATATTTTTTCTAATCAATATGGTCTTGATAATGGAAGATGATGGTGGGAATATTCTCTTGGACAAGGTTAAGGTGGAATCATCATTTGATGAGTGAAATATTATTAAGTAGGTTTCTGAAAAAAAAAATTGTGTTGTAGTGAAATACTAAACTACCCAGAGACCAAGGGTGGTTGGTCTCATTCTCCTATAGCTTCATGTTGTTATAGAGGAATGTTGGTTATTCCTATATATCTATATATTTAATTGATGGATTTTGGTAAAAATACATATTGGTTGTTGAACCTTATGACTTCAAAGATGTATTATGATCTAATACATATGTATTGGTTTCATGGGATTAGGTTTCCAATTATTTATTATGTTCCATGGTGCCTCACCTTTTATACAATTAATATGGAGTTCCCTAAAAATATTGTTTTGTTGCATCCCATGTCTATTCTACCATAGCTTGGAAATGAAATATACATGGACATCATTGTTAATTATCCTATGACTCAAAGTTTTAAGGATGTTATTTGGTTGATTATTTACAGATTCATGATATTAATTCAATACATTCATATAGAAATTAATAGGAAGGCTGAGAAACTTGAGCATGTGGGAATTTGAGATATTTTGAGGCTTCATATTGTTGCATCAATATTTTTGATAGGGAACCAAATCTAAAAATAATGATTTGGAATTGAATATTAGAATAAATAGGCTCTCATTTTAAAATATAGAATACATATTATCTATAACCATATTTGAAGACTAAAGGAGTTATCCAATTTCTTTATGATATTCTCTGAGAATTTATGCTTGATTTTGGTGGTTCATTGAAAAAGAATCCTCTTTTGGATTAATTTTCCAATAAAATTTATTATAATTCTAGAAATATAATAGCTCTCTTGAAACAATTTTAGGGATTTCCCTATATATCTCCCTATTCGTGGAAGAGTTAAGAGAGTGGTCCTTGAGTGGACAAAGCCTTGATCAAGAGAAAAAATGAAGTTTATTTTTAATAGTTTACTGATAGAAATGATGCATCTAAAATTATTTTTGTAATTTATTTATTACCCTCTATAGTTCATGGATGTTGAAATTTTATTTATCATAGTTTCAACTAAAATGGGATATAGTCAGTTTGTTAGGAATTTTATGTCGACACTAATATTTTTTGGAACTTTTGAGACTAGTGTCTGTCATAGAGAAGGATTATCAGTTGGAGATATCATCTCACCTAATAGTGAATCATGACTTATTTCTTAATTTCATGTTGAGAAGTTATTGACTAGAAGACATATGATTGAATGTGAATATATAGATATTTATCTTGACACCAATATGTTTTAGAAACTAATTCATGTTACATGTCCCTATGTAAAGTTACTACACTGTGAAACAATTCCAATAATATGTGGACTTTTGAAGTGTGGGAAGGATAACCATAAGATATGAGAGATAAAAAAATTTATGAGGAAATAGTCTATTTCTCTTATTTTGAGTACAAAATCAGGATAAATTTTTTTTGGTTAGAAATATTAAATCGTGTTATGAATTTTAATGCCCTCCATGTCACATTTATGCCTTATTTTTAGATTAGCTTATAAATGTGGTTGATCTAGAGTTCTCTCGAAATTAAGGGATGCAGACATGACTTATAGGGAAAAATAAATCCATATGAATTTTATAGTAACTCATTTAGTATACAACTTGTGGAATCCTCATGGTATGTAATTACAAGGCTCTAGTGGTGTTCAATATGGTTTGAGTATGGCTATTCATGATGTGTATCTCACCAAGGAACCCATACATGTTCTTGGGTGGTAGTACAAAATTATCACATGGCATGGGAATGGTTTATTAAAACCATGAGGATGAACCTTGGTTTTTATGAACCGTCATTTCATAATGGATGGAGGCCATGAATGGTTTCTCCATGGTTTTTCTAACTATGGAGCCTTACCATGTGATGCAATTCAATCCTTTTAAAAGATAAAATTTACCTTATTTATCTTGATCATTATTTTTTTAGTCCCCCCTTAATCATTATTAACAATGAGATAAACCTTCCCCGATTCACTAGAGTCTTATCCACTTGGATATAAAATTTTATCTCTCTATTCATATTGGATATCATCAAGGTCTGTTTCTTTTTTTTCGGTATTCTTTAAACATCATAGATTCTCTTTTCATCCCTCCAATCCTTGTCTCATTTGATCATGATGGGTCTGTGATTTCTTATTATAATGGGTTTTATAGATATTTTATTTTGATTCATTATGATCAAGTCTATTGATGAACATATATATTAACTTTTAATCACCATTTTCAATGGCCAATATTTTTTAAGAGATTATTTTTATTAAAATGTTGTTTTATTTTCAAAAACATTTCTACAAATAAGGTGTTTGATGAAATTAATGAAAAGTCGTTTTATTCAAATTTTATTGTTCTATATGGTAATTTATTCATATGAAAAATTATTATAATATATGATAATGGTTTTAAATTTTCTGAAAACATCATACAATAGGAACCATGGGTGCCAAAAAATGGTTTTAAGTCATTTCAGTTCACGTGATCCCACTAGAGGATTGATATTGATAATTCTTGGAAAGACCAAATATTTGTGGGATTAACCTTATTTATTTATGAATTTTCCTTTTTTATGAGTACTTATTCTAATAGTATAGGGCCAAATATTGTTCTTTTTTATTGTTTCTTAGTTCACATAGTATTTTATGTTTCCTTATTATCTTCTCACCAGCCTATATTAAATATTACTGATGGTTGGTTCTGTTCATAATTTTCTTGTTTCGTTCATGTAGATTTTATATTTATTTATTGAGTGAATATAAAAAAGTTCCATTAAAACCAAATCATGTTTTAAAAAATAATTTTACTTTTAACTACTTTATAAACTAATTATCCATTAAGTCAAGAGATTCTTTTTTCTTGGTATACAAATATGTATAATGTTTTTGGTGAAATCCTACTAGCCATTATTGTCACACCCAAAATTTTCCATTTCAAATTTTTAGATGCATTTTTATAGGCATGTGGTAATGATAAGGGACCTATTAATTTATTATTTTTCTCCTCGTAGCTGCATCCTCTATTGTGGGATAGATTTTTATGACGTTTTGTTACATGGAATGTTATTTTTTAATTGGAATATTTTATTTTTAGGATGCCCCTTTTTCATTGAATTTATATCTATCATGGTGGTATGTTTTACATGAAATTGTACTCTATTAGTTTTTCTTGATTAGGTTAAATATGGCACATGTTTTGTTTGTAATATTTTTATCTACGGTTTGGTGAACCTACTTGGGGGATGTGTGTGTTCGGCCCCTAATAGATCATTATAATGTTGGAGTTTATAAGAACTATGAAATTTACCAATAAATGAACTTACATTAAATACTATTATCCTATTCTAATCTATTAAACCACGAGAACCTTGATATTATATTATCATTATCTCAATTTTGAGGGAACATCAGAAAAAATTATTCCTAAAACACAAAATCTGAAATCAAAATATGTTATTAAAGATCCACCATTATCCGACTAATGAAGAGGTAAACATTTCATTTTTTCAATAAAAAATATTGAGTAATTTTAAAAAATTATTATGATGTTTTATTTTTATGCCCTAATCTGTTTATCCTCTTTTTTCATTAAGGATAATGAAATCCCATTATATTTTATTTCTGAGAGTTTGGAGAAATAATTATTGAATTTTTTTTATAAATTTATAACATACCATTGATTTTTTTTATACATGGTATTTTAATTACTGATAAACATCCAACAGTGATCTTCATCACCCACCTTGTGATAAACATCCAACAGATACACATTTTTTCTAAAGTATTGGATGGTAAATAATATCATTTTGATTGAGTTGATATATTGTTATATTATGAAGGGATCAAAATATCCACTAAAAATCAGATGATTTTGTCACATAATGGTCTCCATTGTAACAAGTACTATTTTAGGGGATGTGGTTTTTCCCATGAATAATGTTTCTATTTAAATAACATGTTGATTGAGTAAGTATTTTTGTGATGTTATCTAATTCTACTCCCATTTTTTTGGGTATCGTTTTTAAGAATTCAACACATTTCTCATGACATTGTTTCTTAGCTATATTCCCCTTATTTCCAACCATTCACTTAAATAAATAAAAATTAGGGATGATGATTTTCAATTTATTAAACATGTAAAATGAAAAAATTTAAAATTGATGGAAAATGTAATAAATGACATATATTCATTGACCTATGAATTTATTGTTGTAAATATATGTAATCCATGATATATTTTATATGTAAATAATTCATATTCATTTTTTTACATTCATAATGGTTCAGAATGTGATTTTGAATTTATCAAATAATATCACATTGGTGTGTGAAACAATGTTTGTAGAAAATTCTATTTTTCATAAACTAGGTGAATATTGGGTTAATAACAAATTATCAATTTTTTTGGATATTATCCATACGAATATTTTTGAAAGATAAACATATTCCAGTAGTTTTTAACAAATAATTATGTTTAATTGACACCACTCACACTACTCATTCCAAAAAAAGTATGGTTGGTTTCCTTTGTTTAGACAACTCACTTAGGATTTTAATAAGGTTGTCATTAATAATCCCTTGAAATATAATGTCATTCTTGAGATATTGATTACAAAAGCCTGTGTGGGTTTTCATAATAGATTTTGGACACCATAAGATGGATTTAAATAGGATTAAGAATATGAACATCATGATATTTTTTTGAGTGAAGAGGAATGAGTGGTCATATACAAATTCAGGCTTAATGTACATGGATATTACATCCTTTTTTATGAATATTCATAATATCCCAAATGTAAATTCCCATTTACCTAGGTAGTTTTTTATCTTTGGAAACAAGATGAAAAATATTCAAAATTAGTAAAAGATCTTCAATATCTCTATTAGGGGTCTTCCACTTTAGTACTTCTACATAAAACATTCATTCATAACCAAGGGAAAGGATTTATAAGAAAGGGTAATATCAATATTTCGATAAGGGTAAATAAGGGAAATGAATTATAATCACATGAAAATAAGGATATAAGAATGTGAACATAACATTTGAAGATCATACCCTATATATCATATATTATAATCTTGAGACATGATTGAAATACTGATAGTTCATATGACATGTATCATAAGAAAATAAATAACATAATTTTGGGATAAGTAACATATGAATTAATCATGTAATTATGGAATAAACAACAACTTATAACATCATGGACATATATAGTAATAAATAGGTTCACAGATTATGTTAAGGATGTGAAATCAGGCCATGTCATACACTTACAGACATAAATCCAGTTCTATGCATAATGTTGTAAACATTCCATCAGGCTCACACATTACACAGTTAACATGTAATTAGGTTTATGGAAATGAAAGAAGGTCCATAAATATCATCATGAAAATTTAATTAGGTTCATGCATAACTTTATGAACATATAATAAGGATCACTCAAAACATTATGAGAATGTAATCAGGTTCACTCATAAACATTTTCACATGAAACCAGGTCCATGAATAACATTATGAACATGTAATATGGTTCACACATAACAAGTATAACATGATTTATCAATCGTTTCCCATTGTTGGAAAAAAATACCTCATGTATTCATCGTGTAGTCCATAGTATGTATATGGAATGGTTTGCAGAAGGTTCATGGTTTGTTGAAGGTGAGTAGTTCCCATAAATGGTTTGTGTGATGGAATAAAGTTTATAGGAGTCATGCGGTATGTGGGATGGCTTGTTGTCTGAGGAATCAAGGTTATAATTTGATAATATGTTAAGGGAATTTTTGGAAAAAACGAGATGGCCATTTTGGCATCCATGAAAGAAGAATGATAGTACATATACCACATAGCAAAATGGTTCGACAAAGTAGCATTACATAGTTTTGATTTTGTAAAAATCATATCATTGGATTTTTTTGGCCTATTATCCCATATAAGGTTCCCTAATCCCATCATTTCTAAGAGTTTTTATTATATGAAAAGTCATTTCTCCATGAATTCATTAATGTCTGAAGTGATTCACAGGGAAAAAGTCTATGAAAGAGAAGTAGTTTGTTTGGTGTACTCGGTGAAATGATAAGGATTTCATAGTAATGATTTATGAGGAGTTTTTTTAAGACACTTTAGAATGAATAGGAAAACATTACATATAAGGGAGTTGGTTCATGGAGGGTAATCGGTCTTTAATAGAGGAAATTAGTGAGGATACCATTTTTTTGGAAGAAGTACGCATAAGGGGTTTGCAGAGACAGTATGAAGAAGAAAAAGTGAATCTGATACTTGGAGGAGGTTGTTCATGAATCATTAGTGCTATGTAGTTTTTGGAAGGAGTGTATGGTTTGATAAGGGACGTAAATATTTCATAAAATCAACATCCACAAAAATAATTTTACACATAAAATTTGATTTCATCTTCGGGAAAAAATAAGCATCAACATTGCATCTACATATAATTTAGGATTCGTGATTTCATTAAAATTAAGGGACCTAAAATTCCATAAATTGTGGGTTGTTACCTTAAAATAAGAGTGTGTGAAGGAAGAGGTAGGCGATGATCTTTTCCATCGGTAGTGATCCTGATAAAGAGACATTGGGAGTAACCGTTTTGAATGCGGTGACCAATCCCTAACTCTTGTAAAGATAGAGTGCCTAGAAATATAAGAGATCTAGCTTGAAGATTGTAATTGGTAGTGAGCTTTAGTGGATTTGGTACATCGTCACATCATCATTGTATGGTCCTTGGGCATATCCTAGTAAGGGTAACCCAAGTAAAATTGTTTTGTCATGTATATGATTTCATTTCTTTTCAAATATTTCTATAGGATAATGATAGAAGATGGTTTTGTTTAAAAATTAAACATGATATGAAGAGGCAGAAGTTTTAATCATTTATACCCTAATTCACCCCCTCATAGTGTATTTTACTTAGTGCACATTACACCAGATGCATTGGAGGGAAATATAGGACCCCCCATCTTTTGATAACATCATTCAAACATATTCTATATAATAAAACATTCATCATGTCATGACCAATAAAAAGAGATAGGTTTTATAAACATCAAATTAAAACCCATGAAATGAATTGGGTATGATTGAAATATCATAGCATCAAACCATATGAAAACAGTTATGTTTGTAAATCACATCATGAATGTGTAACATGTGAAAATAAGTGGGTTTCAAAATCATATAACTCATGGAAGAGAAATGGGTTTCATAAATGTCATGACATTATAGCATAAAATATTTGAAGGGAGAATATGAATGGAACATTAACATAATTTTCAATAAAGGAATGAGTAACATCAGAAAATTTCAATTTTATATAAAATACATTTGAAATATATTTTGAAAACATTTCTGGAAAAAAATTTCCATTCTTTTTTAAAAAAGTCTTTTTAATGGGTGAAAAAATATGAAAATAATTATATTAAAAATACCATGAAAATAAATAAATAAGAATTAAAAAAATTTCAAAAACTATTTTCCTTGAAAAAATATAGAATTATCTTCAAAAAATTTTAAATAAATTTTTTGTCAAAATATCATTTCCAACATTAGATGATTCTTGAAAAGAGTTTGAAATTAATTTCAACAAAAATATACTCTGTACATTTAAATAAATAAGGAAATGTTTTGAAGAAAATTTCTTTAAAATAATATTGAAAACTTATAAATAATTAATGATAATGTTTTGTATAACATTTTACTTGATAACATACGAAGGAAGCTTGAAAAGGTATTAAACCCCCCATTTTCCCATGAAACATTAAAAATATTCTTGAAAATTTTTGAAATTCATTTTATTGAAATGAACATTTAGAAAATGAATTTAATGAATATTAGCAAAAAATATTCTTTCAAAAAAATTAATATTCTAATTAAATATTCAATTTAATGATGATCATGATGGTAGGTAACTCTATATGTGAGAAACATTCCTTTTTCACCGTAAAAAGTATAGAAAAATGCATTGACCAGAAAATGACATGAAAAATAATTTTTAAAAAATCATCCCTTTTAATAAAGTAAAACATCGCTACATATGTCATATAAATATTATAGGATATCAATATTATTTTTTTTGAACCATTTTATAAAATATGTTTTTGAAGGAACATAGATTCTTGACTGAAGAGAGTGGTAAATTTTGACATTCATAAAAACACATTCTAAGATATATTATGTACCAAAGAGTGGAAAAATGGAACCAATATATGAATATATGAAGAATAATAATATAATAATAGAATCCATTTATTTTCATGAATATATATCATAATATTTCTTAAAAGGAATCCTAATTAAAATCAATCTCAAAAAAGCGATAAGATTGTTACAATAAACTATTAACACTTCGTAACAGTTAACCACAATACGATTTTAATAAAATGAAATTACATGAATATTAAAATATAATGAATATAAATATATATATTATATAAAATTTTATATTAAGTATATACACCTCATTAAAAATTATATTCTTATAACATATCATGTGTCTCAATGTAGGAAAATAGTGAAAATAATTTTACTGATTTTGTATCTTTTGAAAAAAATACCTATGAAATAAATATAATCAAATGTATATTTAAATATAATTAAATGTTTTATTTATTATCATATAATACATCAAAGGTAATTATACAGACAACAAAAATTAATGGTTTATGAATAAAGCATGTATCTCATGGAAAAAAGAAGCGACTACAAATGCCCTTACCAGGTGTCTTGGCTCTCGTCATACTATAAATAACCTTATATATAATAAATATTATTTTATTAAAAATTTATAACAGAAACATATTATTATGTAAATTACATAATATTGTTTTATTATGACATTATATTACCCTCTTATTAACATTTTGATGTTAATGTTTATGTTTGGTTAATATTCCATTTGATTTTCACATGTTTCGTAATTTGTTATATCTTTCGTCTTTATAAAAACATGATGATACCTAGAACATAAACAATGATACAAATATAATTTATATTCATTATATTCAAATATTAATAATCAATAGAATATATAATTATAAAATTAAATACACGATTCATGGAAAAGGTAGGCTTTATGTTATGAACGCTACATTCGTTTTATTACTATATTGAATGAAAGAATGTAAATGAAATATATGGGTATTTTTATATATTAAAATTATAGTACTATTATTATATCATAAATATCATATAATTTCACTAAAACCACCCTGATTAAATTCCATTTAGTGTGTGAACAAATCTCATCTCTTTGAAGGGGCAGTAGTCTACACTTCCTCAAACGGAATGATCGTATTTACACCAAGAGTAATGTGTAAAGATATCTTTTGAAAAAGGATTATAGAATATTAAGGAAATAATAAATATAATATATAACATATATAGATGGATAATCAAACATAATTTCCATCATGAGTGGAGGTAATGAAAAATGAATAATAATCATTTTGTGAGGCGGTATTTTTCCACACAAATATACTATATGTTCTTTACCCATTGAAAGAAGTCGTTACCTCTTAATTGAGTAACTCATTTTTGATTGGTACAAAAGGATTCCTTATATTTTTTTCTTCCAAAGGGGAGTCTTTAAGGAGGATTTTATGAATTTTGGGAATTGTATTGGGCATAGCATGGATGGACCTATGTGGTTTGCGAGGTGTAAATAATAGGGAGAGGTAGTGGTCTTTTATAGGGACATGAAATGAAACCCTTATCATTTTTGAAAACAAGTCATGTTTACCCACGTTTTTATGTAAATAAAATCATAACAATCCAAAAAGTTGATAATTTAATGTTAATGGACTAATAATGGCCAGACAATTGGGGTTGGATATGTTTTTAGGTCATTTGGGGTTTAAATTTTATGTTTAAAACATTGTTAACCTAAATTTCCTCTTAATCATCTTGATTTATATTAGTAAAATTCTATAATATTTTTTTAAAACAAAGTATAACTTATTAGAAATTAAAATTTATTCAAATTCAAAATATTTATTTTTTTTCAAAATTCTAATCACATAAGTGGAAAAAATGAATTAAAAAATAGTCCCACGGGTTAGATGACAATGCAGGTTTTTAATGTAAAAACAATGAATGTTTACTGTTGTTTTATACCAAATTTAAAATTCAAATTTATTCCAATCACCTAAATTTGATTAATTGGAAATTTTTTTATCTAGTTAAACATTAAAAACTATTTAAATAAAATTTATCATTAAAAATGACTTAGATGAAAGGGGAAAAAAATGTCTCTTAATCCTATTGTCAATCTAATCTCAGAAAATATGGGACTTGTAAGGGTTCCCCCACATCCCATGAAAGGAGGGTCATTAAAAGTCAATAAAAATGAAGCCATCCAGGCCATATGGGCTATTTGTTACTATTCATTAAAATAATGAAACCATAAAAAAATTTGAAAAATTATACTAAATTAATTCTTTTGTATCACACACTAATATGAAGATAACTTTAACACATTAAATATATAAAATGGCCTGAAATGGGATTTATAATTATGTCTCCATAAAAAGGATATGAAACTGCATTTAAAAAGATATTATTTTTTAAGATTAAAATTCGGTTTCTTCTTATATTATATATATCAAATATATTACAATATTAACAAAGATAGTTTTTTTTTGAATATATAACATATAAATTTAAAGAATATCATTCATTATTAGTAACTAAATTAACTTATTACTATAAAATTCCTTTTTCAGATTAAATATTGACTTTTATAAAATTAGTCTCTTAATATTCATATCTTTTTTATATTATTTTCTAAATATTAGGTAAACTAATAATTCAACTATATATATATATTCATAAGATAGTTAATCTAATAATAATTAGTTTAGTTTCCCTTTTATATCATATTAAATTATAATATATAAATAATAAATTATTATTCAGTACCACATGGTCTTGTGCGTTATGTAATCCATTGAGCAGTGTAAGTATTTCACATAACATAAGGTAATATTTGTGTTCCAAGTTGGGAAATCTAAAATTAATATTTTATGTAGTACATGAAATGAAAAATTTCAATGATATTAAATTAATTTTAAAAAAAACAATTCACAAAATCTTAGGATGTTACATTCTACCCCCTATAAAATGAATTTTTTCCTCAAAAATATTTTTCTTTATCTAATGTTTAATTCTAGAATGTATCTTTCATTAAAAACTGATCATAAAATGAAAATTAAATCTCCCCATAAAATAGAATGTTGGAACAATAATAGTTACCCAATGTAACATATTAGAAAACTCTTTCATAGGATAACATAGATGGGAAGTGAAAACCTCAATATGGAAGAGAAATATTACCACAATGTTCTAATGGTGAGAGACAGTTTACAAGGTTAGGATAAAGTTAATAAATCTGAAGTCATAAATCAATGATGACTTAAGGGACATTATGATTCAAAAAAATGGAGTTACTATGACAACATTTCTGCTTTGAAGATCAATTTTCATATAGTTGAAGAATTTCCATGAAAATATATACATGCATGGTTTTATAAAAATGTCACCCTTTATTGTCTATAAATCCAATTCATCACATTCAATAAAAAGTAATGTGAATTTTTCATTCCTAATGTACTAAATGATCATCAAATCTGTGATATGCCATCCCATTTGTCATTGGTTAACATCAACGCATTTTAGTCTCAATCTGATATCTAATATGCATAAATCCACATATATAGATATATCATTGTAATCTTACTAAATTTATCAGAATTTTAGCTTAATATTTCCCACAATGTTTTACATTATAACACTTTTTAAAGATGATAATTCAAATATTTGGAAATAATTCCATGAAATATCCATAACATTGATCCCCTGTATATGAAAAATTACCACTTGGTTGTCATATTCTAAACATTTGAATACCCTAATCATATATTCCCTTGAAACTGAATTCACTCTATGTCCTTAATGACAACATTTATAAGAAAATATTCAAAGAAAGATGGATTTTTGATGGTGAGTCAAACACTCTGTTTCATTACTATCTTTAAAGAATAAGAAAAGTATGTCCTCCTCTGTCCTTCCATAGAGAAAATAACACCCTCCATGACGCTGAGGAGGCCATTTCTAATCATGTGGTCACATACTTCTTTAATATTTGAAATGGCCCAAATATCAATAAGGACCTTATTACAGAGGCTATTCATATCATGGTGAATGAGGAAGACAATCATTGTCTCTAAAGCATCACCCTTGACCATTAAATCAAAGACATATTCCTCAGCCTTAATTCTTATAGTTCCCCAAGACCTGATGGTTTTGCTAATGATTTCATTCAACATCACTGTGAGATTATCCTCATATATGTTTTTAAACATGTCAAATCCTTTTTTTTCTAATATGGTTCTCCCTCATAGCTTTAATGCTCAATTCAATACCTTAATTTACAAACTGTCCAATGCTTCTTAAATTCATCTCTACCAGCCCATTTCTCTTATTAAATATCATTATAAAATCATCACAAAACTTTTTGCCAATAGGCTTTCTTCTCTATGTCAAAATATTATTTCAGGGAATCAATTTGGTTTTATCAAAGGATGATCTATACAAGATTATTTTTCCTTTCCTATGAATGTGCAAACACTCTGAACAAATCCAACAAAGGATGTATTGTTTCAAAAAATCTTGATATTATGAATTCCTATGATACCAATTATTGGCACTTCATCTTCAAGGTTTTGATAGACTTTGGTTTCATTGATATTTTCATTAGTAATATTAATTCCTTCTTCAATTTCGTCTATATATCCATTCTTGTAAATTCCTCCCCAAAGGGTTATTTTAAATGCACCGAGGGGGTCAGGATTGGTGACCCTCTATCTTTATTCCTATTTTCCATAATGGAAGATTAACTTAGCAGACATCTCCCTTCCCTGGTTTCTCAAAACGAACATAAACCCAAACAGGTGGCTAGAAAATTAAGTGTGCCTATGAATATTTTATAGTCCGATGATATCATCCTCTTTTTACATGGAGATAAAATAAATATTCTAAATATTAAAAATTAATTGGCTCAAAATGAAGGGCTATATGGTCAATCAATAAGCTGGGGTAAATCATTTTTTTTCTTGGCAAAAAAATTCTCCAAACTGAAAAAAAGACATTATCATTAGTCTTGATATCAAAGAAGGATCTTTCCCCTTCACCTATCTCGGGGATACAATTATTTTGGGGAAGGATAAAATCCATATTCGTTTTCACAATTTTTGACCAAGTCATCAACCAGTTATCTGACGAGAATGGTAAATCACCCTCCATGGCTGGCAGGATTTGTTTGGTGAAATATATTATTGTGTCTAAATTTTTCAACTTGCTAATGATCTATAAATGGCATATTGGTATCCTTATGAAAAATAATTTTTACATCAAGAAAATTGTATGGACTGGTAGCATTCATGAATGAATGCTTGTGACAATTCCCTAGGCTACTTGTTGCAAACCGATAGATAAAGGTGGTCTGGGTTTAAAAACCGTCATCTCTTTATCGATGCCCTTCAAGATAGACTTACATAGATATTGATTAATAAAAAAACTGAAGCCATTTCTTTTCTACGAAAAAAATTCCTTGAAAATCAGACAAAAGCTAATTTGTACTATATCGACTCTTCCATATAGCCTTCCATTAGACAATCTATTAGAAACATTATAGTTATCTCTACATGGATGGTTAGTGCTGAATCATCCATGAAGTTTTGGATTTATAATTGGATTGGTGTCCCTATAATTTCTATGTTACCCCTTATCTCCACCACGGTTAACACCAACTGTACTATAAAAGATATCATAAAATATAGTAACTTCATATTTCTTGATAACATCATTCATATTATTGAAAATTACTCCTATTCTAATGCTTATGATTTTATTATATGGGTGCTGCTCACAATGGGTTTCTTGACTCAAATAGTTTTTACAATCACAATCTTTCAATTCCAGAACACAGCTTTTTCTGGTTAAAATATTCTAATAAGACCCAGATTAAGACATCAAGACTCAATCTTGTTTGGCATATTTACCTCCACTATGTTCCCACTAAGGGTTTTCTTCAATATTATGGAATCTTACATTTTATTAAGTTCCAATTTTTACACCAGCATAGAGAAGATACTAACTATATATTTTTGTCTTATGTTATGGCTTTAGCGGTTTGGAATTATATTACTGGATTTTTTAGTTACAGATTGTTACACATTAACTCTATTAGAGATCAATTAAAACGTTGGGTGGAGGTTGACTCATTACTGCAAATCAGGAACCTCTTCTTAGTTCCGATGGCGTAGCTTCTCCATGTGATCTGGTATGATAGAAATTCCATTATTGAATACAATTAAACACTTATTATTAATTCATTTTAGACGTGTATATTAATTTTAATTATGGATACTACTTTTATCCTGATAGTTTATTATAAAAACTTTGTTGGTAATTTAGAGATCCATCATCACATAGAGTTGGTGGTCTCTACAGGCAACCAAGTTGCACTTATGAAGTGTTATAGAATACTTTGATTCCAGGATGGATTAATGTGAATGTTTAGGGAGCTTCAAAAGGAAACTCAGGGCTTGCTACTTGTGGATCTTTCTTCTGAGATTTTATTAGGCAGTTCCGTGGATGCATATTTGGATGATGTGGTACGGCCTCATCCTTACATATAGAAATGATGGGTGAGATTCATGATATGGATTTCACCAAGATAAAGCGCTGTAATAATATCTGGATTGAGAGTTACTCAACCACCATTGTACAGGTGATTTGGAGTGGCATAGTCCATCTCGTTTGGCCTCTTACTACCCTTTGGATGGGATGCCTAACTTCACTTCTGGAGATCAACTACATGGTCACTCATACCTTTTGTGAAGAGAACATGGTTGCAGATGGTCTTGCCAAGATTGGAATCAACCGGGGCATTACATGGACAGATGATGTTCCTGTTGATCTTCTCCCTTTTTATGAAAGGTATTCTAATAAGACTCCTTATTTCAGACTCATTTAATTCTTTTTTATTTCAAAAAATTGTTTCTTGGTCTTTGAGTGAGACACCAACTTTCTAAAAAATCATTTTCTGAGCAATGTGTACCATCCAATTTACTTATTCATTACTAGAATATCATTACACAAACATCATTATGTGAATTCCATGCATTAATTAAAGGTTAATATCCCCTAATAAAAATTTCTCATTTCTATGAAGTATCATTTCTATGTATTCACCACCACTTAACTTGTACTTCTCAATCTACAATGAAATATTATACTGGAAATACTTATATATTTCATTATTCATATAACTAAATAATTTAATTTCAAAACATAAATAATTATTTAATCCAATGTTATTCATAATCCATTACTAATGTTGCATCTACTTATTCCATAATAACTCTATTCAATAATATTAAATATGAATCATTCTAATGTTTCATCAACCTAAATCTAATCATGCATATTGTTTAATTTAAAAAATACTAAAAGAACACCACATACCATTCACATGACATTTGGGGTCTCATTATCCTTACATTTATAAATAATAATCATACGAGACTCCTGATTCTATTTATTATATTTTAACATGGGAAAAAATATTCTCATAATTCCCATATGTTACACATCTAAAACAATAAATTTTAACAATATTCCTTCTAGTTCTCTTCATTTCCTATAACAAGAAATAATATTGGGAAAAATGTTTATCTTATTAGGAAACCATATAATAATGAAAAATTACTTACATGGTTCAAAAATGATGGATCCAACAACATTAATATATGACAACATAGGTTTATCAAATTTATTAAAAATAATCATCAACATCTATACATCATGATGGTTCATATAGAGTTTTTGACTTCCTGAATCATATCCCCTGTGAGTGTAAAATCAAGTGGGTAGAAAGGATCATTTTTTGTACCATTTAACCCCTTATCAAACCCATAACATATTTTCCGAGTTGCTACAACTAGTTAAACCTTTTCCAGAGCCACATCCACTTGTAATATCCAATCAATTATGTATTTTTGGGAAACCCCTTTCTCTATCCATTTCCGAAATTCTAGGGAATTTCCATATACATTTTCTTATCATTATAATTATCCATAGACATTATATTTGGATTCTCGCTAATGTTTTCGCATCCAAGCTTCCAATATTTACTCAAACTTTTCATCAATACCACCTACAGTGACCTTGTATTGACATATATCGATATTAAAAAAAATTAATGGTTATTAAGAATATTAAAACGTTTCATACCAGAGGATTGTAATTTTTCAGTGTCTTTAGAATCATGAAAAAATTTTCAATCATGGTGAACGATCATCAATGTCTATAGTAAAGATCAACCCTCATGTAATTCTTCCTAAAACATTCCTACATAACCTGGGAAAAAGAAATGTATGGGGTGATATTGAATGATGAGTAAATGTAAATATGTTAAATACATAAGTATAATATGAAATAAAGGGCATGGGAAATTGAGTATAACATTTGTAGATCACACTCTACATTTCAAAGATCATAATCATGGGACATGGAATACATATTGGTTGTTCATAAATATTTTATCATTAGGAAATCAAGATCATAGGCAATGTAATCATGACATATGAATAAGACATGGAATTTTTGAATACACATAAATGTATGACATCATGAACAGGTATATGTAAAAATATGTTCACACAATAAGGTAACAAAATTAAATCATTCCCTCTCATCGATATATGGAAATGTAACCAAGTCCATGAATAATGTTGTGATCATCCAATCAGGTTCATTAATAACATTGTGAACATGTAACCAGGTACACTCATAAACTTATTGACATGAAACTAGGTTCATGAATAACATTTTAAACATGAAATTAAGTTCACACATACAATTAGGATCTTGTAATAAATATCACTCATAACATTGTGAACATGTAATCCAGTTCACACATAATCTTGTTGACATGTAACTTGGTCTATGAATATCATTGTGAAGATGTAATCTGGTTCATGTATAAAATTTATACTCATGATTTATCCACCATTTAAAAATTCATTGTAGGGATAGAGAAGTCCCACTTATCTCATGATAAAATCATTCATACATATTCCACAAAATGAAACATTCATCATAGAATGAAATCTAAAACGATATAGGATTTGTATACATAAAATCGAAACCCATGAAATGAAATTTGTGCCATTATCATTTTATCATAACATAAATTTTTAAAGGAGATATGTTTCATACCACTTAATGAATGAATAACCAATGAAACTAATACAGTTTCCAAATAATATAACTTATTGAGGAGAAATGGGATACATAAACATCATAACATCAATGAATAAACCATTTAGAGGGAGAATACAAATAAATAAATTAGATAATTTCTTATAATGTAATGAGTTACATTAAAATATTTCTTCATAGATGGAAAAAATTTTAAATATCTTTTGAAAACATTTCTTGAGGAAAATATATTTATCCATTTGAAATAGTCTGTTTATAGATAAACCATTGGGAAATATTTTTCCCATAAATACCTTAAAAAAATATAAATAATACTTAAAATAATATTTCAAATAAAATAAATGAAAAAATATACAATAAGATTCAAAATATTTTAGAAACATTTTTTTATATCAAATTAAAAACATAAAAAGAATGATTGCAAACTTTTTGAAAACCATTTCAATGAAATTAATTTGAAAACATATAATGAAATTATGAAATCATTTTGGAAATTATTTCATTGAAAATATCAATGAAAAATATAAATAATTCATTAAAATTTTATGAAAACCAATTTTCTTTAATACTTTTGAAAGGAGGGATAAAATGTTTTCAAAACCCCTTTTCTATTTTAGAATTTAAAATAACCATGAAAAGTTTGAGTATCTTTTTCATGAAAAATAATTTTAAATGAATTTTTAAAATATTAATAAAAATATTTAAAAATATTTTTTTCTTGCTAATGATTCATCAATGGAATGATGATCCTAAAAGTGTGTATATCCGTACATTTTGAACATTCATTTTTCCTCATAAAAAGTATTGAAAGGTTCCTCGACCAGAATAAAACAATAATTTAACATTTAAAATTAATTTTGTTTTTGATAGGTAATAATGATAAAATATATCATTTAAATATCATAGGATAATGTTAGATTATTATTTGTGACCTTTTAGAAAATTTCGTTTTGAAGGATGATTTATTTCATATTTAATAGAGTGGTAAATTCTAATTTTCTCAAAAGAAATTTCATATTTATCATATTTACCTAAAAGGGTGGAATGTAACCAATATATGAATATATCAATAATATATACAGAAAAATAAAATTAATATGTGTTATTGATATATTGATCATAATATTTCATCAAAGGATGCTTAATCCTAAACAATATCAAAAGGCAATGACATAGTTTCAATAAACTATTACCACATGGTAACCTTTAACTATACTCCCTTTTAAAGAAAAGTAAATTAAATGAAACATAAAATATCATAAATATAAATATATTCCATATATTAAATTTCTCCATTATTATGTGTACCTCAAGGAAAAATATTCGTGCATAACCTGAGATGTGTCTCAAACCAAGAAAATTGTGACAAAATCATTATTCTAATATTGTTCCTTTTGAAAAAAAGTCCCCATGAAAGAAACAAAATAAAATTTATATTTAAATAAACGTAAATTTAATTATAATATAATTATAATTCATCTATGGGTAGTACAAATCACACTCAAATGGAATGGGTGGTGATTGAAGAATCTATCTCATAGAAATAATTAGAAAGATGAAATCCCCTTACCTTGTGTCTTGAATCTCCTCATACTCTTAAAAACATCCAATATAATAAAAATAATTTTATTATAACTCTCTAAATTAACCATATTATTATATATATTACCATATATGGTTCGATTATGACTTTATATTACAACCATTAATTCATTTCTATGTTAAATGCTCACTTCTGGTAATATTCGATTTATTTTTCACTTGTTTCTTAATATGTAATATATTTATATTGTATACTAATATAATGATTTCCTGAAAGTAAAAATGATATGAAAATAATTTATATTAATTATACTTGTATTTTTATAATCTATATAATATATATTTACGAAATGGAAAACACCTTTCATTGAGACAGTAGGTCGTACGCACGCATGAACGTTGCTTTCATTTTATTGAAGCATCAAAAAAAGAATGTAAATTAAATATATTTATCTCTAGATATATTATATTCCTATTAGAATTATTATATCATATATATAATATAATTTCTCACAACCCATCCTTAATACATTCCTGGTAGTGTGTGAATGAATCACATCACTTTGTGGGGGCGGTAGTCCATAATTCCCCAAACAAAATTATTGTATTTATAAAAAATTAAAATATAAATATATAAGATGAAAAAGGATTAGATAATTTAATATAAAGAATATAATATAACATATATCATATATAAAATGATATTCCATCATATGTTTCACCATGAGAGGCATTAATTAAAAATGAACAGTCACCGTTTTATGTGGTGGATGTTTGTTGAAGACCTAAACATTATGTTCCTTCTCCATTAGGTAAAGGTTTGTATAAGCATATGTAAATCCATTAAAAAATAAAATACTATTATATTTATGATAATTTTATTTTTATAAAAGCATGGAATAATGATATTGTATAGGTGGAGAAAGAAAATAAAATAAATGAGCATTAGAGAAGTTGTAACCTCATAATAGGGTAACGCCTTTTGGTTTTTGGAAAATGCTTCCTCAGGATGATTTCTACCCTATGTATATGATTCTAGGATGAAGGGTGGGTTTTTGGGAATATTATTGGATAGATAGTGGATGAACCTATGTGTTTTTATAGGTCTAAAGAAGAGGTGGAGTTGGTGCCCTTTTAATTTGATGTTAAATAATACAAAACGTATTTTGGAACACAAGTTCAGTGTACCCACTTGTTTACCAAAGAAATTTCATACCAAACAAACTGAACAAAATAATTGATCTTTCATGGACTAATCATGGACAAAAATATATTTTTTACAATTTTATTTGATTTTTAATGTATTAAATTTATGTTCTAGTACTTAGTTAACCTAATTTTTCTTTTAATCATTATAATTAATTTTAATCATATTAACAAATAAATTAGGTAAAAATAATGTTGATCTTATTAGACATTATAAATTAAGAAAATTAAAAAATATGGAATATTTTATTAAAATGTTTTATCAAATAATAGGATGAAATTAATTTAAAAACAGTCTTGTTGATGGAATGACACTACTGGTTTTTAAAGTAAAAACATACAAACATTTGATACATTTTTATGAACAATTTCAAAGTGAAATTTATTAAAATGAATAAATTGATCTAATATATAAATTTAATAAATCATTATACATTAAAACTAATTTAATGTACATTTTAACATTATAAAATAATTATATGATAAACCAGTTTTGAATTAAAATTCAGAAATATTAACTATTCATGAAAAAATGAAAGCTCGATGAAAAATACAAAATATTTATCCTAAAATAATTTTTGTGTCTCATATTGAAATATGAAGATTATTTTGAAATATTAAATATATTAAATAGAAAAAAATAAAATTTCAAAATTTCCCTCCACTAAAATACAGTAAAACTATATTTTTATAAATATAGGGTTTTTAGCATAAAATTGGTTTTGTTCTTATATTATATCTATCAAATATATTTGATGATTTCAAAAATCTTTTTTTGGATATATAAAATTTGTACATAATTAATATAATTCAATATCAGTAATTAATTTAAATTATTACTATAAATTTTCATTTTCACAATGAAACAAACTTTTATTAGTATCAGTATGTTTATATTCATGCACTTTTTATATTTATTTATAATTATTATGTAACCAATGAATTAATCATTATATATTCATAATTTATTTAATCATATAGTCTTATATTTAATAGTGATGTTATATCATATTTAATAATAATATTTCAATAATGAATTATTATTCAGTAACACTTATTTTTTCATGTTACGTAACCCATTAATGAAATTCAATATTGTGTGTAACATAAGAGAAACTCAATATTCCCTGTAGAGAAATATAAAATTTATGTTGAATGTATTCAATGATTAAATTGATTTTTCATATAACTCAATCCTAACATGGCACATTAATATAAAAAAAAATATGTTTACTGTTTCATGAAATAAAAAATAACAAAGAGAATAAATTAATTCCAAAAAAATAATTCACAAAATTTTGGGGTCTTACTGGTCAAGTGATAGTTTATAAAAAAATAGTGGAAACTCATTATTAATATTCAAAAATATTTTATTGACTATTTTTAATAATATAATCAACTCCACAATCCTTCCAAATTATTCTTCCAATGGTTTCTACCTAAGAGGAGTTTCATTCAATATTTAATCTGAAAGTAACAAAAATAATACAAATAATTCTATTCATAATTTCAAAGTAAGTCATGTGCATAATGAATTGTTTTTAAAACTAAAAATATAATATTGTTTTTAGATGATTGATTAAATATTATTAAAATATATTAAAAGACAACAAAAATATATTATTTTAAAGAGGAAACAAATTTTTATGAGATATATGATTTTTATAGTATTTATTACATCTATTTTATCATGTTTTCATGTCACAATAAATACAATATATTTAGATATTAATTAATTTTTAGATAAATTTTTTTTCTTTGAACATTTGGAAAAATTATTCATCCAAAAATTCCGATGTGTTTTTATCAGAAATAATATATATTTTATTAAACTAATTAGATCAATATGAGAGTTTCCACATAAATAATAATCCTCATTTATTTTAAAATACTGACATTTATGAAACTATCATGTTTCAAAACCTTATGAAAAATATGTTGGACATTATTAAATTTTATTAAAATTTTTATTTAAATATAAATTATTTATTATTAATTTACTACATAAATAAATTGTTTTTAATTTTTTTTCTACATTTCAAAAAAATGTAGTAAAACTATATTTTTCAAAAAAATGTTAATCTTTACTGCTTCATATAAAAATATGTTTTTTATTAAAAGAATTATAGAATTGTTTTTATAGATTAATGATGAAAAGGGATAATTATTATAATTATTTTATTGAAATTAAAATATAAAAATCAGTACAACAATGGTCTGTAAACATAATATCTTAATACAGCAGCGTAAACTCTAAAGGTAATATGTGTAATTATGGTAAAAAATTAGGGTGGTTTGTCAAACATGGTATTGTAAGTGATCTCAATAATCATGAAGTTCTCTTAAAAATAGATTGAGTCATGTTTTAGTTGTTGATTATCTGATTGGTATTAGTCAAGAGATATTCCCATTGATTCTATATCTATATGCATATATGATATATGGGATTCATAGGGGATGATTTATTTTAGAGGACATCCCATATTTCGTCTATGTCAATCATATAGTTTTATAATCCTTAATATATTTAAATATTAATGGTGATTGTATAATGACTATATTATTGATTTCTATGATGATTAAAAAGCTTTTAATCCTAACATAATTATTATGGGAATATTCAATATAGTTTTCAAACAATTAATCAAATTTATATAGATTATTTCTATAACATCATTTCTTAATAACTAGTACATTCATTAAAAATTTATATTTATTTATTAATGTTTAGATCATTATTGGAATTAAACCCCTATATGATGAATTAATCATACTCTACAACATTTTTGTCAATTATTGGTTCCCTTGAAATTTTAATTTCTAATTAATCCTACTATATTGATGGTTATTAATCATGATATCCTTGTAATTTAAATGTAAAGGGAAATATTTCCAATTTTTTCCCTGTTACGTCTATAAGGATAAGAACTGACTATGTAGACATGTATATATGAGTGGTTTATTCTAGGAAATAATGATTGGTGTTGTTATCAAAGGTCATCTAAATAAAAAACTAATTTAATGTATTATGTGATAGGTGGGGCATAAAATTATATATCCTCCTCATTCTTGGGTACATCTTATGAGATAAAAGTTCTTGGATATTTGGTGTTTTTTTAATTATAACACTCTCATATTGTAGAATATATTTACATTTAATAAACTTTATGTGTTTTCCTTTTAATTTTTTGAACCTATAACTATATATAATATATTTCCGAGTAACCTTATGTTTCTCCAAACCATCTATTAATGATGAACAATATCTCCAATATTATAATGCACAAAGATTTTAAAAGAATAAAATTTTATTAAATATAGTTTATGAAATGTAACACCTACCTTAGAAGATTATATAACACCCTATGAAATCAAGATAAATATCATTTATATTAAAAAAACTTCCATATATATCTTGTGTTTCTTTCAATAAATATTTTCTTTTTTATCATGGTCACACACATGATTGAGTTTAATAAAAAAAATACACAATTAATATTATTATTAAATGTGATATATATCACAAAGGAGATGGAATATAGGGTAAAAATATGAATAAAATAATTCTGAAAATATATATTTTACATATGTTTTTTAGTTGTTTTTTTATTTTAAATAATATAAGAATTATTTTAAAAAAATTAATTTTTTTCCGAAAAAAACATTATTTTTAAAAAGGATGTTTTGAACATGTTCAGAAAAATCAATTTAAAATTACTTATTGACACATTAATAATATTTATATTAAATAATTTTAAAAATATTTAATTGGGATGTCAAAAACTAACATAACTTAATTTTTAGAAATTTTTTGATATGTTTCATTTTTTGATGAATAGTGAAAAATAACGATTTTTTCACACAAAAAATAATTTTATGTTAACATATTTATTAGGTTAAGATAAAATATTAATTTTTTTAAAGTATAAATAGTTACATTATAAATATTTTAATTCAAATTAGTTCATTAGAATAGTTTTAACAATAAATTTATATATAAAAACATTGTAATGATTTGAACATTTTCAATTTAAAAAACATGATTTCTCATCACATCTACAGGAATAATATAAAATTAAAATTTTCCATTTATGTGATTATAATTTTAAAATTTTTATTTAAAATTAATTTTTAACATATTTATTACTAAAAATAGTTCAAATGAATTTCCATGATTAGGGATAAAACTAATTTTTCTACAGTACATATGTTTGTGTTAAAAATAATTTTAAACATATAAAGGGATTTTATTTAAAAAATTGGATTTAATGTTCCTAATTATATATAATAAATTTTCTAATAAATATCATTATTATATTATTCATAAATTTTTTATTACCTATGTGAATTACTAGATACAGGTTACCATGTTAAAACTAAAAGTGTAAAAGTGAGTAAACATAAATACTGGGGGATAATATGATAAAATATTATATATATTTTGTAGTGGAGGTGTTTCTAGAGAAAATATCCACTCCCAAACTTTTTTTAATATTTTCTCCATAATATGTCAGTGTGTCCTCTCTTTAGTGAATACTTTTGAGTATTTACAAAAATTCTACTAATACCTAACTATAAAATGGAACTCATTCTCACCCAATTTAGAACATTAACACTATAGTGTATTAGACAATTCCTTCCCAAATAAATAATAAAATTAACTATACTAATACTACAATACATAATTTTTCATAAATCCAAACATTGACGTTTTTAATTCAAATCTATGGGGGATACTCAAAGAAGAGTAAATGTACTTGAAAAAGCTTCTTCATTTTATTTCCTTATCTACATCCTTAAATTTATAATATAGATTTATTATATAATAATATAATTAGAAAACATAAAATTGTTATTTTATATGTTATGTTTATGATCTAGAACCACAAACTCTTCCATATAATGTGTTATGAAATCATCATTTTTGTGTGGCGGACTACCACCTCATGAATTGAGGTCATTTGTTTATCCATTACAATATTTAATAGTTATTTATAATGATGAATATATTTTATATATATGATATTGATATCCTATTTATAGTTTTTTAGTCATTATATAATATATATCATTTTACATTGTATTTATATAATATATGATAGCATCTCTCTACTACCACACGAAATGATGTGATTTATCTATCACTAACATTTTATATGGAAGGTGATAAGTAATAATGTTAATTATTATTTGTAATACACATGAAATAATTATTATATTTATAAAATTTATATCATTCTAAAAAACATTTGTATATCATCTTAAATATTTCCTTTTCATTAACATTATGGTGATAACATTGTTCGTGTACATATGGATTGTCGCCTTCACAAATAAATCTGATTATCTTTTATTCACCACACCAAATAGAATAAATACAGGTTTAATTAAAGAAGTAATATGATAAATATGTCAGGATTAATATTCTTTAGACTATATAACTATATAATATTCTCACTAATCCAACCACTCATGATGAGACATGCAAGAGAAAATAAGGAAAGTAACACCCAAAATAATGAAAATAATCAATGAGTATTAAAGAATAGGTGATAATATATTATAAGAGTATAATAAATGATATTTAAATTATTAATATAGTTATTTTATAATATTATAATTTGTTTAAAAAAATAAACATAAGGTGAATGCATGTTAAACAAAAATGATGATTGAGGTAATGGATTTCCCCTCAATTTTAAATTATTGAGGAATATTTGTAATGTTATGCACCTAATATATTTAATATGGTCAAAAGGCTTCCCCTTAAACATATACAATCTTGAATAATTCTTCTTATTGGTATTTTAATATTCAATTTTATTTTTTTTATTTGAGGTGTATTGATTTAAATTATTCTTAGTTGAAAGGGATTTCAAAACTCAATTTCCACTCAATAGTCTAAACCTCTACTTCTTTGATTATTTCATGCTATGATTATGTGAGTAGTGACAGTGTATTATATTATGTTTAATTTCCAATTTTTTTTATTTTGATTTATATATTTATCACATAATTGGTATATTTATTAATTCTAACTTAAACATTAAGATCAATAAAAAGTTATATTTGACAATCTAATTCAAATCATTATTTTTTAAACTTAAATTGCAGTTGAAAGATCGTATATGAAAATTTCATAATAAATTTTTTTTTATCCTATTTGTATTTTTGGTATTTTCATTTGATATAACATTTTAACCAATTTTTAGTTGAAATTTCCTTAAAAATGTCTTTTAAAAAATATGATTTCATTTATCTCTTCATTCGGAGATAAGTTTTCTTCTAAAACAGTGGTTTCTAAAAATGTCCTTATTTATTACCATTTATAAAATGAATTATAAATCTAATTGTCACAAATTTTTAATGTTTACATTTTTTTCAAAATAATCATATTCCATTTTTAAAACTATTACAATGGTATTTTACAAAAAAAATAAAAGGAATCCTCTTGTATTTTTATGAACAAGGAACTTTCTTATGATTTTTACAATGAAATGGGAAATATAATTTTACATTCAAGAATTGTATATAATTCCCTTCCATCATGACCATGATTTCGTTCAGTATTTCATTTCAATTTTATAGGAATAATTTTATAAAATATTTTTTGTAATGTGATTTATAAAAAGTAATCTCAAAATGTTTTTCAAAATTAAAAATATATTTTCCTAAATAATTTTTACAATGATATTTTATGAAAAATATATTGATCAATGAAAATAAAAAAATTATTCTTATAGCAGGTCGTATATGTTGATATCATTCTTATTCATCCCCCTAAGGGATAAAAATTATGTTAACTAAGAATAGTATTTACATTATTATCTTTTTTTAATTATTTATTCATGAACTTCCCATGAATTAATCAGTTTCTCATGATCATCTGAAATTAAATGTCGCCTAAAATCCATATTATTTCTCATAGATAATTTTATTTATTAAACCGTAAATAATTTCTAGAGATGATTATCTAAATTTAATTTCATTTTTTATCTATGAAAATTATGAAGTATATGTATTTATTACATGATACAGATATATGATAATGAAAATTTTTTATGAATAAAATTGATAATTTTGTTGATGAGAAATGATTTGAAAATTTATATATTAGGTTAGTAACCATTTATAGAAGTTCTCCTCATAAATCCGTAGTCTCATGAGATAAATTTTGTTTTCAACAAACTGTTCACGTGTTTAACCTGGTAGTTTTAGACCATCTAGTGAAATGTGTATAGTTGTATGGTAAACCATATTATGAAAGGTCATTTTAGTAATGGTATCATGTACCCTATAAACATAGAATCCAATAATTAATAATTTACTTTATTTTAGTTTTTATTAATATCCACAATATTTTCACTATGATATTACATCTTTATGTATTTTCATTATCATATTATTGAAAATATAACATGTGTATTCAGTTGTTTGACATTACATATTGATTCTACCATATCTTTACATGTAGTCAATTTATTTAAATGTAATTTTTGTTCAGTTATTTAACATTATATATTGATTATACATATTGATTAAGGATATCTTCCATATTACATAACCCTTACTGAGCATTTTAGATAACCGTTATTTTCATTCTTTTCTTTTTTATCCATGAAATTTACTTCGACGTATTTATATGGTTATACTATAGATAATGATGCTACTATAGATTAAAAAAATTATGTGGTAATTTTTGTATTCAAATGTAATGTATGTTTCATATATATAACTCTTTTACAAAGAGAAATAATCTATTAATTCCTTCAAAATATGATTCCTTATATCTTATGTCGAGATAATGGTAGAGGGAACTTGATGCAGTCTTCTTGGGGTCAGGACATATGAAATAATATGATGTTGGGGATCAAAAATATATAACTTATAACATATTTTAATGTGTGGATAATGTTTTTACATGTTAGATTATAAATAGGTGGATTTGTGGGATCAATAGTATGAGGTGGAGTTATGGGATCCATAAACGAAGATGGAGGAGTGGATCATTTGTTTGAAATTATTTTTTTCATCTATTCAAACATCAACTGTGTAGATTTTCTATTCATATCTTTCATCTTATCACTCATCTCATTAACATTAGATTTTAATGAATCCATTTTTCTTTTATATATATCCCCCTTTTTATAAGATCTATAATGACCAATCATTGTTTTTATTAATGCATCATTTAGATATATTTATATGATGCCCATATGTTTGGGATTTCCTAATAGATTGAAAAAATTATCCATCATACCATCATGTATGATAATCCCTTTTGTTCTCTTCTCCATAAGGGATTACAATACAAAATATATTACAAATTAATTTGTAAATCACCAAATTAAAATATTTTAATTAAAATTAAATAAATTAAATAACATCTTATAGTCCTCTCCTCAATAGTCCTCAACTTTTACATAAGATATAGTCCCATTTTGGTCAATCTGGACCTCTTAAAATGTTTATATATTTCATAGGGAATGTCATCCTATAAAAAAACCAAAATTTTAGGGTCTAATTTAATGATATTTTATATCTATCATATTTTATTCCAATAAAATGAACCATCCATGAGATAAATTTTGAGGATATATAGTCTGGGATTAGATCTATGGATGATATATCGTTATTATCTATAAACTATAAATAACGGAGTCAATATTTTCATTATTATTATAAAAAACCTCTAAAATATATCATTACACTTACAAAAAAATATTTTCCTATAATTTCAAAATTCTTATTCCAAGTATAATCATCAAGAAAGGAGCATATATATCACATGGATTTATATTTTTTGTTTCCCAAAAATGAAATATGATTTTATTTTTTATTTAAAAACCCTCCATCTACTAGCATCCAAAACTAGATATTTCTTACTAACTTATCTATTATCTGGTATATATTTTTTTGTCTTTTGATTAGGGGAATAAGAATTTATAGTAAAATACACTGATTAGTAATATAATAAAAATTGATATTACAAAAATTATCTCCCATAATGGATAAATTCTTAATTTTTTATCACTCTATGATCACAAATAAAAATATTATATAGGTGTCATAAATTCATTACCATAAAACTGATAAGTTCGTTCAATTTTCACTAAAAATTTTATTATCATCAAACTCTTCAGATAAAATTACGTCCCATCTTTGGTAATGTGATAATTTTAGTAAATGTCTTCCCCCATGATTACCAACACTTCTATTCTTCTATTATTCATTAGATGTATATGGATTCATTATAGGAGGATGATATGGATCTTTTGTTGATGTTTGTGTAATTTCCTCACCATATTCTCAAGGCGACTTAAATGTTTGATTTGACCTTATCTTATAAAGTAATGAAATGAATTATAATGATTAAAAAATTAGTAAACAAATATACATCTCCTATTATTACATATAAAAATAAATAAATTATGAAAAACAATCAAATAAAATTCAAAAAAGAAAAGTAGACACATTTTCCATTCATTTTTTTAATATTGTTAAATAAAATAATAAAAAAATTAATGAGAGATAAAATGTTTTAAATCATTTTTTTAAAATAGATCAAATTTCATAAAAATTCAAAAAATGCTTTTTCAATGATAAAAAATAGAAAATTACAAAAAAAAACTAATTGTATTATGCCTTGGAGAATCTATAATATAAGACTATCCAAAAAATTGTGTGTTAATAGTAAAAATTACACAATCCTTTAAACCATTAACTTGACTAAAAATGATATTTATTAATTATACTAATTTATTTATATTTATTTATTACTTAATATATTAAATTAAAATTAATATATTTTCCATAAATAATGAAATATAAATTATTTTGTGATGTAATATTATAAAAAGTTATATTATATTATACTTACACTATCATATATGAATAAATTAATATAAATATGATTCGGTTATTTCCTTAATAACGTAAACAATATGAAAAACTAGTTTGGTATTATTTTTTCGTTTATTAACATTTATTTACCCATATATAGCTTTATTTTAACCTTACATAACATATTTTAACCATTATATAACTTCACTATACCATAACATAAAATTGTATTGAATTTAATTAACTTATTTTTACTCTTAAAAAATATCTTTTCACCCAACATAACTTTGTTTTAACCTTACCTACCATTTTGATCCACATATATTTTTAATTTATCCATATTACCACTTTCCCGTTACATTAGTTTAGGTTACCTTTAATTAACATGTACAACACTCTATAAACCATTAAATAACTTTTTTATACCCACAATAAAGTAAAAAATAATTTGTATCTCACAATTATATATAAGGTATATTAATTTAAAATTGAAATGAAAAAACTAAACTAGTGTAAAGAAACCATTTCAATCATTACATATAATAATTTTTTTAAGATAAAAAATTATACTATTACAACTAAAATTTTATGATATTTTAGAATGTAAAATAGAGATAAATATAGGTTATTGGAAATATTACTAAATTTTTAAATCATTCTTTCCAAAATTCCTTCTCCTTAATCATTCCTCGTGTCATAAACCATGTATATTACATGGTGATCAATATTCTCTATTTATCTGTCCAAGGAATTAGGGATCACATATAAATCAACATCATGGTAAAGTTTCTTATCACTAATATACTATTGGTATATCTTAATAATATAGAGAACTATGTAATTTATGGCTCAATAATATAATAAAATGTGTGTGTTTTTTAGATAAAAGGAACAATAGTGTATTCCAATCTATTCATATTAACAAGTTTTACAAAAAATTCATTTGGTATGACACTATTGTTATAAATAAACCATTGGAACATAAAAAAATAGAAATTAAATACAGTTAGCCTTATATATTTCTACATTTACATTGTGCCAAACCCATGATACGAATATTGTGTTTTTATATTTGTCTTTTGAAAAGTGAATTTCTTCTTCAAACACCAGTACACTACTAGTCTATATTACACATTTATTATACTAATATTCTGTATGAATTTTATAGATATCAATGTCATATCGATTCCATATTATCACATTTAATCTTAGAACACTTACTAATGATATTAATTTTACCTATTTACCAAATCTATGATGCACAATCTCTCTGAGCAATGGAAAATGTTTCCTGTTAGGCTAACTAAAAATCTAAAAATATTTATTCCTTAGATAAAATTATTTTAAAAAATTAATATGAAATCTTATATATTTTTGATAATCATATATATTATTTGAGATATATAAATATACAATATTTATCTATTCACCTATAAAAAATTTTAAATTAAATTCATCGATATCCTTTCCCCCAAAATAGACTTGTTCATTGAAATATTTAAGAAAATTGATATGCTCTAGGGATGAAAAGATTTATGTGGAAAAATATGAAACCACCTCAATAATATACTTCCAAAAATTATTGATTTTGGTTAATATTTATTTTTAAAATATTCCTTCAATTATATATATATACAATTAAAAATGATATAATCAATATAGACAATAAACTTTGTAAAAAATATTTCTCACATCAAATGAATCATTAAATTTCCCATGATATCACAAAAGAGGAAGATAAAAATTTATTTTTAGTTGTACATTTATATAAACTACATATTTATTTAAATGATTCGTTGAATTTGGACCAATAAATTGTTTACGATTTTAATTGAAATAGTTACACAACTTCATGATTGTTCTTATTACAAGAAAGATAAATATTCTATGCAATTTAAGGAGTAGGAGTTGTTTCATCATGTTGAGATAATCACGTTTTCTATCATTTCATATTAAAATAATTTAGTGAGAGAAATGTTTTTACATTTGAACAATATCATTGTGGCACTTTTATATAATAAAGACAATGATAAAAACTAATTTTTTACATCCAGGATAACGAATCACTGGGCGAATGTATGTATTTTCATCTTCCATTAAGTGTGGGAGCTAAGGCTAATCATATTACAGTTAAACATATGTCTAATCATACATTGAACCCATCTATAGTCTTACCCTTAATTTTAAAAAATATTCTAATAAAATTATCAAATATATTCTCCTCTACATGATTGAAAGCAACGTTTTGTATGCACCTATTATATATCCAATATATAATATCAAAAAATAGGTATAATTGTTTTTCAAATATCTCTACCAAATCATTATTTTTAAGACGTTATATATATTCTATCAATGTTTTTCACACTCCTAAAATAATAATCAGTGGATGAAGGATATAAGTAAATATTAATATCATAGGTTCCATTGAATGACTTTTTTACTCTTTAATAAGAGTGATCCATAATTAAAAACCTTTGAAGGTCCATATATAATATTTTCCACGTTATATTAGTTGACATTACAATTTCTTTTGTTTCAAAGATATAAATTTTTTATCCCTAATAAGACCATATGTAGTAAAATTCTCATATGATTGGAATCCATATATATTGAATATCATCATTTCCAACAGATTAAATTGATCAATTTTAAAATAATAAAAAATTTAAAATACCATCATTGATAAAAATATTAAAATAAATTATTGATTTTGATAATAAAACATAATTACCCTTTCCATGATGTTTTGGTGAAAAAATAAATAAACACAAAATTTTGGGTTTCCAATTTACACTAAATTCAGGATATAAGTTTTACATTACTAATAAAATTAGATATACAGTATGATTGATCCCATGTAATTATATTGATTCATTCCTTCTATAAAATATCCGCATCTTAGATTTATTACTATATTTCCAAAAGTATGCATTTTTCTATTTTTCATCCATTGTTTGTAATTAGTTGTATGATTTAATTTTCAATTATATATCATCTCATCAACATGCATCATAATATTTAAGAATAAATGTAATTTTCAAATTAATGTCTCAATTGTGGAATTAGTGGATGATTCCAAATTTTATTTTAAGGAGAGCTTGTAATTTCAAAATCAACATTTGTATTTCATTCAATATATGTAATTATGCCATATATTTAATACACTCTTTAATAACATCATATTCCCTCTTATATGGAACATATTCATTTTAGTATGGATGTATCATATTTTACCCAAAATAGATCAGGCCAAATATTTTCTTCTCATTATAATATGAATATAGAAGACCACTATCTATAAAAAATATGTCTTTTAAGTGTAATAGGATCTTCTAAAAACTCTTGTTTAGTCATCCATTTTCCACCTTCAAGATAAACAGTCTTAATAACATTGATAAAACAATAAATTCCTAAAAACATATATAAAATTGTGTTTCATCATCACTATATAGATTCCGAATTTTTTTTCTCAATTCCTTCAAAATCAATATCAAAAAAATTCTCATATTTAATAATGAATATATCATCCAAAAATCATTACAATCAATATATCTTGAATTCTATCTAGTTTCACTAAGACAAATCCAATGGTTTTAACTAATATTAAACCCTGGAAAATTAAGTTCTCTTTGGTATCTTTTATTTACAACATATTTATATTAAATAATTTAAATGATTTAATGAAAAAATGATGTTGTTTTGGAATATTTTTTTTATAAAACAATAAAATAAATCATTCTCACCATCCTTATAATCATCACTTGTTCGTAGTGCAATAATTCATAATGTAGATAGAAAAACATACCATTAAAACACCTTACACCGTAAAATAACATTATATATATCCCTACTTTGTCACATAATAATTTAAAAAAGACATATTCTCAAACAAATAATTCATCAATTCAAAAATACTTTTTATTCATAAATAATAGAAAATGAATATAATAATATTGAACATAAGGTGAAAAAAATTCCAAATTGAATTGGAAATTTGAATAAAAATTAAAAAATGTAATACCTTGGATTAATGGAAAATATAAAAAAAAAATTGAAATAAAAACATGATATTAAGATGGTATAGTTGAGAACATGAAATAAATGGGTATAAAATTCAGAGAGATAGTAATTGGTGTCAAGTGATGGTAGATGGTGGAAAATAATGGTTTATGAAGAGTAACATTTATTTGAGATCTAAAAATCAATTAATGAAAGGTCAAGGTTCACTATTTGTTATAGAACCAATGAATTATACAAGACTTAATGACCAAAATTAATCATATTGATAGTACTTGAAAATATTTGTCTTATATTTTTGAAATTTATTATCTTATAAAAAATATAAAAATTTATTTATAATCATAGTTTTATAAAACTGATGTGATTTTTTTTGAAATTAATGTATTTTTTACGTCTATAACGTGCTAATTTTTTTACAATTGTAGTAGTAATTGATGAATATAAGAATAAATTTTTGAGTGTTTTTTTTACAACAAAAATGATAGAAAATTATGTGGGAAAATAATACATTTTTTGAATTAGTCTATAATGAAAGTCTATATTTTTAGAGTTAATGTGACAAGTACTAAATTTTTTAATTTATTATAATGTAATACAATATCAAATGCATGTATATAATTACTAATAAAGTAATATCAATGATTTTAAAAATGATTTTTCTATGGCTGATATCTCTAAAAAAATTTATTTGATGAATAAATTTATTTAAAAATATATACTCAGATATAAGAATATACATGAATATACTAGTTATTTTAGTATATAATTTAGAGAATATTCAAATAGATAATAGTCGAAAACTTCGTGTTATTCTATATGGAACGTAATAGATAATGATCAGAATCAATGCCCTATAACTACGACACAATAATTTCATCTACGAATATTTTTTTGTGACATTCATTTAATGATTTAAATTAATGAATTAATTATGTAACCAAAAACCACAAAGAATTTAAATTTAGTAGATGATGAAATAAAAAAAGTATTCAAAAAACACACTTGAAATTAGAAATCATGAAATACTATTGATTAATTTCATTTATATTTGTCTTCCTATCCTAGATACATGTTCATATGAATGGATAAAAATGGATTAATTATTTGTTAGGAATTTATGTATAAATTATAACCTGAGTCATGTTATACATAAAAAACAATAACATTGTGTGGATATATATTAAATGGTTATAATTCATCACACTATTAGTTCATAAAGGAATAAAAATACCTAGAAATGATATTGATGTTAAACATAGGTCAATTATCATAGAGATTCTAGAGTAATGGAATTATTTCATGGAATTATTTTATTATCCTATAATCAAATATTTTTAATGTGTGACTCCCTTATGTAGAACATTATTAAAATTCATAGAAAATAAAAATTATTTGGTTTTAATAATCAGGATATTTATGGATTTTCTTGTTGAAAATTTTATTTTTGAGTTTTCTCATATGTGATATTGATGAAAATCGTGTCTCATACGTCATCATTAATTTTTGCATTTGAATAATATATTTTTTAAAAATAGGGAATGAATCATCGATTAATAATTGGTGGAATCCTCCAAAATTTAAAACTATATAGAATATTTTGGAAAAATTACAAAATAATTCAATATAGTGTTTGAAATATTATCATTTGAATGTTCTCAAAATAAGAGTATATACCCAATAAAACGTAGTTATAACACAATTATTGAAAATGATATTATTGTTTCTAACTTCCCTATTAATAATTTGATTTGTTATGTTGTAATCATAATGAAAATCACATTGACTGGAAATTTGATGGTAATAATCAATTCAATTTTAATAATAATAAAATTATATCTAAATTTCAATATAATTTCACATATATCCTCATAATTAATTAATATTTTCTAATATCTATGAGAAAATGATAATGTGAACCATCATATGATAATTGTTTTATTGAAATATCATAATAATTTTTTCTTTCATTTAAATATTTACGAAATTATCTCAATTAATATTCAGTATACAAATAAAAATGTGTTGTCTTAAAACATATAATGATATGTTGATTGAAAATTAAACACTAATATAGATTGGTTGAAAATAATGTATAATTGGAAATGTAAAATATTCTACTTGATCATATAATATTATTACAAATTAACATTTATAAATTTTTCAACCTACATTGGGGGAATATTTTAATCACATTTGATCTAGAAAAGAAAAAAATGTAAGGATTATGTTTATTTTTAACAATCATTCCCCTGTTATTTTTAATATAAAGTTTCATTTGGACATGAATTTAGTGAATGAAGATAAAATCATTGGACGAATAAATTACAGATAGATATATAACATGGAGAGGTATTTTTGAATTATCTCATCTTTCAGGATTTTTAATTTTCCTATTAATAATTAAATTATGTGTCATGCAAATTTTGTACGATCCCTTTAATCATTTAATTTGTATCTCAATGTTTGGTATTAAAAATAAATCAAATAAAAATAAGTTATTGATGATGGTTACCTTGGTCAGGAGTATATGGTCATTTAAAAAAAAATTAGATTCAATAGATACAAGGTTCATATGATTTTGATATTTAAATGATAACAAAATTAATTCATTACGTTCAAAAAAATAATTATTCCATTCAGTTATAGCCCTAAAATTAGGTAAACTAATAACAATTTCACTAAGAGATTTCAGGTTCGACAAATAAGATAGATTTATTCAATTTTATAGTGAACATTTTAACCAATATATTTATGTTTTAATGACATTGAAAATTAAAATCATTTATGTCACCATCGAAATGAGATAAAAATAACAATAAATTTTAAAAAGTGTAATTATTATATGGTTTTTATGTCATATATGATGATAATTAAATTCATATTTATAATTTAATGTTATTTTATTTATGTATTTAATAGTATTTATATCCATATATATAATTAATATTGACAATAGAGCTAAATTACCAAAAGAGAGGATGTACTCAGAATTTTTTCTATTAAATAAATCTAAAATATTCATTTCTTATAAAATTTGTGGCATCATGATTCTTATAGAAAATCATGAAGATGTGTTGACAAAAAATAGTCAGATATTTGTAATTTTAGAGAATAGAAAATATGGATAATTGGATGGAATCATTGAAATGATTTTATTGGGAAATTATAAGTAATGTATTTTATATATAGGTTTATCAACATTCAAATGGGGTTAAAGAAATTTAAATTATAACATAAATATGAAAACTTTTATTTGTTTATTGAAGCTAGTGAATATTGAGAAAAAGATCCTTATATCATAGATTCCTAAGAAATTTATGGAATATTATGTGTATGATAATAAATAAATGGGATGGGGTGTCGTTTTCCATGTGACGCTATGATACATGTATTGTATAGTTGATTGTGCTTTCATATTTTTTGGGTAGTGAACCACATCCACATCAACTTATTGAATTATATATCACTAATGAATTTAAATTTTATATATTAAAATGGGGTGTTGAATAAGATAATAAAGAAATATTACCATTATATGATGATAACAATATGTTAAAATAAGGGGATTTATGATTATATGAATATATGTTTTCATTTTAATATATATTTAATTGCGTAAATTTGAATCTAATGACTTTTAATTTTAATATAGACATAAAATTAAATATTATGGTTATATATAAATTATAGTTGAACATTTTAAATTCATTAAAAATTTAATCTAATTTTTTCTTTATAATTAAATTTAAAAATATGGATATTAATGGTTAAAAATTATATGTGTTATATGAATTTTTTTCCATCTGGAATTTCATTGTTATTGTATATTAATATAATTTTTTGAATTTATATATTTTGTATATGATCTAAATGTTTGGAATATAGGGATTTCAATGATGAATAGGTTCGGATAAAATTATTTCTCAATGCCATACATTTTAGAAAAAACACAGGAAATTACAGTAAAACCATCCCAGACTACAATATTGGTATCACGTAGTACAATAGAATTATCATTGTGTACCACATCCTAAAATATTTTTGAAGTGGTTCCACATCACACACAATTGAACCTTACCTTATCAGGTATTCTATTCGATATAGCCAGAAAAAATTCTGGTAAAATTCCATCGACATCAAGTAAGATCCATATTTTTTAATGTATACATTCATTCTCTGATAAATCAGTATCAATCATACATGTAGCAATCCATCCCTCTAAAAATAATGTATATATTATAACACTTATAGGATATTAGAATATTTAAATTAAAGTTATGAACATTATTAATATAATTTTGGTTTTGTTAGTTGAAACACAATTACACAATTTATTTTTTAATCATATGAAAAATAGAATAAAAATAAACAACAATTCTTCAAATATTTGGAGTTTGATTACATCAATTGTAGTTTTTTCATTTTAAACATTTAGAGAACCAATTAGAGATTTTTAGGTAATTTACTAGTATATTACTAGTGGAATTACATGTGTGGAGAAATACCAACACATATCATATTTATATTGTGCCTATATCTCATTTTCTGGGAATTAAGAATTATTTGATGAATATATAAAGGTGTCATATTAATTATGGATTCAAGAATGAATACTTTTAATAATATTAACCATGAGATATAAATTAAAATGAATCAAATATATTTTATTTATATATGTTATTCAAATTCGAGATTCCCGGTGATATTTTAAAACTATTTATATTAAAAAGAGCACATTAATGTTTTTATTAAATTCTCCTTAGTAGATTTCATGTGTCAGATGTTATATATTACCAAAAAACCTAATATAAAATTGCCAATGTTTTATTCCATTAATGTATAATATTACAATTTGATTCAAAATAAATAGTAATATAAAACATGATAGTTGAACGGTGAATAATTATAAAATTTAGAAGTGAAACAAAGACATAAGTAAATAAAAGTAAAATAATACTATAATATCCATCATCATGATATCCGATAAATGTCACTCCACTAAGTACAAATGTGTAATGAAGGAATACATTAAGAATATAGTGGAAATGTTTAGTATGGAGAGAGTAAGAATGAATTTAATTAACTATGTAAAGAAACATATAGTGTGGTAAAAAAATTATACAGTGGTTATATGAGAATTTGGCATATACAATTTCTAGATATATGTGTTCATTGAGAATATTTTATTTTGGGGTGTATATTTCAATTGAAAATATATAACAACAGGATATAATCATGATTAGTGAGATAAATCATATTAATATAATATTTTTTTAAATAATATTGTATACTATTTTTTATGTAATGAATATAAGTGATTGTTATAATAAATTTGTTTCCAATATTAGTAAACATATACGTAATCAGAAAATGAAATACATTTTGAAATAGTGAATTTATAACATCATGTAGTACAAGTCCTACATATGTGGATAATTTTTTCAATCATTCAAAGGATTCAGAATCACATATGTTTTCTCAAGACCAATCCTAATTTTTACTTCTATATGGATGAAATGAGTAAAATCATATGTTAGAGTTGTTGAAATCACAATAAGATCTTTGTTGGACAAATCACAACCCTTGATAACCACTATTTCTTATCCCCCCATAAGGAAATATTCACATGTCTTGAGAGGGAATATTATATTGATTTTTTATGTTAAAAAATAATAATTATTTTTAAGAAAAAATATATTTTAATAATCACATATTTTTAAAATTTTCACCATTACGAGTTGTGAATTTTTATTTTAGAGATTATTTTCAGGACCTTTTTAAATTGAATTAATATATTTTCTTCATATTTTGGAAAGAGATTTTTGGAATTATATAATTCAGTAACATTATAATTTAATAAAATATATATATGAAAGGTAAAAACTATGATACCAAAATAATGGTAAAATGGAGGAAAAGAATAAACTAAGGTGTAAAATGATAAATTATCCATAAAAAATTTTCAAAAAAGTTTTAATATGTTATATTTTGTCCTATTCCAATCCATTTTCGATTTCTTTTCCACTTTCATTGTAAATTTTTATTCATTTCAAATTAGTAAGTTGTTATTTTCAATTATCCCCTTGAAACTCACCTGTAAAAGGACCTCACTTATACCTACTACAAAGAACACAAATTGTTTTTTTCTCTCTAATATCTTTTAAAAATCCTTCCATATTAAAACTATATAATTTTAGGGGGAATCAATTAAAAATAAAAAATACCAAATCCTTCATTACAAATTACGTCCTCCAGATAATATTCTACAGTTCTATGTATGTATTAGATTTTAATTAAGAATTTTATTTATCTTATTCAAAAATATAATCTCAAATATTATTGAACAAAATAATAAAAATAAATTTAATTAATTATTTTTCTATAAAAATTATATTATAATAATTAAATAACACATTGTTAATCATTCATTTATTATAACATGTTCATGTTTTAGTTTTTGACAATCGAAAAGAATGATTTTATAAGAATTTAATAATAAATGATTAAAAAATAACTCAATTATATATATATATATATGTCGGTTATTAAGGAATAATTTATGTTATTTTATTAACTATATAATGTAATCACATATATTTATATTTATTAATAAAAAAGGTTGATCGTTGATTCAATAATCATAAAAGGAAAAACAAAATTTTTGTTCTTTATGAACCATTATCAAAACATCCATAAAACAATAATGGGGCATAAAGAATATTTCAAACACACAAACATAAGGATATTTGAAATATATATGTAATCTTTATGATCATTAATGATGCAATTAACATATTAGAATGGTGCACATGCTGAAGTGTTGTACTGAACCAAGAGTGTAAAAAATGAAATGAATGATGCCTACTAATTAAAAATAAATATAATTTATTAATAAATTGGGAATAAAATTATTTTAATAATATTTATAAATAAATATAAATCAATTATTTAGAAACAGAATAATAAAAAATTGATAACACTATAAATTTGATACCGATATAGTAAGTGGAAATACAATTTATGGATTTTTTCTTCATTTAATATCCAATCACTGAGTAATAATATTTCTTCATTGTTTATATTAATAAAAGTGTGATATATTAGTAACCTCTCATATATAATGATTTAAATTCAACTTCATAATATTTAATTTCTGTTTCAATATTAAAATTGTCTTTTTGATTGATTCTTACCATATAAAATACATCATTTTAAAGGAAACCATCTAGTTTATTTCATAATTATTCCACTTTCATGTCAACATTAATTTAAACAAAAAATTCATTTAATTTATTTTTTTGGAAGTAAATTATGTACTCTATCAAAAATATTATATTATACTCTTCTCAAAAACAATTTAAACCATTTACTGTTATTGGATACATAAAAACCATTAAAATTTCCTAAATGTATTTAGTTCAACTTCCATATCATTTTATATCTTTTAATCACATGTTCTTGTAATATATCTATATTTATTTTATCACATACCTCTTATTTATTGGTTTATTACTAAAATAATGATTTAATTATCATTTTTACACCATTTGACAATTATTTTGAAATAGCCTTACATAATTTTATTTAAAACAACATTATCAAAACAAGAAGAAAACTATATTTAGAAATTCTTTTCTTTTTTCATTTATTAATCTACATAATCAATCCTCTATGAGTTTTTTGTTTTAATCAACAATTAAATTATCTTATGATATATTTCATTAGGGTTATTGAATTTTCAATATGATCTGATCGAATCACCCATTAAATTTTACGTGATAACTTATGAAAATGGTATTAAACCCATTTTGTTTCCATGAGTTAATCAAATAGTCTTATGTGTATGATATCACGTAACAAATATATATATATATATATATAGTTTTTAATTATTAATATCGTATTATTTATAATTATATAATGCTATAATGAATTTGATGAGCTTTAAAATTAACGATGTAAAAGTATTATGTGACACTGGTGGTCAGGGAAATCTACTATGTCAAAGGACACTAGTTCACTTAATAATAAATTTTATTATAATTTATATGTTCTTAGTCTGGTAAAATTTGATAATAATTCGTTGGATTTTAAGCCTAATAAATGTATATGATATCATATGCTTAGGTATGTGGTAGATTTCATGAATAAGATATTATATAAAAATATATTTAGGAAGGATGACTGTATCATATGAGATGATGTGAGGGATATCATATTATATGATATCCATACAGAATATTGATTTTGTATTACATTGGGAATAATATTTAATAAATTATAAATATATGATTTTCAAGCTATATAGGAAATGGAATTTTTTATAATATAGTGTTATTGAATTTTAGTGTTTTTATAGGAAACCAATTGTATGATTCTCATAACACCTAATAATTAACAATTTCAATTGAACATTAAGTTTTAAAATTCTAATCTCTCTCATTTTTGAAATTATTAATAAGTATTTCTTAATGTGATAATTTTTTGAGTAAAGAATATTATAAGGGGTTTTCAGGAGTTGATAACCACATCTATTACTCATATTTATTCTAATATATGTGTAAATACACAGAAACATTAATAATGTCTCATAGGGTATATATAGATGAAAACCCAATTATGGTGGTGAATTTAAATGATTTCATTATCTCTTATTGGCTCTCTATATCATTTGTCTCTTCTTTCCTATCCCTTAGTTATCAAGTGATACTTGTATATAATTAAAAATATAGAGAATCTTGTCGAGTGGTTGGGAAATTTTGAAAAGACCTTAGATACACAAAAGAGGAATAAAAGAATTGGTTTCTCAGGGTATCTTCATAAAACTACTTTTATTAATGAATTTCAGAATATCAAACATTGGAGAATGATAATTTTTATTTTTTGGTTATATGTGGTGATTGTTCTTCATTGCATTGTGATATTTAATAAAATATCCAAAAAATCTATACAAACATATTTTAATAGTGTATATGAATATTCATTAAATCACTTAATAAATCACCCCAAAAAACATTAGAAATTTTTCATTGGAGACTAGATACCTAACCAACTTATTTGAACAAATTTTTTTAGTATATACTTTATATAATCTTTACTCATGATACCCTAATAGGAATATCCTATATAATACCCATATTCATTACAAGATAAATGTATATATAAGAAATGATGTCCCTAAACACTCAATAATGTGTGAACATAAGAGATATCAATCAAATATAATAAGTGAGAATAAGGTAAACATTGGATTGTGAGAACATAGTCAAGGTACATGATCATTACATAAGGAAATGATACACAATAAAACATAGATACAATACTATTAATATTAAAATAATGATTTAGACATAACATATGAAATGTAGAATAAAATGTGGTAAGACATATAACAACATAATTTGAATTTGGTAAATAAAAAAGAATAAAAAAATCATTTCTTATGTCAAGGTGAAACTCCAAGACTAGCATATCACTGTGTATAATGTCTCATATGAATCATGTTTTAGATTTAATCCCACATCCCATAACATATAAGAATATGATCACTCCCAAGTCCCTTATATTTCATCTAATAACTTTTAAATAATTATGAAACTCATTTGAGGGACCTATAATTATGGTCACACAAAAAATATAATGAAAAAAAATACATAAGTCCGCCACATGAATTTTATTAATTGCAAAAATAAAATACAGTATACATAAATTATGATAAAGAAATAGGTTTCATTAAAATTTAAAAGGGGCGTTATCATAATCCATTGGTATAAATAAGGTGGATGGTATCATTAGATAACATATCAAGGAAATCATATAATTTTTTAAATGATATTGAAATTGATGAAAAACTAAATATAAGAGTATTAGAAAATTATATTAAAAATAAAGAATAAAATTCCATTAATGTTTATTGATTTTTATTTCAATTGAAAAAAATATATAAGAATTATTTTTGAAAAAATAATTTAAAATATAATACTAATTACATTAAATAATTATAGACTCTTGAAAAATAAATTTTATAAAGAAAATGAAATAAATGGGAGGGGTAATGTGGCTATGAAAAAAAATTATGAAAAAACTGTTTTCACATTTTTTTTTAAAATGAATGTAAATATAAAATTATTTTATAATCCATAGATATAGGTATAAGGAAATCCATAAATAAATATGAATAAAATTTTTTTTAAGGGGAATGATTATAAATCAATAAGAAGTTATATATATGAATCTATTTACAACATTCCATTAATTTGGTTTCTGATCCAATAAAAGGTTGAATAGAAAAGAAAATTTTATACCCAATAAAAAACTAAAGTAAATGAAAATATTTTTTTTAGAAAAAAAGAAATTATAATTTCCCTATTATTATTATTTTGATAAAGAATCTCATTTTTAAATATATATTTGAAAAGAACCACTTACCATTTCATATGATTCCATGACAGTGTTTCAGCCTTCTAAATATTCAATACAACCAACGTAATTACTTATTTTAAAATATTATTCATATCCATTACCTTTAATACTCATCAATTATAATCGTATATTTAATATATATATATATATATATATGTATGTATGTATTCATAAGTTATGTTCATCATTGGATGCTTGTAATTTTGATTATTTAATAATATTTTCCAAATAGAATTATGGCTCCCGTGTCCTTGAAAATAGGTGTACCATATAAATATATTTAATGGTAAATAAATATTTTAATTTCAATTATTTTTGTCATATCATAATCATTTGTTTTATGTTATGGTTATTGTTTGTAATAATCGAATCCTCAATCGGTATCTTTTGGGTAATCTATCAGTAAAGACATGTTAAATTACAATGACTATTCATTTTTTGTAAAAATTTACAGAACACTATTTGTAATGAAAATTATCATTTATATCATTAATTAATATTATTAATTTTTTTAACCAAATTTATTTTTTAAATGGAAATGATAGTATCACATCATTCTAGTAATTGGATGAACCAACTAGAATCAGAACATCATATAAGAAAGAATGATTAACTTTATAGAGTTATATTATTTTAATAAAATTTTAATAGAGGAAGATTTATGTTAATTGGAAATTTTTTCATTGTTGTTTTAAAAATTTAAATAGTGTAGATAAGATGGTTATATAAAAAAGGTGAAGTACATTATACTTAGATGGATTCATTCTTTCTCAAAATGTGTTCCTCCATAATGAATAATTTTGGAATCCTTATCAAAACCAGATTCTACGAAACATTTAAAAATGATATTTTAGAGGGAATTTCTAATAGGTTCAATAGTGATAAAAAATCAAATAGTAGTTTGCGGGGCATATGTGAGTGGTCGTTTTATATGTTAGTTTTCTGTGTAATTTTTTCAAATATCATTTCCTAAGGCTGTATAGTAATCATTTTTCAACTAAAGTAGATAAAATGTGGGATAATAATTTTTATAGGTCATAAACCCAATATCTATTGATTTTATAATGCTTTAAGAGATATTTTAGGCCTTTAAAAACTGATGTAACTCTTTCATCATTTTCTTAGTTTTAGTGTGGTACCGTAACTTTTTTCTTTTGTAACGTGTTTTTTTCTACAAACTAATGATAAAAATACTGTCCAATTTTGAATTACTGATTCCCAGTTTTGATTCATTTTAATATAATTCAATTTATAAATATTATAAATTTAACATTCTTATAAAAAATAAAATATACATAGAAGAAATATTGAAAAATTATTTCCTTAAACATTAAGAGTTCTTAATCATATTCCATTTCAATTATAAATTAAATTATCATTAGTTTATTTAGATATACATTTAAAAATTAATTTTTTTAAATAATTAATTAAAATTAATTAATTTAACTTATTATGATAATATATACAACACTTAGAAATAAATCTTTCAAAAATATCCCATTTCACATGATGTATTTTTTATCAGATCACCTTATTTCTCTTCAATCTATTTAATTATATCAATTGATTGGTATTGAAATATTTCTTTAAATTTGACAAACAAATAAAATAATTACCTAATAATAATCTTAATTTTTAATTAAAATATTACCATTTTTATAATAAAAAATTTTACTTTTTGAATATATTTTCATTTTGTTCAAGTTTTATTTACTATAAATGGGTTATATTATGAATATTTATATACTAAAAATAAAATAACATTAATGTTAATATTAATAAAATATTTTCCATCACCATAAATCAATCATCTATATATTAAACAACTATATATCCAATAACTATATTACTCATGGACATTTATATAACGGTTATGTCACATTATTATATATAGTCATGATTACATCCCTAAAATCATGTCTCGTTCTATTATTTATTTTTCTATATTAAGGTAGTATTTTCAAAATATTTTATTTTTTCTATAGAAATCATTATTTTTATGATCTTGATGATGGAACTTGGTGACAAAAAATTTCAACCATGTTCTACTTTTACTTACTAATGGATTCATAAATATAGTAATAGTACTTGTTAGGTTTCATCTAGTTAGCTTTTAATATAAATATTTTTTCACCTGTGATTCTACCATTACAAAATATTTTAATTCAAATTTTAATTTGGTATTTTGAATATCAAAAAATATATAGTTCATATGACTTATTTCAAGAGAAATTCATACTAAAATCATACATTGATAAAATATAACTCACATAAAATACATTCTCCCTCTACATTTATTTTATTTGATAAAACTAAATCATTCTTTTTTTACCTCACTGTATCATCAAGTTCCCATGTTTTTCAAAGAAATTAATATTCTTTCAATAGAATTGACTAGGTCAATAGTGATTTTCCAATTTCTTTATCACTATAATATATGACTTCTACCTGTTTATTATCGAAAAAGAGATATTTATTAGGTTCTATTAGCTCTAAGTTCTGTACATATGATGAATTAAATATTTACAACACCAAAATTAAAACATATAAAATATAATTAACTTATGAGAGGTTTTGTGGATGTGTGGGGTGCTTATGTATCTTCCCCATATAATTATAATATTGAGAGTGGGATGAAATCTAGGGAACTTTAAATTCTTCCCAAATATCAAAAACATCCTCCATTATGATATTCTATGTAGAATATTTTCTCTGGCTTCAACCCACAAATATCACTGATGTTTTTATTTGTAAATGTTGTTCCATATTTATACACATTTAATGGCTTGTTGAATTGTATGAATATTATATAACATTTCTAAACAATATCCACCCTCCGAATCTATCTTTGAATTTATCCCAATTTTTTGTAAGATGCATCATCTCATATAGGGAATCCTATATTTCAATTTTAATTCTCTAATTGAAATAATTTTAAAATTAAAAGTCTATTATGGATTGGAGTTTACCACAAACATAATAAAAATACATCATATTAGATCTCATTATAATTTCCATTATGTGAATACTCATTTTATATTAGCCGTTAGTTTAATAATGATAAATTATTACCAATATCAACTTTGTATCAAATTTGTGTTGAATCAATTTCTATATATCTGAGGTAACCCTCATATCTCGATTATATACAATTCTAAGTGATAAATAATACAACCTTACCACCTCCATTATGTATAACATTTTATGCTGATCTAGAAGGGATCAACCCAAATAGTACAGAATTGTTCATTATTTTTATAATTTTCAATGTATAAGTAAATGTAATTATTTATTTTATATATCATAGGAATAGTAATAATCATATCAATCATGTTGTTTTATTATTTCCTCATAATTTTTGGTAATTATTATTTCATCCACATAAACTTATTTTATTATGCCTTCAATTTCTTGCATATAGTGAATTTTGATATATAATATTCAATATCCCTCTTTATATGATCTGACTATAAATTATTGTAGATATATCAATACATAATTATGGTTCTTGGATTGATAGATAATGATGACATGTGTGCATCATAAAATATCCCCTTTCTTCAATTATGGTATTGAAAGAAAACATATTTGCTTATGAAATCAAATATTTTATTCAATTTTAATGTTGAAAACATTAATATTCCGTACATATTTAATACGATTTATACCCTCCTTCTACATATACATGATTTTAAAAAACATTGGTTGTTGGGATATCTTTTTTCATAGATAGTATTTCTTGATTTCTTATATGATTCACAATTCCATCCTTTTAAAATCCATGAATATTGTGTTTCTATAAATCCATAGCCTATATATGGTAGTATGATATGACATTAAAATATAATAAAAATCTTTTTTCCCTTTTTAGGATGGTAATATAATAATAAGTCTTACTCTTTGATCAAATCTAAACAACTTCATTAGAAAATATTATGCTCATTATATTTGAATGTATACATTAAACACTTATGATATATATATATATATATCACGGTTTACAAAATATAGATAATATATCATTATATTTGTAAAGACCCAAACTTGACGTACATGGACATTACATTTATTTAGTGGAATACTTAATACAATACAAAATAAACTGCCAATGACTGTATATGTTTAGTGTCTTTGGAATCTCGGAACATAATCTTCTAATCGTGGATAAATTTCTTCAACATCTCCCATAAGGATCATTTTTTCCCACCTAAAACCTTCATTTATAACCTGGGGGAAAAGAAAACATAAAAAACGTGAAATCAAATGCTAAGTAAGGGTAATCATGGAGAAAATAAAGAAACCTATATAAATTTGAACTTAAAAAAACATGAACATAAAGTTCAAACATCAAAATCTTGATCAATGAAATTAAACATGGTAGTATTTAAGGCATAGATCATAATGTAACAAAAATCATGATAAAATAGTATAGTAATAAAACAAGTAATTGTGGAAAACCATTAAGCACATGATATGACTTCCATAGTAGCCAAGGCATTTCTGTGAAGACCATCATAGTGGACAAAGTCCATTACTGAATTTGGTTTACCTGCCATTCCAACCATATATTACTATACATGATTTAATTTTCGTTACATCCATGTCTATCTCATGAGATGTAAATCTTTACCCAATGAATTGGAGGGAGATGTAGGTCCCACCCATCTCATAATGAAATCATTCTTACTTGTGCCACTAAATAAACATAAATCATTCATCATAACCCAAATAATAAAATTGGTTTCATAAACATCATCCAATCATAACATAATCTATATAAAACAAATGGATATAATTTCATCATAAGAAAAGTTAAACCATGTAAATAATAGAGACATTATACTTGAAACATACACATATGAAATAATGTCATCTTTGATGGAAAATGGTTTTGAGAAAACACTTGAAATTAATTCTTGAAAAAAATATCCTTTCTTCTTCAAAATCATTTTCTCTTCACAAAATGCTAGGCAATTTTAAAATAAAAGGATTTTGTTTAAAATAATCATGAAATATTATAGATTAAACTTCATTAAAATTAGACATTATGAAACCATGAAAATCCATTAATGCTGTATAATTTAAAAAAATATTATCCTCGTACTTTTTCCGGAGAAGTTAAAAAGTACCATGTATGGTAAAAAAAGAAAGATTCCTTCCATAACACTAAGTAAATGTCAAGGAGGGGTAAAAATGATTTTAAACATACATGGAAGAATATTAAAGACTTTATGAAAAAAAATTATGGAAATGGATGAAAAATATATCCCTAGTAAATACTAACGTATAAGCAATCTCAGATAAAAATGAGATTTGAAAAATTATCCCTTACCTTATGTCTAATATGCTTCGTATGTATCTGAACCTCCTGTATAATATTTAAATAATTTAATTGACTTATTAAATAATCATATTCATTGTTATGATATCATATATGGTTCACTTATGACATTATATTACCCGTTCATCTGTAAATTCCTTGTTAAAGCAGCATTTTGGGTAAAATCATTTCATTTATCGTACGTGTTTCGACTTATTGTTATTGATATTATTACTTATATCCTAATTTACATAATTCAAGAATTTAAAACATGATTTATATATAATATATATTTTGGCATATAAATATATATGATAGATCGACAAATGGAATGAAATACAACGTTCATGGAGATGGTAGGTCGTACGTACGCATGAACGTTGTTTCCATTTCCTTATTGAATTGAATGGAATTATGTAAATGAAACACATATGTAAATAAATCCAGTATCAATATTATGTAATATCATTCCTGATTATTTATTATATATACTTTATAATCATACTTGAATGGTTAATCATGGAAAATGATTATCATCGCGTTCGTGGAGATGATAGTTCGTACGTACGCACGAGTGATTATATCATTCATTTGATATTAAAATATTATATATTTGGATGTTATATCCTATATAATGAATCATAATAATGTTATATTTATTATTTATATCATTTATATTCATTATTATACCCATCCAAATGATGAAATGTTTGAATAACAAACTACACCATGACGTGGAGACTATAAGCCGTACATACGCACGTGTTGTGACTTTTTCATTCATGGGATGGATAAAATAACTAATATGGTTGTACCATTTTTATAATAACATCACATCATTTAGATGATACTGGATTTAAAATTTTATAATATAATCAAAAAAGGAGCAAGTGGAAGAATAACAGAACTTGAAATAGGTGGTGAGATATTTACCTCTTCTTCGGGTTATTCCTTTTGATTTGATCAAAAGGGCTCCTTAGGTTTGATTTCTGACTAATGGAAGGCCTATAGGATGAATTGGGGACATTTTAGTGGGTATTTGGGCAGGGTTTGGCCGAGAAAAATGGCTTTGTAGGTGTAAATTAGAGAGAAGGGTGGTGCCCTTTTATAAGAGGGGTGAGGGGCACTATAGGACAAACATAAAAAATTATTTTTTAACAAATTCAAATTCGGTTTATAATGGCTCCAAAGTGACTTATTTCAAGACTAGGGTTGGGATTGGTCGAAATCCTCTCAACCAAAAAGTTTTATAAAAGTTTAGGATACAATTTTAACCTTTTCATTTAGATTTAAGACTAAGTTAAATAATTTCACTTTTATCGTGTCTTCTTGTATTCTTACACTATATGGTTAATAAACATACAATAAACTTCCAATCGCGCCAAAATTGGTTCATTAATGTCATACAACTTATTATATAAGTCTTTTGTCTGAACCTTAGATTTTTAGAGCCATTATATCAATTAATAATATAATATTTGTTTTAAATACTCTTTTATGTCAATTTTGACACTATTTGGTATTTTGTTTTTTCTATATTTATAACAGAATTATTACTTTGAACCAATTCATCTAACCAACCATAATATGTTATATTAACCTATAAAAATAGTTTAAATTCATAAAAAGTCTCAAAATACAATTATTTGTGTATTTATAATATCAATTATGTTAATATTTCATTAATAAAGTAATTACTGCATCATCAAAGAGTAATTAATAAATGAAATTATTTAATGTCTAAAAGATATAAATAAAATATCATAATTTAAGAAGGAATTTTATATTTCTAATGAATATTTATAGTTGAATTTATCTTTTCTATAACCCATTATTAATAAAAATTAGTTATTAAACTTTGATTTTAACTATTTTAACTCTTCTTAAATAACATTATAATAAGGATCCTAATCTAATCCAAGTGGACCAAAGTGGTTCATATTTTATTCCTACGGTTTTTTTGGTAGAATTATACTTATCCAATAGAATTAGAACATGTGTAAGGGTAATAATCATATCATTTTTACCCTTAATTACCCTATTTACTTTTAACCATGTTAAATAAAAGTAAAAAGATACTATTCACACCATTTTATTTTTATCTTATTGAACCAGATTTTACTCATTTTTATTACTTTTGACTATCTGATTTTCATAGATCAACTCACAGAAGCATTAAAATTATGTTTTTTGTAAATTTTCAAATGCTCTTATGAGGTGGTTAAAAGACGGTAAAAAGTTAAATAAAATTCTTATATATCTAAAATTATTATAAAATCAATCCAATGAATTACATTGGACATAAATAGGTATTATGTATCTATTTTGACCTTAAATAAATTTAAATAATATAAATAAATATTTAAATAAAAATTCGGTTTTAAACTATTACTCAATGTTTTTCACTATTCATTAAAAATTGAATGTTTTTAACAAAAAAACCAAAAATTCACTCAAGGCTAATTTCGATATTCTAAATCCAAAAATGAAGTCAATTTTGAATGATAAAATTTATAAAATTTCAAAACGTGGGTATTACTATTCATAATTACTAGTTTATATAATATTTTAATAACATATCGCTGTTCTGTGAAACTCAGTATTGCGAACAATGCAAGGAATCGAGGAAGGATGCTCTTGCATGTAATGAGAGCCATGAATTGTGTTTAATATACTAAAATCAAATACGGTGTTACAAATAGTTCAAGATAATCTTGGTGTAGAGTACAACAAAATAAATCAATGAAATTAAAAGGAATAATTCTCATAAAATCTCAGGGTGTAACATTCTACCCCCCTTAAAATGAATTTCTCCCACAAAATTAATCGGTGTTATAAATGGTTTTCTAATTGAAAGTTTCTTTCATAGAAACCCACATCATAAAAAGGAATAATAAAACATCATTTTAAAAAGGAACATTAGAAACATAACAGATACCCAAAGAACCTCATCACTGGGTTTCCACATTGGAGATTATAGTTGAAAATATGGATATAGTAGAGAAATATAACCATCATATTCTGATAAAGAGTGGTAGAGAACATGTCTATGAAAAACCCAATAATCACAAAGCCATAAATTTATGATGATCTAAGGTACCATCTGATTCATTGGATATGAGGGTACTATGACTACATTTTTGGTTTTCAAGATCATTTCGCTAATGTTGAATACTTTTTGAATTAAAAGATATACTTACATTATTTTGGTACAATCTCACTATTTTTTGTGCCCTGACAATTTACACTTCATCTCATAATGAAATTAAGTTGGATATTTCATCTGTGAAGTGTTAGCAGATCATGCGATAGAATGATAGGTCATTCCATCTATTTCAAACATAAGGTCAGAAAAAGTTATATACATAAGTCCATCTTATGGTGAGATTAATTGAATATGGTTTCAAAAATGGTCTTATACTTCATCTATCATACCTCTTAATAAAATAAAACTAGTTTCTACTAACCAGGGGCTTCCTGTAGGCCAGATGTAGGTGATAAAGGCCTGTCGCACTTCGGTTGTGGGTTCGATTCCCGCAACCTTGTCCAACACGATGGGTTGTCGCCCGTCCTGCAGGTTGTCCTTTTTCTAAAACTACACTATTAAAACATTCTAGAAATAATATCGAAAAAAGGTTCTATACTTAAACAATATTATCTCTTTCCTAACATAATTCATTCCAATCTTTAGGCTTATCCAAAATACATTGTTCCATGTTCATAGGAAACGATTACTAGAAAGTTCATCTACCAAGCATGCGAATACCATATTTTATCTCACATATATCATAAGATATATCTATTTGGTCACATTCCAAATATGTGAATACATTAATCATGTATTCTCTTGAAAAATGAATACCCATTTAATATTAGTAAAAACATGAATGTTGTCAAAAGTTAACTCTTTCCATATACCAAAATCCCCAAAATTCTATATACTCAATCCATGATATAACTTTGTCCTTATTTCTGTCATGAGATCATTTTGTTTTCTCTTTATCCCTTCATTATGAGCATCTCATCCCCTTTCCAAAAATATTTCAATCAATTTTGATGGTTACTGGTAGCATACAACAACTGAAAACCGATACATAGATATTCCAAAATTCCACGATACTATAAATGAGATTCCATGATACTATTTTGAAATCCCATTACATAAACACTTAATCATTCCACAACATCATTGTCATACTCAACATCACAAATAGTGATCGCATGTCACTTCCCTTTGTCCTTTTCCTTAAGAGGGTTCTCACATCGATCATCATTAACCCTTGGATTAGGGCATTGATAATCATAATGCCCCATTTCTGTACACTTGAAGCATTGAAGTGTTGTTAGAGCATTCTCTAGAGTCTTTTTTCTATTCATGTCATTAGAAACCATTTTCACATTACATCAGCACTCAGATTATTGATGACCTTCTTTTCCACACTTGATACATTTTCTAGTACCTTTTATACAATCTACACCATGATTCTTTCCCCACTTTGAGCATAAATGAACATTAATCTTTTTCTTGTCGGTGTTCTATGATTTTTCCTTGAACTCCATCTTTCGTTTCTAGTGAAAACCATGAGATGGATATGTAACACCAACTTCCAGTTCTTCTGTGATATCACAATGCACAATTTCTTCATATATACTGAAGTCTCTTATAGTTAATACCCTTTGAAGACTTAATTTTAAGACACTGATGAATCGATAGACTTTACATTCAGGTTGGATGATAAATCGAGATGCATACCTTGCATGACTTGTAATATTCTCTTCGTATATACCAAAAGATTAATCATCCTTTTGCATAATCTCATGGAACTACTTTTCCATCACTGTTATAAGAATATAAGGGAAGTACATATTGAAAAACAAGTTCTTAAACCCGTCCCCTTCCATGGATTCAATTTCAAATTGGGGACATGTATTCTTAATTTGAGTCCACCACTGGTCTGCTTCACCTTCTAAATGGTAAACAGTCAGAATGAAGTTATCATGCTCTGAACATCAAAGTATGGAAAACATAATTTCAATGGTAGTGATCCATTTTTCAGCAACAAGTGGATTAGAATACCCACTAAAAGATGGTGGATGTTGCCTCATGAAGGACTCAAAAGAAAATTGTTCTCTTCTCTGCTCATTCGGAATTCCAGAATGATTAATATCATGTGTAAGTATAGAAATAAGATTTTTCACTCCATCTCACATAACATTGGTTTCTTCAGGAGGAAAATCATTGCATTGGCCATTACATTGATAAAAACAGTTCATTCAGGTTCCAGCCATCGTCTAGAACCCAAAAAGAATAGTGTAAGAGGCAAAAATCATGCTAGAAAAACAACAAAATAAAGTGGGAGTACTATCAATATCTAACATCTTAGGATTAATTCTATGATCATTACCATAATCCTAGGACTATAAGCAATACATATACTTATCCTAAGGGACATCCCTATACATACCGTAGAAATTTCTCTTGGGATCTTAGTAAATTTTTCACATCCTAGTTACCAAAGATTAACTAATCCTTCGCTCTGATACCAACTGTAATGACCCAAACGTGACATAAATGGACATTACATTACATTGGTTAAATACTTATTACAATAAAAAATAAATGCCCAATGACTATATTAGTTTAGTTTCATTGGAAACTCAGAACATAATCTTTTAATCATGGTCAAATATAATCAACATCTCCTATAAAGATGTTATTTTCCTCCAAAAAACCTTCCTTTATAAACTATGGGAAAACAAAACATAAAATGGGTGAGCTAAAATTCTCAGCAAGGGTAAGAATGGAGATAATAAAGCAACCCATAAACATTTTAACTTAAAAAACCTGAACATAAAGTCCAAACATCAAAATATTGAGCAATGACATTAAACATGGTTGTACGTAAGGCATAGATCATAATGGAACAACAATAATGATAAAATAGCATGCGGATAAAACATGTAATTATGGAAAACCATTAAGAACATGATATTATTTCCATAGTATCCAAGGCATTGCTACCAAGACCATCATTGTGGACAAAGTCCATTACTGAATCGGGTTTACCTGTCGTTCCAGCCCTGTATTACTGTACCATATTTACTTGCCGTTACAACCATGACTATCAAAAGAGATATAAATATTTACCCAATGAATTGGAGGGAGATATAGTTCCCACCCATCTCATAATGAAATAATTCTTTCTTGTGCCACAAAATAAAAATAAATCATTCATTATATCCCAAATAATAAAATGGGTTTCATGAACAACATCCCATCATAACATAATCCATATAAAACAAATGGATATAATTTCATCATAAGAAAAGTGAAACCAAGTAAATAATAGAGAGATTATACTTGAAACATAAACATATTAAATAATGTCGTCTTTGATGGAAAATGTTTTTGATAAAACACTTGAATTGAATTCTTGAGGAAAATATCCTTTCTTCTTCAAAATCATTTTCTTTTCACAAAATGCCATGAAATTTTAAAATAAAAATATTTCATTGAAAATAGTCATTAAATATGGTAGAGGAAGCTTTATGAAAATTATGCGTTATGAAACCAAAAAAATCCATTCATATATTATAAGATAAAAAATATTCTCCTCATTCTTTTTCCAGAAAAGTCAAAAGTACCACGTATGGTAAACAAAAGAACGATTCCTTCCATAACCCAATGTAAAAGTAAAAGAGGTGAAATCATGACTTTAAACATACATGGAAGAATATTAAACACTTTATGAAATACATTTTTATGGACATTGATGAAAAATATAACCCCAGTAAATACTTACGTATAGACAATCTCTGATAAAAATGAGATTTGCAATATTACCCCATAGCTTAGGTATGATATGCTTCGTATGTATCCCAACCTCCTGTATAATGATTTAAATAATGTCATTGACTTATTACAGAATCATATTTATTATTATTATATCATATATGGTTCACTTATGTCTTTATATTACCCGTTCTTTTGTAAATTCCTTGTTAAAGTAGTGTTTTGGGTAAAATCGTTTCATTTATCGTACGTGTTTCGACTTGGTGTTCTTGATATTATTACTTATATCCATATTTACTTAATTCCCAAATTTAAAACATTATTTTAATATAATATATATTCAGCATATAAATATATATGATAGATCTATAAATGGAATGAAATACACCGTTCATGGAGACTGTAGGTCGTACGTACGCATGAACGTTGTTTTTGTTTCCTTATAAAATTGAATGGAATTAAGTAAATGAAACATATATTTACATAAATCCACTATCATTATTATGTAATATATTTCCTGATTATTTATTATATATACTTTATAATCATACTTTAATTGTTTTTCGTGGAAAATGAATCTCATCATGTTCATGGAGACGGTAGTCCGTACGTACGCATGAGCGATGATATCAATATTTTGATATTAAAATCATATATAATTGGATGGTATATCATATATAATGAATAATAATAATTTTCTATTTATTATTTATATCATTTTTACTCATTATTATACCAATCAAAATGATTAAACGTTTGAATAATAAACTACACCACGACGTGGAGACGGTAAGCCATACGTACGCACGTGTGGTGACTTTTTCATTCATAGGATAAATAAAATAACAAATATGGTTTTACAATACTTATAATAATATCATATTATATAAAGTATACTTTATTTTTTTAGAATGGAAACAACAAAGAATGAAGATGTGGAAGAAGAAAGGAACTTGAAATAGGTGGTGAGATATTTACCACTTCCTCGGGTTCTTCATTTTGATTTGATCAAAAGGGATCCTTAGGATGTCTTTCTGACTAAAGGAAGTCCTCTAGGATTAAGGGAGGATAGTTGAAAGTGTATTTGGGAAGGGTTTGTCCGTGCCAAATGGCTTTGGATGTGTGAATTAGAGAGAAGGTGGAGTGCCCTTTTATAAGAGGGGTGAGGGAACCTAATGAAAAACTTAAAATATTATTTTGTAATAAATTCATATTCAGTTTATAATGGCTTCAAAGTGACTTATTTTGAGGATAGTGTGGGTATGGGTCGAAATCATCTAAACCAATATGTTTAACAAATGTTTAGGTTACCATTTTAACCTTATCATTTATATTTAACTCTAAGTAAAATATTTTATCTTTTACTGTGTCTTTTGGTATTCTTAAACTATATGGCTAATACACATACTATAAACTACCAATGAAACCCTAATTGGTTCATTAATATCATACATATTATTATATAAGTCTTTTGGAAGATACTTAGTTTTTTAGGACCAATATATAAATTAATTAAATAATATTGTTTTAAAGAAACTATTTTATATCAATTTTGACACTATTTGGTATTTTGTTTTTTCTAAATTCATAACCGCATTATTATTTTGAAACAAAATCATCTATCCCTGCCTAATAAGTTATTTTAACCTCTAAAATTAGTGTAATTAATAAAAATCTAAAATTAAATTTATTCGGGTATTTATAATATCAATTATGTTAATATTTCATTAATAAGGTAATTACTACATCATCACTGTGTCACAAATAAATTTAATTATTTAATTTTTGAAAGATATAAATAAAATACATTTATTTAGGAAATATTTTTATATTTCTAATGAATATTTATAGTCGAATTTATCTAATGTATAACCCTATATTAAAAAATCATTAGTTATTAAACGTTGATTTTAAATATTTTAACTCTTCTTAAATAAAATAATAATAAGTGTCCTAATCTAATCGAATGTGACCAAAGAAGTTCATCTTTTATTCATAAGGTTTTTTTGGTCGAATTTTACTTAGAAAATAGAATTAGGACATCTGTTAGTATAATAATAATATCATTTTTACCCTTAATTATTGTATTTACTTTTAAACATGATAAATAAAAGTAAAAAGTTACTATTCACCAAAAATTATTTTTATCTTATTGAACCACATTTTTCTCCTTGATATTAACTGTGTCTCTTTGATTTTTAATATTCAACTCACAGAAGCGGAAAAATTATGTTTTATGTAAATTTGTAAATGCTTCTAGAAGGTGGGTAGAAGATGGTAAAAATTTCAATAAAATTTTTATATATCTAAAATTATTATAAAATGAATATAATGAATTAAATTGAAATTATATAGGTATTTTGCATCTATTTTGACCTAAAATAAATTTAAATAAAATAAATAATTATTTAAATTAAAATCTTGTTTTAAACTATAACTCAGTGTTTTTCGCTATTCATTACATATTCAAAGCTTTCAAAAAAATATCTATAATTTACCCTAGGCTAATTTCGATATTCTGAATCCAAAAATGAAGTCCATTTTGATTGATAAAATTTATAAAAATTCCAAAAGTAGGTATTACAATTCATAACAGATAGTTTATATAATATTTTAATAACATATCGTTGTTTAGTGAAACTTGATATTGCGTGCAACACAAGCAATCGAGGAAGGTTGCTCTTATGTGTAATGAAAGCCAAGAATAATGTTGAAGATACTAAAAGATAATTCGGTGTTTCATATAGAGAAAAATAATCTTGGTGTAGCATACAACAAAAGACATCAGAGAAATTAAAAGGAATAATTCTCATAAAATCCCAGGGTGTTACATTCTATCCCCCTTAAAATGAATTTCACCATCAAAATTCATTGGGGTTATAAATGGTTTTCTACTTGAAAGTTTCTTTCATAGAATCCAACATCATAAAATGGAATACTAAAACATCCTTTTATAACAGAACGTTAGAAACATAATGGATACCCAAATAAACTCATCACTGGGTTTCCACATAGGAGAATGTAGTTTAAAATGTGGATATGGTAGAGAAATCTGACCATCATGTTCTAATAGAGACTGGTAGAGAACAAGCCTCTGAAAAATCCAACAATCACAAAGCCGTAAATTTATGATGATATAAGGTACCATCTAATTCATCGGATATGAGGGTACTATACTACATTTTTTGTTTTCAATATCATTTCCCTAATGTTGAAGAATTTTTTAATTAAAATAAATATATACTTGATTTTGGTACAATCTCACTGTTTTCTATGCCTTAAATAATTTCCACTTTATCTCTTAAAGAAATGAAGTTGAATTTGTCTTCGGTGAAGTGTTAACAGATCAAGTGATGGAATGATTGGTCATTCCATCAGTTTCAAACAAAAGTTTAGCAAAAGTTATATACATAATTCCATCTTATGGTGAAATTAATCGTATATAGTTCCAAAAATGGACATATACTTCATCTATAATATCACTTATTAAATAAAGCTAGTTTCTACTAACCAGGGTCTTCATGTAAGCCAGAGGTAGGTGATAAAGGCCTGTGGCACTTCAGTTGTGTGTTCGATTCCCGCAACCATGACCAACGCGAAGGGTTGTCGCCCATCCTGCAGGTTGTCCTTTTTCTAAAACTGCACTACTATAACATTCCATAAATAATGTTGAAAAATGGTTATATACTTAAACAAAATTATCTTATGTCTATCTTAATTCATTCTAATCATTAGGCTTATCCAAAATACTTTTTTCCATGTTCATAGAAAATGATTACTTGACAGGTCATCTACCAAACATGTGAATACCATCATTTATCTCCCATATATCATAAGATAAATCTTGTTGGTCACATTCCTAATATGTGAATACCTTAATCGTGTATTATCTTGAAAAATGAATACCCATTGAACATTAGTGAAAACATGAATGTTGTCAAAAGACAACTCTTTCCATATACCAAAATACCAAAACTTCTATATATTGAAACCATGATATTAATTTTTCCCTATATCTGTCATGAGCTCATTTCATTTTCTGTTTATCCAATCATTATGCGCATATCATCTCCTTTCCAAAAATATGTCTATCACTTTTCTTGTTTACAAGTACCATACAATTATAGAAATCCAATATATAGTTATTCCAAAATTCTATGATACTATTAATTAGATTCAATGATACTATTTTGGAATCCCATTACATATACACTTAATCATTCCACAACATCATTTTCATACTCAACATCACAAATAGTGATCACATTTAACATCCCGTTGTCCTTTTCCTTAAGAGGTTTCTCACGTCAATCATCATTAACCCTAGGATTAGGGAATTGATTAGCATAATTCCCCATTTCCTTACACTTGATGAATTGAAGTGTTGGTGGAGCGTTCTCTATAGTCCTTTATCTATTCACGTCATTAGAAACCTTTTTCCCTATACATCGGCACTCAGCTTCTCGATGACCTTCTTTTCCACTCGTGAAACATTTTCTAGGACCTTTTAGAAAATCTCCTCCATGCTTCTATCCACACTTTGAGCATAAAGAAACATTTATCTTATATTCACAATTGTTCGGAGATTTTTCCTTGAACTCCATCTTTCATTTATTGTGATAACCATGAGATGGATATGTAACACCAACATCTTGTTCTACCTTGATAGCACAGCGTAAAATTTATTCCTATCTACTGAATTGTCTTATAGATAATGCCCTTCCAAGAGTTGGTTTTAATCCACTGAAGAATTGATCAACTTTACTTCAAGGATCGATGATAAATCTAGATGCTTACCTTTCAAGACTTTTACAATTTTCTTCGTATATACCATCAAATTCATCATCCTTTGGTTAATATCAAGGAACTCCTTTTCCATCTTTGTTCAATTAATACAAGGGAATTATTTATTGAAAAATAGGTTCTTGAACTCATCCCATTCCATGGATTCAATTTATTCTTGGGGCCTTGCATTCTAAAATAGAGTCCACCACTGGTCTGCTTCACCTTCTAAATGGTAAACAGTCAGAATGACTTTTTCAAGTTCCAAATCGTGAAGTATGGAAAATATCATTTCAATGGTACAGATACATTGTTTAGTAACAAGTGGATTAGAAGACCCCCTGAAAGAAGGTGAATGTTGCCTCACTAAGGACTCAATAGAATATTGTTCCCAGGTATACTCATTCGAAAGTCCAGAATGATTCCTTGATTGTGTCAGTATAGCAATATTATTTTTCACTCCATCTCCAATCAAATTGGTTTGTTCAGGAGTACAATCAATGCATTTCCCATTACATTTATCAACACAGTTCCTTTGGGATCCAACCATCATCTAAAACCCTAAAAGAATAGTGTAAGAGGAAAAAATCAAGCTAGGAAACCAACATAATAAAGGGGGATTAGATTCAATATCTAAAATCATAGGATTAATTCTATGATCGTTACCATAATCCTAGGAATATAGACAATACTTATACTTATCCTTAGGGACATCCCTAGATATACCTTAGAAATGTCTCTAGGGATCTCACTAATGTTTTAACAACCTAGTTTCTAAAGGTTGACTAAACCTTCGCACTGATACCAACCGTAAAGACCCAAACTAGAAAAACATGGACCAAACATTACTTTTGCGAAATACTTATTACAATAAAAAATAAACACCCAATGAACATATTAGATTAGTTTTGATGGAAACTTGGAACGTAATCTTATAATCATGGTCAAATATCTTCAACATCTCACATAAAGATTTTTTTTCCTACCTACAACCTTCCATTATAACCTGTGGGAAAAGAAAAAACAAGGGTGATCTCAAATGCTCTGAAAGGGTAATCATGGTGAAAATAAGGCAACACATATACATTTGAACATAAAAACATGATCATAAAGTTCAACCATCAAAATATTGAGCAATGCCATTAAATATAGTAGTATATAAGGCATAGTTCACAATGGATCAACAATCAAGCTAAAATAGCATGGGAATAAACCTTGTAATTGTAGAAAACCATTAAGCACATGATATGATTTCCATAGTATCCATGGCATTACGGCCATGACCATCATAGTGGAAAAAGTCCATCACTAAATCGGTTTTACCTTCCCTTCCAGCCCTGTATTACTATACCATATTTACTTTCCGTTACAGCCATGTCTATCTCATTAGATATAAATTATTACCCAATGCATTGGAGGGAGATATAGGTCCCACCCATCTCAAAATGAATTCATTCTTTCTTTTGGAACAAAATAAACATAAATCATTCATCATAACTCAAGTAATAAAATGGGTTTCATAAAAATCATCCCATCATAACATAATCTATATAAAACAAATGGATATAATTTCATCATAAGAAAGTGAAACCATGTAAATCATAGAGACATTATACTTGAAACATACACATATGAAAAAATTTCAACTTTCATGGAAAATGGTTTTGATAAAACACATGAATTGAATTCTTGAGGAAAATATCCTTTCATCTTCAAAAACATTTTCTTTTCACAATATGCCATGAAAATTTTAAAATAAGATGATCTGGTTGAAAATAATCATGAAATACGGTAGAATAAGCTTCATGAAAACTTGGCATTTTGAAACCATAAAAATCCGTTCAAGCTGTATAAGATAAAGAACATTCTCGTCCTACTTTTTCTAAAAAATTAAAAATATACCATGTATGGTAATCAGAATAATGATTCTATCCATAACACAAATTAAAAGTCAAAGAGATGAAAACATGACTTTAAAAATACATGGAATAATATTAAAAACTTTATTAAAAACATTTTTATTGACATGGATGAAAAATATAACCCCAGTAAACACTTACGTATAAGAAATCTCAGAAAAAAATAAGATTTGAAAAATTATCCCTTACCTTAGGTTTGATAGGCTTTGTATGTATCTGAACCTCCTATATAATGAATTAAATAATGTAATTGAATTATTACAGAATCATATTCATTGTTATGATATCATATATGGTCAAATTATGTCTTTATATTACCCATTCTTTTGTAAATTCTTTGTTAAAGCTGTGTTTTGGGAAAAATCGTTTCATTTAACATATGTGTTTCGAATTGTTGTTCTTGATATTATTACTTATATCCGGATTTAAATAATTCAAGAATGTAAAACATGATTTATATATAATATAAATTCAGAATATAAATATATATGAAAGATCGATAAATGGAGTGAAATACACCCTTCATGGATACGGTTGGTCGTACGTACGCATGAACACGATTTGCATTTCCTTATTGAATTGAATGGAATTAAGTATATGAAACATATATGTAGATAATTCTAGTATCATTATTATGTAATATCTTTCCTGATTATTTATTATATATACTTTATAATCATAATTGAATGGTTAATCATGGAAAATGAATCTCATCGCGTTCGTGGAGACGGTAGTCCGTACGTATGCACGAGCGATGATATCATTATTTTGATATTAAAATCATAAATAATTGGATGTTATATCATATATAATGAATAATAATAATGTTATATTTATTATTTATATCATTTATACTCATTATTATACACATCCAAATGATGAAATGTTTGAATAACAAACTACACCATGACGTGCAGACGGTGAGCCGTACGTACGCACTTGTGGTGACTTTTACATTCATAGGATGGATAAAATAACTAATATGGTTGTTCCATTTTTATAATAACATCACAGTATATAAAAGATACTAGATTTATTATTTTACAATAGAACAACAAATAAGGTGGATGTGGAAGAAGAAAAGAACCTGAAATAGGTGGTGATCTATTTACCTCTGCCTCGGGTTCTTCCATTTGATTTGATCAAAAGGGCTCATTAGGATAGCTTTGTGACTAAAGGAATGCCTCTAGGATGAATGGAGGATAGTTGAGAGGGTATTTGGTATGGTTTTGTCCTAGAAAAATGGATTTGGAGGTGTTAATTAGAGAGAAGGTGGAGTGCCCTTTTATAAGAGGGGTGAGGGGAACCTTAGGAAAAAAAGAAAATATTATTTTGTTATAATTTCATATTCGGTTTATAATGGCTCCAAAGTGACTTAATTCGAGGATAGGGTGGGGATGGGTCCAAATCCCCTCAACCAATAGTTTTTAAACATGTTTAGGTAAATAAATAAATCACAATTTATATAATGGGGCAAGAACTAATGTCATGTATCATGTACATACAACAAAATAAATCACTATAAAATATATCAAAATCAATATGAAAAGGTAAATAACTAAATCACAATTTATATAGTAAATAACTTTTACACAAAGAAAAATATTTTAGGAATAACCGGTTACCAATATAATGGAATATAAGTATTCACCCAGTCCTGTATATTTTTTAATGGATATTTAGTCTAATTGGATAATAATATGGACTTAAATAAATAATATCATGATTACAAAAAACAATATTCTAGACATCATATTAAGAACATAAAGCCCTTATTCCAAAAAAATCTAATATTTATGAGGAATTCCATAGCCAAATACCCAATATAGTTTTTATCACAATACCTACTGGTGCATTAGGAGGCCAAATAAGGACGATCCAGTGAAATAATAATTCCAATTAAATCCTAATATAGAAGGGGAGAAATATAAGAACATAAAAATCATATTTAGAAACTATCATATGAAATGTTAATTATTTCTTAAGACAATAAACATAATCAACATAAAAATTAATATTGGAATCAAGTGTACACAATTTTAATAGTTTCCAAAATCAATACATGTAATCAGGAAAACTCTAGTATAATATGGGGAATGGTATAAAAAATACATCTTAATAAAGCCAATCATTAACCGTCACAATCAATAATAAAGATAGTATCATTACAACATATTTTCGATGGAGCATATGTGAAATGGGGGTTCTTTTCATTGAGAAATATAAATTCCAGAAAATTACATTTAAAATTCTTAAAATAAATATAATTTTCACATTAAAAATATATACTAAAAACTGAATGTTTCTATAATAGTAAGGAAATAATTTTCATTGAACAAAAATAAATGGAATCTTTAAAACAATGACAGTTCAAGACCATGGGTAAATCGGTTGTTTTCAAAAATGTTGAAAAATTATTTTAATGGTTTTTTAAAATAAATAAAATCTATATTATTTAGAAACATTATTGGAATAATAATTTCTAATCATTATATAAATGTAGCAACACAAAATATTTATGGAATATTTCACATTAAATAATATTATATCAACAGTAACTTGGGTCCAATGAAACACCGAGTTGAAATGAACGGCTAAATAACATCAATATATTTTCATATTTACCTGACCATTATAACCTATACATTTTATTTTATGGTATGAATAGAAATAATAATATTATGAAATATATTTATAAATATGAAATAAACATATCATTGTTTAGTAATGGCATTCTATTCATCCTAAATATTTTTTCTTCAAATAAATAATATTATTACCTTCTGTGAGAAAATAAAAATAATTAATTTTTACACATTATTAAAATATAATAGAAGAAACAAACCATGTTTTATAATTTATAATTTCAAAATTTTCTTACGAATATTTTTTCAAAATTTTCTAAAAAGATTTAAATTTTAATGAATAGTGAAAAATATTGAAATACATTGAAAAATGTATATTATTTAAAAACATTTTCAAATTCAAATTATATTTTTGATTAATTTAAGACTTTAATTATTTCAGTAAGATTTGAAATAATCTAATTTTTGTCTTTTAAATGATTGTTTTACATGAATTTAGTATAAACACATTTATACATTAAATGGTTATTTTTAAGAAAAATCATTTCTATTTGAATTTATACTGTCTAATTTATAATCAAATTCATCCAATTTTAAGTTTTTGATTTTGAAAAAAAGATTACATATTTGGAATCTTGATTCCAATACTTATTAAATAGACCTATTTTATTTTTTGTCAATATGAATAGTAACCATTATAAAGTTTATCATATTGGTAATTGGTAAATCCAGATAATATAGATTTAATATAGGTGATAATGGCACAATTGTTCATAAAAATTTTCTTTAGATGAATTAAATTCAATCTGTAATACTTAAGGTTTAGAATTTCATTATTTAAAGGATGTGTTTCTATGAATGTTACTTAGAAATTATTAAAATCAATGACTATGAAAAAATGTACCACAATTAATTTTAATATTTATAATAGTTTAAATGGTGGGTTATTTAGAAGTTATACACAACTATATGTATTATTTATAAATATAAAATATTCTTATTCATCATGGGATTTTATTTAAAAAAATTCGTATTTAAATATTTACCCTAAATTCTTATACAACATTGATGTAGTAATTATTTAGTTAGCATAAATACAAAAATTTAATATAATAAAATTATTAAAAATTATTATTATTTGACATATTGAATGTGATATATGAATTATATATATAAAAATGACATATTTATGATATAATAAAATATTATTTTTTAATATGACTTGTTTTCATGATGTTTTTAAATGTTAAAGTAGTGAATAGTATCAAGAATGAAAATACTTATATTTTATTTGATTAATATTTAATTAAATTATTTAAAAATAAAAAAAACATTAAAAATTAAAATTTGATTATTACAGGATCTAAAATTCCATAAATGAATCATTTATTTCCAAATAAGCAAAAAAAAAAACAAAAATTTCAACCTATAAATATTGAAAATTTTCATACTATAGTTAAAAAAGTAAAATTTATAACTTATGGTTAATCAAAATGGAATGGATTTAAATAAAACCATAAAATGCCTAAAATATATTTCTTGATGATATTAAAACCATGTCTTATATTTTCTTCTAATATATTTCCATTTTGTGGTATTCTGATGTACAAATTGTTTATTACAATTTAATATTTTGAGAAATTTTACAAAAACCCATGTCCACCAACTATAATCACCACCCCACACCTCCCACTATTCATCGTACCTTACAAGCCTTAATGATTCTAAAATACTTAAAAACACACTCTTTACCACATTCCCCACATCCATGTTCTATTGGTCTTACAAAAATCCAAATTCCTTTTTCCCCAATGGTTCATTCATGGTGGTTAAATTCAACTTGTAACCTTATAAAACTACATATTTTAATTTATTTTCTTTTTCTACCATCACCTCATCTCCTTCATTAAAAAAATTACAAGTTCATGATTTATGGAAAACTGCCAATATAAATTAAATATTCATCATTAATGTTTTATCAAATTCATCTTCCTAATATATGAAAATAAAACTATTAATGGGATAATTAATTCATTTTTAATTTTATCAATACATTTTAATTTCACTTTTCTAATTTTCTTCTTATTCGACACGAATTTCACAATTATAAACCATTGAATCTACCAGAAACCCACAAAATTAACACTCTTATAACATTGAAATTGACCCTTATAACTCTTAATAATGACTATAAATGATCTTAATAAAACTATAATACCTTATAAATTTGTGGATTATTTTATTTATTAATTAATTAATTAACTTAATTGGATTATCCATTGCATGACGTGAAAGTGAAAAATGCATTAAGACAAAAAGTATGGGAACTCTCCAAAAATCTATATTTACATGGGTTATGATTTCACTCATTTTTACTGAATCTATCATTTAATTATACTTATATAATTCTCCCATATTATATATATTTACAACATTTTTGTATGTATCTCAATTCATCTTTGTCATATTTGGAATTATATGTTTTATAAGGATCCCTTCTCAATTAATCTTGATAAGAAAACATTATTAATGGAAACATGTCATTTTCGTAAATCAAATTTTTATGATTTTTTTTTGTTCATTTCTTATTTTATAAAATAATTTTTTCTATTATACCCGTTAATGAAACAATATTCTTTCCATTAAAACCGTCCTTATGTGGAAAATTTATAATGTTAAAACCCACTATATTTATTGTTTTCAATTTATTTAGACATCATTATTAATTATATTTTAATATTTTTCCTTTATTAATGAACAATAATGATTTATATCCCTTATTTAATGGATACTGTTATCAAACGCCATTTGGTTATTCCTTATGACATTATTACAACACCGATTTCCTTATGTGGGTAACAATTATGTTTATTACTTATACTTAAGTATTGATGTGTCATCGATATTCATGAACATGTTAGGATGGGTGTTCCTAAATATCACTCTAATGAATTTCAGGTTTTTTATTTCTCATGATATATTATGTATGGGATTTGTGAGTAAAACAATTTCATTTTGGGACTTTATCCAACATGTAATATATTCTTGGTTGTTACCCCTTACACATGTTTATTTCATGTTATATGATAACTAAACATTCCTATATTTCCATGATCATATGATTTAGTGTTATAAATTTTATGATTTCCTATATTTATTCATGAGCCATTCATTTTATGTTATAAAATTATACATTTAACTCATGTGTTATGTTTCATTCCCTTGTTTATTCACCTATTGGTCTTTTTAACTCATTCCATTTGTCTATGTATTCCCCATCCTTTTTATGTCTTTTTGAGAGCTCAATGGAGCTATTATCCCATTACGAAAAATAATAGAAAATTATTCTAGTTTGATGTCTTATAATTATTTACCAAATATCCAAAAAACATAAGGCCTTTTTATCACAGTTTTGTATTTTAGGTATATTTATGATAAAATCATGTAATATTATGTATAAAATACATGGGTTACTATAGTTGGTATTATAAAACGATATAGTTACATTTAGTTATTAGTATTATAAAATATTAGTATTAACCATATGGAAAATTGAATCCAAATAGATATTAGAGATTGAAACCTACAGAATCAATAGTTAGGATATACATTTCATATATAAGTTTTTACTTCTAAATTCATAGTTTCATTTTTATATTCTCATTAGATATGTATTAAATCTCCCTTTTTTCATGCTTTTTATTGGTTTTTAATCGGGCAACCAATACTAAAAACCAATGTTATAGTTAGTGTAATTATTTCACAATTTATATGCCCCAATTGAAGGGTAGAGGAGTGAAAAACATCATGGTATTACCATATCAATTTGTTCAATTAATTTATAATAACATTAATCATGTGGAATAACCATCTTCTTGAAATGATGATCATATTTTATTTAAATCCTTTATGCGAAAACTGCCTCATATCCTTAGTTGTTATTAACATCCACTTGTCACATAACCATGGATTAACTAAATTGAGAAAATATTATATATTATAAAATTCTTATAGGAAGAGAAATTCAGGATTTTTATCTATTATTTTTATGGGAAATCAGATCGGTGGTGGACAATGATAAAGAGTATGAATATTAAAGAGTAAATATAATATATGGAATAAGAATAATTTATGAAAATATTTTTCCATGAATATTTTTAAGGACCTCTCCATATTAATATGGAGAGTTAGTACCATAAAATAAATAAAAATAAATGTCATTCTATTTGGGTGGATGAGATAAATATTAAAAATCATTCACATTACACAAACGGTTTTATCATGAACACAAAAATAACGAAGGATCTCTTCTTAAATGGAATAAATACGAGCCTAAGAAGTGAATTGAAAATTAAAGACATTGAGAGAAATGTGGAGATTTTATATTTTTCACATAAGGTTGACATGAAGATTAGAGACTCTTAGGGGTCTCATTTACATGAAAATAAAATTTCTATGATTCATATTAATATGGAGATCGACAGATAAATCCAATAGAGGAATGAAATCCCAATATCCTATGTGTAAAAAGTGTGGGAAGAATAATTTTGGGAACTATCTAAACAGAACCTATATAGCCCTAAAATGTGAAACATAGGGGTATGAATATAATCATTACCGAATGGATTTAAATAATCCCACCAATTCATAAGATGATAGGATGGTTCATATCAACACTTGTCCCACCATACATTGTTTCAATTGCAAGGAACATTCTAATTTGGAGAGGCACTTCCCTAAGACAAGTGTTTCCAGAGATAATAGATGAAAATAACCTATAAGGTATCAAGGAAGGATATATTCAATAACTAATACTGTGGTGGATCTTGATAATTATATTTTTAAAAGTACAATGATTGTTCATTCAATAATAAAAAATATACTATTTGATTCAAGTTATACAAATTCTTTTATATCTTTCAAATTTAGTAGAACGGTTCAAAACCACATAAAAATATGAATGTATTATCATCTATGAGAATATGAAATAGTATATTACTGCATCTAATGTATATAACACCTCCTAAGTCATTGTTTGTAGACCAAACCCCCCAACTACTCTCATATTAGTTCATTTGGTATATTTTTATGCTATATAAGGTACAGATTTTCTTCAATTATACAAATACAACATCAACTGCCAAGAGAGGGAGATCACTCTTCAAATTTTGATACATTCCTTAACTATATATAAGTTTAAGGGGTGGTAAAATATACAACAAAATATTCAACACTTGTGTGGAAATTATTTCTATAAGAGAGAGCATATCTAGTTCAAATGATTGAGACAAAGGGGATGATCATGCTTTAAGACATTCCCATTGTGAGGGACTGTACTGTTGTATTTATTGAAGAATATCCCAAAAATTCTCATAACTAAGTGGTTAAGTTATCAATTCAATATATACTAGGATATATAAACATATCAAAGACTCCTTATTGAGTGGACACTATTGATTGAGAATAATTATAGAAGATGATATAAAGGAATTTATATAAGGGTTTTGTATGCCTAACTACTTCACTGTGAGGAGTGACTGCCCTATTCATCAATAATGAGGATTGATGGATATGACTATGTCTTTATTATCATGAATGTAATAAAATCAGGATAACGAACAAGTATCCCCTTCAATTGATAGATGACTTGTTTGAAAAACAATGTAGGTCCAAATAGTTCTATAATTTGTAATTCGGCTGGGACATCATCTATTAAAGGTGAAGAAGGAAGATATTCCCAAGACATCCTTTTGAATGTGATATTGAATCTATGATTTCATATTTAATCCCATAAAAATTATAAATTATCAAATTAAAAATTTGGACATAATTAATAGACACATTAGATATTACCTAAATAATTGGCAGCCTTTATAGATGATATTATGATATAATACAAGGGTAAGAAGGATCATGGTGGGTATTTGAATACTATTCTAATGACAATTAGAATGGGGAAAATATATTTAATATATAGTCAATGTGTGTTATATATGGAGGAAGTATCATTCATGAAACATTTTATCACCAATAACAGAATATATGTGGAATACTATAAAACAAGTGTAAATGAGGAATTAACGAGAACAACATCTATTGTGGAGAAGCATGTTTTCTATGGACTACATGCTATTTCGAAATATTTTTTAAGAATAATAAGTTATTTCGATTAAAATTAACCATTTCAAATTAGAAGGGTGTAATTTTTTTCTAGACTAGTGAATGTGAAGACTTCTTCAAAGAGTTTAAAAAGATAATTATCAATACACCAATAATCACACTACCCACTAGTGGTTAAATCATTGTGGTATGAATTGGTGATTACAAGAAGTTATTATGGTTATTAATATTGAAAAAGTGATATTATTATAGCCCATTTCTCAAGGTAGTCATAATTTCATGATAAAAACATTCCAACACCTGTTATTGAGTTGGAAGCGGTGAAACGTTTCTGGAAAATCATGCAGAGTAATCTCTATAGGGTGAATTGTGAGATATATACTGACCAAAAGGGACAACAATACATATTCACATAAAAGGTTATTAATATTTTCCAATATAAATGGTCATAGATCATAAATTTTTTATGAATTTACAATCCATAACTATCTTTGAAAATTAAATATTGTGAAAGATCAATATGTATAAAGGATCCAGAAACATTATCAATGATGGGAATTCAGAAGAAATAATAATTAATAATTCTACAAAGTATGTTCATGGGAACAATAATTCTAGGAACATTATCATTTCTTTCAAAATTAATTTCCAGACCATACCTTATGGATAATATAATGGATTTTAAAATAAATTATCTAGAAATTCAGAAGAATATGGATTCTACTAGAATTGAAAAATCATCGTACATCTGAATTGATGAGAAAAGATTCATAATATTTGGGTCTTAAATATTAATTCCATAAAACCATGAGATAATATGTTTTATTTTTATTAATTCACATAGATTTTCCTTCTTCTTACACCTAGGGAGCATAAATATGTATACCTATATGGTAATGGGAAAACATAACCATAGACTTATTTACAGGGCTTCGAAAGATATCTAGATAAAATTATGATATATGGGTTATTGTAGATAATCTTACAATGATAGAACACAAAATTTCAATTTGATAGGACATGTCACTTGATAAACATGAAAAAATACACATTAGTGATGTGTTGAGGCTACACGTGGTACTATTTTTGACTGTATCAAATCATGATCCGAGAATTATATCTATGTTCTTCAAAAGTACAAAAATGATCTAAACATTGAACTAAACATCAGTACATATTATCACCCTCAATCTGATGGACAGACTGAGATGACTATCATAACATTGTGAGAAAATTTTATATCATTCTCAATGGGCTACAAAGGCATATGGGATAAGAATCATCCACGGGTTGACTAATATTTCATCAACAGTTTCAACTCAACCAACCAAATAGAGGAATATAAAGACCTTTTTTAAAGAGATATAAAATGAAATAATGCTAGAATTATGTTGGATAAAAAAAGATGTTGGAAATCTATAATGGTTGGGGAAATGAAAAAAAATGTTGAGACCATATAGAAACTTATCTATGTTCCCTAAAGTTGATTGAAGAGTTACGCCTAAAAACAATAATGAGATAAATAGTTTGATATTGGAGACATGTTATTCCTTCGTATATCTGTATGGAATTGAGTACTGATATTTTTTATAAGGGAACGAAATTTCCTAGGTACATAGAAACCATTTATAGTCTAAATCGCATTAGAGTAGGGATATATTGACTAGAACCTCCACCAACCATATCAAATGTACATGATGTATCTCATATAACCCCCCTGGGAAGTATATACTAGATCTCTAACATGTAATTAATTAAGAGGTGGTATATCCAGACAAAGAATATTATTATGAGGAGAAATTGTTGAAAATATTGGACCATAGAAATAAATTCCAATGAAAACAAACCACTCACTTTGTTAAAGTTCAATGGAAGAACCAAAAATATGATGAGGCAATAAAGTAACTTAATGACACAATGAAGGAAAAGTATCATTACCCATTTTCACCATAGTATGTAAAAAAAATTCGAGAGTGAAATCACATAATGGAGGTGAATATAAGTACCAAAGTATTTTATGATCTATTTCTCTTCAAAAAATTACACTTTTTCGTTATCTTTTGTTGTGCAAAACCAAGTGTTCAAAAAACCATGATATACTATAAAAATATTATTTTTTTAACAAGTCCAATATAATGTATCTCTTTAATTAGAGGTCATGAATTATATAAACCATATAATGAAATATATTTATCAAATAGAAATAAAGACATCATTTTTTAGTAATGAAATTTTATTCATCAAAAATAAGTTTCATATAAAAAATTTATTTATATGTGAAAATAAATATAATTAATTTAGAAAACATTTATTAAAATTTAATTATAAAATACAATAAAATTTTTATTTTACCATATAAAAATTATCTTATGATGAATTTTTTGGAATATTTTAAAAATATTATAATTTTAATAAATAGTGAAAATACTAATTTACATTAATGAAAGATTATTATATTAAAACATATATAAAGGGAAAATAATTCATTTCATTAGTATTAATGGTTAATTAGATTATTAATATTATAAATAATATAATTTTCATCTTTGAATAGAATTTCTTACTTAAATTTAAATAAATTGATTTTACACCGAAAATTTGCATTTTGCATAAAAACATTTCATTGTTTTCTTTTTAGTTTAATTTTAAATTAAATTATTCCACTCCTATGTATTGAAATTTCTAAAATTTATTAAATACATAGAACTATGATTTCTAAGTGATGTAATTATACCCATTTTTTGGTTTTCAAATTAATCATAATCGTGGAAAATTTTATCATCTCGATAAAATATGAATCATGTTATTCTTTATTAAAAATAATTTAGAAGGAAATAATTCTTCATTGAAAAAATTATTATATGAAATAAATTTGACCATTAATACATGTGGTTTAAAATTGAGTAATTTTATTGAAAATATCTAAAAAAAGTTAAGTAGACATTACTAAAATCAATGAATGTGAAAAAGTGTCACAGAGTTAATTTTAAAAAGTGTACTAATGTTTACATCATATTAACTAAAAGATTCACTATTCAATAAATATTTTCTGGAATTATAAAATATTTATTTTCCTAAAACTATATAATTTAATGGGTTAAGATATAAATAATTACCCAAAATTATTTTACAATGATAATGATCTAATTATTCAATTAATATAAAAATAAAATAAATGATGTCAAAAATATTTAAAGTAATATAATTTTAGATATTTAAGGTAATACATGAATTATCTAGAAGCCCATGAAATATTTATGAACTAATAAAAAAATGTGCTTCGAATTAAACTTATTTTCTTGATGTTTTTGAACTTTAAAGAAGGTTTTAGTTTCAGAATTGACAACAATGTTATTTTATAGCTATAATATTGTATAATTATAATATAAAAACAAAAATATTATTTTAAAAATAAAAACCAAATTATTAAACTATTTAAAATTTCTCCTCATTCCATTAATTATCCAATTTTCACCACATAAGTATAGAATATAACCTTTTCACATTGAATTTTTTTTATTTTTATAAAAATTAAAATTGGTTAACTATGGAATAATAAAAATTATAAGGATTGAAATAAATATAAAAAATGTTTACATGCTATTGGATGGTTATATTGAACCCTTATCATATATTATCATTAAATAAATTTCCATTAGGTTGTATTTGGATTGAAAATTAAATTATTATAATTTGTTATTTTGAAAATTTCCAAAAACACCCCTCTCATAACCTAATAAACACAACCACTTCTCTTCAAACCATCCAAGACATGAATATTTCAAAATATCTCCCTAAAACAATATCCACCTTCTTCAATGGTTATATCAAAGAGGATATTTTTAAGAGGTAACATTCTCAATTAATATCATTTATTTTCCTTTAATCTTCTATTATATCCTAACATCTATAATCTATCAAATTATATAAATTCATGTATCATGTATATACTGGAATATTATATTTCTAATTTACTATTTTCTATCTAACCATATATTATCATTTTCTCATATTCAATGAATGGAAACCATTGTCCAAAAAATGGTGGTTAATCATCTCGGTGGATTATGATTTTTTATTTTATATTACATCAATGAAAGATGTAAATAAAACTATTATTTTGGTTAAATAAAATTCTAATAAGTGTTCCATAATTTATTCCCTGTTATATAAATAATTTATTCTGTTAGAGTTTCTTAATTATGTTCTTAATGAATATAATTTTATTATTTAGGACATTGTGTTCATATATAGAATGCATTTTTACATAAGGTAAGGGATGTCTCTGAACCTCCATATTTCTTATGGGTTATGATTTCTATCTCTATCCTCCAATTAATCCCTTCAATGATATTATATACTACTCATATGTTCAATTAATATTTAATAAACATATTTATGTATCTCGATTCCTTATTCCATGATTGGTGATTACATGTTTTATAAGGGTCCCCTCTAAATGCACCACGATAAGAAAACACGATTAAAGGGAACCTCTCTTTTTCTTATACATTTTAATGTAGACCCTGTAAAATATTCTATGACTCAAAAAATTTTATGAAATCACTGAATTTATCATGAAGCATATTTTTTCATTATATATTTTTTTTTTAAAAAATATTTCTTTCTTCATATTTAAAAATATATATTATCATGATTAATACCACGCTTATGTAGCAAATTACTAATGTTACTTATAAACTCGTATTTTTTTTTCAATTTAGTTGTAAACAATTATAGATGATATAATATCATTTTCCCCATTACGAAGGACATATAATGATTTAAATCCCTTATTTATTGTATACCATTATAATAAAACCTTAATTTGGCCTTATGATAATATTACAGTAACCTTTTTTATATGGGAAACCCGTATGTATATTTATTAGGCGTGTGTCATTATATCGAAACAAACTTAATGAAAATGTTATGATTCTTGATCCCAGATAGTTCTCTAATGAATTAAGAAAATTTTTTAGTATCACTAGACGTTATATATAATGTTAGAGAGTAAATATAATCCATTATTGGACTTTTTGACCAAGTGATATAGTGTTATCAGTTATCGATGTATCATGTCTATGTAATGTAATTTGTTTCTTCCACTTTAATATATTTCAATTATCTTATTATTAAATTTTTTAAATTTTATTCTTCGTTATTTTTATACATTATCAATGTGTTTTATGCTATCATAAAATATCTGTGACCTCATGTGGAGTGATTCATTCCAATGTTTATTCTCCTACTGCATTTTTTTATCTCATCCATTTTGTCAATTATTTCCCCATGTTATCAGATTTAGTTTTAACAGATCAATGGGTGTTAGTATATCATTATTAATATTAAAAAACAATTTTTATTCTAGATTAATTTTTTCTAATAATGTACCCTTCCTCCCGAAGGCACATGACATTTTGTTCCCTGGTTTGTATTTTATGGGTAACTATTATTAAAATCATTTCATATTATGTGTAAATGTATTTGGATGATATATTAGTAGAGAAAATGGGTTGGATGTTTTTTAATAAATAAATTTTGGAATCAAAAAAAATTTGAAAATACTTTTGGATAATAATGATGTGAGAAAAAAATTAATTTTGATCAAGGAGATAAATAATGTCATGTTTTCTTCAACAAATGCCTTATTAATTTCGAGTAGTAATGATTAGATATATTTAATATCATATAAAAGGGTCATGAATGTACATATGAAAATAAATATTTTCATTTCCATCAAAAAAAATTATAATATTTCATTATCTAAAAATACATCATAAACAATCTCGATAAACTATGATATTATAAACATAAAACCATTACCACTATGGTAAAATTTGAATAATAATCCTATTAATGAAATATATTTAAATAAAACATAAAATAATGATTAACAGAATATATTAACGACATAACACATCAAATGGGTTTTATTTATCCCATTAAAATTAAATGCATGGTGAATATGGTATTTGTCTCACCGAAGTAATATTGAGACATTTGGCTTTTACTTTAGGTCTAACATCATTCATAAATGTTCGAACCTCCTATATAATATGTTTATAATTAATATACTTATATTAATTAAAAATTAACATATATATGACTGTATATATGATTTTATTATAACTAATTATCATCTGTTTAAGAGAAATTATTTATTAAAAAACTATTCTAGGTGACAACTGTAGTGTTTTTAATTTATGGTTTAGTTCATTGAATTTTATTCATATAGTTTGATCAAAGTGAAATAATATAAATAGCATTAAACTTGAAATAAAAATAAATATATATTTAGTATATATGTATTCATTATATACCATAAATTTTACAGGTAGATTAATGACTTACATATTCATTAAATATATCATAATTACCATCCATGTGAATGTAAAAAAATCACAACTCTCCAAGGTGGTCCTATTCCACACCAATGGATGAGTGATGTTATCATTTTCCAAACTATTGGAATAGGAATTTATATGTGTTATTATAATCCTATAATTAAAATATTAACATATATATATAATATATATATACATTAAACCCATATTTATATGTAGTAGTGAGAGGTTGTGATGAAAAAATTTTAATTTGTTCATGAGGTAGTATTCCACCTTTAACATGTTCAACAGTTTCATTTCCGATTTTATATAATAGGGAATTTGGATATGTTATTTGAAATACATAATTACAAAAAAGTATATTCAATATTATTTATTTATTTTATCATTATTAATGTAGTGTTGAAGATGTTAAATGAAGAAATAAAATGAAAATGTGTGGTTAATAACTACAAAAATTCTTTGATCAACCTCTTCATGTTTATACTTAAACTACCATGTGTTGGTTCTCTGATATAAAATGGACTCTAGGTGCTGTTTATGGATTTAAAGATTTCATTTTGGTAGATATTGGCTGAACCAAATCGATTCTTATGTGTGAATTTGAGATTATAGGGGTTCGCTATTAAATTCTTGGGGAAGTCAACACTTCAAAGTAAAGAATTAATAAATTGTATATATATTCCCATCGTGCCAACAGGATCTAAATTTAACCATTATCAAACCATTGATGAGATAATTTTTCAATATGGAATTAAAATTTTAATTTAAAATGATTTTATTTCATTTAAACTCATATCTTCTTAGTTGATCATCTAGTAAACCACATTTAACTCTACCTGTGGTAATTATTTTTTACTATTTTTACTATTATCTATAAACAAATATTTGTTAAAAATATGATAAAATATTAATTATTATAATTCCAAATATGGAATCCATTTTTTCAAATTCAATTCACATAATTTGAGAAATTATATTTAGTTTTAACTCAACCGAGTTTACTGAAAAATAGTTTTCCAAATGAAATATTAGTATAAGTATGAATCATTTTTTATTATACATTTATATATAATAGATTTCAATGATCTAAATTGTATTAATAATAATATAAAGTAAATAATATTATTTTAAGTAAAATTAATAAATATTTATCTTTTAAAATTAATTAAAATAAAATGTTTTTTTCTATAAAAAAATCAATATTTTTCACTATTAATTTAAATTTTTTTAAATTAAAATAAATTAACTTTTAAAACATTGAAATTATTATTTCAAAAATTATCTTCATTTTTTAAAATAATGTTTCTAAAAATGGTAAAAATTAATTTTTGAATTACCCCACCAAATGCCAAAAAAAACTATATGTAAAAAAATGTTACTCATCATAATTACAATTCTTTTTCATTAAAATGATTTTTATTTTAATTTGTAATTAATTCATAACCAATTAATTTATTTTATATATGTGGAAATTTTATCATATTCATTATTTAGTTAATGTTATTCATTATCTCAAATAAAATAGATAGTTCATAATGTCATACTATTTTATGTTTATTTAGGACTTGGGGTTGTGTGTATAGAATGTTATCAAAGAAATTAAACATTTTTAATTTGAAATATATCTATTAAAATATCGTGATGTTATAGAGACTTTTTTAATTAAATTAATTTTTAAGGTTTTGTTTCTTCTATAATTGAATTTTATGTTATTATTATATTTTATCATGGCTCTTGATTTATTGTGGATGATTTTCTACTCTTATGACTTAGTACATTTGTTAGGACCAACCTTTGTTATATTATTCATGATTATTGATCATTGACTAAGGGGACATGAAATTATCAAGTTATTATCAAGTTTTCATAACCATATACATATATTATGGTCACTAATGATAATTAGTTGATATATCAAATGTTAACCACTACTATTAATTTAATATCATATGTCTTTATGTTTCCATTACACTTAGTCATAAAAATACTATTTAACTAACATATGTCTAATTATTAATCCATGTATGGAGAAATTTATTGATGTTTTTAAAATCATTCATTAAATAATTTCATTATTTATCTAATCTCCAAATATATTAAACAATCATAGTTTTGTAGAGAGTTCCATTATTCAAGGAATTCAATATTCATATAAAAATATGTACTATTTATATAAGATATAATTGGGTATCCTCAATAGATTAATCACTTTGTCATTTAGAAACTTGGAATATAATCATATCTAACTAGTACCAATATTTATACCTCTTACCTTTTGATAGAGATTTATTGATTCTCTAAAAATAATCTGGAATCTCAGACGAGTTATGATATTATTAAAAATTAATAGTTTAATGATAATATAATTCTTAAAATACTTCTTGGGTCATTATTATCTCTGGATTCTCCAAAAACATCCTCACCATAATTATATTGAAATTAATATCCCCATATTTAAGACTCTAATCTAGGATTACTCCACCTTTTCTAATACTTCTTCTCTAAATTAACAATCATAGGGTTCTCCCATGTCATTTGGTTGTTTTTTACCACCCATTATCAAAAACACACAAATATAACTTCTATTATGGTTCATAGGAGTGGGAAAAATATAAAACATTTAATCCCGAGTGATTTTTTTACCTTTTATACATTATAAATACAATGGGTGAGTAGTTATCCCTTGAAAATTTCCTCTTGTTTTATAGATTTTATTAGACTCTATGTTCTAACTATTTACTCCAAAAAATAATATTGTTAGTGACTATATCCAGAAATCTCTAACATCATTCTGTGATGACACATTTTACAACTTCTACCTACCCTTATCAACCTTCTCCTATATAAAATAATATTTTTCCTCAAAATTATTTTCCATCAATGATTTGTTTTATTTTTTAAAATATTATTATCACTTTCGTTATCATAGATGATAGAGATAAAATACTAGACATCTAATCAAATATACTTATGATGTTGTTCCATCCCTATGAAATGAGTATATTCTTGATTTTCATAAATTTATTTAGAACTCTATAGTGAAATGATAAATGTTTTATTTCTTCTAAGTCATAAAATAAATTCATAAAAATCCATGATAGAAAAAACCACCAAATGTTAACATGAAATAATCCACTAAACCTTCCAATTATGAATCAATAAATCCCCACAACACCAAATGTGATGTTCTATTTTAAAAAAAAATTACACAATTCCATGGTTGAATCAAAGTCCACTATTCATCATCTGAAAGTGGATATCAATTTACCAATTTTAATTTCCTATGGATATTTATGTTTGAAGCCTATATAAAGTCATTATTATATAATCTATTAGATAATTAAAACAATTAGTCTATATTCATTGATTCTAACATCCCTACCGCCACCATCTCTGGTAAATTTTATTTTGGTTTCCATTGTAGTTTTCATTAACTTAGAATATTTCATTAAAAATAATTTCATTATTACTTTAGTATGATTTTAGAGGGAAATAAATTTACCATCCTAGACATGAGCTTCCTATAAATAAAGGAAAAAATGGTTTACACACTAATCATAGTCCTATCAAATCCTTACCTCATATATTACAATGAAAACATTCATTAGGATTTTCCTATTTATCTAATCATTATTACTTCCAAAAACTAGAGAAACAATATTCTTTGATATTTTTTCTTTTTGATGTAGAGGTTGTAATAAAATATGCCTCATTAAAATTCATTCTTTATTAATTAATTGTCCAACCCTAAATACAAATAAATTTTTTCATTCTTCAGTCCACCAAAATAATTCATCAACATATATAATTTTATTTCATATTCATCGACAAGAAATATATATAGTATCAAATTATTAATTTATTTTCTAATAAATATTTAAAATTATGAAAATTTCAAATCCATTTATTACACTTTGAATCACCTTTTTAGTGACATTTCCATGAAAATTTGAATTGTTCAAAACTGGTAAATAGGGGAATATTTTTCATTAGTTTCATAACATTAAATAATTGGTTATATCTGATACAAAATACATTAAAATTTTAATTGAATTTCTATATTAATTTTGTTTATTGTAAAATACCCAATTGGTCAAGATGGAAATTTTTTAGAATTAGAATTATTTATCATATTTGAATATATAATATTTTTTCAATCCTTCATTAAACTTTTATAATAAATTTTAATAATTTTCAGAAACATCAATGATTTTTGGCTCAATATTAGATAGAAAAAAATATTTTCTATATACCCTTTATTCTACATCTTAACTAGAGATATAATTTCACAAAAAAATTTCAAATAACTAATATTAGACTTTTTTCTTGAACTATTATAATAGTATAAAATGGATTTCATAAATCATTATTGGTTTCATATTCTATGTAATTTATATCACCTCCCCCCCCGCTCACCCTTGTTTTTACAATAAAAATAGTCTTATTCAAACATTTATTCTCTACTATGTTTCATGGTCTACTATTTGTTTTCAAATTCAACTCATTTTAGTTGTTACAACATTAGTCTCCATAATTTTTTAATGACTATTTTTCTATATTTTTTTATAGAATTCATTTAAATGAATATTCAACTAAAATACTTTAATCCCCATGATATTCCAAATTTGGGTTCATCAATTTGTTTATAATAATACAATTACTTCCACATTTTTTAATGTACTCTGATTTTTCTTGTTTCGATATATAATCACATTTGTTGTATTTTTATCATTTGAGTATAATAAAGAAATATTAAAAATTTATTATGATGTAAGGACTATCTCCTTCTAATAATATTGTAATAAATTATTTTCCATAAATATTATCTAATTCATATTATTTATAATAGGCCTCATCCTCTCCAATAACCAATTTCTTTTAGAGGCAATAATACAGATAATTGTTTTCTTTTCTTAGGCATCTATAGATAATCATATATATGATTTCTATTGAACTGTATAACATTATCAGAATAAAATTTATTATTTTTAGATGAGTAATATCCTCTACCAATATGTATGATTGTTCAATGTATTTGAAAACATTATACTTGTGATTAATGAACATTATCCATGCCATCATACCTTATTCATTAATCGACAATACATAATACCTCTATTCAGCTATGGATTTGGTTTTCATAGTCCCAAACACAACTACATTTTCCCACTAAAAAATCCTTATAAAATATCTCTCAATTGTATTTTATATCCAAAATTTAATTTTTAAATTTTTACCAGAATCACATGTTCCATTATAATCACATGATTGTTAAGGTATATACCATTGTTCCTTTCATTTTTAAAATTTCCCCCAAAATGTTTTTCACTCAAATAACCTAGATTTGCCTTCTAATGTTAGATATATTATTCATTGTATATTAAATTCCTATATTATTCTCCAAGGATGAGGTAGAGGATACCTTTTCTATTCACCTATTGAATATTAATTGATTCATCACTTCCCTTGGTAATGAAAAATATCAGATTGATATTAATCAGAAGAATGATGTAAGAAAATTTATTTACACATATGATGTTGTGATTGATGACTTAAACCACAAGACTTACATTCACCTCTACTTTTTTTCTCCTATTTGTTATTTCCATAATAAAATATAATTTATCCCTTTATATGTTCCAAAGTGAATGAAATTATCTTTGTATTAATTTATGGAAACAAAAATATCTCTAACTCCTATAAAATAGGAATTGTAATATTAAAACCTAAAAAAAATTACACCTAGACCTATTTTTGATAAGAAAAATTTTATGATATTATACTTCTCAATTTTTATTAATTTTCCGATATATTATAATTCAATTAATTTTATAGAGAATTATATTTCTCCACCTCATGATCTATAAAATCGTCTATATTTTTAAATTCAATAACCTTTTTATATTTCTATTATACTGTATGATTCTATAACCTATTTTGATAGCCATTAATGTGTCTCCCTTGACATATTAATTTCTTCCCTAACTAAAAAAAATATTTTTGTCCTAAACCATCACCATTGAATAATTATATATAAAAATATATTGAACATCGTAAATTTTTCACATATATTTCAACTTCACCAAGTCCTTAACATACATATATTCTATATAAAAATAATATATTAGGTATGACACATATTTCAACAGTAATAACACCAGATAAATTGGATATTGTTTTCTATATCTGTTAATCCAATTTCTTTTTCTTATGAATTTCATGAGTTACTCATAATAACATTCTTCTTAGGAGTTCGTACTTTCCATTTTCCATTAACCACCAGTGATTTTTTCTTAAAATAAAAATTTATAATTTATTTACCATAATATTTGAAATTTTATACTTATGTACAAGAAATAAATTTTCCAATTTGATATCTTGGATATTTTTTATCTTCATTAGATATTAGTGCACTCTATTTTCTCTATGTTATATCATCACTTAGAATTTTTTATTGATCCCAAAATATTCATCACATCATCAAAAATTATCTATCTAGTACATAAATAATATTTAAATGATATTTAAAAAATCATTAAATCCATTAATAATTATGGAAAATTAATCAATTTTGTGTTTATTATCAACATCATTATCATATTTTCTAGTAATTCATTATTTAATTTATTCAGTTTCATCTGTTACCTCATAATTTATTTCTTCTTATTGAACAATAAGAATTTTATAATCATATAAAACTTCATTTTGTGTCTTCTTAATGGACATATAAATATCAATATAATAAAGAATAAATTCTTGTTCAGTATCGAGTTCTTCTCTTACCTCTACTTTAGAAAAACCATCATTAATATCCAAACCATTTGGTTTATTCATGAGAATAAATGGACCATATTCATTATGATATAAATATCCAAAAATATCAATCACATCCCATTCATTTGAGATAAAATATTCTAGTTAGAAAATATTCATCTTTTTAATGAATTTCAAATGTACTCTTCACTTTCTTTTCTCAACCATAAATGTTTTCTTCATTGGATATTCCTTCCCTTCAACATCTCATAGTTTTTATATACATCTCATATTGATGATTCCAAAAATCCCATTATGAAAATAAGTGGTATCTCATAGTTAAGGATTCATTCTATTTATTTCAAATTTGGTGGAATAAATACATTATCTTATCATAATCCTTATACTCAAAATCTTCATCCACTATGATTTTTTTCATCACTGTAAATGGTGATTCTTAAAAATTAAATTTTTTTAAAAAAATATAATTGTTAAATAAATTATATTTTAGGAAATTTCATTGTAGATTACCCACAATTTACTTGATTGGGACTTTTTCTTCAAGAGTTGTTTCGTTCTTGTGTAAATGAGGTGCTAATAATCTAGAGACCCTCTTTATGGCTTTTATATCATCAAGGCTTTAACAAATTCCATGTATATCAAAAAATATGATAATGAAATGATAAAAAAATGATTCAATAAACTCATTTAAGAGCATTATAATGTTTATGAACATGTTCTAGGGTACATAAAAAATCAATTCATACACCATGTAATCACCATAATAGATATTTGGAGTTTTTCTGACATATTGTTGGAGGATTGATATGATATCACCTTTGTCTATATAACATTGGATACTTATCCTCTTAATTCATATACTCCTTTTTCATTAGAAACAAGAACACTTAATATTTATATATAAATGATCTACATTCTATGAAAATGAAAACCACTTGAATGGATGTTTTATTAATATCAATTATAAATAATCACAAACAATGTTTTCATATAAGTTTCTACAAAGTTGGAATTATATCCATCAAAAATTGTAATTTTTCTGTTAAAATAATATATAATTACTTTATATGTATTAAATTTCACTAAAGGCCATTATCTCTAAGACTACATAATGGTAAGATTAGAATATAATATCCTGGTAAGGGTGAATTAATGTATATCTATTTTTTATCAATCCTCCACAATTATCTCATATAACAACTATTATGAACACACTTTCCCTTGAAACCATGGTGAATAATTAATGTGGTAAAAAATTACATGAGAAATTAAAATAGATTACCCAATATTGGATAATATAATGAACTTGCAATGGATATGTGTCAATACACTAGAAAACTAAATGAAATGGTTTTTAATTTATAATAAGAGGTGTCCACATAGACACAATAGTTTCATATCATTCACAAAATAATTGAATAATGTTGTAATATACCTAATTATTATAATAAACTACTAAAAATTTAACATTCATCCTATTTTGATGAATAAGAAGTATGCATTATACATGAGTCAGTGGAGCCACCATCATAGTTTTATTAAAATTCTATTTATAAACCACTTGAAACAAGGTCTTATTTTGAAAAAAAAAATCCAACACATTACTAGGAATTTTTATTCTGTTATAAAAAAATGATCATAAATAAATTTTACATCTCATTCTATGGTTTATTCAAAATTAAAAAATATCTGACTTCCATTAGTTGAGAAAACCTGAATATAATAATCTATATCACATAAACATATTTTACATTTAAATAATTTATTCCATAAATATACAAATGAGAAATATTTACATATTTGAATATAGAAACTCTAAAATATATTTCATTTTCCTCAATATTATTTTCCAATAAAATCAAAAAAAAAAATGTGAACAAAATATGATTTTGAGTATTTAGTGAAATCCATTATTTGAATTTAAATCAAAATTTGTTGTTTCTATTTATATGTCATGTATCCCCTCTCCAAGTTATGTTATTAATTAAAAAATAGACCTTATAAATTATGACTACATTTGAATTTAAATCATTTAATACTCATGAAATAATTTTAATTTTATTGAATATTTCCTTTAACCACTAGTAAATTTTAACCATTATTCATATATTTATTTATTATTAAAATATCTCATCTATTCATTAGACAGCCTTCTCAACAAATAGGTATGGTAAGGACCCTTATGTGATGTTTCTATACTATGAGATGACCCATACAAGATTCTAAAAATGACCCTTCTAAAAAATATCCTCACCATAAAATGAATCTTACATAATCAAAAAATTAATCATGGGTTGTAAATAATTACCTAATGAAAATATCACATAACTGTAGTATAGCACTTTCAATAATATAAAATGAATTTTAAATTTTTATGAATTACTCATATGGATTCACTAATGAACCATATTAAATCCTAGATTTACCACATTATATATTCTTGCATCCCAGGTGACTCTTACCAATTCTAGGTTTTATATTAAAAATCAGTTGTAGCCCTTATAATTTTTCACATTGCTAGTAACTATTTTCATATAATAGGAAAAACCCAATACGTCACTATCTGCCATTTTTCTTACAAAACATAACCTCAAATGAAGGGTAAATTAAAATAACCAAAAGAAAATCGATAGATTTAATGAATCCTATAAGAACGATATTCTTCCTATAAAATTCAACAAAAATTACATTGAAAAAGAGTAGATTTTAAATTTGAAAAATCACATGGAGATTTATATTACAATTGGTGATACGTCATAGAACATGTAGGTGAAGATTCATATATGATCAAGTCTAGGTGAAGTAGGTAGAATGATGTGGTCATGACACTAAACTAAAGTTTATGGCCATATTCATGGGCCACAAAGCCATCAGCCAATGAAAAATGTAATGGGTCTCCCTCTACCCTACTATAAGGTTGTTTTTTTATTTCAAAATAAATTGAGGCCTGATCCCTAATTTAAAAAAATAAATAAATCCCCTCAAATTTTTATGTATCCCCCCCCCCAATTTAAGTATATTTTCATGAATCCTTCTCGTTACTTATAACTGAAAAAAACTATAGACCATTACAATGGAATTTTTTCAATCAAATATACATGATCGTAACATATATAAATCATTCCAAATAAAATTTGGATTGTTAGTATTGATTAATAACATAATAATTTCAACATAACATGAATAATTTGTCACAAGAACATTTAATGACATTGTAGTGTTTTTTAATACATTCAATCATGGCTAATAATAGAAAATAATTCTCTTTGTCATGCCTTTTGTCCAAGACTGACATCACTTAGTGGGTACAGTCCCATAAACATTGTAGATTGATTTCACTCACAATAACCATAATATAGTGGAATAGATTAATCTTCAGCCCCTTACATGACATCTCATGAGATATTAATATTCATCCCATGCATTGGACAGATATATGAATCGGATAGTATTTGTTATAAATTTGATGATCATGTTTATTTTTACCACATAAATAAGTTCAAAATTATTATTCAACCATATAATAAATAACATGTGAGAATTAAATGGATTTCCTTAGTATGATAATAAATTTTCATCATATGTCAGACGTAGAAATAAGTTGGATGGTATCATTAGGTTATACCCTCAATAAATCATATGATACATTATTGGAATTTTAAATACATGAAAACACATTATAAAAGCACAATATGATAATTTTTAAAATTAGGAAAAAGAATTATACCTTAATATATTTATTTCCAAATTTAAAATTCTATATAAATGTTTTTATAAAAATAAATATAATCTAAATAAAATTTTCTGATAACTATTATCACAATATAAAATATTATATATATAATTAAATAAAAAAATATTATGGGATATCGAATTTATGGTAAATATAACATATATATACAATTTAAATGTTATAAAATAATTTCAACATCAATATACATAAAACATGCTAAATAATATAAGTATATATAATGAAAACTATAAATTTATAATGATTGTATAGAGTTAAAAGAGGATGATTTCATATTTAAAATAATTGATATGGTCAGATCGACTAAAAAGAATCCTTTCTATTAGAATTATAAATTAATGTGATGTGAAATAGTACAAAGACATGAAACCATTTAAATATCTATAGATGATGAAATGAAATAATTATATTTTTCCAGATTATTTTAATATAAAACACATTTAATATGAAATTTAATTATTTAAACATTTCGATAAGTAATTATATTTTGTAATTTATGAAAGGAAATAGGAATTATCCAGATATGATTTTATGAATGTGAAATTTGTGATAAAGAAGTGGTAATGTGACATATGTAAGGTCATAGACTAAGATCAGATGTCAAAAATGAATAATATAATGAAAATGGAGAATAATATAATGGAAAAAAATGTTTTACATCATAAATTGTGAATTTGTGATGTAAAATTTAAATGATTGAGGATGTATGAAAATTCAATAGGGAAAGAAATAATTTGAAAGTTATCAAATATGTTTTCTAATATGACACATATGTGTTATTTCATGAAACTACATCTAAAATTTTAAATTTTAAATTCAGGCAGTAAGAATACTTTTCATGTGTAGCCTAAATCATTATATGATATAAATCCTCATTTTTATTGTACACACATTGAATCAAAGACCCTAATATGAGAAAAATATAGGAATGCAATTCGAGATACACATTTTTTAATCCATAGTATTCTTTAATGATATACAATCATTTATTGACGATTTCTTATTCATAGAGGTGGCATTGAGCCCTATAAAAATAAGGACATGGGGATTTTAATTATCATCAAAATATCCCAATTATTTGGAGTTACAGTACATAATAGGTATGTTATTATATTTTTTCATTTTATTTAATTTCACTATCAATGCAATGAATATTCATATTTTATTAAATAGTTTTCCCTTCATTATTCAACTCTTCTTCCAATATATCATTCTCATTCTCTCTTCCATTATTCCATTGGGTTCTATTAATCAAGTAATAATGAGGGATTTTTATTATTCTTGTACTTGGGGGATTTTTCTCAGTGTTACTGAATTCTTGCACATTAATTTTTTTAATTTTCTAATTTAATTTGTGGTGAATGAGAGGGAATTGTGTGGGTGAAGAGATCTTCAACCATGAAATGACTATCATCCACCTTTTTAAATTTATATGTTAATTTTATATCTCCCCTACATCAATTTAACTCTACATTTGGTGGATTATTGGATACCTAAAGGAATGCAGAGGCAAACCATTATGCTGGGTCTCTTATGATTTCCACAATTAATCCAGGAGATGATCATAATTGACTATTGGATGATATTGTATTTGGAATATTTAGTAATTTTATATTATAAAATCAATTAATTAAAAAATAGAAATTCACTAATGAGGATTCATAAAGGAATTGTGAAAATGAATTGTAACAAAAATAAATGACAAATGAAAGAACCCATATAACCAAACCTTAGTAAAAATTCCATTTTATCTTACTAGTATTCTCCTTATATTTTAATCAATATTTATGTTTTCATTTTTACTTTCATTGTATTTCAATAACAAAAATCCACTTTTTGATTAATAAAAATTTAAAATATGTAGATTGGGAGAATTAGAATTAGTGACCCATCAACTGAAAAGCACAGCATATGAGAATACTCTAGAATTCAATTGTGATGAATTCCAAAAACAATCTGATTTTATAAGTCATATAACTATCATGAAAATGATGATTCCATTTCAAGGGAGATAAGAAGTTATTTCTTTAACATATTTATATTTTATCAATTTTTTCAAATAATTACCTTTGTTTTTGTAAATAATAAATATAAAAAATTACAATTTTTTTTATGTATCATAATTTCCCATATTATACATGGATTGATTCCTCATAAGTGTTTTCCCAAGAGGTAGTGGTCCAAAATGATTTAAATGATGTAGGAAATTCATTGGTGATAAACATCAAGGAATTGAGAGAAAATGGAATTGATAACTTCACATATCCACAAATCATAACAATAGAATATAGAAAAAGAAAATGAGCCAATGGTCTAAGATATTTCCCCACTCTTAATTGAAGTTTAAAAACATAATAATGTAGTGGAAGAGGTAACTGAAGATCCATTCCCCCTTTCTCAACTCTTAATAAAGGATATGGATTATAAATATGTTTTTGATAATATTTGTATGAGATATAAAAAGGATTTGCATAACATTTGGAATGATTATGACATGTAATGGGATCTCACCATCTCTTGGAAAATATAAAAATCATTACCATTAATCTTCTCTAGCAAAAAATTATGAAACATCATACATGGTACAATTCAATTATGGACTACATTAGCATTACGAACTACCTCAATTAAAAAAAAACAAATCTGAAATGAAATTTCCACCAAGGAAAAGATTAGTTGTAAACTTACACTGAGAGATGATCCTTTAATGAATTCTATCTCCATAGTTTTTTTTGAATATTAATTGAGTGTTACCTTTCATTGTTTAAATTTTATCGTCTTAGAAAAATCATATTATTTCATGTAGGAATTTAAATAAAAAGATCATGAATATATTGAAGAACATATAGATCACTCTAAAGATATTCAAAATTTATTATTGGAATCCCATAAAGATATCCAATTGGACATACCCGAATAAACAAGGAAACAATACTATGACACTAAAATGGGTGTTTTTTTTATTAAAACATCATATTAAAATTTTATTAAAATGAAATTTAATATGAAATATCCATTTTTCTACTATTTTAATGAATCTTATCTAAAACATTATTTGATATTGAAGAAAAGGTTGCACAAGTCACAATTTAAGAGGATTAAGTCATATAAATCTTTCTACACCCACCATGGAATTTGTACCATATTGTTAAGGGTGTATCTAGTGAACTCTATCCATAGAGTCCTTTATAAATGATAGGAAGAAGTGAAATATATAAAGGATAATTATTGGTAATTTAAATTAAAGAAACAAAGTCCAACAAAAAAATGTATGATAGTTGGTAGTTCCCTTCTAGAGATAGTAAAAATCCATAGCCCACATAAAGGGATCAAACCAGGAATAATATCTCATATTTTTTATTTTTTTCTGGGAAATTGAATTCAAATTTTTATGTTTAGGAATAAATTACCATGTATCCCTTTTCAAAATTATTTTTTCATTCCTTTATAATGGTCCTTAAACAATAATTAATTTTTTAAAATTTTAGATCTATGATGTTGATTAGACAATGAGTGCCCACAAGCTTTGAAAATAGGTCTTTTATGAGATTCATTAAAAAGGGGAGTATTAATCGTAATGAATTATTTTATTTTACTCCAACAATTATTCAATTAATATTTTATCTTTAAATGAACATTATTCCATTTACAGCTACAAACCCTTGAATAACAGTTTTGATCTATAAAATATTATCTAGTTGGGATAATAATTATTCAATAATTCAATTTCTACATATGACATTGTTTGATGAGTGAAATAGAATCAATTTTTGAGTAAATCTAATCATGTGTTGATAAATTTTTAAAATCATGATTTTATGGAATAATTATATTTCTTGGTGAAATTATTCTTAGATTTGGAATGTTTTGAATTTATAATATTAATGAAGATTATTTTATTGTATTTTCACATTACCATGAGAAATTTTTCAAAAAAAAATATGTTCTCACACAAGACAAAAAATATAATCAAATAATTTTCATATATTTCTAAAATATATTTTTTGAGATATATAGATATGTTCTCATAGATAATGTTTCAGAAATTTTTTTGAATCCATTACTGAAAAGTATAAATTGTACAATGATAGAGGTATTTTTTGGTAAATCCCTTTTATCATTAGACCCACGATGACATCAATCATTGTTATTACGAAATAGTACATGACTGAATGTGTTTGGAAACAAGACATTGTGTAATCATGTTATATATAAATTTCATTCTTCCTCAATAGATATTTCATGATATTTAAAAATATTTGTTTGAGGGATAGATGGTGATTCATTTTTTATGATAAATTTTATCAGGAATTTAAATTTATATTTAAGTGGGATGTGAATTTTTTATATTTTTATTTCACTGAGATTATAATTTTATATAATACAGTTTTCTAAAGGGTCAAAACTAAAATTTTTCATTTAGTTTTAATAACATACCCTACCAACACTAGGATCATACAGATTTTATCATTGATGCAAAGCCCCCATTTTAAAAGTTGATTTTTTATCAGATTGAGATGTAAGATTACTTAAATTTTATGGGAAGTGTCATGTTATTTAGACATGTTCAAAAAAGAAATTCATTTATTAACATGAATGGAGTGTATAGAGAACATAAATTTGAGAAAAAATGGATGGTGGTGGGTACAATAATGATGATTTATGAAATAAAAATTGAATGATGGACAAGAGATATTGTATCAAAATAGGTAATGTAAAATACATGGTATTCATGTTTCATTAAAAAGTTTTGAATTGTATGAATTATATTTTTTTGAATTTTAATGTTTTTTAATAATTTTTTTTAAATGGTAATACTGGTATAATGAAATTCATTTTTAAAGTCTATGAGGTAAGATAATTGGTGGAAAAAGTTATACATGTGGGGGGATTCACATAACCGTATTTTTTATGTTTATTTTTATATAAAACACATTTTTTATTAAATTTATTTCATTAAACATGATGATATTTAAATTCTCAAAATTAATTTAATGATAAAATAAATTTCTAAAAATGAGTGTAAAATTTTTGATTTCATGTTGAAGAAGATTTTCCTAATATACAACATGACAAGGGTCGATGCTAGAGCATGAAAATGTTGAATATGGGGAAATGAGGATTAAATGTAATAGAAAAAAACTATTTAACATAAAAATAATTTTATTTATGAAGTAAAATATCAATTATTGGTGGTCTAGTATAATCCATAAGGGATATAATTATTTCAGACACTAACCAACATGAGTCATGAAGTGACACATATGTAACACATCAGGAATCTTGATAGATATATTCCAAACATAGATTAATGTTGTAATATGTATTTTACGATCCATTATTGAACATTTTAGGACACACAACTCATTTATTGCATAAAATTTCTGTCAGGTCCTTGAATCGAGAATATATGACTCATCAAAATATAGAGAGACAATTATTACTCCATAATTACATGGGATGATAGTAGACTCATATAATAGCTGTTAATAGAACCCAGTGATGATATTGGGTCCTATAATAAGGAATATATTTGGATTGGAATGAGAATTATAAAATCCTAAGGACTAGAAATTTCATTGGGGAATCTGGATTGTTCGGTAGGTTTTTCATTTTTTTAATAACACTTTCAATGTAACTCATATTCAAATTTTACAAAAGGATTTCAAATATTTCATCCAATATTCTTACATACTCTCTTTCTCTTTCTTTATTACCTTTTTCTATTATAATATATTACACTTTTAATGATGGGTAATTATTTTGAGGATTTTCAAGGTGGATGGATTCACAACATTCCCAAATTCATGATAATTAATTGATTTAGTTTTTTTATTTAGCTTTTTTTAATTGATAGAGTGATGGGTATGGGTTTCAAGGTCATAAACCTTGAAAAAACTCTAAGAAAAATTCCTATTCATAACATTACTTTCATTACCTATGTTATCTCATGAAAACTCTCCATAAAATTTTTTTTAGGATAATGGAATGGTTGAAATGACATATGATGGGGAAGATCAATTTTTAAATTTCTATATTGATAAATTTGTTTATAATACATGACTAGTCATGGATATGAAATCTAGTGTGTTGAAGGCATGGTAAATTCAAATATCAATAAATTAATGATTATTAATTAATTACTAAAGTTTCATAAATAAATTCTAATGTTAAATATAAACAACAGTATTTCAATAGCGAAAGAACATTTGAATCCTAACCGTACGACCGTGACCATTCTACCTTACATTAATTATGTAAAAAATAGTAACATTATTGAGTAATTTTATTTGTATTCATTATTTTACAAAAAAAATCCTGTTTTCCCATAAAAATAATAAAAAACACAAAAATTATATTTTATGTATTACAATTATTTAATTATTGACTACAAATATCCTCATGCGAGATGTCCCTGGTCATCCATTTTTCTATTTTAAAAAAATAAAATTAATTTTACACCACCATTAGAGTAAATCTTATAGAGAATAAATGATATATTAAAATGAAATAAGATAAAATTTCCCTAATTTAATGTTTATTCATATACAATCTCAATTTCGATGTGAGATTGGAAAAGAAAAAATTACATTTACTCCAAATATTAATGAATGTTATTTGAACTCCTAAATAATAAACCCAACCATATTTTTCACTTTTTTAGAACATTATCCCTATTTATTTTCTATTTTATTCTTAAATTAAAACATATTGTTACACATTTATTAGTTAATAATTGTTTATTTTCATCCTCACATGTTATTAATTTTAAATATTTTTTGGATGTTTCTTAATGGGAATATAGATACAAGTTCTTCAATAAAAATATCATTATTTCCATATTAATAAATGAGGTGGAATAATTTTTGCCCAATTATTTATGTAGTATAATTTCCACTTAATAGGTGTTATGAGTATTTCTCATAATGATAGAATCATTGACAAGCATGTTTTGGGTAGTTAATTAATAACAACATATTTCTTTTTAATAGACTTTAATTTTTCATGTCACCCATCCATATCCATATTGATAATATAATTTACTATTTTATTTCATTTATCAATCAAATTAGTTTCTTTATACAAAATCTTTATGGAAAAAATTTATTTCTTAACATCATTCATTTACAATGTTTAATTGATCTAAATAATAACATTCCATAATAAAAAATAATTATGAGTATACATTTATATTATAGTAATATAATTTTTAAAGAATTAAATTAATATTTTTTTTACATAATGGTACTATTCTATTAGATTTTTAAATACTGGACATGAACAGGTAATTGAATACAATTATGAATAACTGGATAATTACATTGATGAATTTATTCTTTTTCAAAATGTGTTCATTCAGAATAAATGATTTAGACAAGATTATTAGAGGCAAAGGCTACCTAATGTTTACTAATTATTTAATAGGCTTAATTTTTATATGTATATTTTAGTAAACCAAAGGAATAGATTTCTTTTTTATGGTTATAATATGGGTCCTTTAATGAGTGATTTTGTAGTGTTATTTCCATTAATATGGATTTTAGTGTGTGTGTATAGATGTTATTTAAATTTCAAATGAATCTAAATATGCATATAAATAATGTATATGGGTCATTAATCCACTTATACACAAAATGTAAACATTATAATTTAGATATTTTAAGAGTTTACCCCATAATTTAACATAGTTACCTCATTTTTCCTTCACTATGGTACCTCAAATTTTAATATAACAATTTTTTTCTATTAAATTAAATTAACCATATTCTATAATTTATGCATGATTATCAAAACACTAAATCCATTTAATCTAATTCATATTCAATATATTATAAACATATCTTTTAAATGAAAATATAAAATAAATAGAAAAAACCAATTTTTTAAATAACGATGTTTTTAAACATTTATTGTTATTAAAATTATTCCATATAAGTTACAAAAAATTACTCATGGTAAATATATTTGTATATTTAAAGCCCAAATTTTATTATAATAATCCATTAAAACTGAGTATTTTAATTTATTAAGATAAACATATGTAACACTTAGAAAATGAAATTCTTTTAAAATATTCATTTTGGCATTATGTGACTTTAATCAAAACCCATTATTTATGTCCTACCAAATAAATTTTATCAATCCATTTGTATTAGAATATTTCATTGAATTTTATAAACACATAAAAATATTATTATGAAATAAAAAAAATATCATGTGATGAACAGAAATTCATTTTTTATATTATCACATTTTAGGTAGTTATTGTATCTTTATTCAATTTGTAGTTTTTAATTATTTAAGGATTATATATTTTATAGTAATTACTCAAATTCATTGTAAAAATTCAACATAATTATATTCAATAATCATATTTCCAAAAACCAAATATGCAAAAAATATATATCTAATAAAAATATATCCATTGTTCGTTTTCCCAATGAACATATAACAAAATAACAATTTATATAATTATATTATCATAATGTTATATATTTATTTACATACATCTCTAAAATAATTCATTATATTATCTATTTTATCAAATTTTTATCTTATTTATAATGTGTTGTATTGTTTCTGAAGTTATCATTGGTAGTTTGGTATTCTATGTCGATCTTGATGATGATAATTCCAACACATTATTATTTTAATTTCATTTTTGTCTCATCTATTTTCTAATTTTACCTATATAGTTTCATTTATTGGACTTGTAACATATTTTTTTCTTAAAATATTCAACCATAATGAAATAAGTTATTTTTCATTTTATATTGGTGTTCTTTATATCACAAAAACACAAATATATTAGTTTAATTTAAAGGTAAATACATATTTAAATGTTAGTGTGTAACAATAGAAATGAGGTTCCTATTATCTTCAAGTACATTTACAAGTGTCATTTTGACATGATCCAACCCACATGGGCCCCTCCTATGATATTGTTAATCAGAGTGTGTCACTCTAATACCACATTCAATAAAGGATGAAAAATACTATAAGAACACCACATCTGACAATATCTTTAATCCCAATGATAATAAAATATCCAATAACACATTCATTTTAAAATAAATACCTGACCAATTTTAAACTAAAGTAGTTATTGATGTAATTAATAACTAAGAAGACCAACTAAGAACTATATTTTAATGATTCATACAACTCTCACTATCTTTATATTAACTTAGAAATCCCCTAATCTATGTATCAACAACTAAAATATAAATTATGTGTAAAAAAATACCATATAGTGCTAGTATAATCATACTATATAGTAAACCATTAAACCAAAAAATATATATTAATAAAAACCCATCTAAAATATTGAAATAGTAATGTGACTCGATGAAATATAAAAAATCAAGATGTTCTGAAAAATTAGAGTCATTTTTATGTATGGGTATACCCTGTCATAACAACCCATCTTCATAATAGATCATTTTATACTACAATTAGTGGATTATTCATATTCTATAATTCATAAAAACAATTAATCAATTTCCTAGATCCATGATACAAATCCAAGGAAACCAAAGGGCTCATGGAATTATAAGAACAAGTACATTCACAATACATAAAATTTCCATGGTACGACCCCAAACCATAGTAGGTAATAATTTCATTATTACTCTATATACACCAATTAGTTAAATACCACACATAACTACCAACACATAATATGTCATTATTTATAAAACCACATTGGGGAAACCTACACCTAGTTTTGGAATGATTTTCAAAAGAGGGAGTAAGGACCCATACTATTTCAACTACAAAGCTATGTTAAAAGATACACATATAACTAAAACATAATGGGGCCCAAACCTTGCTAAATGTTATGTGTAAACCATGATAGGGTCTGTTATTTCATTATTCCCATGAAAACTCATCAATATTTGTATTATAGGTTTCATTGTGACCTAAAGAATGCCTCTACATTCCCTTGATATTTCGGAATTTCAATATGGGTACAATTTTTAAACCATTAAAGATAATGTATCCCCACAATATTTAATTAATGTTTTCAAAACATATTTAATTTCATTTTTCAATTTTGTAATATGAAATGATGGTTTTAAACAAACCATGATATGTTATTCAAATATTATCAGACAACTGTATTATCGTAGTTATTAAATTGGTCGGTCTCAATAAGATAAAAAAGATTATGAGATATATATAAAAATATGACTTAATAAATATTTATCGTCTGAATCATAGAAAATAAAAATGTAATTATTTTTTGGAATGTTATGTTATGCATGATAAATTATTTAATTTAAAATGATTTTTATATATTTTTATTAGAGAATAATATATATATATAATTTTTGAAAAAAATAAGAAAATATATATCATAAAACTATCTACATTTTTGAAATTATCATACAAAGATTATCTTATGGTGATGTTTTGAGAATTTTTTAAAAATAATAATTTTTCTAGAAAAAGTGAAAAATACTAATTTTTATTGAACCCTAGATTATTGTTTCTGGAAAGTACAATGTTCTATTTTTTAAATTTTTTTAGACTATATTTCTTTATATTTTATTTTAAATAATAAAATAATGTTCATAAGAATACATTTCATGATTTAATTCATTATTGAAAAAAAAATTAAATGTAAAAATACATTTGCGTTAAAAATATATTTTTTGAGTAAAATATATTTTTATAATAATAAATTAAATTTTTAAATATTATTGAATGATATTAATGATATATATATATATATATATTATTAATTCATATATTTTAAACATTGAAACAATACTTTCAATTTGAATGGATAAAAATAAATCAATATTTCTTCTATATACATTACTTTTTCTAAAATTAGTTTCTATCGTGAGTTGAAAAATTATTTTAAAATAAATTTCTTCAAATAATTTTTTTATAATTTTGAAAAAGTAAATCAATATTTTAAATCAACAAATTAAAATTTTATAAATATTCCCCCTTTTATTTTTGAGCAATATGAATAGTAATTGTGGTAATCTTTTTCACCTTTTAAAATGGTAAATTGGTTCTATCTTGGATAAAAATAATTTATAAGACCCTAAATTTTCATCATAATAATAAATTTATGATTTTAATTCAGCTATTATCATCATGGGATGGAAATTGAGTTTTTTAATTTTTAATTTTCCCAGAAAATGACTTATATAATATTTAAGTCAATGAATGTTATAAAATGACACCATCTTACTTTCAAATGTCTCATATATTTCCTCACAACTACCAAAAAAAATTATGAATTAATATAAGAATTTTTTTTTGTCTTTATGAAATTTGATTCAAGATATGTGTTTATTTCTAGTTTTATGAAATTATTTAGTTACTTTAAATTTTTATGGAACCCTGATGTTGTATTTCTTAATTTAATAATGAAAAATAATAAAATTATTTTAACAATATATAAAATTATATATTTTGATTGGGCTAATGTGATCTAAAAAAATTAGATGAATATTTTTTATTATAATTATGTTAAATGATTATATTTTAACTCCAACACAATCTATATGTCATTTAAATAAAATTTAGTTAAAAGAGTTTAAATTGGATTTAATGATATTTTATAAAAATAGTAGTTAATTAAATAATTTTAAAAAGAAGAAAATATAAAATAGGACAAAGAGGATAATACATGTTCATGAATGTAAACCATTTCTCCTTTATAGGCGATTTGGAACCATTTTTCTTAATAACTACTAAAATTTATATTAATCATTTCATAAATTCCAATGGTTCCCCTCCCCACAATTATTATAGAACACCCCTATGTTCCCTTCCATTCGCCAAATTGAGCCTTCTATATTGATTAAAACATAATATGTTCACTTATATACTCCTCTATACTGATTCTACATGTTATATATTTTCCAAAATACCAACCCTATATCCCTTAAAAGGAAATGTAACAAATTATTTTAAAGAATAGTTAATTTCCCTAACCAGTCACTTTAATTTTAATTATTCATTGAACTAATATAAACATACTATATCATTCATATAATAAAAATTTAAGCATCAAAAATATACTTAAATGTATTTATGAGTATTATACCACCTTTATTCACCCTCTTTCCATCATATGGGATGTTAAAAGTACAGTCATGCGTACTTATGGCTTATTGTCTGTACATAGAGATGAAATTCATTTCTCACCACCATATATTTTGGATATGATTTATGATGGTTTTAAAAGATATATATGATAATTAAGTCATAATTATACATCTATAATGATAATACCATATCATTATACTTACCATCCAAACTATTGGGAAACAATAACATTGATCTTCTGTACATATGGACTACAACCTCCTAGAAACGATGTGATTCATTTTTCATATACTTTTTACATGGATTGTAGACAGTATGGATTTAACTAAATAAATAAGGTATATATGATATTATATTGATTTTTTTAATTTTATTTAAAGATAATGTTAGCTTTATCAAAATACAACATGTAAATCTACTGAACTAGAACATACTTGAAAACCGAAGAAGATATCACTATTAAAAACAGATTATAAAAATTAGAAGTGAACAAATAGTTCATAAAATCGTACATGTAAATAATATAATATATGATATATATTATTATGATTCTTTAATATCTGTATAATAAATTTAAATTTATTTCAAACGTGGTTTTGACACCTATGAAGGATGTTAGAGCTAATGTAAGGGATTTTCATCTTATCATTATTTTAGTCGGACACTTCCCATATTCACCACATGATTCTTTTGTGCAGTTAATATTATTCCCTTTTATGAATTTTTATAACACTATCATGAAAATAATGGTATCTATATATAAATATGTTGTTAATTCTATCATGGATCTTATGACTCAAAATTTACTAAATTGGTATGGGAATGTTGTTACAATCTCATTATTTGTCATAATTTTTTATGATTTAGTTTTTGATGACGAAATAATAATATTATCCTTTTAATAAGAAAAAAAATTTTATTAGACAATTTTAATTTCATGAAAAGACATTTTTTCCAGTAATTTTCAAAATATTAAGTAATCAAGGGTCTAAAAATATGTTTTGAGGAAAATTTACTTGATTTCTTTCTTTTGTCGAAAAAACTATTATCTTAAATATCCATGTTTTCTAAACTAACATTTAAGGAATAATATCACATATATTATAATATTTTGTAATTTATTTCACAGACATGTTTGAGTTTTTCAAAAAAAATGTTTAAAATAAATCTTTTTATTATTTTTTTAATAAAGAATGTTTTGACATCTAACATAATTTTTAATGGAATGACTTATTTTATTTGTTATAGGTTAAACAAAATTTATCACTAACATTACCAAATTATATTTTGATTCTTTATTTTTAAATTTATATGGTTTATTAAATGAAATATGTTTCATAATATTTTTTAAATGGATTTTAATGTAATTTCAAAAATTGGGAGGTAAGTTTCCTAATGAAAATTTTCAGAGATATTTTTGGGGAGTTTTAATGTATTATAAAATCATTTGATGTAAATTTTTATTTATAAGGGATATCCTCCATTGATACCATTTGGTCCCTTTATCGGGATTTTTAATTTTTATGTTAATGTGATGTGTATGAGACACATTTATATTTCAAGGGTAATACTATAGTTCAATTGATGTAATGTTTATTAAAGTTACATTCTAGGAATAGGTTGTAATTTTTTTATATGATTAATTTTTCATGATATTATTGAGTAGAAATTTATGTTTTTCATTTTATGATAGTGGTTAAAATATAACGATGGATATTCATTATGTTATTAATAAATACGGTGGTTATATAATTGCTCAGGATTGTGGTTACATTATATCCAATGAAAATGTTTATGTTATAACCAATGATTTATGGAACCAATATTTCTATCCAAATCATTGGGTAATCCCTGAAATATAAGGTGATAAACAAGAATAGAAAGGGGAGTGAACCCAGTTCAGTATGGTACATTGTCCACTATAATCATATTGAGAGTGAACCTTGCTATTATGATTTTTAGAGTGTGAACCCATTACACTATACTAGTCTTAAAAATGAGGTTTGACTAATATGATGGTTTGAGGACACAATTAATTCAACCTTGATAACCTTCTTCATGATCCTTGAGTTATAAGGATATTATTTTCCTTGATTATTTTCATTCCACAAAATAATGAATATACCATTATTCTACTATCTTGGATCATGTTCTTAGATTCCTTTATCATTCATATCTTATCAATTAATATTTATAATTCCATGACTCAAAATTATGATCAAAGATATACTGGTATTATTTTAAAATGTTATGATAATGTACTCATAACCTTATGTTAATTTCATTTTCGGGAAATCAATGATAAATCCCTTTATTACCCTTAATTAAAATATGAGATCAACGTATATTTGTTTTCCATTCCCTTGATATAAATAATGGTATTGGGTATGAATTTATTTTAATATTGTTAGTTGTGATTAAATAATTTTGATACAAAATAGGTATTTTATGAACTAGTTAATTTTTCTGTATATGTTTCAAAATGAACTAAAAAGATACTATTTTTGAATGGATAATTATGTTATGAAATGAATTTCCAACAAATAATATAAGATAAAAAGGTATAATAAGTACTTATCACTATATTTGGTATCATGGAATGGTTTTCTTTACCTTTGGAAACATTGCTGAGATAACATTACTGAGAACCATGGGGGTTAGTCTATATATAGAATAAAACCCAAAAGTTTTGGTAATCATCATGAATGACCATGGTTAATCCTAAATTTCATTATAAAACGATTTTGTTATTTATAAATAAAATAAATTATAATTCAGGATTACTACGAAATCCTTTATGATTAATCATTCAAAATGTATTTCATTCATTTTTATTTTTTTAATAGAAACTAAATGAATTATGTAAATGATAAAATAAACGGACAATAAAATGATAATTATCCTAAGGAATCAATTATTTTGGGAGATGTGATATGGAACCACAGTTTTATTATAACGCAACATTTTCTAGAAATGAATCATGCTCAACATCCAAACATGAAAAATAAGGATAATGTTTCATTTTTGTCCATCAAAAGGAAATATACACCTTCTTTTAGTGCTCCATTAGTCCAATTGTTTCCCAAAAACAGATCAGTAATTCCCTAATGATACTTTCCATTATATAGATCTTGATACATGATAATGGTATTCTAGAATTTTATCATTAGGAAGGTGAAGAATATCAATGGTGTTCTCATATCAAGAGGAAAAATAAATATGATGAAATTGACATCGTAGACTAGGATGAGTTTAATTGATTTTTTTAATATCTATATAACAAAAATTATTCGATTGAAAATAGAGAAGGAATTAAATAATATAATATTGAATGATAATGATTCAATTGGTACATGTGTGGAAAATTTGAAAAGGCAAATGAGTTACACTTCTAAAATTGTCATCAAAATTGAAATTAAGGTTCATCGATTCCTTAGTGAATTAAAAAGATGTCATAGACAAGAATAATTCATAAGGGGATATAGAATCAATAATGAAATAATTCTTTGGTCCGTCAAGGTGGATATTGAGATTTGGGTTACCCATCATTATCATGGTTTTAAACAGATAACTGATTAAATCAACATTCTAAAACATTGGAGAGATGAATATGACCCTTCTTTTAGGATAAATGTTTCAAAAGAAAAATATAAGAAATTATCCTAATGTAACTTGTAAATTTTTTATCTTTGTAATACATGGTCATCAAGATATTGATTACAAATGTGATGGGAATAATAAGGAATTATCACACTCTACTAATACAAATGTAAGGATTTTGGATATTCTATAAATAGATGAACCAATCTAAAAATTAATGGGGATAATAAGATTAAAAATACTATAAAGTAATAGTACATTGGGTAATATTATGACATGAAAATTGATAAATTGAATCTTAAAAATTATTGAAAAAATTTCCTACAAGAATGTTTTTGGGATTTCATGTTGACATTTGAATGAATGTGTCTTATGGAATTATTATTTTTCATCCATTTGTGATGTTTACTGTGAATCTACTAATTTATTATCTCCTTCTATATATAATAATGAAAACAAATTACTTATTTTGAATCAACTTATTATCATCTATTGGTGAAAGGATGAACCTAGAATCCCATGGGAAACATTATTGTAATAAAATGAACATTAATAATAAATAAAAGTTGGATTATCCTTTGGAAGAATAAATGATATTATTCAGACTTTATTTTGGGAAATGGTGGGTGTATATATGCTTTATTTTGATAATTTATTAGTGATTAAAATTATTTCAACATCATAATTATGTTCAAAATGGAAGGATATGAGATCTAATCATTAAAATCATTGGTATTCAATTTTGTTCGGTAATATATTCAAGGAGACATAAGGTTTTATATTTATAGAATTTATAAAGTACTTCTATAGATGTTAGTGGAAAAAATGTTCTCACCATTTTGATTTTGGTAAATATATGGTATCATAATGAGTTACTTAGGGATCTTATGATTAATTATAAATTAATTTTAGTTCTTTAAGAATAAATAAATTGAACATCTGTATTCATATCATGGAGTAATAGATGATGTTGAAATTGATCAAACCAAAACCAAAGATCAAAATTTATAAATAAAAGCTATTCCGATCTAATAAAGTATATGAAATTATATATAATTATAGATCTACTCAGCCACACATCAATGTAGTTCAGAGTTGAAAAAAATGATATGTAGATAATCTTTAGAGTGATAATGAATTTAATAGTGGGGAGAGTATGTTTCTATGAATGATTCCATGGAAGAGAGAAATGAGATTAAAAAAATAAGCTAAAGATACTACCTATGTATATTTTTTATTTTGATAATGTTTATCTTGTAGAGACATTAGTATATCACTTGGTGCTTCAACTGATCCCCTCAAAAGTTCATGATGTGTTCCATGTATCTCTTGAAAGGAAATCTATACCTAATCCAAACATATACTAAAACCAAATGTCACACCAATGTAACATGATCTTCAATACAATGAAATATAAGAAGTAATATTTGATTTTATTGATAATGTGTCATGGAATAATACTAATATCCTTGTGAATGTTCTCTAGACAAATAAAATTTTCACAAAATATACGTAAGAACCCATGGATGTAATGAAAAAAACCTATCAGCATTTTTTTGTATCATAGTGAAGAATTTTGAGGGTGAAATTCATTTTATGGGGTATATAATATGATAACCTAATATTTTTTGAATTATTTTCAAATAGATTTATTTTCACCCATTTCATGTGTCACACATAAAACATAGTTAAAAAGAATCATGATATATTATTAAATTATTATTATGTGACCATTAAAGCCTACTAAAAAATGGGATAGTATTAATAATATTAAATATTTAATTAAATATATAAAATTTTCAAACACAATATAAATTTAGTGATTAGTTCATAGGAAATAGCCAATCATGTTTTTTAGCAATGTTCTATTATACATTTAAAATAGTTTTTCTTAAAATAAGTTTTTTTGAAAATATTATATATCATTTACATACACATTCAAAAATTATATTTTATAAATCTAACTTGATTTTATAAATCATCATATCAAAATTAGATTACAGTTTTTTTTAGAATTTTTGAAAAAGCATGACTTTTCAATGAATAGTGAAAAATCATGATTTTTTAAACTCAATATTTTTTTCAAACATTAGTAAAGAGGAATTCTTATAAAAAACCCTCCAAGTAAAATTTTATCATGTTTTTAAAATAATCCAATTAATTTCATTGATATAAATTTCATGTTTGAATTTGGTATTACAAAATTTTTATACAAAAATGACATTTTTCTGTAAAACCATTTTTTGCACAAAATGTGTTTTTTATAAATAAATTAAATGAAAAACTATTTTTGAATGTTTTTAATGATATATATATACATATATATTTCAAATAAGTTTTCCCAAACGGAGATTAAAATCTCAATATGGGTGAATTGAGTCCTTGAAATTTTCTTTATATAGAAAACCATCCACATTAATATACAAGAGACTTCATGTTCATTCCTTATCTCAAGCAGTAATATAAAATGAAATAAGAAGTAAAAAAACATAAAAATATATTTATAGTTGTATGTCGACTAAGATTAGCATACTCCACTCCACCAACACTTTTTTATTTTTACGGTGGTATTCACTAGATCATTAATTTTTTGGGGGACTATTAGTACTTCTCATTTGGATTCCACGAATGATTGCAAGTATTCTACAAGAATTACAAAAACACAAGATATGTAATGTAGGTTACATCATGTAATAGAAAATAAATAATCCATGTTCTTTTATCAGAAGCTATTATTATATAATATATGAAACATAAAATCCATAGGTTCAGCACATAGTTGTATGATATAATTGATTAGAGGAAAAAAAAAACTAGGATCATGGATCTGAAAATGAATGCATATTGTGTAGAGGATATTTAAACAACATAAATTATTAAATAAATCATAAATACCTTACATATTGTAAACTTAATTAAATTATTCTTACCATTGTTTCCATTAAAAGTAATTGCATTTTATTATTTCCATTTTTACAATAAAAGGGTTATATATCATATAATTAATGTTTGTGAGTATTAAAAGATAAATCTTTTGCATAAATATTTATAAATATATATTGGATCATGACATATACGATTTATAAATCACTATATAGCCTGATTTATGATTTGAATCCATCTAGCCAATTTGATGTAGGAATTATTCACAATGTAGTTTTTTATATTAAAGATAATATGTCCATTTATCAAAATGATGTAACCTATTAAACTACATAATATATTTCTCAGGTAATATATCTCAATGATGTAGGAATTTTTCACAGATTTTATTATACAATGTAGATGATTCATGTTGGTGAATCGATTACATAGGTGGTCAGCATAGTCGAATTCTCTTCTATCCATTTATCCATCAAACTGAAGTTGAAATGTAAAAAGGAACACCACTTCTTCTGTAACCATATACATTTCTATATAGAGGATCTAGTCCATTTTTATAGGATACTGTTCTTTGTCCAAAAAAACCCTTCATATGTAACCTACAATGGAATAGTCGAACATGTAGTAACCATTGTTAACTAAAAGAGAACACCCCTTCATCTGTAAAATAGACTAACTAATGCATTTCTGTATGATAATAAATCACTATATTTCCATTAACATTAGATGAAACTAATTCTTCTATTTTATTAATCTAATACTCCAAATTACTCATAAACTCAATTAAATATTACATAAAAATAAATTCATAATTAATTTAATAAAACACAAACTCATAGAATTAAAATAAAATACATTCTTCAACGCCATCACAAATCTCTTCAAACAATCCATATTAGTGGATTTTATAGAGGGTACACTATGAGACACACAACCTTTGGATTTATTATACAAACCAGTACATCCTTTATCTACAAGATTTAAATTTCACATTGCAGACAAGGTAGGTTGGAGTCTAATCAAGGATCAAAATTTTCGAGCCTGGGATATGGTTGGGAATTTATAAGATGATAGGTATATTAATTGACAATGTGTCGAGTGTCAACTAAGATTCTGGTCAGTAATTTTTTTTTTCAAAAGATTGTCATACAAGAAAGCATTTTTAGGTCAATTGTTTCTAATAAATAAAATAAAATTAAATATAAAATTTAATGCCTCGGAATTTCGGTGTAATTGTTTTTAAAATTATATGAAATTATTCGAAGACCTCAAACATTGACAACATGTGATTTTTAGACCAGGTGTTCCCGAAATTTAGTTTTTTACATTTTTTAAGTACACATAAGAAAACATGTGAGCATGTTTTCTCACATTAGAACCGGTGCTCGAATTGAAAATATGAGGGAAACATTGAATTAAGAATTCGATGATTCAACTACGAAGGATTCAACTTTGGCTAGAAAGGGCAGAACTGAAAAGTTAATTTTTGGAGGTTCTAAAAAATAATAAAATAACATTAAAAATTTATTTTCATTTTTTTCAACCATTGAGTGGTGGATAGAGACACTGTGGTGAAGTGACAAGACATATTTATTAGGCACATTAATGGCCTATTTACTCATAGTGTAACTATGCAGTAATGAAATGTAACAACGAAGCTATGTTATAAATTAAATAGTCTAATAACGCAATGTCACAACATAAAAAATGTCGCGACATGTTTTCCTATTATTTTAGTTGACACCTTGGTGGAAGGAAAAATTAAACTGCGAGGATTCTCTAAAAAACCTCTGATGAAATTCTCTCCAATGAAGAATGTCAAACACCAACAAACATCAAACATCCTAAACACAACTCGAAGAATGGAGTCAGAAATGAATAACGACATAAATTCCATGAATCCTCTAGGTTGAAATTATTAGGCTTCAAGAGTCAATATGGTAGTGGTTATTCGATTTTGATGTTACTCCTTGTTCTTATCCAGGAAATGATGAATGTGGATCAACCCAAGAATAGGTTGATTTGCGAATCTTTCATTTATGTTGGAAGGTGACATTATTTTGGGAGTTATTATTTGGGACTAGTTTATCCCTGTTTTTAATGATCCACTGACCCCAATCCTCCCAATGATTATAAACCTTTAACACAGAGGGCATGGTCTGACATGAACAAGGATCAAGTACCCTTGTCTTCTGCGTTCTTTGAATGCACACCCTCAAAGTGGAGACAATATGATTCTAAGACCATTTTGGTGAAGAGGACGTTCCCCAAAGAGAACAGGGGAACGAAGCGTGAAGAAATGACCACTAGAGCATGTTCGGTAGTCCGCCGAACATCTGTCGGCACACCGTCAGTCGCAGGTGGTTCGACGAGCCATAGTCACTCGACTGCAGTTGGATGGCCACGCATATCTGTGTGGCCAGTGGATGTTGAACAAGGTAGTCGGCCACATCCTGGCCATGTGAATAATATCAATTACCATACTTTGTTTTCTTTACAAATGTGTATGGTTTAAATTCTTGATAGAATTGCATGTTTATTGCAATGTGTTATGCCATTCATTATATATTTTTGGAATTTCATGTGGAAGGGTATTTCGATCAGGCTATTTTAAAAGCAAGAAAGTAATTTGGTTGAGGTGATTTTGATCACCATGATTGGGAAACTCCGTTATTGGTTTGAGGAAACGTGGTTGTCAAGACGGGAAAAGCCTGAGGTTCTTTTGATACTTAGATCTGTTGAGGGTGGGTAAGGAGGCCATGAGGTCGGGATGCAATGGGCATGGGTTGCGATATGGGATAGTAAGGGTAGTTGGTTTATGTTGCCTCTTTACTAATTTCTTTATCTATATATATATCATATATTGTAATATATATATATATATGGGTTTTTTGACCATTTACGGTATTCAGCGGGTAGCTTTTAGTCGACTCGGATGGAGCGTCAGGCGGGAGATTGTATAGTGCAGTAGGAGCAATATCATGTTCAAGATCTGGAGTAGGCCGAGCATGAGCCACAAGTACAAGCTCACAAACATGATCAGGATTAGGATCCAGTGCAGGCAGGACAACAGCTGGGTTTGGAAGCATTCAGATAATCGATCAATGAGTAGCTCCGAGCAGGCTTGGTAAGTGTCTTGTAGGGGATCGACCGAGGAGCATAGTGTACAGAGCCATTTATGGAAATTCTAACACCGGAGTTCCAGTCATAGACCCTACCACGTTTTCAGGGTTAGGATGGTCTACAGGTAGCAGAGAACTGGATGTAGAGCAGCCATATGATCATTGAACTTCTCGAGATGCCTCTGGGGTAGTTTGTAAAGCTAGATACGTACATGCTACGAGGACTGGAAAATCATTGGTGGAATGTCCAGGTTTAGGCTCGCTGGAACGAAGGGATAACATTGAAGGACTTTGAAGATATGTTCTATGAACACTTTTACCCGGAAAAATTCTGAGTAGAGATAGCTCGAGAGTTCATGATTCATCAGTAGGGAGACATGTCTGTCATAGATTATGAAACTACATTCGCTGAGATGTCTCTCTTTTCCCTTGTTATGGTAAGAGATGACGCGGAAAGGGTGAGGCACTTTGAGGATGTCTTACGCCATGTGAATAGGATCCAGGTGAATATCTCCAGGCAGCATTCATTCATAGAGGTGGTGAATCAGGTGCATATAGCATAGGGCTACTGGAGGGATAAGCCCCAGGATTGTTGGATGAGGGAATTAGGTGATGGTTTGGATAGCCGGAAGCGAGGAAGGGATGGGTTCCATTAGGGCAGTCAGGCTACAAACTTAGCTAGACCACCTCCTAGCAGTTCGTCAGTGGTTTTCTTTCAGTGTGGATAGCCAGGACATGTTCGGGCTTAGTGAAATTGGCCTCTAAAGGAGTGTTGGGCATGTGGACAGGTCAGGTATCTGGAGAGGTTTGGCAGGAATCCTTCTCAGATAGCTAGCAATCAGGGCCCAGGACATATGGTGGAATCTGGAGTTGGTTCAGGTTCGATACCAGGAGACTGTAGTCGAGGTTTCGCTACACATAGAGGATGTGAAAGAGACATCGGGATCCAGCTGAGGGGTCAGTGGCTGGTGGCTAGAGCAGCCCTGTAGGGAGTTCATGCATCAGGTAGCCGTACATCCGGCCAAGTACACGTCATGGAGATATGAGAGGCTCAGAAGGCTGGTGAGCTGATAACGGTTAGAGGTAACCCAAAGGTGTGGCCATGATTTCAATGTTTTCGATTTTTAATGACCTATAGAGGCTTGTCCATTTTGAGTGCACGTGTTGCACACAACCTATGTGGACTGACTAGATGACGGTCAGTGGGATAGGCACCATATTGGGTGCATGATATATTTATATATATGTATGAGATGCATAACATCATGGTAATCGAGGATGCGGGATACTTGAGGTGATGTGGGCATCTAGGATGCTTGTTACTTGAGGTTCCTTGAGAATCAGGTCGTCGAGGATGCAAGTTACATGAGGTTTATGGCATTAGGATTTATTTTGATCCTCCATGGGATGTGAGACCTCGTAGTGGTAGATATCGATAAGGTGTGGGGTACATTTTGGTGTTAGAAATGATGTGAGAGCACCAATGAGGGGTATGAGTATTGATGTGTTATGAGACGATCATTCATCCAAAAAATAGGTTATTAAACCTTTTCTTATATTGAGTTTGGTCGGGTTTAGATTGTGTTAGGTGATTCCTATGGTGGGGAGCCCCTTGAGGAATTTAGCCAGAACCTTTGAGACTATGAGCATCTGGTTTACATAAACTGAGGTGGTATGTTCGGTGTCATCTTCGGGTTTTTTATGATAGCATAGGGATGAGCTTTGTTAAGGTGGGGATATTTTAAGAAACTGAGTTTTTAGAGTGGGTCAAAATCACGACCCTTTTTGAATATTTGACTTATTTTGGAGAGAACTAGGAAATTTTGGGATGTTCTAGAAATTTTCAGACAACACACAGTGTACTCTAAATTACATGTCGTGTATGGGTTAGGTGAGTACATGCCTAGTGCTCGCTGAGTACATGTCTTGTGATGAAAATGTAGGAATTTCCTACTATAGGTCATGCAGTGTCACTCGACCTGACATGTATCTTCCTTTCTGCGTACCGGTTGGGTTCATGCAGTGTGTCAAACCTTGTGTTGTGTCCAAGCCGTGTAGCTACCCCTCTTAAGTCGGAGAACAGACAGGGCCAATACATGGCATGTAGTACTTAAATACACAGTATGTACTTTATTTTTATTTTCTTAAATGAAAGAGAATTTCATCTTATTTTGAAAAAGACCATCTTCTTCCTCGACATCATAGATGTTCTTCTCAAAAAACCTAAAGAACATTCATTTCCCTAGATTCTTTATATAGAGTTTGTTCTTCAATCTGTTGGTATCTTCGAGAACGCAATAGTGGTGCTAAACCCATAAACCTGATTCCATTCTTGATCTATTACCCAACACGTCACAGTTTTCATCCTGGTGGAAATGAATGGATTTTACGAAATCCTAGATCTATGAATATCGGCTTCAAATTGGAGATTGATATCAGACGTGTCTACGTCTATGAGCCTCAAGTGTGTGGTGAATACATCTTTTTGGGTTTTCTTATATTTTTGGGTGGCACGACCTTTGGCGCGTTTTTGGGTATTTTGATAGTGACCCTGTTTTTCCTTCAATTGTATGTATAATTGTTATTTAACCTATGGGATGCCTTTGGGTATGCCCTGTTACCTGTTTTTCTTGAGAGGGATCGGGCTAGTGGTCATTTCTCATAAGGAATATTGTTCACAGAATTCCAAAATGGTTATAATTGAATTGTATTTTTTAAACTATTGAGTTTATTTTATTAATCCTTGATATGAATTGGTAGAGTTTTTAAATACCTCAGTGCTGGTATGAGAGAACACATAGTCAACACATTTCAATAATTTTAATTTTTTTCCTATTTAGAAGTGATTATTTTGATCATATATGTAATTGCTAAATTTTATATGATGTAACCCTTATGGTTGTGTTTGGCATGGCATGGATATTCTTGAGTGACGATGATCACAGGTTGGGCTTGGCTTGGGTAACATTTGGTCATTCTGGCCATGGGATTGGGTATCATGTATGTTGGATTGAGGTAGTGTGACTATCATGTTGGGAATGGCTCGGGTTACATGGATGGTTATTCTATCAGATTTGAGTGGCTTGGTCATAGGGGAATGAGTTGTCAGAGTGTTTGTTGCTTGGGAACATACTTTGGTTATTACTGTTCTCCCGAAACATGGAGTAGTGTGCACAGAGAGAGACTCCATGATGAGGTTGTTTTGACCACTTGTGTGGGGAGATGCCCCCGTTAGATTCGGTTTAGGTACATTAGGTTTGGGGGTTCCTTCCATTGGAAACCACTTGGATGGTGAGGAGCCTTCAAGGGATATCATTGAGGCTATCAGGTTCGGGGTAGAGGCTCGTCGTTATTTGAGATCAGACATCGTTGTCCCTATAGTTACATTATTTGAGGACAGACTTCATTGTCCCTCTAGTTACATTATTTGAGGGCAGATATCGGTGTACCTCCGGTTACATAATTTGAGGTTAAACATCGATGTATCTTTGGTTACTTTATTTGAGGTTAGACATCACTGTACCTCTAATTACTCATTTGAGGACATGCCTCGCTGTTCCTCTGGGTTACTATTTTTTGGCCATTCCTTTAGGACGTCGGTACTTAAGACATGCGGTGCCAGGGGACACATGGAGCCGGGTTACATGATATAGATTCTGGCATTGGCCGAAGAAGGAGAAACTCCATGGGGGTTGCTGAGCACCGGTGGAGTCTATCTTCAGTTGTGTCCATCGTATTGTTTACAATTTTCCTTATAAATGGATACATGTTCAAACAGATTATATTCATAACACACCGTTGGGTGGTATCCTACTATGATTAGTTTGACACCCTGTATGTTCCCTTCAGGATGTGGGCAGACTTTATGGATTTATGTTCAAGAAATTGGTCAGCTTTAGGAGCTAGACAACATTAGCTATTTCATGGAGATAGTATAGACTTTGAGGTCTTGCCTAGCTAGAGTTTACTTTGTTTCACATTATGTCATGTATCATCTTGATTACTTGTTTTTTAGCTATAGTTGGTTTTACATTGGATCCCTTTAGCATATGGATATGTTTGACCTGCCTTGGATGCATGTTCTTTGTTCAGTTTTAGTTACAAGTGATCAGTGTGCTGTTGGGTTTGCTTTCCACTGCATTTGTTTATATTTATTATTTCCTCTGTTTATCGATACTAATTGTGCTTCCCCTTGGTAGGTCTTGTTAGTGTCTTATGAGTCATTTATTATGTTGCATCTTTTTTATTGTACTCGAACTAGTACCATCATTATCCTAATAGAGGGTATAGCCTCCCCATTATAACTATAAGACACTCGCTGCTAGTTGGTAAACATTTGCATTCGGGTTGGTGTGCCTAAGGTAGTAACTGCTGACTCGTTTAGCACTGTTCGGGTGGCTGTTTGGGTCTAGGTCATTACATTTGATTTGTTGAAATCTGGTGTTGAGGCCATATATCAGTGATTCCATATGAAAATCATAGATCAATGAAAATATATATGTATATTAAATTAAATTTTTGAATTTCAATTTGTTTTTATATTCCAATATTTTTTATTTTATTTTTTCCTAATAGAAATATGTTACTGGTACGTTCCTTTGAAATTAATTTGATGGTTCATAATTTGGGTCTTTTGTATCAAAATATTCATGCATGTGAGAATAACATCACATTATATTATAGTAGGTAGAATCCTTGTTTAATTTTACAACATGTGTATAATTAGGGTATAAAGAGGGAAAACAACGAAATTTGAAATTCCGTATGAAATAGTTGAGTCATTTCCAAATTACACATCATTTACAAGGATTATCTATCTCTTGCAACAAAGATACATTCATGACATGGAATAAATTAAATATTTTTTTCATTAATGGATTAAATCATCCATGTGATTGTGATTCTAGGAAACACTTTGATCACATGAAACCTACCTTTTCATTCTATCCTTCTAAAATATATTTTGGTCTTTTACTAATTTTTTTTTCCATTTAAAGCTCATCAAAGTCAATATTATTGTTGGCCTATTTTCATTAATCCATAAAACATATCTTCTTGGAACCATGTGAATGAACCACATATATATTTTCTTCTCATAATTTTAGTACATAATAATATGAAAATTGATATTGATTTGAGTCCACTTTATGAGTTAATTTCATTGTGTAAAAAGGGAATAACTACATTTGATACAGTTTCATATCCTAATTTTCAATGGAAGGTTGCATTAATATGGATGAAAAAGGAATTTCCAGTGTATGTTATGTTATCTGAATGGTGCCGTTATGGTTTAAAATCATGAGCATACAACATCGATAAAAAGATTTTGTTATTTTTAATGAGATACAAACTTTTTATTTGGATTACCATTGGTGAGTTCTTGTTATGTATCAACCTCTTCAAATGAGAAATTTTTTTTACAAAATGTAAAATTCAAATAGATGAATCTCCGACAATTCACTCCCACATTTTTTTCAAATCCATCATCCCTACATTACATACTATTACATATCGACCAACAATAAATTAAAAAAGTATAATGTCTTTGGTAAAGATAACAATTACATAAAGCAGTTTATTTTTTTGGCACCTTCCATATTGGCCTTATTTTTTGGTTTCTCACGTTTAAATATAATTCATGTTCCGAAAACCAAATTCATAACATATTTTATACCATGTTTGACATAGTGAGTAAAACCAAAGTTAATTTAAAGGCATTATTAGATATTTCCAAGATTTTCAAACATCACAAACTTAAATTATATGAAGATGAAAGATCACACAATATAATGAATCCAAAAGTTTTTAATGCACTAACGAGAGTAATTTATCATTTTATCACTATTTTTTAGAGTTGTGTTTATTGGATGGTTATTATTTTAGTTGGTCTTGATGTATTATAAATGGTCATATTATTGGTTTATAAGGGCATGATTATCATGTCATAATGGAACGATTATTGTATATTGGTCTTAGAGGGATGTTTAATTATTAAATCAAGAATGTTCTAATAGAAATATCATATTTCTTCAGATATATTTTAGTAGAAAAATAGGACTATTATGTATTGAGTATGCTAATAAATGATGTTGTTTTAATTTTATGTAATTTGAATGAAATATTTCAACTATGATTCTTTGACACAACGAATCATTTAATATTTCATTTTTTGTTTGAAGCTTACCATGGAGGAAAGGTAAAGTTTTGATGGATGTACCCATTTGAATGATATATGAAAATTTTAAAGAATAAAATACGTAACAAAGGATTATTAGAAGGGTCAATTGTAGAAGAATTCATGTAGGTGGAAAGTTTAAATTTCTTTTCTTAATATTTTCAATTAGAATATTCATCAAAACATGATCTTGTGGGTCACAATGAGACAACTTTATATGATGTGGAAGACTCTAAAATGTTAGTTATTTATCAAACAGATCTTGGAATTGATGGATATCATGAATGATGCCTTTCATATTCATTATTAAACATGGATCATAAAAACGTTCGTTTAAATTGTCAATAAATAACACCATTTATGATATAAGTATTGATTTTTAATTTTTTTAAAATATTTATAAAAGATACTATTATTTTCAATAATTTCTTTTCATAGAATATATGATGGACATATCAAAAAACAAGTTGTACAAATTAAATTTTGATTACATGATGAGCATTAGTAAAAAATATTTCATATTGATTTTAGATACTGGTATGTTTTAATTCCTTCAATTGAAAACTAAATCAATTCTAAAGAGATATCTATTTTTTCGAGGAAACACAACATGAAGAAATATTAATATTTGATTTTGTATGATTAAAACCCATCCATCAAAATTGGTAAAATATTATAATGTGTTTTCAGTTAAGTGATTTTTATTCCATACATGCATATATAATGACTTAATGAAATTAAAAAATAATTGTGTATATTTGGAATGATATCAATATAATGGAATTTAAAATGAATTTTATAGTATTATAAATGAAAGAATTGTGTTGTGTTATCTAGGACCAAATATTATAACATGGTTTAAATTTCATTAATTTGATACTAATTAAGTGACGTGATTTGATCCATGAAATAGGGTTTTGGACATCAAATATAAAAATCATGTGGAATTAAATGAAATTTTGATGAGGTCACATCATGAAAGTCATGTTAACTATAAAAAAATTGAGGTTTTTTTGAGATAATTAAATTAAGGGAGGAGTGTGATAAAAATTAAATCATGTTGAAATGAATTTATTAAAAATGAAAATTGTTCTCTACAAGATTAAGATATTGATATTTTTAAAGAAACATTAAAACAATATATCTCATACCTTATGAGATATAAAAACCAATGATGAAACCCCTTAGTTTAGGTCTAATTTTATAGTTAATGTTGATTAAGTAATGATAGATTATGTAACTGAAAGCCATATGGATGTGTGTTATGCTAATGATGACGTTGATTATATTATTCTCGATGAAAATGATGAAGAATATGGTGATTGATGCATTATATTCAGGTATTTATTTATCAGTAATTTTTATATTCTGGTCTTTATGAGTTTTTTATATCTCATATTTGTATTAACAATCTGTGATATGCAATATTAATAATTTCTTTTATTTATTGATTTTTTATTTGATATTTGTCTCCAAAATTTTAAAAAATTAATAAAATTTGTTTCAGATGGGTGGAGATTTTCTTGACGGTCTATTGGGATATCTCATTGATGTCAGACTACCTGGGGATGATCAGGATTCACTTGATCCCCAACATGTAGCACCTTTTATAAGGGGGTACGGTCATTCTCATTATATGATCCCAGATCCTATTCCAAAGAGATTATGATCTGTTGATTTTGATCCTCATGTATGGAGTTGTGTTAAATTGTTTAAGATATTTTTTCCTATTAATTTTTTTTTATAAATTTTGAACATAATTTTATGAATATTTATTATTATTTAGAAATTTTTTCATATATAGTTGTTGGGAAGGATATTTTGATTCTATGAAATTTCTTTTCTGAGCTATGGGTGTCATTGGGATTGGTTCCATCATCATGTGTCAATAAATATTCGACCAGTGTATTTTATGTTTTTAAATAATATAAATTTTATAACATTTTTTTAATTACTAATATTTTTGTATTAATTGTCTTCAAGATTTTATTTTCTATGATTAATGGTTTCTCAAGATATCATATCCAATAGGCATGGTAGATTTGTAGACATGATCACTTTCATCAACATCTACACAACCTCAGAAAATAGAGCTATTGATAAGTATTTTGAAAATATTTTCTACCTATCTTGTGTCTCCCATAGACAAGACAATATATCAACATAGGTATGGGAGGGGTTGTGCTCATACTATCAAGGATATAATATTAGGATGAGGCTATAATCTGTGCGTTAGAGCCAAGGGATGAAATAGGTCTAACATGGGGTTGTAAGTCTTACATTTGGTATGAAATATGGTACATGCGATTATTTGTTATTGTATATATTAATTAACTATAAAATTCTTGTAATACCATATAGGCCTCAATTGAACTATCTTTTATGGAGTTTGAAATTTATAAGAAGATGTATACTAATCCTGATCCATGATAAGTTGTAATCGATCGACATCAACATATTGTGGTTTGTTATTTATTTAAAAATTTACCTAATATAAATTTCATTGTAATTGTAATTTTTAGTTATATTTTATGTAATCTTATGAGGATATGACTTATTATTCATGTGAGACTCTTTCTAATAGTGAACAATATTCCACTGTTTATTCTGGTTTTAATGAGGTGCATGGATACTAGAATCATTTCATGGTGTTGAGAAAGGCAGGGGATTGTTATCAGTTCCCAACTAACACCTATGAGTTATTATGGTACTTTTACGATGTCATCGTAGAGTTCAAAGTGATTTTGTGAAGATTCATGATCGATGATGTCGTCTGCTACACATTATGAGGAGAGGTTGAGTGCTCAGGATGGGGTGATACATCATATGCATTAAAAGAGGGAAGGGTGTGTGAGAAACAAAATTTGAGAGATTAGATGATGTTTTACTATAAGTTAAGTACTGGGTGTGGAATTGGTAGGGAGTTTCAATCCATTGACACCTTGAGGGACCCTCCTCCATATATCGCCCATTTATTATATGTGATGTTTTATGACTTTTTTATAATTGGGGATAAATTTTTTTTCTTTGATATGATTTCTTACTTTTATGTTTATTTTATTTTTTTAATTACTTTAAATTACTTTTTACATTTCAATATTTTTGAATTTTTGAATTTTTTTTGTTTTTTTAATTATTCTTAAATTTTTTTCACAATTTTTTGTTGTATTTTTTTATAATTTTTATGGATAATTTTTCATTTTTGTTCTATTTATATTTATATTTAATTCTATTAATTTTTTTTCTAAAATATTATGATTATATTCAAATATTTTAAATTATATTTATTACTCCCTAATTACTTTTTTAAAATATTTATTTCTATTTTTTTATAATTTTTTCAATTATATTTTTTATTTTTAACAAAAAAATATTTTTTTTTATGAATTAATTTTCTATCACAAATACAGCTAATTTTGATGGCCCGTCACAACTTTTTTTTTTAGAAAAAGACACATAATATTTTTATTGGGTTCCTAGCATGTCATAATTGATTTTTAATTGAGATTGGTCATTATGAATAAATTAATTTATGATATTTAATGTTGTAATAGATAATTTGCAACGAACTCCAATCAAATTGGATTTTTTCTATTGCAGTCATTTTCAAATGAGGTGTCACAAATTCTATAATTTTTTGTAGTTTTATAGACCATCACACAATAGGATTAACCCTTGATATGTTTTATCTCTATAGTATTAATACCCTTGTTTTCATCAATGCAACATGGGAAAAGGGTGTTAATTGTGTAATCAGTATAATTGAATCATTAATTGTTCGTGATATCTTGGAAAATAACTTAAAAAACATATGTCATGGTGAAACATGTCATGTCATAATGAAATAGAAAATGACACAACACATGAGTACTCCTTTAATTTATTACATGCTAAAACATTTCATTCATTTTAAGTATCCATTTTTATATACCAACTCTACACTGAACTATCGTAAGGACTATGGGCCTTCACTAACTTTTATTATGATAATTAAAAGGGTTGTTAAAGAGGAAATTTTAGAATTGTGAGATTGAATATAGGAGAACTGATTACCCTAGTTATTTCAAATGGATGGAAATTATAATGAAACTGAAGGGATTATTCATTATCAATATCACATGGGAATCAAAAAAAATATAGATAAATTCAAAATCAATTTCATGTTAAATCGAAGAATGAGATGTGTAAAAATTCCTATATAAAATCATATTATTTGTTGTCACGTTAATCTTCTCTTTAGGGTTCCTCAAGGAGGACCACAAGATCATTGGTGGATGAAGAATCATCCATTTCTCATATGGCTCTAGAAACATACTACTTGAGGGGTGAAATTTTAAATTCAAGAGAGAGTGAGAGAGGGACAAAGATGGTTCATCTATTATAAAAATGATAACCTTGGGAAAACCAATTAATGACATGACACCGCATTTCAAAATATATGTTCTTAATTCTAGGACATAATATATTACAACAAAAACAACCATCCCCCCACAATGTCCAAAGGTAAATTTGAGATCAAACATATCCTGAAGTGATTAAAGACCTATGTAACTCCCTATAAAAATCATTCAAATCTCCTAAATTTTTGTAACCCAACACCCATTATAATGTATCCCAAGTCATCATAGTGAAATGTGTCACATATTTTATTAACCATAATTTCATCAACCCAAATTATTGCAATGATATAGAAATTATTACAATGTCATTTAAACTCTTATATAATATTAACGCGTAAATTCCACAACTCTTCACACTGAAACCCTCAATTGTACAACATAAGGTAATAGTCATAGTGAAAACATACTAACAACAAGTCAATGGAATTATTTAATTAGAAAAATATAAAGTGTTCAACAAAATATTTCTGGGTATTACACCCTCCTTAATGTCAATGATTTCTATCCCCTAAATGTAATAGATTTTAAAATAGGCGAGGGTATTAAATAAACAATTTAATCCTATAAACCTATTAGCTCCCCTGCTAGTGTTTATAATGATATGGAATGTATATTGATGATAATTATTAACCATAAATGTTCATCCCCAATAAATCCATTACTATTGGATGCAACTTGATGATGGTGTCACCATCCATGATGTCCATCTTAACCTATTAAATTATTTTTTATGGGACATGTATGTGTCACCTATACTATGAGACATGGAAAAAATCACCAATTATAATAGTTGGAGTAAAATATGTTAGTAGTAAACCTCACTAACCATTTATGAGTCTTAAATAGATTACTAAACATAGGGAATAGCTGGGTTCCTAGACCGATCCCCAGAAAACTAAAATAAACAACACTATGGATGACATAATAAATATTATATAAGGACTACATAAGATATAAATGGTATAATTATCTAGGGTTATGTTGTATATTCTCATTATAATATACTACTAAGACATATGCATTAATGATAGTAGCTCATGTCATATAGAAATCCCCACCAGTCCTCTCAACCAATACCATAGACATCAGCATGAACCACACATGTGTATCTTAGTGGGACAATGAAAATGATTTAAGTTTTTAAAACAAACAAATTTGAAAGATGTCACTCTATTGTTAAATCCAATGTATTTCTCATTACAAGGCCCCACCTACATCCTCTGACAACCTAGTGTCACACAACTATTCATTGTTTCCCCAATACATGAGATTCTGAAGAGGATGGTTTTAAAAATTCAAATAACCCCACTCTTCTATCTCCCGACCCATTATGTTGGGAAACTAAAACATTAAATATTTAAATATTACATCATATTATATTACTATTCTTTAAAAAAATTAATAATACACTCCAAATAATTACATATGTGTTTTTTATTTGGATTCTAGACGTATGAACATATTATTTAAAAAAATATCATCATTATTTTTAGTAATGTTTATTTAATATTTGGAACTTCATATTAACTCCCTACATATAAAATTTCTTTTTATGCAAGGGAAAATAATAGGAAAAGGTTTTCTGTTATGATCAATAAGGGTTAACATATTAATCAATAATTATATAAAATCATAACATGGGAATAAGTTTGTGAGTGTATAGGATTAAAATTGGAAATTCATACCCAACAATTCATTGGTCATAATCATCGAATAAGGATTAGGAAATTCATAAGAAGTGAACTATAAAATAATTGAATATAGTTAGTAATGAGATCATACCATAAGAATATGTACGATCTATAAATAGTGTCATATAATGTTTGGAACAATCAAAATCATAATAATATTATATAAAGTCCACCAACTGATACATTCCTCACAAGTTTGGATTGGTCAATATTCCATCTTAAAACCCTATACCATTAACTAGTTCTAGAAAAATGGTCACCGAATCAATTAAATAATTCCTCCTGAAATTATAGTGGCCACATACTTCTATTGGGGCCAATGAGGGTACTTTGGGGAGACTATACCCCCTAGTTAGAGTCTTAATTAAAGAAAATGTAATAAAACCCACATAACCAAACCAAATAATCAACTCAATATAACATGGAATATTCCGATAATATCAAAAAGAATCACAATTACATAACAAATAATTTATTCCAAATATGTCTCAATGGGTCCCCCAAAGGAGGATCATATACAAAAATAATAAATAACCCAAATTAAAGGTGATCAAAAATCTAATACCCAAACTGGTCTTATGTCCTTCCTAGACCCATCTCCCATACTTTAGTCCATAATTCCGTTAAAACAATATTTCATTGAGATCATTCCCTAAAACTATATCATATGCTCAAATTATGATGTCATATCATGTACCGAAGTTCCACATTAGCCTGAGAAGGGTGTTAGTAATACACCATACCCCCCCCAACAATGGTATACTAAAATAACTACTATGATATACCTATTTATGAATAATTTTTCAAATAGAAAAATAATAATTTAATAAATTTTTAAAGTTAAATCATCAAAAAAATATTGATTCCTCGGGTTCATGATTATACCTATGTTAGTTTATGCCATTTTGGATAATCATGTTTGTGACCCTGATCAACAATACCTACTATAGTTAGTTTTTTGGTGTCTCATATAACATGGAGATTACTATTTCTCTCAATAATAGACTCATTTATCCATGGTATAATTTATAAAGAAGAAAATAACTTCAATGTGGGATTTCTCAGAACATGTATCTTAGGCTAACATGTTACATAGACTGCCCTTACGTGAGTTTTCTCATATTTGGGCATAAGTATAATAGTATAACGGGCATCCCTTAAGGGATTTTTCCCATCTAATATCATGTTATTACTGGTAACATGGATTCCACCAATGGGGTTTTCACAACCAATAATTGAAACAACCCATAAGGGTGTTCAATATTCTTTTAAAAACAAAACTACAATAAGGGTCATTATCATTACCTTTAAAATAATATTTCCCCATGTGAATTTTTATTTACCATAAAAAGGACTACCCAAGGTCATTTTTCTTTCATTTAAAATAATACCACCCCAAGGGGCCCTATCATTCCCTTGAAATAATTCAACACAAAACAACCATGTTGTATATAAATTCCCAAAAGATTCAATTTCTAAAATAACACCATTAAAAAATTCCATTTAAATAAAAAAATTATTATCATAACCAAAAAAAAATTTGCATACAGATTTTCATTTCGTAATAAATAATCAATACACACCATTTTTCTTAATAAAACCATTCAATTTTATTGAAACAAAATAATCAATTTATTTCAATTTCAAAACACTTATTGAGAATAACACTTTACCATAACCATAATTTAATGCCAAGTTCCAAATAATAATTATTTATTGAAACAATTTATTCAATTTTTTTGGCCAGTATCATGGGAAAATGCATTTAATATTCTTTGTATTTTGTGAAATTGTATTTCAATGACACAAATTAAAAAATAAAATTCAGCCTTGGAATATTTGTGAGATCGAATTACCATTTAATTACATCTCTACAAAAAAAGGAAAATTAAAAATATTTGGGTAAATCTTTCTAATGAAAAAACACAAATTTAAAATATTTTATTAAATCCAAGGTCAATTAATGATAAAAAATTGAGAACACTTAGTGAATTCACCCAAATCATAAACAAAACATTCATTTAAATTTATGGACCCCCTACATTTTTCTTAGACAATCCAACAAATAAATTTATAGACATTAGTTCCACTTGAATTTAAATAAACCATGAATGAAAATAAATACCTAGGAAATATGGAATATTATACTAAACTAGAAATAGATAACTACATACTAAAAAAACATTATATCGGAGGAAAGTGGAGTCATTTCATTGTCCTAGGCTCTTGATAGCACCATATGTAATCACCAATTACCCTGAACCATGGAAGACACATCATCAGAGAATGAGTGGGAGAAGAGATCATGAGGGATTTCTACAAGACTACAGGTTGAATATATGAGTTAGAATACGGGAGGGAAGACCGTATTAAAATATCATTATTTCCCTTACTAAAATAATTCCAAATTGGATAACAAAAAGGAAACTGATTCCATATTCTACTTGGTGCCTCCTAGTAGGGGATTTTTCCACTATTAGACACCACCCAATAGTAGGTACATGTTAACTTCATAGCTAGTGGACTACTAAATATTATATATTACACTATATGGGAAATTACTAAGTCGTTTTCCTGTCAGAAACTAGTTAGAAGCTGTATATTTTATCTCTATTAAATGTACATAACCCTAACACATTCACGTTCTACTTTTATGCCCTCTAGGCCTCCCTTGAGCAACATTCCCCATAAAAAAAGTATCTTTTGTGATTTTCTAACTCTTAGAATATATATTTTAGTTTTGTTGTAAAATATTTCCCCATTAATAATTTAAATTTTAAATTTCATCTTCAATTTTTTTAATTGTTAATTAAATAATCATAACCATTACACTTATCATCACTGAGAACTACATTTGGTCATCCAACCATACAACCTATCTTATCTGGGTGATTATTTCATGATCCATTATCCATGTTCCATCCATTTACACTCAATACACCCATCTAGTGTAACTAATAACATTGAAAAAAATCCACCAAATCCTAATCAAGTCCTAGATATATAATTAAACACAAATATAGTGATTCATGGAACTTATCCATACAAAAACACCTAAATGTTTTCATTTAGTTGATTATCTATCCTATAGTGCTCCCCAAAATGGAAATAAGTTTTTGGGATGAATTTCAAACCTCAATGAGTACAACTATAGTAATTTTCTTGCAGAAACATATTTTCTGTTTTCCACTGACCTCGTCCATATTATTCAAAACCCACCATACCACAACACACATGAGATATATTGTAAAATATAAAATCCATGTTTCATATAATATATATTATTCAAAAAAAAGTGATTATACTATGTAGTTATAAAAATATCACGACATACATTGTTAAAAAATAACTAAAAACATACCATTACATACTCATCATACCCTAAATGTCTCAATTAGTGTGGTTTTTGAATTATTTCATCCCTATAAATTCTAGAAGAATGGTCTAACCTACTCGGTAAAACCCATTTCAACATTCAGGGATGCCGCCATAAATTCCATATTAAAATATATATAATGTTCCCCTAATACCTTACCACAACCCAAAATAATCCAAAGAACACAGCAATGTCTAACCACGACCTTCTATTGTTATTCCATGTCTGAATCACTAAACACCCACACTTCTCATCATGATCTCACCTTGAACAATCATTCCACCACACTGAACAATGTATGGATATAATCATTCTTCTTGATAACAATGGAACTAATCAATCATATACCAATATAATGTAAATATTGACCTTGTTTATTCACTTTAGGATTGAATATTACATCAAAATCACATATTCTCTAGCATCTAGTTCAATAAAAACCATATAAAAAATGTCCCAATACACCAAAAACCTATATAACATGAGGTTTTCATGATCATGAAAAATATGAAACTCGATAAGATATATTATTCCTTTTTAAAATTCCCCCAAATAATGTTTAAATATTAAAAACTCATTTCATATCCATCACCTAAAAATAATAGAAGAACATAGATTCCCAAATACTATCTGATTACTAGTTTTGAAACCCCATAAGTCACTCTATCATGTCTTACTAGAACATCATCATTGAAAATAAATAAAATTAATTTCATACAGAATTTTGTTACCTCTATCATACAATAGTTGTCTCATACCATATGACTACACCCAAAACCCTCATAATGTGTAAATTCTGTAGGATCATCTAGTAACAAACTTGTGTTTCCCAAACCGAGAATCACCATCTATTAAACTACCGAAACTATGATCCATCCTTGAACATAATCTCTTTCCAATAAGAACTAAAAACATTTAGCAGAATATATACTTCATAATTGTACCATTATCCACCTATATCTAGTCATCCACCACAATATGAACACAAAAACCAAACTCGCTAGTGATCTATGAAATTAAAACAGGTATTCATTTCACTACATCTATCATATTTCTTGATTATTTCTATTTCCCAAGTAATTATCAATAGAACTTCAAATTACCCTTCCTGCAAATCGATTCCCAACAGGCTCATCACATATCATCTCTTTTTATTTGTAAAACAATATGTCTTAACTCCCATAACATCAGATCATACAGAAAATTGATAGTAAAATTCCCCAGTGAATCTAATATGGAAAACTAGACTCATTTTATTGTGAGTTATGTTTCACTAATCCCAGGATCATGTTCCCAACCAAAAACAACACATACACCAAACATGTCATGTTAACAAAGCAGATTCATATTTTATGCATTATCAGAAATGGAAATAAACCTCACACATATCAAGGTTATGTTCCTGAAAACTCTTCATCCCAGTTTTATTTTATAAAACCTTAAATAACATTCCAATGATGTAACTATATAACAAAATCAAGTCTTTAACAAATATGGTTAAGACCTGAATTACCATTCCCATTGAAGCTAGTCTAAACATAACTCACAAGAACTAATGGGTATCAACCATAACTATTTCATTATTAAGAAACATCAAAAATGCATTGATTTGGTAAACTCAACCGAAAATCCATGAATTAAATATATATATGAATAAACTAAATTAACATATCACTATTTTGGTTTACCATTTCATATCTCTAGGAATAGCTCACTAAAAAATCTTATGTCACCCTTAAAAATTCACTCGGACCTCACACCATGTCCATCAATAAAGGTATCACTAAAAAAACATCTCCTGGTATGAGACTCACTCCCATCTCAATATCATGTAGAATACACCATTCAAAAAGACACTCTAGTTTCAACATATATATTCATGATTTTAATTTATCTTACAAACTCTTAGGTAAAATATTAACAATAATTCAGGTCATGCCACCCCTACTCATCACATATTTCAAAAAATTAAATGGTTATAAATCATGATAAAAATGGAAAAGTTATAAAATTCACTATTCCACACTCTACACAACTAATATGATTTATCAAAACCTTGATATCAATATTTAGCCCCAAATTTTCCCCAATACCAGGTCAGTAATATATATACCATTTTTTTAGAAACATCAATTGGTTTATCACAAAACACATTAGAATAAATCATAACCTAGGGGCTCCAAAAGCACCCAAAAGCCCTTACAGCAGGTTAAATAATGTATACAATAGTTGTAATAATTTTAAAAATGTTAAGAGAAAAAAAAATATATTTATATAAACAAATATCACAAAACAAATATTCAGTCCTACTCAATCCAATCACTCCCATTTAACTATATAATTCCAAGAATACACCCTTAAATGCAGAAGTTCTCTATAAATTTTGATAAAATAATGTTATCTTCTTGAGTACCCTTGTGTCATGAAGGACCAAACAGGGTTTGGGTAAAACTCAATAAGAATCCCCCAATAGTATCCTAAATGGAATAGTATGATATAATTGTGAATCTATTGCTTATTAATTTAATTAATAATATATCAATTTTGTTTTATATATAAATCCATTAAAACCCACTAATGACTCGGGTTCATGGTGAAACCTGAGCATAGACATACCATTATAAATCCTTGGATCCATGGACCAGATATACCATACCTAATTCATCCATTCTTGGGGTTTCCCAGAGCATGTCATGATAATTGTGCCTCCTATTCATTGGTTGGGGTACATTTGGTATATGTGATAAATCAACATTCACCTACACTGTGGGTGTTTTTATATTATCTGGAAGAAGTCATTAAGTATCCAAGACCTACAGAATAATATTTTTCATAAAATATTGAATAAGGAAAATATAAAAATAAGAAACCAATATCATTTTTTTCTCTGAATATGGAATTATTCGAATAAAAACATGGTCCTTATCTAATGGAGTTTTCTTAAAAAATCATCATATTCAAATATATGGATGTTTTCCTTTAATTCAAAAATAAGACTAACCATCGGGGGTTTCCATTATCAATCATACTAGACATCCCCTAAGGCATTTACCCCAAATTTAAAAATAATACCTTCCAAAATATGTATTCCTTTCCTTTAAAATAAGACTACCTAAATAGGGTTCATTCATTCCTTTAGATATTTTAAAAATAATACACCATTTTATAAACAATTCCAAACAATCCGATACAAATATAAAAAGAACACCACATCAAAATATTCATTTTATATTTGGATAATAATAAAATTCATTAATACAAGCGATGCCATTATGAATTACCATATTCTATTTCACAATAATTAATCATATCTCGCAATTTTTTCCAAGGAAACCATTAAATTTTATAAATATAAAATTGTCACTATTTCCAAATCTACACACTCATTGAGTGGAACGTATTTAAATTTCCCATATTCCAAATCTAAAACATGAAATTATCATTATTTTAAATAATTATATTTACCTTTCTTCATTCCAAGTCTCAAGTAAAAATCCATTTCATATCCCACATTTATTTAGAAATTTCATTCTAAAATCATAAATTATAGAAACAATCCCACATTGGAACAATTATAACATGGATTAATCATTTTATTTAATTTGAATATAACAAGGAAAATTATCTATAAAATTGAAAATTCAACCAAGGAAAATCCCAAATTTAAAAAATATAATTTAACAAAAGTTCATTTCATAGACAAATGGAGACACTATACAGTAAATTCACCCAAAACATAAGCAAAAAATATGAATTAAATTCTGTTAGGGAAAAACAATATTTATAGAAAATACCATATGTTTACTTCTTTGATTTAGTTTTTCATGAATCCCTTATAATTGAAAAAGTTAAAAAAACACCCTAGTAATAGAGGATATTAGACTAATAATGTGAGAGATAACTAAATAAAAAATTAAATAATTATTTTAGTTATGTCATGTAATCTCTATACCATAGATTCTTGATTTATTTAAATGGATGCATCAACATCCATGAAATAAGGTAGATCTACCATGAGTTAATGTGAGGGATAATAGGGTGCGGGGTTTTTTAATATGCCAAAAGGGGGCCAAAATCCATAGTAATAAAAATAGGGTGAGTCCCTGATGAAATGAAAAAGTGGTTCCTTATTAAAATTTTACTCATGGGGGGCACAAGAATGTTGGTATCCTCCACTGGTTACCTAATGCCTTCCTAAAGTGGATCTTTCGACTACTATACACCTCCAACTATCATGTTCAAGTCAAATCGCAATCTGGTAGCTGAAAACTCTACCTCTTACTCACTTAGCCTCTTTTGATTCTATCTCAATACTATAGTGATTCAGTCATCCATCTGTTAAGTAATTCTCTTTTAAAAAAATACTCTTTTTAGATGTTCTCACTCATAATTTTTTTTTCGAACGTATACTTCAATAACCTCCACACCACCTAATCCAAATTTCAAATTCCATATCAATTTTATATTCATCTATTAACATGAGTTATTAATGGAGAAATATCATTTCACAAACATCAATCATGGGATGACATCACATGTAACATATTTTATTCTTGGTATAACATCTCATTTACACTTCAAGATCATTAAAATTAGATATTAATCAATTTATTGGTGGGATATATAGACCCACCCATCGCATAATAATAACTCATTAAAATATATACCACATGATCATGAAAAAATATATAATTTCATAATAATAGATCCCATAGAAAATAAAATGTTTTTCATTATGATTTCATCTTAAAAATCCACAAAAATCATGAAAAATAATATATATGGTAAAATGGAAAATATTCCAGGTAATTTATTTTAATGATTAAGGGATGTTGTAGTAGATTAAGATAACTATAAAAGAACATCCAATGATTTCTTGAGAAAACTACCATATTAATTTTTAAATTAATTGTTTAAAATATAAAGATTTCTTATATATTTGGAAAAAAAATTATTTGAATGAATCACATATTCATGTAATGTGATCATTAAATCAAATATTAGTCATATTTTTTGGAAATATTGTATGTTTGGTAAATGTAAAAAAAATTGTTTACACCTTCTGGTAAAATGTACCTCCTTTAGAAAACATCATGAATATTAATTTTAAACAATTATAAATGAAAATTTTTAAAATTATTTTTATAAATCACTACATAATAATAGAATAATTAATGAATATAGTTTAATTACAATATGGACACATTAAGAAAATTATATCGACTGATTTGGAAAAAATCAAATTTTAAACAAAAGTTTTCTTTAATACTTTTGACTAAATTGAGTTTGGAAAGTGAATTGACAATGATTAATTTTTAGAAATAAATAAATTATCTGAAAATAAATAAAAAATTAGAGATATATGAGATAATTTCATCATTATAAATTTAAGAACAAACAATCCTTGTAAATGTTAGGTTGTAAAATAAAACCCAAACTGATCTGGTAATATTTGAATCCTAACCACTTAAAAAGAAATAACTTAAAATTTATAATTAAAAATAAAATAATAAATATATTAATTAATTAACATAAAAAAATTTATTTATATACACCACATAAAATAACCTTGTGGTAAATATTACTTATTTCTCTAAAAAATAAACGTGATATGGGAAACACGTAGATCATGCCTGAATCGCTTGGTAAGAGCACTATCCACCATAATAATAAATTTCCACTTATTATGAATCTATAATAAAAAATGATGATAATTGTATAACAATATTTGGTTTAATTATAACATTATTTCAGATGTTCATTAACAACAACTCATTATCATCATCATTTATAGTATTAACTGCTTCTATTTTTTATACATTTTTCAATTGAAATTATAGCCCACGAATCCTAATCATTGTTACATAAACTATATAATATTAACATTTATTTAACTATACAATATATTCTATATAAATATATATTTATAACATCCTGGAACATTTAGTGATATAAAAATTTAATTACATAGGTTATGGAGACGATACTCTATATGTTGGCATCAATGATGTTTTCATTTTTTTAACAAAAATAGATAAAGATAAAAAATATTATATCATTAAATATTTATAATTATATCATAAAGAAGATATATATTTTTAAAACTCATCATTACATCCATAAATTTGATATGGAGATGGGAAAATGTCCACATTTGTAGTTTGAGTGGGTTGTCTATACATATGAATGAGCTATACATTCATTTTTCATATTATGGAAATGATTTGTAAAATAGTTGTATCATAATCATAAAAAATATCAGTATATTTATTATATTTTATTAACTAGTTTGTTATTGATACAATATATTTAGATTTATTAAAATATGAAATAATCTTTGAAAGAGTTTGTTGTGAAAATAGCTTCTTTTTTGAGATATCTCCTTTTCCTTACACCTTAAACCATATTAATATTGTCTTATGGTAATAAAACAAGACAAATAATGAAGGTAAGTAACCTAGGATGTTTTTTAAGTATGTATTAGCCAACCATGAGTGACCTATTATTGTTAATAGGTGAGTATTAGAGTTTCCCTTGTATGTGGAAGGGGAGGGACACACATGGAATTACATAATAAATTAAAATAATTTAATTTCACATTCCTATAAAAGTTTCTCCAAAAGGAAAATAATTTGTATACAATATAAGATAATGTCTTAATATGTTCTTCAGAGATTATTTTGACATTTTTATGTGTCATTTTTACCCTTATCATTAAATTTAACCACCCACCCACCGGTAAACACATTTTGACCCTAACCATAGTCCCAAATTTGTACATTTTACAATACATTATGATAAAATGGAAGTGGAATCCTTAATAAATTTCACAATTTTGATTCCAAAAGTGGAATAAATTATTTCAAATTCAATTTCAATAAGTGTTTGAATATAATTTAAAAATTAATATGCAAAACCAATGAAAATAGTTTTTAATACTATTTCATTTTTAAGATAAAAATTCATTTTACTTTCACTCCCTACCTAGTAAAAACTATTTGACTAATGATAAAAAATTATTTAAATATTTATTCTATAAGTTTCATCCACAACATTATCAAATATCGATTTATTTAATTTATGATAACAAAAATAAATTGTGAAAATTAAAATATTTTTCAACAAAATATTACTCTTTTTACATTCAAATGATTTTATCATCATTCATAACAATTAGATAAATTATATATGAATTATTATAAAAATAATTTAAATAAATTTCATTAATTTATTTTATAAAAAATTTATTAATATGTAAAACCCCTTTTTTTAGATCAATATTGTTTTTTAAAATATACGTCACTTAATAATATTATTATTTAAAAAAATTAAATATTATTTATTAGGTATTAATCAATACAATTGAATCTGACAAATATTATATAATTATATAATAATATGATTAGTACTACATCTATTAAATAATATAATATCATTATTTTAAATGTTATCATATATCATTAATCTTTTAGGCTATGGGTTACGTGTAATGAAATCTATCGAATACATCAACATTATTTCAAAATAATTCATATAAAATATTTGGTTCTAACAATATAATCCCAATAAAAAAATTCCCTCAAAATAAAATCACCCTAATTACTAAAATTTAGTATGAATCCTCATCAACTCATCATTCAATTCTAAAATAGATTCCCCAAATTCATGGTTTTTTCACAAAACAATATCCAGTTGTGTGGTCCTGTTTTACTGCACTTTCTCTTTAAGATTAAGAATATATTCGAATTTTTACCAATAAAAATTTTAATTCACTAGTAGTATGACATGTGATATTAGTACATTTTTTTGATTTATTGTATAATTACTTAAATTAAATACATGAAACAAATCATAATCATAAGAGAGAGTTTTTAGAAGCAACAAGTGAAATGAAATCAATCCAATCATATCAAATATTTTTTATGGACCCAGATATCTTGGGTTGATATTTCATTTATTTAAAATTCATAAAATCATCTACCATAGATCAATTCAATGGTATAACTTCTCACCAATGTCGAATTAATTATCATTCTAATAACTACTTTTATGATTCTTCTATTGACTCTAATCTATATTTTTGTGCATAAAATTTGATCTAACATTCGATTTTGTTTCCTCGGTAAGATTATGACCCAACATATTTCATTCTCTAACATCATCATACTATGTCAATGTTAATTAATTATTTATAAAGATTGACCCATATTATTTAACATAATCCTTGATAGAAATATATTTTTATATTAAATTATTTCAATAGGAAGGTGTTTATCCCAATGAAATTTCAAATCAATAGAATATGATCTTTAAATTTCCTCCATGGTTTAATTATTCCTCTCAATATAATAAAAATTCCAAGGATTTTACAAAGTATTTAAAGACCACCCAATATCTATATATTGTTGTGTACTACACCAAATCATTATGTTTAACCTCATATCATGATCATATATTTTATAATGTGGCATTACATGAAAAATTACTACTTCTATATTTTACATTTTGGGAATGATTATCAAGAGAGAATTATTATTTAATAGTAATGGAATATTATGATATCAAAAAGATATATACTAAAACCCAAAAAGTTTTATTCACTTTATATTTCTTTTGAATTACTACAATGAAATACATGGTGTTGTTTTCCCATTTTGATACAGGTATGGGTAATTTTGTAACAACCCCTTAGAATTCATTAGTTTATTTGTAACATATTGGCATACGTGGAATAATGATTCTTAATCCTCAATACCCCTCTTAATATTATCCAGCTAGATAATATTCTTAACCATTCTATACATTTTTATATATCATGGATGAATAAATAATTTTGAACTATGATATTTATCAAATAGATCCTTCATAAATCCTGTCATAATAGGGGCACATACACAATTCGAACACCATATTGTCCAACCAATATCATGGTTGAACACTGAAACAATTCTTACACACATTTTTAGCTGTATATACACTATATATGGATCTTTAATCTTTTAACAGATCAATTATTGAACAGTTGTTTGAGAAAATTCAAATTGTGTAAATTCTATTATGATCTCATGGATTGTACTTTTAATTTCATTAAATATTTGATATTTGTGATATTTACTATAAAAATGTTACTTTTATCCTTTAGAGATGAAGCCTCACCCACATTTTTCTCCATTCCAGGGAGAAAATTTATTAAGAATTCATGATAATTAATCAAATCTATCCATAATAATTTGTGTTTATTCAACACACTCTCATTGAATAAATATTATATTTATTATTATCTCACTATTTTATCACAACCCAATATCCCATTCTATGGGATTAAAAATATCACATTTCTAGTATATTTAATTGGTGAGGATTCATTTTTCACATCAAATGAACATAAATTTCATTGGATAAACTAATTTAATGGTTTTCAGTAGTCATTAAAAATTATAACTACATTATAATGGAGTTCCTTGATCTATTTTGTGGAATCCCCAATCAGGAAATCCTTAAATTGGATTTCCTCTACCATTGCCTCTGAGTTACACCATGTCATATTTGGTCTGTCAACCCTTGATGTGAGCTATGTTATGTCGATACAAAAAATTATGTCAGAATTCCCCGATAGTTGAAATCACCCCAATATTGGCAGGTTAAGCACTTTAAACTATTGATCGATATTAATTGATGTAGTGGAAGGCAATACAGACTTAATATATATAATTTAGTGATTTTATCCTTTTATTCGTCAATTTATAATTATTATCTTTGTTAGATGTTTGATAATATAATGTGGATTTACATATGTTATTAACCATGTCATAGATATTATTTACACAGAATCCAATTTATTTTATTTTTATCTTGCATGCTTGTAAATTTCATTATATAATGTGATTGCGAGAAAACATTCAAAATGAAATAACCATTAAACATTACATAAATATTAAAATAAAGTAATATTATCATGAGAATTTACTAATGGTTTGTTTATCTAGGAGTTGATAAATTGATCAGTGACCTAGGGGGAAACACCTTGAACAAATTATGTTTTGTGTAGCATCATTCCACCTGTCCACCAATGTATCTCTCTTGGATTCATTTTGTCTCAGCTCCAAACATAAACCACATCCACTATCATGGTTGATCCATCCATTACATATGATTTTAATCACATGAATATGAAGTAAAATGGTTTACATAAAAGAAACCATGGGTACACATGCCCGATATAATAATAAGGTAGAACGGACATAAGAAAAAAATTTAATTTAAAAATAAATTAATTGAAACTAATCCCATACAATGGTCTGGAAAATGATCATGATCATCCGAATGAATTCAAAAAGTAATTCATTTAATAAACATAGAATTCATTTCTTAATGATTCTTATTTAAGATAAATTATATTCAAATCATTTAATTACAATGTCTAATTAATCTATTATTTTTTCTTATTTTTCATTTGATTTTTCTTTTCATTATCATCCATTATAATTTTAAATAAATCAAATAAATTTATTTAAAATTAACTTTGTACATCTACATAACTTTGAGGAAACATGGTGAATAACCTTTCTAATCCACACAACATGTACTAAACATGTATAAAAATTTACTTTTGTGACATATAGAGTCCACTAATTATCACATACTTTCATGACATGTAATATAACATAATGATTGCAAGAATTGCATGATTTTTCAGTCACATTATCTACATCAATTAATTTAGACTAAAAAAATTAATACAACTCATATAAGATATTTAGATCTGAACGCTAAAAAAATATTCATTGTATATATATATATATATCTCATCACATGCCATGTCCAATCATCCTAATGGACACATGAAATAAAAATCCTCATGGTTTACATAGAATAATAAATTAATTTTAATTCTGTGTAACTTGAAATAAGTACACGGTGTGTACATTCCAGTTACACTTCATGGACATCTCTCACTATCTATCCAAGATACACTGCAAGGTGATTGATGTGTAAATAGTGCCTTCTAAAAATGGATTACAGTTTATGTTAAATGGAATACACAACATGTGGACTCTATGTGACATAGTCTCCATTCTAATAGTCCGACTATAAAACACACAATCCATCTAGGACTCAAAGGGACTACACTCCCTGTACATGGGCTACACAGTGTGTACTCTGTCTAACCATGCTCCATGATGGCCTGGTCAACATGCGGTGTAAGAATTAACTACACCATGTGTCATCAATGAAACCACATAGAATTAATTTATTAAATAATTAATGATGAATTTATCACAAGTACACAAAGTATAATACAAGTTACATTGAATGTACTCTTGTTTTATGTTGAAAGAATCATTGTCACCTCTATATGAATTCTTCAACTTTATTTTGATCATTAAATTAATCATCTCGATTTCATAAATGTAAAATGAATGACTAATAATAAGATATTGCAATTCATATTTAATGATCATATAAAATTTAATTGAAAAACTAAATGAAAATGCATAAATCAATCAACTATCTTTAAATAATTATTATAAATTATGTGACTACTTAGATACCACTTGTAGGTTCTAGGCATAGCAGAAATGTGCATTGGGTCATACCCAACTTTTGTTTTTTCAATGACTGATGATCAATATGAGAATTACAAAATGATAATTGTCATGATCTATGGAATTTATTCAATGAATATATAAAATTGATGTAAATAGAGAACCAAATAGAGGGTCATCACATATTATATATAATCAACAGAATTAATTAATAATTACTTTGTTGTAATTCATTAATCATTAATGAATCTGTGAATTGATCTAAATTGATCAAGTGTTCCATTGTAGGAATCAAGGGTATATTCCCCCTAGTAGTAATCCACACATGTTCCAAAAGTCTAAAAACATTATCATATGAATACCTGGGTGATATTTTGGCAGATCTAGTCACCTATGTCATCCATCATTGATCACCTCAAGAACTACTTCAAAATCATTCTCCTGGATCTCTCTTAATATTAGAGTGGTTAGAGGTGTAATATCACTATATATTCTTTGGATTATTATAGTAGATGTGATAACTCTAGGACTTGATAGAATTCCTAAAATCCATTCTGCACAAACAAAATTACATTGCTTCTTACAAAAAATAACATAATTGGGTTTCTATATTTCTAGGTTTAAATGAAAATAATAGCACAAGAGCCCTTTATAATTTTTTTATTCCTAATGGAACCTCTTTTCATATATTATTATTATTATTTCTTGACATGTTCTTAACATGAAAATTATATTACATATTATTTAAACAAATAATATTCAATATCTATTATTTCTCCCTGATACATTTAAACATTTTCCATCATTCCTAGACAATATTTATCCATCCTTGATTAATGACTGTTTATTTCTTAAATAAATATCAATCCATTTTTCTTTTGTAAATAAATAAATATTATATTCACTAAATAGAAAAAATATATTAATTAAACATTTAAGTAACATTATATTTTCTCTAACAACTAGTGATGGAATATACGTGATCAAGAAAACATCAATAATTATTAAACCATGTGTACGAATAATATTTATTCGACTTGTAACATAATAAAAATATATTATTATTTAACTGAGATTCATGATACACATAGTGTGTGACCCTCTTTGCCTTTTTCTCGGTTAAATTAAACGAAGCAGCATGATGTTTGAGGACAACATCTTGTTGAATGCCATGGCATTCATAGAGAATAGGGTTAATGGTACAATGAATTGATACCTTATATAAACACATTCGATGTAATATAATCCCATTATTACAACATCTCAAATCACGTAGGTTTCATTCTAGGGAATCCAACCTATGTAGTCAATGTCTCATTCATTAAATTCTCGGAATATGAACATGCCTATAGAACACCATGGCCATGGATTTATTTAGACTATCATTTCCATCAATGGGAATGATATATGAACATCAGTTAAAGAACATATGGGAAAAATAAATTTCCATATTATTCAATAATATAATATTACTCATGAAATACATAAAATTGTCCTACCTACCTGCAAACATCATTCATCATGGATTTCATCAATACATCAATGTATATAACTCATGAAACATATTAATAATGATCTTAATGTTCAATGATATATACACATGTCTGTAGATTAGGACATAAATTGACACATATAAATGTGGATTTTCTACTGGTGGGTCTCATTATCATAATATCCTACTTGATATTACAAAGGGCGTACACCATGAGAAGGTGTCTGAATGTCCTATGATTCTCCACTCCTGATATCCTATACCCTTTATGTCAACCAAATCATATCATTTGGTTATAGAACAAATATTAAATAATATTGTCATAGAACATATATTTTATCATCATATTAGTGAACTCCTATAACCTTTCAGTGTGACAACTACTCTTAGGAAAATATTACATAATCTTTACACATAATAATGATCATGATAAGATAATAAGTTTATTAATTTTAAAAACTATGAATATAGGTTATCATGAAGTACACAGAGGTTGGTTATAGGGAACCAATTCCACAAATATTAATGTAATATATATATATATATATTATTCATTCAAATATTTTTTATATTTATACAATATATTTTATAGGCATGATATATTAACAAACCCAATCTTACAAACAAACAAATATTTTTATCATGGCACTTTTATCATCTTTTTATGTCAAAACTATTTCAAATCCAATATTTTGCCCATTTAAAATTCATATATTTCATTATAATCTGGATATTTAAAATCATAACCATAAAATTATCTTAGGGTTAATTTTTGGTATTTTTCTCTGAATTTTCATTTCTTTAATTAATTGTGGAAAATACAAAATTTTAATTCAAAACTAATTTTTTCATATTTATTTATAAGGTTAAACTATATTTTTATTAGTTTTAACGATTAATTAGATCAATTATATATCAATTAATCAATTTTGTTCATTGTAATGTACTTCACATTGAATTTGGATATGAAAACATTAAAAACATTGAATGTTTTTCATTTTAAAACATGAATTGCCATCCAGTTTGGAGTATTAAATTTAAATTAATTTCTCCCACATATGTGATTAGAAAATTTAAAATGGATTACATATTTCTAATAAGAACAATATCTAATTTCTAATAAGTTAAATGTAGTTTTTTATAGACAAAATTATTGAAGGTGATAAGCATTATTTATAATGATTAAGAGAAAAATTAGATTAACCCAAGAAAAAACTTTAATCATAAGAACCAAAATGACTGAGAAACTTGTCCAAAATTAGTTTTCTAGACATATTTTGACCATCTCATATATTTTCTAAAATTTGGTCCATTATTGAAGACAGTTTCAATTGAAAAAACGTGGGTGGAGTTACCTTTTAGAAAATTTACAAGAGTGTCACTTCTCCCCCACTATATAAATCCAATCAAGCCTCCCATTTCATAAAACATATAAATAAAATTTGGATTGACCAATATCTTCCCAAATAGATCATAACAACCCTCACATAATCCTTGAATCCTCAACTAGTGTAGAAATCAATCCACAGATGCCCATTGGTGCAGACCAAAAGGTGTTACACGAATAAGAGGTAACATCCTTCCTCATTATCATTATTGTATTTTCATTATCCACCACCTATGTTCTTCTTATTATTGTATTAGATAATATAAATAGTATAGTAAGAATAATTAGATTATTTAATTGAAATTTTTCAATCAAATCTTACACACACTTACATCAAATTCGTATTGAAGTTACCATTTTTGTTAACGACGAACTACCGCCACACAAAACAATGTCGTTCATTTTTATTTTACCACCTCTCATGGGTGACCATTATAACTGAAACATTATTTATATTTGATATATATGACATTTCCAATTTATTTATTCTAGTTTATTTTTTTGTTACACATAACCTTATTTTTCCATTTGGTGTAAATACGATACCAGAATTATTAAAGTGTGGACTACAGTCCCATCAAAGCGATGTGATTCGTTCACACTATACATGGAACATATCAAGGATTATTTTAATAAACCTGGGAAACATGTGTTAAATAAATATGAAAACAATTAATAAATTAATATATATTAATTAATTTTAATTATTTTAATAAAACAATGAAACGAATTTAGTGTTGATGTGTACGCACCACCTACCATCTCAATGAATCGTGCATCTATTTTCATATCTTAAAACATTATAGATTATTATTAATACATATAAACTAAATATACATGATATTTAAATAATGGTTTAAATTATGAAGACTATTAAACCATGGTCTAATTAATAATAATAACAAGTTAAAAGTTAAAACATTATAGACTAACAATGAAATTAACTCCTGAAATAGTGAAAATAATGAATGATTATTAACAAACGAGTAATAATATTTTATAAAAAGAAAATAAATGATAAAATAAATATTATTATGAATTTTTATTAGCTAATGGCATGTTTAAATCCATTTTATTTTTATTTAAATAATATTCACCCAGAAAATAAGTTCAAGGTAAGTTCATTAATCTCAATTTATATTCTATTGATAATTATTTTTTCTAATGCATATAGTTTCTTTTATAAGGTATATATAATACACATTGACATGTTATATTGGTAATATTTTTATTCTAATGATATTAGAAGATTCATTTAGTGTTATTCCTTCATTGATATTATGATTTAAAGGTTTCATATTGGTATGAGGCACTTTATAATTTTTAAATATTATTCTCGTCGATAATTTTTTTAGTGGTTGTCTTTAAAATATCAAATCATTTTATGATTGCCAAGATTATCCTAAAAATCACTTTGTTATTTTGAACCTATTTTATTATATATGGTGTAATTTTTGCAACATTTTCATATAATATCTTGATTCATTCATTCTTTTTGATTTTTTGATTTTTAGATTGTCAATTTAAAATATTTCATGAATGAGGATTTCAGTTTAAAATTACTGAGTGGAAAATAATTTCACAACCTAATTTCATTTCATTGGGTTGTAATACTACATGATTGTCGTTAATATTATATTATTATGTGTATATTTACTTTGACTATATATTGATATATTTACACATATTTATGTAGATTTATAGTAGATACACATAATATACTCATTGACCGATTCTCACATTACCCTTATAATCTTTTAAACGATTTACTACACAATCACATTTTATTCAGGATTTTTTAAAAATGAATTTATATTAGGGTAAATTATTTGATCATAATATAATAAACCCATTAATTTTATTCTCATTCACTTATTCATGAATTGTTTGAAGTTTTAGTAACATTTTTTCTCCCTTTAAAAATAAAAATGATTAACACAATGTTTTTAAGAAAATATGACTTCATTAAATCTTTAGTCGAGGAGCCTACATTATTTTAAAACCTAGGATATTTAAAAATATTTTCAATATATAGTTTTTAAACCTTAAAAAATGATTTATTAACAAAAAATATATCCTTTTGTATTCTAGTATTTTTATCAATGAAATGATCTTGTTGATTTCTAAACCAGTATTTTTCTATCCTTTTTAAAATGAAAATATAATTTTCTTTTTTCCACATTTAATATGTATGGATTTTGTCCCAACCCGCCCCCTAGGGCCCGTACTGTGACTACCCTATTCCCGCCTTCCATAGGCCATGGCCTGGTGACTAGCACTAAAGGAATAAGTCCCTAAAACTGGGAATGCATTGACTTTAGAACCTAAAAACGCACACAAAAGAGTACAAGATAGAAACAAAACACTATGTATGAAATCAATAGATTACCCCAACTTAGGTATATGCCAATACATATACCTAACTTATCATGTAATCTGTCTTAATCATGAGGAAATCCCAAATGTTATTGACTCAACTCACATAGGTATACAACTCATACAGAGTGTTAGAGATGATTAGATATAGCCACTAAATCATCCTTTCTGTCAAAACCACACAAGATCCAAGAACAGAAATTAGAACTGTCGAACCGACACAGGATCTAGGAATAGTAATCAGAGTTGTCGAACCCATATATGATCCAGGAATAGTATACAAAGATGTGGAACCCACATAGGATCCAAGAATAGTATTCAGAGCTGTCGAACCCACACATGATCCAGGAACAGTATTCAGAGATGACCTACACAGGATCCAGGAACAGTCATCAGACACAGACAACCACAAGGTTCCACACTAAGCATGCTTGATTTTGGGGGGGGGGGGTCCGCTCCACTGGCCAAGTGTCAATACATCAACTTCCATGAAGTCCCTAGTTTATGTATCCAAAATATCTATCTTTCCACGAAGGAACCCAACGTGATAGACATCGCATCAATCAGACGCACAGTCTGAGAGTTATTAGAATTTTCATTCTGAGGGCCACATTGGATTTATGTTTGATCCAACCCGACCATACCTCAAAGGTGTCCAAACCTTGAGTGGGTTATACAAAAAGAAAAGTCTCTTTCCAAGGTTTCTGTCTCCATAGATAGTTCATCAATTGGATGCTCGTAGCTCATGTTATGCACAAAAGAGTGGAAACAGGTCAAACGGGTTCAGACGAGGATCGGACCTGGTTCGCAGGTCTGACCTGGTCAGTGGGTCCGACCACGTCCACGGATCTGACCCAGCCATCGAGGGCATCTCGGCTATTGAGGGCGGCTCGGCCTGTGCTGGGTCCATCCCGCACGAGGCCCACGGCTGGCAGCCTGTGGGGTCCCCCCGAGCCGCCTCCTGGGGGGAGGTCGCACCCCATGGATTCTTGAACGGCTTAGCCATTAGGGGGAGTCAAATTGGGGCCACATGGTGCCCGTCCGCGTCACATAGGACCCACGTGATGGGTCATGCACCTCCTTCAGCAAACCGGCGGCTCTTGTTGCCTGTCCATCTCGCGGCGGGCCTTGCGCCGGCCGCTGCTGCACCACCGCGGCAAGGGGCCTCAGACCCCTTTTGTTCCCTTGTGTGGAATGGTTGCGTCGCACCTTCCCCGAAAACCCAGCGGCTTGAGCCGTCGGTTTTTTTCACGGTCGGTCTTGCGCCGGCCGCCGCTGCACCGCCACAGCCTGTCAGCCGCAGGGTAGTCCTCCTGCAGTGTGGTTGCACCACCACCACCATCAACACTGTGACCTTTTTTGGTTCTATCCTCTAGAAAAATTTTCAAGGGTCACTGGACGAGTTATGGTGACCTGATTCTCTATTTTCCATTAGCCGCACACACCTTGGGACGTCTCCTTTGATCCGCAACCATTATTGACAAGTATCTCTCATCCTAGATTCATGCCTCATTTAGCGTCACATTCCTCAAAGATGGCGGAGGAGTCAGGTAGTGTTCCTTCGGCCCACACCCACTAGGTTAGGGTGTTTGCATGCGGCTTCGAATACAAATCCTCATTGGAAAATGAATAACATGCAACAATTAACAATGATTGAATCCCTACCTTTGTTCATTGTTCGATGATGAAGTAGCAGAAAGAAGATGAAGGAGATCTTCATTTTTCGTGTCCTCCACACACTTCCAATCCAGAGCTGCATTTGGTCATTGACGACGATGTGGAGGGTATGTCGGTTGAAGATGTCCCACATCGGTAGGATCTAAGGATGAAGGTCCAAGGATATCATTGTAGGTGTTCTTCGTTCTTCGATGGTGAGAGCTTTTCTCTCTTCTCCCAAGTTCCACCAAATTGGAAATGCTAACCCCCAAAATAATAGATTGAGTATATCTATTATTTTACTATTAGCACAAAATTCAAAATGAGTTAATTAATTAGGTTAGCTCCTATTAATTTATCAAGAGGATGGCACCATAATTTCTTCTGCATTGACTCTATTAAGGTGGAGGGGTGGAGGCCCCCTTAAGTGAGGATCTCAAGAGGTTTCTCCCCACTTAATGGGTTGTTTAAGAGGTTTTAACCTTGGGTGGTCCCCACCATATTAAACGTGAAGAGGAGGTTTGGTTTGGGTGGGCCCCACCATCCTAACCTCTCATTGAAGGTTAAGGTGTGGTGGTCTACACACCCAACATCCACGTGGAGGCTTCAACCAACCAAAATAAAAATAAAGCTAAAAATTTATTTTTGATTAATTCATTCAATTAAAACCCCAAAACTATCTTTTATTTCTGACCATCTATCGTCAAGGTGAACGTCTTCTTAAATGAATATCAGCACTACAAGTTCAATGGTGCCCTCGAATTTCAATTCCAAGCATCAGTTCAAAAGTTATAAACACCCACTCGTACGTTTACTAAATGTACCCGAACAAAACATTAAAAATTGATTCCGGTCACACCGTGCCTCAGAATCATGCACCTTCAATTTTCACAAACTCGTAAATTTCCCATGTATTTAAGATAAAAAAATTCCCCGGAAATATCGGGTCTTTACATTCTCCCCACATCAGGGCTTTACGTCCCCATTACCTACAACTCGAACTAAGGGAAAAAGTGGGGGTACTGAGCATGCACCTGAGCCTCCCACTGCCATGTCCTCTCCTAGAGGTTCTTGTGCTGCCAGCGAATGCGCCCTAGAGGTATCAAACGTCCAGGAAGGATTCACTCATGTCGATCCTCAATATCCACTAGAACCTCTGTAAAAGTTTCTCCTTCTTCGATTTCCTACACTCCATGGTCAATGATGTGAGAAGGGTCATGCACGTATCTCCTAAACTGAGATATGTGGAAGACGTCATGCACCTGGTGCAACTAAGGTGGAAGAGCCATTCAGAAAGCCACCTCACCTATTCTATTGAGGTCCTGGAAAGGTCCAATGAATCTTGAAGATAACTTTTCGCCTCGGCCAAATCTACGTAATCCTCATCGAGGTGAGACCCATAGAAAGATGTGGTCTCCATCCTCGAACTATATAGGTGTCCATCTCTACTCAGCATATGACTTATTTCTGCTTTTTGAAGTCTTCATCTGCTCCAGGATGATCTGCACCATCTTTGTGATAGCTTGTACCATCTCTGGTCCCACTAGTGCTGACTCCCCAGGGACAGTCCAGCCCAAGGGTGATCTGCAAGGTCACCCTTATAATTCCTCAAAAGGTGTCATCCCAATGGTGGAGTGATCGCTGTTGTTGTATGAAAACTCCACTAAAGGTATGTGATCCTCCCAGCTATGCCCGAAGCTGAGGAAACAAGCACACAGTATGTCCTCGATGGTCTTAATGGTCTGCTCAGTCTGAGATTCGGTTTGAGGATGGAAGGTGGTGCTAAGACGATGATGAATCACGAAATCCTCCTATAACCCCTTCCATAGCCGGGAAGTAAACATTGCATCACGATCGGAGACAATAGAAGTTACTACATGTAGCCTCACAATCTCCTGCATGAAGAGGCATCCCAAGCCCTCTACTGAACCTTGCTCTCTGATCAGTAGGAAGTGGTCCGAATTTGTGAGTCGATCGACGATCACCCAAATCGAGTCATGTCCCCTATATGTTCATGGAAGACCCGTCACAATGTCCTTGGATATCCCATCCCACCTTCACTCTGGGACCTCTAAAGGATGAACCATGCCTGTGGGTACCTGATGCTCCACCTTCATTTTCTTACAAGTGAGGCATCGAGAGACCAACTCCCCTACTGCCTTCTTCATACCTGGCCACCAGTGCAGTCGTCGGAGGTCCTAGTACATCTTCACCACTTCTGGATGTACTAGTAGAGGGGAAATGTGGAACTCCCTCAACACTTCCTCCTAAAGTGACACTGGCACCATAGTACATCCTATGAAGAGGATGACCTGCTCCCCACCTTTTGAAAATCCAATATTTTCCTGCCCTGTGTATATCTAAGCACGTCGTGTCTCAAAGTCAGTGTCTCCACGCAGTGCCTCCCTCACTCGCTGAAGAAGTGGAGGAGTGACCATAAGGGACTGAAGGAAAGTTGCTCCATCTCATCCACAAAGAATATCTATAAAACATCCAGCTACTCTGTCACCTCTCATAACAGCTGTATACCAGATCTCCTACGGAGTGCATCTGCGACACCGTTTCCCTTCACAGGAGTATAGAATATCTCAAATACATTATCCTAGAGGAACTCATGCAAACATTTCTGTCTCAGGTTCAGGTACATTTGAGTGAAGATATACCTGAGACTTTTGTGGTCAGAGTAGATTGTGAAATGCTCGACCATCAGATAGTGCCACCACATCTTCAAGGTGAAGCCACAGCTGCTAACCCCAGGTCATGGGTGGTTTAGTTCAGCTCATGTTTCCTAAGATAAATAGAACCATAATTTATCACTACTCACTCCTTAATCAAGACACATCTGAGTCTGGTACCTGATGTTTCACAGTAAACTAGGTACTCTACACCCTCCTGTGGAAGCCTCGTGATGAGGGAACTAGTCAGCATCTGCCTCCTCTCTTCATATCTTTGCGGGTATCTCTACAACCACTCCAAGGGTTTCCCCTTCTTCATTAAGGCTGATAGTGGTGCTGCAACTCCAGAGAAGTCTGATACGAACCTACGGTAGTATCCATCCAAACCTAGGAAACTTTGTACCTCCATCACACTCTTGGGTGGCTGCCATGAAAGTTCCACCTCAATCTTCACTGGATCTACTGCAACTTCATCCTCTGAGATGAAATTTCCCCGAAAGAGAACCTCTCGGATCCAGAACTGGCACTTCAAGAGATTACCCTAATTCTGGTGCTCTCAAACTATGCCCAATACAACCTAAAAATGGTAGGCAAGATCATCCTCAGTAGTTGAGTAAATCAGAATGTTGCCAATGTGGACTACGACAAAGCGATCGAGGAATGGCTAGAAAATCTTGTTCATGAGTTCCATTAATTCTGAAGGAGAGTTGGTTACGCTGAATGGAATAACCACGAACTCTTAGTGTCTATACTGACATCTAAAGTTCATATTATACACATCCTCAAATCGAACTCTGATCTTTTCATTGCATGGTCTGTGGTCTATCTTCGAGAACCACCGTGATCTCTTCAGAAGATCAAAGAGGTCTTCCATCCTCAGAAGTGGGTACTTGTTCTTCACGGTCACCTAATTCAGGAGATGGTAGTCGACAAAAATCCACAAGATTCCATTATCCTTCTTGGAAAATAGAATCGGGGTAGCCCAAGGAGAAACACTGGGCCAGATGAATCCCTTCCCCTACACGTCCTCTAACTGTACCTGCAGCTCACGAAGCTCAATGATAGCCATCCGATACACTGGGGAAGATATCAGTGTCATCCCGGTGTACATGTCAATGAAAAAGTCCACCATTCTGTGAGGAGCTAGTCCTGGGAAGTCGTCAAGGAAAACATCCGTGTACTGGTCCACCACTGTAGGGTAAGTTGGACTCTCCACATGAACTGCTCTGAGGGTATTGCTAGCCAACTGATGAGTGATCGGGCGCACACTCCTTTGAGAATGTCTGAATTGCACTGTAAAAGCTCCCTTATCATCGGTGAAGGTGAACCGGGTCCCAACCGTGCAGACACACCGTGCATTTCACCTAATACAGTCGATCTGAGCATGGACTGTAGATAACCAGTCCATACCCAAGATGACGGCGTAAGGCCTCAACGCCACTACAAGGAGAACCTAGCTAAATCTCTTGCCTCCTATAGTAAGCTCACACTACCCACACAAGTGCGTAATCATAGAATCTTCTTTCGTAGGAGTTTCTATCCATAAGGACTGCCCCAACGACTTTGTCGGAATCTCCGAGCTCCCAATGGGGGCAGTGAAAATGAAAGAGTGACTAGAACCTGTGTCTATTAGAACTGCATCTATGGTGGAGTAGACATAGATCGTACCTCAAATAATCTCTAGAGAACCATGATCGTATGCCTCAACTGCCTGGAGATGATCTCTGCCCTGTCCACCTTCTCCCTACAGTCAGGGAGGACCTCCTGGTTATGGTAGTGGCAACACCTTGAAATGTCACCCACCGCCAGCTGCATGACCAGCTCAACTGCCACATCCGCCTATTCCCTATGGATCTCCATGATAGAACCTCTGCCTCTTCTTGGGAGGTCCCTCAACTACCTATGGATCATCTGAACGGCAGGTCGGACAGTCCCAAGCCATGTCACCCTGCCCACCGCATGAGAAACACTGACTGTTCTTCGAATGATTGGCTTTTTCTCTTGTGCCTCACCCAACTGAACCCTTATCTTGATGTCGTCGACTAGATGGTCTAGTCCACTTGGATCTTTACCAAATCTCTCTGATTCCTGATGTAGAAGACTCCACTACATAATGCCCGGTGGTGGGTCTCACTACTGGTGACTGCTCAGCATGGAAACTCTTCACTAAGAGGGCTCTCTTTAGAACCCCCGCCTATGTCGGGTTGGTGAGTGAGATAATCAAAGCCCTAATCTCTCAGCTGAGCCGCTGCTCCAAGGTTCGGGCCCTGAAGAATGGTTCCCGCACCATATTCGTGGAGCAGCGTGAGAGGTCAGTGAATCTCACTAAGTATTGTACCATAGTCATGCTACCCTGCTATAGATGAAGTAGCTCCAGTATCCACACTGCACGTTGGGTGGCTAGGACAAACTCCGCCCAAAACAGGCACTCAAAGTCTGCCCAAATTAGTTTCACATCATCATGAACCTGGAGCATCAGGCTCCAACATCTGCCTACTGGTCCCTAAAAGATACTCGTGGAAAGGATCATTATAAGGTTGGATGGTGTCCCTACCAGTCTGAAGACATTCACCAAAGCCTCCAGCCAATCTTCAACTACCTGTGGGTCCATCTTGCCCCTGTACCTGGGCGTCCTCTAGTTCTAGAAGTCGTTCCACACACGCAAGTGGAATTTTAATGACCCAGAATTTCTGTGGAAATTTTTTTCTTAAATTCATGGGAATTTTACGAGCCCGCAGTTTCTAATGGGCATGATTCTGAGGCCAGGTGTGCCCGAAATCAATTTCTGATGTTTTGTTCAGGTACATTCAGAAAACGTACATGTAGGTTTTTTTAACTTTTGAACCAGTGCTCGGAATTGAAAACTTAGGGCATAGTAGAACTCACAGCGTTAGTGATTGCTTAGTGTGACATTCACCGCAGTTGCATTCAAACGAGAGTGGATGTTATATTTTGGGGTTTTTTAATTATGTTAAATAATAATAAGGGTTAACTTATTTTTATTCCTTGGTGGTTAAAACCTCCAAGAGGAGGTCAGTGGTGGGTCCCACCTTCACATAACCTCACATGGGATTATATTATTAGGTGGGGTCCACACAAGCTTCAAACCCCCTAAACCCCCCATTTATGTGGGATGAAACCCTTAAACATCACTTGAGTTAATGAAGACAACCCTCTCTTCATTTAATTGTAACTATCTAACTTCCCTCATAGGTGTGCCAAACCACAAATTAATTAATGGCATTAATTAATTAATTTTAAATCATTTGAATTATTTTGGCCTATAATTAAATAATGGGTTAGCTTAAACCATTGTTTTTGTTGGCACTTTCTTTTTGGTGGAGCATTGGAGAACCCTTGGAGAAATTTATTCTCCCAACAAAGAACGACCCTCTTCAATGAGGAACAGCGAACATCTCTCTCTCCCTCTCCAACTGGGGAAAGAGGAGGAAACATCGCCATCCTTGAGGAACACCGACGACGTTAACTTCTTCGTCTTCTTTCGACGTCAGGGGAACGACATCCACCTTTCTGTGACTTCGTCAACCATTGTCAGCAATGGAGCTAGGGGATTTGAGTTATTTTATATATGAGTATAAACCACTATTATTCAACGTTCAAATTTCTAGAATATGATATTCCAAATTTTATCTCCATGATGAAGACGGCTCAAATAGAACGAACACAGCCCGACCCTCCCCCTTTGGTTGTTCTTATTTGTTGACGTAGGAGGCGGACCGCGAAGAATCCGGCGGTGAAAGGCCGCTGGGTGGGCACAAGGGCGCGGCACCACCGTTCCAGATAGAGAACCGAGGTGCGGCTAGGTGGGCCGCGGAGGTTCCGGAGGGGCACGGTGACATCACACCGCACCGGAAGGAAGAGCCTTGGCCAGGAGGGCTGTGGTGGTTGGACGATTAGCACGGCACCATCACTCCACACGTAGGTGCTGGAGGCCACGGCTAGGAAAGGCCGCGGCAGAGGCAGCACGGTGCTGTCGCACCGCACGAAGGCCAACAGAACCACAGCGCCATCGCGCTGCTATGGTACAACCAGGGCGGCCGGCTAAGCCAGCCGCCGGTGCTCGCTCCCAGCTCGACCCCTCGGGTCCCGCGGTTCACTAAATCGGCTCCTAGCACCAGTTCCTTCAGAATCCAGGGAGTGCCGCACCCCCCCCCCCTCCCCCTCCCCCATGGGTGGCCAACCAGCCACGTGGGCCGGCCAGCTGGCCTCGACTGGGCCTCCTTTGGCCAGGCCGCCCTCGGTCGGGCCCCCTTCGGGTAGGCCACCCTCAGGCCGGACCACTCGGGTCGGGCCGCCCCTTCAGGTCAGGCCACTCCCTCGGACCGAGTTTTACCTAAGAACCGGGTCAGAACCCAGTGCGAACCGGATCGGGCAGGGTCGGTTCGACGAGGTGGGACCGGACCAGGACCCGTTTGGACAGTTTACACCTTTTTGTCCATATCTCGAGCTACGGGTGTCCGATCGACGAACCGTTTACGGTGACGAAAATCTCAAAGTGATATGGTTCTATTGGAATAACCTAATTGAGGTTTGGAAATAGTTTTAGTACATTCCGGTTGGTTTGAACCTAAAAATCTACCGGGCCCCTGTAATGGAAATGCCAATAACTCATAGACCAGGCGTCTGATTGATGCACTGTCTGTCGCGTTGGAAGACTTACGAAAAGACGGTCCTTTGGGATACCAATTTTTGGAATTTAGTGTTGGTCGAGTTACAATTGATATCTCAAGGGCAGATTCTGCAGAACTCGAGCTTACTGGGTGCGAGGAATATAGTGGCTAATAGTGAGGCAGAGGTTAAAGACAGATCCTACGGAGGTCAGAACTTAGTGATCCTGTGTGGGTCAGTGCATACCGATCCTGTGTGGGTCAGATCCTATGTGGCTCAGTTCTCAGCGATCATGTGTGGGTCAGCGTATACCTATCCTGTGTGGGTCAGTTCCTGTGTGCGTCATTGCGGGTGTTAGTACCAATCGATCCCGTGTGGGTCAGATCTTGTGTGGGTCATTGATGGGGTTAGTACCTATCGATCCTGTCTGGGACATATCCTATGTGGGTCATTTCAGGGTTTTGTTCCTATAGATCCTATGTGGGTCAAATCCTTTGTGGGTCATTGCAGGTTTTAGTACCTATCGATCCTCTGTGGGTCAGACTACGTATAGTCAGAAGTAGTGCCTCTTGACAGAATCAGATGATCTAGCTTCGCGACTAATCATATATACATATATACTTCACTAAAATCCTAGTTTGAGTTGAGTCAATGACTTTTTTGTTTCCATGTGATTGAGATGGGTTACTAGATAACTTAGATATTTGTATGGGCATATACCTAAGTATGGGTTATCCGTTGATTCCTTTACATTTCAGTTTACCCTTGTTGGATATTGTGAGACCTTGAGGGTCTCGGGGTCCCTAATGAGTATCGTTATACTCACCCCTTCATGTGCTATGCCTGCACCTTGTTATATTGGATGCAGATGACAGAAAATGCTGACGGAGGTCGGGATCTCCAGGACTGGATGGTACCGGAGGTGGACCATATGACGAGTCGGTACACAGAGGAGTTTGACGGATGTGGAGTGCTGAGGTGGCCATCTGTACCTACCCTTCATGTAGGAACCCCGGAGGATTATCCATGAGCTTTTCTTTACATTTCAGCAGTTTTTCCCTTTTTCTTTTGTACATTGTTTCAGTTGTATTTATTTTTTTTGTACCTGTGCTTTACTATGGGGCTTGTATTTCTGGCCCCTTTTACTTTCTAGCACATCTTTTATATACAATATTGTTTAGTTCTTTGTATCCAATTTTGTACTCTGATTGTTTTTGTTTACATTTTATAAAGTCAATGACTTCCCAGCTTAGGTATTTACGCTTTTGGTGCTAGTCGCCAACCCCTGGCCTATGGAAGTCGGGCTTGGGGTAGTCACAGCATGGGCCCCGAGGATTGTTTGTGAAAAATTCGTATCAGAGGAGTCAGTTATACCACAGAACATGAGACTATGATCTTTCTTTTCTATTAAGCGATAGTGATAAGTGTACCGAGTGTGGTTTTCAGTTCAGGGAGACCAGTGTTGGTGTAGTGGCCGAAATATCCGTACACCTGGACCCTGACTACTGATCTCCGACTCAGTGCATTAAAACACTGATTATGTGTGTGTCTTTAAAAGTTTCTTTATGTCAACTCAACTAGGTCAGCTCACCAGGTATAAACATTTGACCATGTCACATCTGTTTCTTTCAGGATGCCTCCCCATGGATGACCAATTAGAGCCCCGAGAGTCATACGCTCTGACAGCCCACCGAGCGACGAGGCCTCAGTGTAGGGCCCTTTACCAGTGGAGGCCTTAGTGGTAGAACTACCCGTTGGGCCACCGATGCCACCAGCCCCAGCAGAAGGAGATGCACGGCACTTGAGCGCATTTCATGGGTTCCTGCAACAGAGGCCTCTGAGGTTTGTAGGTGAGGTAGATTTTCAGACAGCTAGGTGCTGGCAGGAGTTTGTAGCACGAGTTTTCCATATAGTTGGGACACTCGATGACTTAATGGGGAACCTAGCTGTTAGTATCTTTATGGGAATAGTTGAGAGGTGGTGGATCCTGATGGTCTAGTTTTACGACATGGTGACCCTCACTTGGGGGAACATCGAGGGTCTTTTCATGGTGGAGTTTGTACCAGAGACTCTATGCAATGTGCATGCTCATGAGCTGCTGCACTTATCGCATGGAATTCTGATAGTATTTGTGCCATCTATAGCAAGCAATATGTAGATGACATGGGGGCACAAGCGGGTTATATCTACTGTCAGACGACCCCAAGATGTGGCATCAGTGGTGCGGGGCACCTGAGGCCGAGGGAGCTTTGAACAAATAATGGTCTATTTTTCCTACAGGGGACAGGGTCATAGAGCGCCTAACTATCCGACTCCCCACATAGTTGATCAGTAGGAGTTAGAGGAGACACCAAGACAGACGCAGTGGTAGGAGAATGAGCATCAACCGAGAGGTGGATGAGGCAGTGGAGCAGTTCCTTCAACCGATGGTGGTATGAGTCATTGAGCACTACTACCACCACCACTAGACGGTTCTCCTCGAGCTCCGGGAGTAGGTGGACAGGGTCAGGACTAGCTCTAGGCAAAGAGTCCTTTGTTCATGATGCTTCTATCTTCGTTGATGTCATGGTTTGTGGTTGCTTTGTGTATTTGTACTCTGAGATGTAGTAATAAAATACACTTCTCCTTGTGACTTTTGTTTTCCTGCCTTTTTGTAATGTTGATACTAAGAGGTTCCGATAAAAACAATTGACTTGACCCTCACATTATAGATTCCTACTGGAGGGGACCCAGTGACCACACACTGATGCCGATTGTGTGACATAAACCTTAGAGGTAAGAGTAACGGTTGGATCTCTTGGTAGTAGCATTGAGGCCATAAGACGCCGTACATGTAATGAATTAGTATAGTTCATGTCAGGATTGACTGTATTAGGCAATGTATGTGGTTCATCTTGAGGATGGTATTGGATTTCTATTTTTAGAAAAGGAAAAATCTTAGCATCTCTAGTAGGACGTAGGAAAATAAGGGTGTCGTCGAGTTCTTTACAATTGGCTAGTCTCACCCCTAGTTCGTTGAGATAATGGTTTACGGTTTACTCTAATAGCAATAGTCTCAGGTGTGTCTTCTCGCTGAAGGACCATAACCTGAGATAGCGGTGATGGCTCGAGTTCCACTAGGAATATGACTTTGAGATAGTATATACTCTTGTAAAAGGGAAGGGTGTAGTAGATTCTCTCATTAAGATATATGGTATACAGCTGCTAGGTGAGGCGATAGAGCAGTTGGCTGCCTTAAAGATATCTATCATGGATAGAGATGTAGTAGCCTATCTACATTGTCCTAAATTCACACCACCACTTTTTCAGTGAGTCAGGGAGGCGCAACGTGGGGACGCAAACTGTGAGACACAATGTGCTCAGATATCCATAAGATAGGCTCCTATTGGATTTTTTGAAGGTGGGGAGCACGCCATCTTTTTTAGAGGATGTACCTTGGTACTCGTTTCACTTCAGGAGGAAGTGTTGAGGGAGTTACACACTTCCCCTCTAGTGGAACATCCAAGAGTGGAAAACATGTATCAGGACCTCAGACGACAGTGCTGGTGGTCATGTATGGAGAAAGCAGTGGCAGATTTAGTATCTTGATGCATCACTTTTCACCAAGTGAAGGTGGAGCACTAGGTATAAGCAGACTTGGATCAGCCTTTAGAAGTCCCATAGTGGAAGTGGGATGGGATATCCATTGACTTCATGATAGGTCTTCCACGTACATTCATGAGTCATGATTCGATATGGGTGATCGTTGACCAACTCACCAAGCCGGCCAACTTCCTACTGATTCGAGAGAAGGGATCAGTTGAGAGCTTTGGATGCCTCTATGTGCAGGAGATAGTGAATTTTCATGGAGAATATTCTTCTATCGTCTTCGACCATGACTCGCGGTTTACATCCCGGGTATGGAAGGGGTTGAAAGAGGCTTTTGGGACACCACTACGTCTGATCACCGCCTCCATCCTCATACTGATGGTCAGACCGAGCAGACCATCTAGACCCTCGAGGACATGTTTCGTGCTTGTGTACTTGACTTCAGTAGCAGCTTGGATGACCACTTACCTTTGGTGGAGTTTTCTTACAACAACAGCTATCACTCCACCATCGGTATGGCACCTTTTGAGGAGTTTTATGGTCGACCTTGCAGATCGCCACTCTGCTGGAAAGACCTAGGGGAGTTAGCACAAGTGTGACCAGAGATGGTACGATCTACCACAGAGAAGGTGTAGATAATTCAGGAGCGGATGAAGACTGCATAGAGTAGAAATAATTCATATGCTGACAGGATACATAGGCCTCTGGAGTTTGAGGATGGGGACCACATCTTTCTACGGATATGACCTCGACGAGGACTACAGAGATTTGGTCGAGGCGGCAAGTTATCTCCACGATACATCAGACCTTTCCAGGGCCTCAGCAGAGTTAGCAGGGTGGCTTACCTCCTAGCTCTACCATCTCAGTTGCACCGGGTGCACGACGTCTTCCACGTATCTCAGTTGAGGAGATACGTGCCTGACCCTTCTGACATCATCGACCATAGGGAGTGGGACATCGATGACAGGGTGACTTTCATGGCGGTTCCAGTGGAGATTGAAGATCGACTAGAGCGGGTCCTCCATGGACAGTCGATACATCTGGTGCGCGTTCAATGGCAGCATGGGAACCACCAAGACATCACATGGGAGCGGTAGGCTCGTATACATGACCAGTACCCCCATTTGTTCCCTTAGTGTGAGTTGTAACTTATGAGGATATAAAGCCCTGAGGTGGGGAGAATGTAAAGACCTGGAATTTCTGTGGAAATTTTTTTCTTAAATTGATGGGAATTTTATGAGTATTTGGTTTCTGACTGCGCGTGATTCTGAGCCCTGGTATGCCCAAGAACAATTTCTGAATTATTGTTTGGGTATGTTCAGTAAACGTACGTATGGGGTTTTTTTTACTTTTGAACCGGAGCTCAGAATTAAAATATAAGGGCACCATTGAACTCGCAACATCATTGATTTCTTAGTGAGACATTCACCGCAGTTGCATTCTAACGAGAGTGGAAGTTAGATTTTGGGGGTTTTATAATTAATTTAAAAAAAAATAAGGGTGAAATTATTTTTATTCCTTGGTGGCTAAAACCTCCAAGAGGAGGTTAGTGGTGGGTACCACCCGCACATAACCTCCCATGGGAGGATATTATTAGGTGGGGCCCACAAAAGCTTCAAACCCCCTAAACACCCCATTTATATGGGATGAAACCCTTTAACTTCCCTTGAGTTAATGAAGCCAATCCTCACTTTATTTAATTGTAACTTTACACCTTCCCTCATATGTTTGCCAAACCACAGATTAATTAATTAAATTAATTAATTAATTTGAAATCATTTGAATTATTTTGGCCAAAAATTAAATAATGGGTTAGCTTAACCCATTATTTTGGTTGGCACGTTCTTTTTTGTGGAGCTTTATAGAACCCCTGGAGAAAATTATTCTCCCAATGAAGACCGCCCCTCTCCAAGGAGGAACAATGGACATCTCTCTATCCCTCTCCAACAGGGGCAAGAAGAGGGAACACAACCGTCCTTGAAGAATGCTGACGACGTCAACATCTTTGTCTTCTTCCGACATCAACGGAACGACATCCGCCTTTTGGTGACTTCATCAAAGATCGTCGACAATTGAGGCAGGGGGATTTGAGTTAATTTATATATGAGTATAAATCATCGTTCTTCTTCGTTCAAATTTTTGGATTATGGTATGCCAAATTTTATCGCCATGACGAGGAGAGCTCGGACTGCACGAACATGGCCCAAAGCACCCGTGTAACACCCCAAGCTTCCACGGTATGTTTCCCTTCGAATAATGCGATAGCGTGTGTTGTACGCAACCTCGAGTTCTAACACACACCACAACTAATTAAACTAGCCGTTGTGAATAGTAATACCTAATTTTTGAAATCATATATATTTTATATTTCAAAATGGACTTCATTTTTGGATTTTTAATATTGAAATTAGCCTAGGGTTAAATTTTGGTACTTTTCGGATAACTTTTATATTTTGATGAATAGTGAAAATTACTAAATTTTAATTAAAAACAACTTTTTTAATCAAAATAATTAATATTGATAAATTATGAATTTGAGTGGTTTTAAAGTATATTTAGAATATATTTTTACCATTTAATTTAATGTTTGTCATTGGACATAATTTCACAATTAAATCAGACATAAACAAGTGTCAATCTTTTGATAGTTATTATCTCTTAAAAACACGCTTTTTATTTTAACAACGGGAATTAATTTTAAACTAATTTCTGCCACTTCTGTGTTTTGAATTTGGAAAAATGGATTACATATTTTTAATCAGGTTGTCCAAATTATGTAAATAGGTAACTTTTATTTTTACACATTTTGAATAATTACTGCGGTAAATATTTTATTTACCATGGTTAAAGGGTAAATCCGGTAAATAAGGGTTAAAAAATAATATTATAATAATACAAAATTACCCTAAAACGTGTCCTAACCTTATTGGTGGACACATACCCGACCATGGTCATCCTTGGGTCGATTTGGGGACCCCTTAGAGCCACTTGTATGTGGTAGGGACACATTATATTAAAAAAGTTAAAATAAAAATAAAAATGGCATAAGCTTACATCTTTTAGAAGAAAAATTTTTAAATAGGGTTATACATGTTGGATTTTCGATTATAAATATTCATTAGAAAGCTAAAAAGAGTTCCTACATAATGATATTTTATTTATAATTTTTAGACATCAAATATGTTAAATTATTAATGACACAATAATGATGCAATGTTTACCTCATTAGTAAATCATTTAAATAAATAAGATTATAATGATTAAAATATTATCTAAAACCTGTCCAATTATTATTGGTTTATGTTATTTAGAAAATGAGTCATCTTATCTTCGACATCAATGATTTTTGAACCATTATAAACCGAATATAATTATACTATAAAGTAATAATTTCACTCTTTCCTAAAGAGCCCCTCCTCTCCCTTATAAAAGGAGACCACTTCTACTCATTCCTCACACCTCTCAAGACACTTGGCTCATCCAAAACCTGCCCAAATAAGCTCCCGACATCCCTCTCCTCCTCCTTGAAGCTTCCCCTTAGGCGGAAAGCATTTCAATAAGTCCTTTGGTTCCAACCAAAGGGAGTTACCTAAATTAAAGGAAACGATTTCTCTTAAATTATTCTCATTTATTTTGCTTCTCCAACCCCCAAACTCTTTTTATTTCCTTTATTTTGTAACAAAAACAGTATCCACAATATACTAGGATGTTGTTATAAGAAGGATTCAAACTACACATACACACAACTCCATCTAATGGATGATGAACATAATGTTTCTGTGGATGGCAAACTAACGCCTCACGAAACGATGATTGTTCAAATACATCTTACCGCCTCTCATGGTGGCCATTATGATGGCAATGTAATTAAATATGATATTAATGATATATATTTTATATATAAGCTTCTGTAATTCCATTTTATTTCATATCATAATTCGTTTCATGTTGTATATACATACGATAATTTCATTTGAGGAAGTGCGGACTACCGCCCCCTTAAAATGATATGACTCGTTCATACCACACATGGAACATATAAAGGATGGTGTTAATGAACTTAAGTAACATATATAAAATATTATATTATACTAGAATAGTAATATACCTATGTATCATTTGGATTCGATTCTTTTAAAATAAAAATTAAATGGAAGTAGCGTTCGTGCGTACGTACGGACTACTGTCTCCACGAACGCGATGAGATTCATTCTCCATCGTATCCATTCAAGTCGTATTCTCATTTTAGGGTTAAAAATAATGTTAATATCATTCTGATTATGAATAAGATATAATATATCCATTACAAACATGTCTTACGTAACCAAACATTTAAGAAGAACGAATCGATTATCAACCGAAACGACGATAATACTAAGATATTATTAATACAGCAATGTTAAAAGATCATATATGATATCATATTAATGTATATGATTATTGTATAATTTAATAACAATTATTTCACCATTATACAGGAGGTTAACCTACCCCAACAAAGGAAAAGTACAAGGTAAGGGTTTATTTCGCAATCTCTTCATTATCCGAGGTTGTTTATACATAATTATCTACTGGGACCTCGTTATCATCCACATCCATGTTTCTTCAAAATGTATTTTAAAACATTTTTAATATTTAAAAGAATATGGGTTAAAGTCATTTATACCCTTTTTTGACTTTTTATAAGAGGTTTATAAGGGAATCTTTCCGTCGTTTTCGAAACAAGGTGCTTTTTAACCTTTTCGACAGAATTAAGATAAGAATGTTTTTTTAACTTATATGGCGGGTGCGGTTATTTTCCGCCGTTATAAAATCGTCAAAGCTTCCCTTACAAGCTTATAAGAATATTTTCAATGAAAATGTTTTATTTTATAAATATATGTCTCTTAAATGATTTCAAAATAGAAAGAGGTATTTCTTTAAAAGAGTTTTGATTTCATCTATGTCAACATCCTTTAATGGATTTTACGCTTATTTGAGGATGATATATTATGATACAAAACTTTTATATTGTATTAAAGGTTTTGTGATATGTTTGACTGTGGATGTGATATTTTTATATACCATTCATGGTTTATGGTTAAATTATTGACATTTGGTATGCTAGTTCCAATAAGAATGTTTATGTTATATTTCAACCTTTACTTCATATGAATGTGTTGGACAAGTATGTTCCAGGTTGGGGACTGGTTAAAGTAAGCCCTCCAGGTTGGGGACTGGTAAAAGTAAGCCCTCCAGGTTAGGTACTGGTAAAAGTAAGCCCTCCGGTTTGGTCTCTGGTTATTAGAGGCACTCCGGGTTGGTGTCCGGTTATTAGAGGCACTCCGGGTTGGGTTCTGGTTACAGTTAGCCCCAAGGTCTTGGGACGAGGCCTTGACAAAGAAATTAAAGTTCAGCATTATGCATTCCAACATTATGAAAGTGGTTATTGATTTTTGCATGTGATTATTCGATTGGTAGAATATCCATGTGAATAAGTAAATGTCATTATTTCATCTTATTTATGCCATACCATTTTGAAAGTTCATGTTTGAAAGGATTTTGTTTTAGTTATACATTGCCTTAAATGTTTATGCTTATTTTGAATGTTCCGCTATATTGTTATCCTTACTGGGCATTTGAGCTCACCCTTTGTCTATGTTTTATTTTTCCCAGGATGTGAAGATGTAAGTTATGAATGACCTGCAGGGATATTATGAGGGGATTATAGTGTGGACTGTGGAAACATTATGTTGTTTTAGTATTTTTTTTCATTTTATGATGTAATGTAAAACTTATGAATATATCTAGTGTTTCCAAGGCTACTAAACCAATCGGTCTTTCGAGATTTGATCTTTCTTGTGATCATGCCAATGTTACGAAATAATGCACCGACTCTGGGTAGCTGGGGTTGGGGCGTTACAGTTAGTATCAGAGGAATTTTAGTACAAACCTTGTAAGTTAGATTTAGACAAACTCGGATTAGAGCACGTAGACCTAAGATGAACATTGAGGATTAGTATAGAAGAACTTCCTAGAATTTTGGTATTGTAGAGATTTTGTGAGTTTTCCGAGCAAAACATCCCTGTCTGGATACGAGCAGGTAGAGACGGCTCTGGCACAGATGTACCTAGGGGTAAAACCCGAAAACACAGCTTTGAGCTAGACTCGAACGGGAACTGGTGCATGACAACAGGCCTTGCTGCACTCTTGGTTACGACACTCACGGGGGATATGCTTAGGATAACTCTCATTTTCTTTAAAAATTATTATGAAGGGTTTATGAGTATATACTTCCTCAAAGAAAACATTTTTATGATTATGGATTATATCCATAAATAGTTCAATTTATGTTAAGTGTTTTATAAGTATGGGATTATGTATTTTGATTCATAAACTGATCTAGTTTATTCCATTGTTTAGAAATGGCGCCTAGTGGAAGAAATGGAAACCGTATCAATGCACGCACTCCATGTAGGTATTTCACTCCTGCTCATAATAATTATAGTGGGGCTGGTGATGCAACTGGTGCCGATCAACTAATCACCATACTGGGACAACTTACCCAAGTTATGAATAATAACCTTACCCGTATGGAGCACCCTGATCCGCAGCGTGGAGGATCAATGTTAGATCGATTCATGAGGCAACAACCACCAACGTTCAATGGAAGTACAAATCCCTTAGTAGCTGTGCAATGGATAAATTCCCTAGAAAAAAATATTTCATGCTTTGGGGAGCAGTGAAAGGGAAAAAGTTATCATGGCAGTTTACCGCCTCACTAGATATGCTGATCAATGGTGGTCATTGATTCAAAACATGAAGGAAGATGATGAAGTATCAAATATGGAATGGAGGGAGTTCAAAGATCTATTTTTAGAAAAATACTTCCCTCGCGACCATCGAGCAGATATGGAAAGGAAATTTCTAAGTCTGAGACAGAAGGAGGATGAGAATGTCACAAAGTATGAGGCTAACTTTACAAGGTTAGCAAGGTACGCTGGTGATTATATACGCAACCCAAGAAGTAAGATTGATCGTTTCTTTGATGGGTTAAAACCATTTCTCCGTCGAGCATTAGTCTCACAATCCTTTTCATCGTACGAAGACATTGTCTCATGTGCTATCAAGACTGAAAAGGAATTCTCCAAGTCTTATGACTTTAAAGCAAAGAAAGAGAAGAAGAGACCTGCTGATCAATCTGGGAATGGAAATAAGGGGAAGAAGGGAAAGGTTGAATATCCATCTTGTGGTAAATGCGGGAAGAAACATCCTGGTACTTGCTTGAAGGGAATGAGAGTCCGTTACAAGTGTGGTGAAAAAGGCCACCAAGCTCGTGATTGCAAGGGGAAGAAGGAAGCTACCAACGTTCAGTGCTACAATTGCAGGGAGATGGGGCATTATGAAAATGAACGTCCTAAGCATCAGGAGAACGTACCTCAGAAAAGGCCAAGGGATCAAGGCTAGGCTTATGCTATCACTACTGCTGAGGTTGAAGCTCCAAAAGACGTGGTGGCAGGTAATTTAATGGTTTCCTCAAGTTTAGCAAATGCATTATTTGATTCTGGATCATCGCATTGTTTCATATCTTCCCAGTTTACTAAGAAAATTAGATATTTCCCATTTGATTTAATAAGGGAGTTGTCAGTTAAAACTCCTAAGGGAAGTATCATTGCAACAAAGTTTTGTGAATCAGTCCCCATTAGAGCACATAAATTTTCTTTATCTGCTGATCTCATCGCCATACCTATGATTGAGTTTGATATAATCCTCGGTATGGACCGGCTTTCGGACTATGATGCGAAGATTTATTATAAGAAGAAAGAGGTTACGATTCTTGATGATAATGATAAGGAACACCTTATTTTTAGAGCAGAATCGTCACCACCTAATTCTTATTTAGATCCACCCCCAGTAGCTCAACTTAATTCAATTATTGGGGAGGAAGAGAATGAAATAACTGTCGGTGAGGAAATGAATGTTCAAATAGAGGATGTACCTGTTGTGAAAGAATTTGTAGATGTATTTCTGGAAGATTTACCTGGACATCCTCCAGAACGAGAAGTTGAGTTTTACATTGATTTGATTCCTGGATCAAGGCCTATATTGAAGACCCCTTATATAATGGCCACTGTAGAATTAGTCGAACTAAAGAAACAACTAGAGGAATTGAGTAATAAGGGATTTATTCGCCCTAGTGTTTCTCCATGGGTAGCCCCTGTTCTTTTTGTTAAAAAGAAAGATGGATCTATGAGGTTATGTATCGACTACAGGGAGATCAATGCTATAACGATAAAGAACAAGTATCCCCTACCTCGTATTGATGATTTATTTCACCAACTGCATGGAGCTCAATACTTTTCAAAGATTGACCTTCGATCTGGATACCATCAGTTGTGTGTAAAAAAGGATGACATTCCGAAGAGAGAATTTCGAACCAGGTACGGGCATTACGAGTTTACTGTAATGCCTTTTGGATTGACTAATGCACCCTCTGTATTCATGGATCTGATGAATAGAGTTTTCAAGGAGTATCTCGATGAATTTGTGGTGGTATTTATTGATGATATCTTGGTATACTCCAAAACCTACAAATATCATGAAAATCACTTGCGCATTATCTTGAAGACTCTGAGGAGGCATGAATTATATGGGAAGTTTAGCAAGTGTGAATTCTGGCTTCAGGATATTTCTTTTCTTGCCCATATTGTCTCTAAAGATGGAATCTCTGTTGATCCTTCTAAGACCAAGGCAATACAAGAATGGCCAGCACCTACGAGTATAACTGAGGTACGCAGTTTTATTGGTTTGGCAGGTTATTATCGACGTTTCGTCCAGAATTTTGCCCGATTGGCTAACCCATTAACGAAGCTCACACGTAAAGTTGTTAAATTTGTTTGGACAAAAGAGTGTGAAGAATGTTTCGAAGAACTGAAGAGAAGATTATTCAATGCTCCTATATTGACTCTACCATCGGGGAATGATGGGTTCGTTATTTATAGTGATGCATCGAAGAAAGGACTTGGTTGTGTCCTTATGCAGAATTATAGAGTTATTGCCTATGCATCACGACAGTTGAAAATTCATGAACAAAACTATCCTACTCATGATCTTGAGTTAGCAGCTGTGATCTTTGCTTTGAAGATATGGAGGCACTACCTCTATGGTGAAAAATGTGAGATTTATTCTGATCACAAGAGTTTGAAGTATATTTTCTCACAAAAAGAACTCAACATGAGGCAAAGGAGATGGCTTGAATTACTCAAGGATTATGATTGCACGATACACTACCACCCGGGGAAAGCATACAAGGTGGCAGATGCTTTGATCAGAAAAGACCATGGTGTTTTGAACATGATGAGAATTGAAAGGGATCCAATTTTCATGAATCTAGTGAAGATGGACATCAGAATAACCAGGGAAGGTGAAACATCAATGCTTTTTCAAATGGTTGCCAAACCATCTTTACTAGAAAGGATTAAGAGTACTCAGACCGATGATGAAGAATTTCAGAAGAAGATTAAAGCTGTGAATGATGGGAGATTGAGACACTTTGTGTATGAAGATGGAATTTTGAAATTCGGGAAGAGACTTTGTGTTCCCGATTTACCTGATCTGAAAAGGTAATTGCTGGATGATGCTCATAGTTCCAATTTCTCTATACACCCTGGGATCACCAAAATGTATAGAGATTTGAAGGAACATTTTTGGTGGGACAACATGAAGAGGGAGATTTCTGATTTTGTGTCAAGATGTATGGTTTGTCAACAAGTGAAAGCTGGAAGGCAACAGCCTGGAGGAGTCATGCAACCTCTTCCCATACCAGAGTGGAAATGGGACAATATTACAATGGACTTTGTCATGGGGCTACCAAAGACTCCTAGAAGGAACGATGCAATATGGGTTATTGTTGATCGTCTTACCAAGTCAGCACATTTTCTTTCTATAAGAGAAGATCTACCCCTGGAACGTCTAGCAAGACTATACATTAATGAAGTTGTGAGACTTCATGGAGTACCCCTATCGATTGTTTCTGATCGTGATCCCCATTTTACTTCAAGATTTTGGAAAAGTCTTTAGAAATCTCTGGATACTGAACATCATTTGAGCACTGCTTACCACCCTCAGATAGATGGACAATCAGAATGGACTATTCAGACCTTAGAAGACATGTTGAGATCTTGCTCACTTGATTTTCAGGGTATGTGGGATCAATATTTACCACTGGTAGAATTTTCCTATAACAATAGCTTCCATTCGAGTATTCAGATGGCACCATATGAAGAGTTATACGGAAAGATATGTCGTACACCAACCTGTTGGGATGAGGTTGGTGAAAGAAAACTTGTAGGCCCAGAACTGGTGGAGGAAACGGTGGAAAAGGTGAAGGTAATCCAAAATCCCATCAAAGCAGCTCAAAGTAGGTCGAAGAGCTATGCCGATAATCGAAGGAAGGATTTGGAATTTCAAGTCGGTGATCACGTTTTTCTGAAGGTATCTCCGTGGAAGGGAGTCATACGTTTTGGTAAGAAAGGTAAATTGAGTCCCAGGTACATCGGACCTTTCGAAATTCTAGAAGGAATTGGGGTTGTAGCTTACCGATTGGCAATGCCACCAAGTCTCTCCAAAGTTCACGATGTGTTCCACGTATCTCTGTTTAGAAAATACATGCCTAACCCAACACATGTACTCACCTATAAGGAATTAGAACTGGAACCCGATATGTCTTATTGTGAAGAGCCTGTCAGGATTCTTGATACAAGAGAACAAGTACTGAGAAACCGGACGACGCGCCTGGTAAAAGTTTTGTGGAGAAATCATAAGATGGAAGAGGCAACGTGGGAACCCGAGGAACTTATGATGAAGAACCACCCAAGTCTTTTTATGCAGTAATACCCTAGAAATTGCGAGGACACAATTATTTGAAGGAGAGGAGAATGTAACACCCCAAGCTTCCACGGTACGTTTCCCTTCGAATAATGCGATAGCGTGTGTTGTACGCAACCTCGAGTTCTAACACACACCAAAACTAATTAAACTAGCCGTTGTGAATAGTAATACCTACTTTTTGAAATCATATATATTTTATATTTCAAAATGGACTTCATTTTTGGATTCGGAATATTGAAATTAGCCTAGGGTGAAATTTTGGTACTTTTCGGATAACTTTTATATTTTGATGAATAGTGAAAATTACTAAATTTTAATTAAAAACAACTTTTTAAATCAATATAATTAATATTGATAAATTATGAATTTGAGTGGTTTTAAAGTATATTTAGAATATATTTTTACCATTTAATTTAATGTTTGTCATTGGACATAATTTCACAATTAAATCAGACATAAACATGTGTCAATCTTTTGATAGTTATTATCTCTTAAAACACACTTTTTATTTTAACAACGGGAATTAATTTTAAATTAATTTCTGCCACTTCTGTGTTTTGAATTTGGAAAAATGTATTACATATTTGGAATCAGGATGTCCATATTATGTAAATAGGTAACTTTTATTTTTACACATTTTGAATAATTACTGCGGTAAATATTTTATTTACCATGGTTAAAGGGTAAATCCGGTAAATAAGGGTTAAAAAATAATATTATAATAATACAAAATTACCCTAAAACGTGTCCTAACCTTATTGGTGGACACATACCCGACCATGGGCATCCTTGGGTCGATTTGGGGACCCCTTAGAGCCACTTGTATGTGGTAGGGACACATTATATTTAAAAAGTTAAAATAAAAATAAAAATGGCATAAGCTTACATCTTTTAGAAGAACAATTTTTACATAGGGTTATACATGTTGGATTTTCGATTATAAATATTCATTATAAATCTAAAACGATTTCCTACATAATGATATTTTATTTATAATTTTTAGACATCAAATAAGTTAAATTATTAATGACACAATAATGATGCAATGTTTACCTCATTAATAAATCATTTAAATAAATAAGATTATAATGATTAAAATATTATCTAAAACCTGTCCAATTCTTATTTGTTGATGTTATTTAGAAAATGAGTCATCTTATCTTCGAACTCAATGATTTTTGGACCATTATAAACCGAATATAATTATATTATAAAGTAATACTTTCACTCTTTCCTAAAGATCCCCTCCTCTCCCTTATAAAAGGAGACCACTTCTACTCATTCCTCACACCTCTCAAGCCACTTGGCTCGTCCAAACACTACCCAAATAATCTCCCCACATCCCTCTCCTCCTCCTTGAAGCTTCCCCTTAGGCAAAAAGCATTTCAAGAAGTCCTTTGGTTCCAACCAAAGTGAGTTACCTAAATTAAAGGTAACTATTTCTCTTAAATTATTCTCATTTATTTTGCTTCTCCAACCCCCAAAATCTTTTTATTTCCATTCTTTTGTAACAACACCAGTATCCAAAATATACTAGGATGTTTTTATAAGAAGGATTCAAAATACACATACACACAACTCCATCTAATGGATGATGAACATAATATTTCTGTGGATGGAAAACTAACGCCTCACGAAACGATGATTGTTCAAATACATCTTACCGCCTCTCATGGTGGCCATTATGATGACACTGTAATTAAATATGATATTAATGATATATATTTTATATTTAAGCTTCTGTAATTCCATTTTATTTCATATCATTATTCGTTTCATGTTGTATATACATACGATAATTTCATTTGAGGAAGTGCGGACTACCGCCCCTTTAAAATGATATGACTCGTTCATACCACACATGGAACGTATAAAGGATGGTGTTAATGAACTTAAGTAACATATATAAAATATTATATTATACTGGAATATTAATATACCTATGTATCATTTGGATTCGATTCTTTTAAAATAAAAAATTAAATGGAAGTAGCGTTCGTGCGTACGTACGGACTACCGTCTCCAAGAACACGATGAGATTCATTCTCCATCGTATCCATTCAAGTATTATTCTAATTTTAGGGTTAAAAATAATGTTAATATCATTCTGATTATGAATAATATATAATATATCCATTACAAACATGTCTTACGTAACCAAACATTTAAGAAGAACGAATCGATTATCAACCGAAACGACGATAATACTAAGATATTATTAATACAGCAATGTTAAAAGATCATATATGATATCATATTAATGTATATGATTCTTGTATAATTTAATAAGAATTATTTCACCATTATACATGAGGTTAACCTACCCCAACAATGGAAAAGTACAAGGTAAGGGTTTATTTCGCAATCTCTTCATTATCCGAGGTTGTTTATACATAATTATCTACTGGGACCTCGTTATCATCCACGTCCATGATTCTTCAAAATGTATTTTAAAACATTTTTAATATTTAAAAGAATATGGGTTAAAGTCATTTATACCCTTGTTTGACTTTTTATAGGAGGTTTATAAGGGAATCTTTCCGTCGTTTTACAAACAAAGTGCTCTTTAACCTTTTCGACAGAATTAAGATAAGAATGTTTTTTTAACTTATATGGCGGGTGCGGTTATTTTCCGCCGTTATAAAATCGTCAAAGCTTCCCTTACAAGCTTATAAGAATATTTTCAATGAAAATTTTTTATTTTATAAATATATGTCTCTTAAATGATTTAAAAATAGAAAGAGGTATTTCTTTAAAAGAGTTTTGATTTCATCTATGTCAACATCCTTTAATGGATTTTACGTTTATTTGAGGATGATATATTATGATACAAAACTTTTATATTGTATTGAAGGTTTTGTGATATGTTTGACTGTGGATGTGATATTTTTATATACCATTCATGGTTTATGGTGAAATTATTGAAATTTCGTATGCTAGTTCCAATAAGAATGTTTATGTTATATTTCAACCTTTACTTCATATGAATGTGTTGGACAAGTATGTTCCAGGTTGGGGACTGGTTAAAGAAAGCCCTCCAGGTTGGGGACTGGTAAAAGTAAGCCCTCCAGGTTAGGGACTGGTAAATGTAAGCCCTCCGGTTTGGTCTCCGGTTATTAGAGGCACTCCGGGTTGGTGTCCGGTTATTAGAGGCACTCCGGGTTGGGTTCCGGTTACAGTTAGCCCCAAGGTCTTGGGACGAGGCCTTGACAAAGAAATTAAAGTTCAGCATTATGCATTCCAACATTATGAAAGTGGTTATTGATTTTTTCATGTGATTATTCGATTAGTACAATATCCATGTGAATAAGTAAATGTCATTATTTCATCTTATTTATGCCATACCATGTTGAAAGTTAATGTTTGAAAGGATTTTGTTTTAGTTATACAGTGCATTAAATGTTTATGCTTATTTTGAATGTTCCGCTATATTTTTATCCTTACTGGGCATTTGAGATCACCCATTTTCTATGTTTTATTTTTCCCAGGATATGAAGATGTAAGTTATGAATGACCTGCAGGGATATTATGAGGGGATTATAGTGTGGACTGTGGAAACATTATGTTGTTGTAGTAGTTTTTCATTTTATGATGTAATGTAAAACTTATGAATATATCTAGTGTTTCCAAGGCTACTAAACCAATCGGTCATTCGGGATTTGATCTTTCTTGTGATCATGCCAATGTTACGAAGTAATGCACCGACTCTGGGTAGCTGGGGTCGGGGCGTTACAACCCGCTTTGGTTGTTCTTATTTGTTGACGACGAAGGCGGAAAACGAAGAAGATGGTGGCGCAAGGACGCTAGGACGCCACAAGGGTACGGTATCTCTGTGCTATGTAGAGAACAATGTTGCGTCTTGGCGGACCACGGAAGTACCAGAGGGGTGCGGTTCCATAACACTGCGCTATAAGGAATATCCACAGTGGTTGGATGATGAGTGTGGTGCCATCGCGCCGCACAGAGGAGCTGGAGGCCGCAGCGGAGCTGGCAGGGCACCGTCGCGCTGAGCGGAGGCCAGAAGAACTACAACACTGTCACGTCACGATGGAGGAGCCAGGGTGGCCGGCTGAGTCAGCCATTGGTACGTGCTCCAGGAGGGACCCCTCGGGTCCCGCAGTTCACCAAACCGGTACCTAGCACCGGTTCTTTCGAGCCCCATTCAATATTCAATGTAATTTATTATTATTCCTAAAGGATTCAAATTTTAATTTATTATATACTTTATAATTTTAAAATTATAAATATTTATTTCATCTCACATTCTATATTTTTGATAGCTAATGTTTCATTCATATATAGAATGACCCTCCAAAATCTAAGCTTTTGACCATTTATTGAAAAAAAACGAAAAAGTATCGGGGAGATGGGCGGGGTTAGAAAAAAAATTCCCTCATCTAATAAGCACAAAATTTTATACCATAGTAAGACATGTCATTCTCATAATCATAATCATCATTTATTTCCCATTTATATTGGGACATCCCATATTGAAGATATTAAGAATATTAGTATTGAACATTACTGAAAACATCGAAGATGATCGGGTAAACATAGTGTGAGGTTTGTTAGAGTAGTCTATCATCATCCTTCTCTTTGATGAATAAGGAGTGAACTGAAAACAACCATTTTTCTTACCTTTTTTAGATATGATTACATTTTGGAAAGAGGGAGGACCAATGATACCCATTTCCATCCCTTCAGCCTCAGAGATTCCACCCCACTTCTTAAAAATCCAAGAGGAGACAAAAAAAGTCGGTTTCTAATATTCATAATCAACATGGTATGTAACCCCAATGTTATCATCCATGCAAGGATCTGCCACAACAGCCTTATCACATGTCAAGACTCCACCAATACTATTAGTAATGATAGGATTTGAAGGCTTAGTGAAATAATGTAACCTAAAAAGAGTGGGGCTATCATTATCTCTAGTCTCAACTAATCGAATGATAGAAACAACACATTTATTCTACAAGTAAAAAATAAATATGAGTAGTATATGGACCTATATTATCAATCCTTAGGGACTTATCCACCATTAAACATTTTCCTTTCAAATTAGGATCCTCATAGATGGATTTCTCAAAAGCCAACATATCAACCTTAGTGAAAGACATATTTTTTTAGAATATATCCAACATGATCCAGAGACTTTGACAAATCCAAATGCTTCCCCACATATTTAATTCTATAGAGGTCATCTACATGACCCTTCATCAAATATGTCTCACATAAGATCTTATTATTACATAACTCTAAAGAATGTCGAATAGCCACACACTCTGTACAAAAAAATTGGATTTCATTAATATCCAACATCAATATGGATATTATTAGAGGGAGGGGAGAGAGTAACTTTATCAATCATTGTGGAACTCAGATCAATATCTACCAGCATTCTGGAAATGTGTCTAATTAGAACAACCTCAGTTTTCCTTTTAGGTCATATAGGAGACCCAATTTCCATGCCAATGGAATGCAGAATCTTTCGGTGCCAAAGGTGTAACAACTGGGTCCTAGGGATAGCACATACACCCCGCCATAACATGGACATCCGGTCCAAACCCACCAAGTACCACCAGTTGCCCAGCAGACATGTCGTCCCCACCCTGAGGCCCACCCACATTCCCAAAAGTGTTATCTGACCAATAACAGTCCCCACAAGCCAACACTAGTCCTTTCTAGTGTGCTATGTCCTTGCTCACACACACCCTGGGAAAATTCCACCATGGTCACCCATCCTGATCACTAATCTAGGCCAATCACACTTAATTGTGGTGTGCTCATCAAGAAGGCTCCCGAAAATGAACATTTAACTTGTTGAAATTAGTCCTATCATTTATCTATTTAACCCATTATAATTTTTGGATGTTACAATCACCCACCATTTATTTCACAACTCCCCTAATGAATGCCAATGACGTCATATCAACTCGTCTTATTTGATCTCTTCTTCCTCTGACTTTGACCGAACGACTACTGCCTTCCGTGACTTTATCGTCGATCACCGAATTTGAGGTAGGGAGTATGGTGTTATTTTAAATTTGATTATAAACCTCGTTCTTCATTGAACAAATATATGGTATGAGAATTGCTAATTTGTACCGCCTTAACGAAGAGGACTCGGGCCGCACGAACATGGTCCGACCCTCCCCTTGATTGTTCTTCTTCGATGACGATAGCTTGGGAAAGGGGAGACGGCGACAAAGATGGAGAACAAGGGTCATGTTGCCTGTGGCCTCCGCAAACAACGCCACCCCAACGGCGCCCCGAAGCGCTTCCTTCTCCCTAGCGCATTTCCCCAGCGTGTTTCCCGACACCCCAAGCCCCGCCAACGTGCTGCCCGGCACCACCGCGCCCCGCCAGCGCGCTGCGCGCTACCCTCGCGCCCTGCCGGCACACTGCCCAACGCCCTCGCGCCCCGCCGCCAGCCTGCTCGGTGCCCACGTGCACTGCAGGTGGCCTGCTCGGCACCCCGGCGCCCTGCCCGGTGCACCCGCGGCCTACCGATGCCCGGCCGGCCTGCCTGTGCCCCATGTGGCCTACCCGCTGGCCTCCCAAGCTGACCCGCGTCGTCCCCCGTGGTGTCGTTGGACGAACTGTCCTTGTCTCCGGGGCCGAGTTACTGAGGCGCCATCGTGTCGACTATCGGGCCGAACTGCACTCGCGGTCCACTAGGTCGGGCCCAGCGGACCGGGTCAAAACATAGCAGGATGAACAGCCCAATGGGTCGGTTCAGACCCAGTGAGTCTGACTGGGTCGATCTAGAATGGGTCGGCCCAGACTGGGTTTGGCCAAGTTGACTCGATCGGTTCGGACCAGACCCGTTCCCATTACTGACCCATTACCTTCTTGGGCCATATTTTCGCATCAGACGTCTATTTGACAAACCATCAGTGAAGCTAGTATTCTTAGAGTATAGTCGTCCATTTGAGTATACCTCACTAATGTTCATGGTATAGTTGTGTCACGGTCAGGTTGGTTTGTACATGAATCCAAACGGACCCCCAGCACTAGAATGCTAATAACTCATAGACCGGGCATCTGATTGACTCGCCGTCTATTGAGTTGAGACCCCTTTGGTGTGGAGGGCCTTTGAGATACTTCTATGTGACACTTAATTGCACTTGGAGTATCGACTAGTAGCTCGTCGAGCGGATCCTTCCGGTGATGAGTAGTCAGAGTGCAGAGACCTTGTAGTTATAGACCAGATGACTTTTGGACTGGTTCGACTCGGAGTGACACGAAAAGCCTAGTGGGGAGTGCCTGGTATTTGGCGACAGACCCACGGTAGACGGAGTTCCTGGTAGTTGGCAGCTGACTCGCAGTACTCAGAATGAGGAGTCCCTCTGTAGGCTATTTGGGGGAGCGCCCGGTAATTTGTGGCAGAACCATAGTGGACGGAGTGCCTGGTAGTTGGCAACAGACCCATAGTACACAGCAGGAGGCGTACCTCAGCAGTCCAAGGTTAGTGAGATGTGCCTCGGTGTGGCGACATGCCCACTGTACCCGATAGAGTAGGAGTTCTCCAACATCCGTGGTTTCGATAATAAAACTCATGGTTTGAGGTGAGTTAATAACCTTTGTGTTTTCCTTAGGATTTTGATGGGTTACTTGATAACATAGGTATATGTTTGCGCATATACCTATGTAATGGTTATCCGTTGAAATCATACTTTGTGGTGTATCCTTGTTGAATTTTGTGAGACCTTGAGGGTCTCAGGGTCCCAAGTGAGTATCTTTATACTCACCCCCCTACACGGGCTATGCCCGCACCTCATTTTGTTGGATGTAGATGACAGACAATGCTGATATAGGCCAAGAGTGCCAAGACTGGACGGTACCTGGTGGAGGACGTTACGACGTATCAGTACACGGTGGAGTTCAATGGACATGGATTTCTATGGAGGCCATATATACCTATACATCAAGAAAGAACCTAGGAGGACGATCCAAGAGTTTCTTTCACCTTTCAGTAGTTTTTCCTTTTTTTCTGTTGTACTTGTTTTCCGCTGTATTTGTACTTTATAGTTGGGCTTGTATTATGGCCCCCCTTTACTTTTAGTACACTTGTTATATAGAATTTCCTTAGTTTTTTCTTCCGCTTATACTCTGGTTGTGTGTGTTTAGGTTTTATTAATGCAACTCCTTCCTAGTTTTAGGAAATTACGCCTTTTGTGCTAGTCGTCAGCCCCTGACCTATGGAAGGTGGAGATGGGGTAGTCACGATACGGGCCCCATGGGGCAGGTCGTGACAAATTATTGTTAGAGGAGTAAGTTCTACTGTAGAACATAGGATTCTAATATTTCTTTTCTATGAAGAAATAGTGTTATGATTACTAAGTGTGGTTTTTAGTTCAGGTAGTCTAGTGTTGGTGTTGGCGGCCGACATATCCATACATCATGACACTGACTTCTGATTTCTGAATCAGTGCACGAAAACACTGATTGTGTGTGTCTTTTAAAAAGGTTTTCTTTAAGTCTACTCAACCAGGTCAGCTTATTGGGTATATTCTTTGACTGTGTTGCATCTGTTTGTTTCAGGATGCCTCCACGCGGATGACCAGTTAGAGCTCCAAGAGTTGTACGTACAGACAGCTCGCCGAGCGATGAGGCCTTAGTACAGGCCCCTCTTCCTGTTGAGGCACCAGCGGTACTACTCCATATGGGGCCAATGATGCCGCCAGCCCTAGTAGCAGAGAGTACATGCTACTTGAGCGCATTGCATGAGTTCTAGCGCTAGAGGCCACCCAGGTTCAGTGGAGAGGAAGACCCGTTTGCGGTTGAGGATTTACTGGAGGCTATGGTGAGAGTCTTCAGGCTAGTTGGGAAACTAGCAAAATTCATGATGATCCTTTCTTCCAGCCTCCTTCAGGAAGTAGTAGGCAAATGGTGTAGCTTGAAGCCCCAAATACATGATGAGGTGTCACTTCTATTGGTACACTCCGAGAGCCTGTTCCGGGTACAGTTTTTAATATCCACCCTTTGAGCAGTGCAGATACATGAGCTACATCATCAGTAGCAGGGTAGCATGAGTGTAGCTTAGTACTCAGTGAGTCTCATCGACCTCTCTTTCTACTCCACTGATACGGTACATGAACTCTTCTTCAGGTCCCAAACCTTCGAGTAGGGACTCAAGCAAGAGATCAGAGCTTCAGTTATCTCCCACAGCATCCTGACACAGACATGGGTGTTGGAGCGAGCCCTCCTAGTTGAGAGTTTCCTTGCTGAGAAGTCTCCAGTAGGGAGACCCACCACTAGTCGACTTCCAACAGAGTATTCTGTAGCTGGCAGTATACAGATGACGCAGAAGACCAAGAGGACCAGACCCCTAGGTGGTCGACTACACAACTCATGATCGGTTGTGCGGGATACCCAGAGTGGAGACAAAGCTAGCCATGCTAGGAGCGAACAGTGTTAGTCCTACGGTGGGCTTGGTTACATGGCTCGTGACTGTCTGACCCGCTGATCAGAAAATCAGCAGACAGTTGAGGGACCTCCCCAACAGAGGCAGAGGTACAATTGAGGTGGTCTGTTGGGTGCAGGCGGACATGGCAGATGAGCTAGCCATGCAGCTGGCGGTGGAAGACGTTGCGCGGTGCTACCGCCATCACCACCAGGAGGTCCACCCTGACCACAAGGAGTGAGTAGACATGGAAGAGCACAACTTCAGGCACCTGAGGCCAATGATAACAGTGCTCCGAAGATGATTCTATGTACAATCTATGTCTATTCCACCTTAGCTACAGTTCTTATAAACACGAGTGTCAGTCACTCTTTCATTACCACTTCCCTCATTCTGAGCTAGAAGATTCTGACGGAGCTGTTGGCTTAATCCTTACGACTAGAAACTCCTACGGGAGATGATTCGTTGATTACGCACTAGTGACGACAGTGCGAGCTTAATATAGGAGAAAATATCTTCAGCAGGGATCTCCTAGTAGTGGCGTCAATGCCTAACAACATCATCTTGGGTATGGACTGGTTATCTACAGTCCATGCTCAGATTGACTTTATTAGTAGAAAAGTGCAGTGTGTCCTCATGAATGGGACCAGGTTCACCTTCACCGGCGAGAAGGGAACCTTTTCAGTGCAGGATTGACATACTCAGATGAGTGTACATCCGATCACTCACCAGTTTTCATGACTTACCCTCGGAGTAGTTTATGTGGAGAGTCTAACATATCCTATAGTGGTGGACTAGTACATGGATTTTTTCTCTGACGATGTTCCAGGACTACATCTTCGCAGAGAGGTGGACTTCTACATTGACCTGTACCCCGGGATGACACCGATATCTACTCCAGTATGTCGGATGGCTCCCGCTAAGCTTTGTGGGCTATAGGTACAGCTAGAGGACTTGTAGGGAATGGGATTCATCTGACTTAGTGCTTCTCCCAGGGCAGCCTCAATTCTATATGCCAAGAAGGCGAATGGGAACATGAGGCTCTGTATCAACTATCGTCCCCTGAACCAGGTGATCGTGAAGAACTAGTACCCACTCCCTAGGATTGAATACCTCTTTTATCAGCTCAAGGGAGAACGATGGTTCTCGAAGATATACCTCAGATATGGCTATCACCATCTTAGAGTTCGATATGAGGATGTGAAGAATATGGCCTTCAGGTGTCGTTACGGCCACTGTGAGTTCTTGGTTATTCCCTTCTGCGTAACCAATGCTTCAGTAGTATTCATGAGTCTCATGAACAAGATCTTCCAAAAATACCTCGATCTCTTTGTCGTAGTCTTCATCGATGAACTACTTATCTACTCGAAAACTGAGGAGGAGCATGCCTATCATTTGCAGGTAGTACTGGAAACACTCTGAGAGCACCATCTTTATTGTATGCTCTCAAAGTTCCAGTTTTGGATTAGAGAGGTTCACAGTTTGGGACACGTCATCTCAGAGGCAGGAGTTGCAGTGGATCCAACAAATATTGAGGCATTACATGAGTGGGATCTACCCAGGAATGTGATGGATGTATGGAGTTTCCTAGGCTGGGCTCGATACCATCGGAGTTTTGTTCCAAACTTCTCCAGATTCACAGCACCACTTTCATCCATGAAGAAGAAGGGGCAACCCTTCGTGTGGTCAGAGAGATGCCAATAGTTCTTTCTGTCGATGAGGTAGAGGCTGACTAGTGCCCCCATCTTGAGGATTTTAGAGGAAGGCATAGGGTACGTAGTCTACTGCGATGCATAAGGGACCAGACATGGGTGTGTCCTAATGCAGGAGTAATAAGTGATCGCATATGGTTCTTATCAGCTGAGACAAAATGATCAGAACTATGATACACATGAACTGGAGTTAGCATCAGTGGTCTTCTCCTTGAAGATGTGGTAGATTATTTGATGGGAGAAATTTTTACCATGTACTCAGATCACAAGAGTCTTAGATATATCTTCTCTCATAAAAACATGAACCTGAGATAGTGGAGATGGTTATAGATCCTCCAGGACTATGGCTTTGAGATAGTCTATACTCCTGGGAAGGGGAACGTTGTTGTAGATGCGCTCAACAGGAGGACTGGTATTCAGCTGCTAGGAGAGGCTATAGAGTAGCTAGCTGCCTTACTGATATCCATTGTGGATTGAGAAGGAGCAACCTATCTATAGTCTCTTACAGTCACTCCCCCACTTCTTCAGCAAGGGAGGCATAGCATGGGGACACTGACAACGAGATGCGACGTGCTCAGATATTAACAGGGATTTCACCAGATGGATTTTTTGAATGTGGGGAGCAAGTCATCCTCTTCAGAGGATGGACCAAGGTACCAGTTGCAATTCAGGTGGATTTGTTGTGGGAGTTCAACACTTCCCCTCATGCCATACATCCCGAAGGGGTGAATATGTACGAGGACCATCGATGTCAGTGCTGGTGGCCAGGTATAAAGAAGGCATTAGCGGAGTTTGTCTCACGGTGCCTCACTTGTCAGTAAGTGAAGGCAGAGAACCATGTACTAGCAGGCTTGGTTCATCCCTTAGAGGTCCCATAGTGGAAGTGGGATGAGATATCCATGGACTTCGATACGGGTCTTCCACATACATCCATGGGTCACGACTCGATTTGGGTGATCGTTGACCTACTCACAAAGTCATCCCACTTCCTACCGATCAGAGATAAGGGCTCAGTAGAGAGCAAGGGATGCCTCTACATGTAGGAGATTGTGCATTTACATGGAGTACCATATTTTTTTGTCTCTGACCGTGACGCAAGGTTTACTTCCCGGCTATGAAATGGGTTGCAGGATGATTTTGGGACACAACCTTTCTTGAGCACCACCTTCCATACTCATACGAATGGTCAGACCGAGAGAACCGTCCAGACCCTTGAGGAAATTCTCAGTGCATGTTTCCTCGACTTCAGTCATATAAGAGAGGATAAACTACCTTTGGTGGAGTTTTCCTACAACAACAGCTATCACTCCCCCATCGGTATGGCACCTTTTGAGGCTTTGTACGGACGACCTTGCAGATCACCACTGTGCTGGACAGACCCAGGGGAGTCAGCACTAATGGGACCAGAGATGGTACAGGAAACCATGGAGAAGGTGTGGATCATCCAGGTGCAGATGAAGACAACATAGAGTAGGCATATGTCTTATACTTACAGGAGAGAGAGACCTCTGGAGTTCGAGGATGAAGACCACGTCTTCCTACGGGTCTCACCTCGATGAGGTATATGGAGATTTTTCCAAGGAGGAAAGCTATATCTGAGGTTTATTGGAACTTTCTAGGTCCTTATAAGTGTAGGCGAGGTGGCTTACCGATTGGATCTTCCACCTCAGCTACATCTGGTGCCCGACGTCTTCCACGTATCTCAATTGAGGAGATAAGTGCACGCACCTTCCCACATCATCGACCATAGGGTGCTGGACATCGATGACGGGAAGAAGTTAATGGAGGTTTAGTGGATATTGTGGATCAATAGGAGCAGGTCCTACATGGATAGTCGATACCTCTGGTGCGCATTCTCTGGCAGCCCGGGAACCTCCAAGTGAGAACATGGGAGAGGAAGGCTTAGTTTCATGCTCAGTACCCCCACTTGTTCACTTAGTTTGAGGTGTAGAATACAGGGATGTAAAGACCTAAGGTGGGGAGAATTTAAAGACCCGGAATTATTGTGTAATTTTTTTTTAAATACATGGGAATTTTATGAGTCAGTTGTTTCTGACAGTGCTTGATTCCGAGGCCCGGTGTGTCTGGAATAAATTTATAAAATTTTGTTCTGGTAGGTTCATTAAATGTACCCGCAGGTTTTTTATAACTTTTGAACAGGTGCTCGGAATGAAAATCTGAGGGCAACGTTGAACTAAAAACACTAGTTTTCACTTAAGAATACTTTCACTTCGACGCTAGTGGGTCAAGAATAAAAGTTAGTTTTTTCTTTTTATAAAAAAATTAATAAAATAATGTACAACATATTTTTTATTTTTATGCTGCCTTGTGTTGAGTGTGTTGGTAAAACCTCCCCTTGGAGGTTGGTGGTGGGACCTCCACACCATAACCTCTCATGAGAGGTTATGGTTGTGGGTCCCACCAGAGCATAACCTCCAATGGGAGGATATTTGAGGTGGGGACCACCCGAGTCGCAAAACCACCCTATTAATGATAGGGGTGGGGACCACCCGACCCCTATTGATGGTGGAGGATGAAACATCTCCACTAACCCTCGTTAATGAGGGGGAGCCTTTGACCTCCCTGTGCAATTAATTGCACCAATGATTGTGTTTTAATGAGGGAGGGCCTCTTTCCAATCCACATAATTAAATATGACATCTCTCATGAATTTAATTAGGTGGGTCCCACTCATTTTATTCGCCAAATTAGAATTACGTGCCAACATAATTTTAGACATACCCACCCTCTCCTATATAATGGAAGCATGGAGGAAGGTTTTGGGATGACTTCTTCAAGGGGCGAAACACTGGAAAAGAGACGCGATGCCCAACCCATGGAGAATTATTCCTCCAAGGAAGAACCATGGCCCATGTAGAATGAAGAACGACGAATGCTATCTTCCTCCTTCTTCAGTCAGGGCAAGAAAGGGAAGCATTTCCGCCCTTGAAGAACTTTGATGATGTCATCTCGACTCATCTTCTTCGAGCTCTTCTTCCTCTGACTTTGACAGAACGACGACCGCCTTCCGTGACTCCGTCGTTGATCACCAAATTCTAGGTAGGGAGTTTGGTGTTATTTTAAATTTGATTTTAAACCTTGTTGTTCGTCGAACAAAGATATGGTATGAGAAGCTCCAATTTCTACCACCTTAATGAGGAGGGCTCGAGCCACATGAACATGGTTCGACCCTCCCCTTGTTTGTTCTTCTTCGATGATGACAGCGTGGAAAATAGGGGACGGTGTCAATAACGGCGATCAATGGTCGTGCTACCCACGACCTCTGTGAACCGTGCCGCCCCCACGGCACCCTAGAGCACTTCCCGTGACCTAGCACACTGCTCACGTGCCCTACGTGCTGACCGGCTCCGCTGGCTCCCCGCCGTTGCGCAGCCCGTCACCCCCACGCCCTGCCAGGGCGCTGCCTGGCGCCCCGATGGCACGATGCCCAGCGCCCTGCCGGCGGCCTTCCTAACAACCCCGCGCCCTGCCGTTGGCCTGGCCGGCCCTTGCCGCCGGCCTGCTCGGCACCCCGGCGCCCTGACCGGTGCACCTGCGGCCTGCCGGTGTCCAGCCGGCCTTCTCGGGCCCCACATGGCCTGCCTGCTGGCCTCCCGGCACCCGACCTCCTAAACCGACCAATGGCGTCCCCCGCGATGTGGCTGGCCAAACCGGCTTGGTCTCCAAGACCTAGTTACTGAGCTTCCTACATGGTGACTATCAGGCCAAACCTCCCTAGCGCTACGCTGGGTCTGGCCCAGCGGACCTGGTCAAAACATTTCCAGTTGACCCGCCCAATGGGCTGGGTCAGACCAAGCGAGTCAGACCAGGTCAGACCTAGGGAGTTAGACTAGGTCGAACTAGACTCGGGCCCATTACTGACCCATTAGCCTTTTGGCCATATCTCTGGAACTGACCGTCTGTTTAACGAACCATCAGCGGCGCCACTATTCTTGGAGAATAGCCATCCTTTTGAGTATACCCCACTAGAGTTCGGGGTATATTTGAGTGATGGTCAGGTTAGTTCGTACACAAATCCAACCAGGCCCCTGAGACTAAAATGCTAATAACTCACAGACCGGGCATCCGATTGATGTGTTGTCTGTTCAGCTGATACCCCTATGATGTGTCGGTCCATTGAGATAATTCTACGTGAGACTTAGTGACACTTGGAGTATCGACCAGTAGTTTGTGGAGTGGATCCTTCTCGTGACGAGAAGTCAGAGTATGGAGTCCTAGTAGTTGTAGACCTGACGACTGCTTGACTGATTCGACTCGGTGTGACTCGACTCGCCCAGCGGGGAGTGCCCGGTATTTGGCGGTAGACCCATGGCGGACGGAGTGCCTGGTAGTTGGTAGAACACCCATGGTACTCTACAGGAGGAGTGCCTCTTTAGGCTATTAGGGGGAGCGCTCAATATTTTGGGGCAGACCCACAGCGGACGGAGCGCTTGGAAGATGGCAGCAGACCCGTGGTACTAGCCAAGAGAAGTACCTCAGCAGTCCAAGGTTAGTGAGATGCACCTCGGGGTCACGACATGCCCTCTTTACTCAATAGGGGTGGAGTTCTCTAGCAACCGTGGTTTCAATAATGAAAATATTGGTTTGTGATGAGTCAATGAACTTTGTGTTTTCCTCGTGATTGAGAAGGGTTACTTGATAACTTAGGTATATGTATGGGAATATACCTTATTAATGGTTATATGATGAAATCATACTCTGTGGTTTCTCCTTGTTTAATTTTGTGAGACCATGAGGGTCTCGAGATCCCTACTGAGTATCGTTATACACACCCCTAGACGGGCTATGCCCGCATCTCGTTGTGTTGTATGCAGACGACAGACAACACTGACGGAGGGCGAGAGCTCGAAGACTGGATGGTACCCAGAGGAGGACCTTACAAATTATCGCTACACGGTGGGGTTCGATGGACATGGAGTGTTGTGGAGGTCATATGTACCTACCCGTCTGGTAGGAACCCCAAAGGATGATCCAAGATCTTCTTTCCCCATTATGTTGTTTGTCTTTTTTTCAGTTGTATTTTTACTTTACAGCTGGGCTTGTATTATGGCCCTCCTTTACTTTAAGTACATTTTTTATAAAGATTTTACTTAGTGTTTTCTTCCTCTTGTACTCTGGTTGTGTGTTTACGTTTTATAAAGGCAACGCCTTCCTAGTTTTAGGGAATTACGCCTTTTGTGCTAGTCACCAGCCCCGGGCCTATAGAAGGTGGGCTTAGGCTAGTCACTATACAGGCCCCGGGGGACGGTTCATGACAAAAGGACCCAATTAAGCCCATGAAAATTAAACCAAACCTATTAAAATGAATTCCTTTTGTCCATGGAATTAAAATCTAGGGACCATTCAGGTTGTTGAAGCCTTCCAGGATTCAGAGACAGATTATTGATGATCCATGCATGTATTTGGAAACGATTCAAAGGGATAAAACAATGAAAGAAGACACAACCAAGAGAAACATATCTCCAATCAGAGAATCCCCACAAAAACAAGATCTTTACAAATAGATCCTCAAACCTCCACAACTTCACATACATCAGTAAAAAAAGACACACAATTAGTGAATTATACCAAATTGAAATCCTCTCCAGAAACACATTAGGCTATCCTCCACATGGCCTGATAACCCTTTTCGTAGAATCATTCAAGATCTGTTTTCAAAAAATGTTTCAAATTTGGGTGCCCATATAGGTTATTCCACTCCTCTAGAGGTGAACATCCCATTATAACTTCTATTCAGATCCATCAGTACCTCATTAGAATTCACCTTTTTCCAACCAAAATTCACTAGATCATAGGGGAAATTAGACAAATCATTCAGAAACACCCCCTTCAACACAAATGGTTGATCAGACCTAGAAAAATCAAAATCCCACACATCACCATCTACATGATGAACAAAAGTGGGTTGAGTCTCCAGCAAAGATCTGGAAACCCAAAAATTAGAAGCATCCTTCAATGAAATTATCTAATTTAGCATAGATATATCATCATGGCATCAGACAACTTCTGCGCGACCAATGCTCCCGGAATCACGATCCGCAACCAAGTATTAATCATCATTGTATCATCACATAAAATAACACTACCTATGAGACACTGGGGACCTTCATTCCATGTCGCTCCATGTTCACCAACAAAGTTAATAGAACCATAAAACGGAGAAACATGCATATCAAACCCAATGACAGAACCAAAACACCATGACGTCAGAGCAACCAAACCTCCAAAAGCTCCATCACATTCATTGCTTATAAACAAAATTGTATTATATGTTTCATTCTAGAACATTATTTAACTAAGACCATAAATTTAGTAACTAATTTATACCCAATAACTTACTATAAGTCCCCTTAAGAGTTGGTTGAGTATAATAACATCATATAATTATATATAGAATTTCCATAAAATTCACTACTATGATATTAAATACCATCACCACTCAATTATCTGAAACAATAGGAAGATATTAATTTCAGATTGAATTAATCCACATAAAATAAGTAAAATTACATCACATGTTAATCGTAGATTTCAATAAATCATAATAAAATATGGATTTATTCTATCTTATTTATTCCTATTATGATTCATGAATGCACAAAATCACTTATTATACTGTCCAAGAGTAAAAATCCATTGAATCAATAACATTATACACAACTCTAAAATACAAGGTAGAAATCCATTATCTATAAAACACAAATGAATAATAAAAATTCTCATTCCTCTAAATGTATATATTACCCTATAGGTGGGCATGCAACTCACAAGAATGAGTTAATTACCAGTATTTGAAAACATCAGTTTTTTCCATTTTATAATTACAAAATAATAGATAAATAAAATCACATATCTTATATATAATTTTAATGCCCCATTATTGAGGCTGCTCTACTATTGATCAAGACCGGGTTCACAAGGCCTAAAGAGCACCTCCCCATATTCTCGACGCTACTGACTATTAGAAAGGGGTGTGAGGTTACCATGGGAAGAATATCATATACTTATCATAGTGAAATGATATTAGTAAATAACCCAAATCAGATACAATCTCTAGATGGAAATCCAATTAAGATAAATATTCAAAAAATATATATTTAATATCACTTGTTATGAAAAATGATTGTCGTTCATACCAAAACTTATCCCTCATGGGTAGATCATACACAATTATACTAAAAATAAATAAATAATACTAAGGATAATACATATCTCTAACTATTCTAGAGTATAGACAGTTCTCAATATCCATTATCTAACCTAAGAAGCCAAATCATCAAGGATCAATCCTTTCCAAAGTATACTACACCAACCAAGCATCACCTTCTCATTTACCGAAGTTTTAAAGTACCCATTAATTTTTTGAGTACAAATCTGGTGATCACGAAAAATAAAATCCCTAAATATAAAAATTCCATAAAAAGTATATATATATATATATATATATGTTCATAATTTGAGAAGTTTATTATTTTTGAAATAATTATAACAAAAATGATAAATGACTAGTAACGCTCAGGGTTTGTAATGATTCTCATGAATGGATGTACTATTTCAAATCCTTAGGTCTATGAACATGGTCATAAATTAATGATTCCTAATGTTTAAGTGTGTCACACAGCACATCGGGTGGACAGTGTCAACTACAATATTTGAAACACAATTGTAGGTGTTTTTATAGTTTACACAGACCAAGCTATATGTGTTTTATATGACATGAAAGTACCATATACTAGTCCAATGTTTATTTAATCATCCAATGAATAAGCCAAAATTACAAATAATCAATGTCTCCAAAATATAAATTTATTAAAAAATAGTTTTAAACCAATTTTCACCACATTAAAAAGACATCAATACCATGTTCATCAATATCAGTTCACATTTTCATTTCAAAAATAAATTACCATTTACAATTCCCTGCTTCCATTTTCACTGTACCTTTTTAAAAATACTATTCTATATGGGTGTTAAATCAAGGTTTGGTAGTCTCATTGATTCATTGTTCCATGGGTAATTTCACATCATAAAACCCATTTAACATCCCCTTCCCATTATGAAATTCTAATTCAAACAAAATTTACCAGTTCACAATTCAATGCATAGACTTACATTAATCTTACCAAACAGTCACCCTTTTTTATGATAAAATCATTCCAAAGTGGAATTTAATTATGGAGTAAATAAATATTAAACATTTATGTGATTCTATACTCTTCACATGGAAAACCTAGTATAAAATTAACACACACACTTAAGAGATACCAAGATACTATGGGTAAAATATAGGAACCTCCTACCATAACCTCATTGGAGCCTACTCATCTGAAATCAAAATTCAGTTATTACTAGAATTGAAGAAATTAATTAAGCATAAAAATTTTAGAAAAATGTTATAACGTTGATAAATATCAAAAGAACACTTTATAGGGAATGAAAAGAAGAATTGAAGGAATAGGAATCTTAGACACACCATAATAACTTTGGTGCATATAATGGAATTCTGATTTCCCAAGAACAAAAAGTTTTCATAAACAAGAAGAAGAGGAAAACAGGTGTTAGAGGGTTACTATTGCTGTAATATGAGGTTCATAATTAGATGGGGTCAAAAGGGAAAAGGTGGGAAATATCCAAAATCTCTTCCCCCATAAATAACTGCTAAACATCTCAATGACTAGCTATTAGGATTCCACATGATATCTATTTAGCCCGATAACACTATAGGGATAATTTTTTATCAATTTTCTAACCAATGGACCTATACTATATAGATGGTGGTACTACATTAGCATGTAATAATCTCATCTCTTTTTACCAATCCCCTAGATTTCTCTTACGACCACTCTAAACCCCCCAAAAATACTAACTCTACAGAATAATCACTATGATAGGATTTGATAAGGCTCTTCTAAAAAATTAGACAAAAAATGCCTCAAATATGGTTGTGGTTTGATAATAGTTTTTCAACCCAAGAAAAGTGGGACCTAAAAGAAAAAATGTTAATTCTCATATCAACAAGGTTCAACATTCCTTTCAGGAACCCACAATTATAAAACTCCACAATAAAGTGTTGTTACCATGGAGATGAGTCCTGATGGGTAAACCACATAGAAGTTTCATCAGGTGTGATGGGGGGAAGAAAATAACATTAAAAGAACATGTATTGGTAAATGGGTATATCTATTAGCTTAATAAGTGAAAATGAAAAATCATAGCTTGTCATGTTCTCAGAAGCTGCCAAATTTATCATTGGATACCAAAGTGCCCAAATGACTAGGTTCATTGACTGGGGAGGTCGGGTCATGAAAAATGGTATCTGATATGATACATATATGGTAGGGTAGTGGAAATAAATGGGATTGACGTATGGGGTATAGAATTGTGGCTTTGTTATTTAAATGGATGGAGAGTTTAACATACATAGAAAAGAGTTTCCAAAAAGTATAAATATTACTACCCATGCCACCAAGGTGAAACATTCTTTTCATAATACTACTGAAATATAGATCCATATTCACTCATTCTTGGCCTGTTTTAGTGTCAGGAAAACTGACAAAATGGGATCTTTCCAAGGTGTATGTTTGAGTGATAAAAATGCGTACTAAAATGAGACATATTGTCCTATGGAAATATTGAAACCCATATCAAAGATATAAGTTTTGTATTGTTGACTCCATTAGGGTCCTATTATCTTATATTAATTGATTGATCTTGTATTTTCATCTAATTGATTAATAAACTATGAATAATTAAAAAATATATATTTTTATACGGGTTATTATATAACTGGCACAAAAAACATATTTTTACATCAGTTATTTGATAGGAAATGTAAAAAAACTGAGTTTTTTGTATAGGTAATTATAAAATTGATGTAAAAATTGATATTAAACATAGATTATCAAAAAAAAAGAGGTGTAATATAAATTATTATGTCGGTTATAATATAAGAGATGAAAAAAAATCATTTTAAATAATAACATCGCCATTATAACTAAATTTAAAACCCTGAAAAAATACACATAAAAACATATTTTTTCCCACTACATCTTCTTAGTTGATAAGAATGTTGTTACAATGCATATGAATATTTATTATCAAGATCTTAATAAATTAGTAAATAGATCAAGTATCCACAACCCTATATTTATGGCTCATTTTATTTATATTGTGAGGCTTAATAGTTCTTAAAGGTAAATATTTAATCTACGTATAATCAAATAAGAATGAAAAGGGGGTATATAACCATTGACTTCTAACCATTCTAGTTAAAAAACACTATAAATTCATATTGGAGACCTTTATACTTACAAAAGACACACTCTGTCTTCATGGATTTCAAGAATTTGGACATTAGAGTTTACCAAGAAAAATTTTATTTATACTTTATTAATTATATTAACATATATTTCATGTCTAACTAAGAGAATAAATTGAATTTTATTATTCTTATAAATGACATAAAAAAGGGAGAAATCCTTTTTTATGAATTTAATAGGTTTTCATTCCAAATATAAAAATTATTTTTTTCAGTCATGTAATCATAAGAGAGGGTATATCTATAGATTCATCAAAATTATACGTAATTGAAGAATTTATTCTAAAAATACCTAAAAATAAAGATTATTTGTTTTATTTGATTATATTGATATAATTAATTATTTATATGTAATATTCCATAACATTCAAATCCAAAAAATTTGTTATCCTATAATGATGTCATGTTTATCAATGAAAAATAATTTCAAGTCAACTTCAATGAGAATAGGAATATGTTTTTTTCAAAACCTATGCACACACTACAAAATTATGGTGAAGGGTTTTTGATATATAGATATACAAAAATGATGTCCTAGAATTTTTTTCTTATGAAAAATGATAATGTGATAGAATATGTCACATGCCAGATAAAAACCATTGAGAATAATTTCTGGATGCATGATATATAGTTATCGGGAATAATTTTTCCAATAATGGTTTAGGTAAATTATCTATATGGAGATAGTTATATATTTAAAATATGAGGATACAATACATATTCCCACAAACGGAGTTCAACATGCTCTAATGGAGATGGTCAAAGTTGATCAGGGGTAATGATGGATTAAAAAATTATAATCTATAGTAGAAAAAAAGGTTTAAATTCACCTTAGATAATGTAAACTTATATATTTTCCATAATGAGGTCTGAAAAGACTTAATATTCATAGATATTCAATTGATGGACATAAAAATTACAAGGGAAGGGAGAAATACATTCTTTCTAAAAAAACTCAACTATCCATCCATGCCACTATCAAGAAGGAACAAATGGATAATATAGAGCCATATTATAAGGTATTAAATATTTTATTAGTGAATCATGAAAAGAAGGATGAAATTGATTTAATGAAAAAATATGTATTCCATGAATTTGATAATTTATGAATATCTTTTGTATCATTCACATATATAATTTTTTTATTGACATAAGAAGAATAAAGACTTATTCAGAGCACTTGGATCATTTGAGGATGTGCATCCTATTGGGGGGCTATGAAGTATGCATGTCGATACTTGGTCAAAAATATGTTAAGGCTATTATATGTAGTTTTTGTTTATTATGAAAAAAATAGAAATAACCATATTAAAATAAGAAAAAAATGATTTTCTTGTTACAACTTCCAAGGACCTCTGGTGGAAATAATTCTATTCATGTTCAGGTTTATTGACTTATAAAAATAAGTTATTTTTTATTATTGGATTAAATTTCAAAATAAATCAACATACTAATATATATACATAAATTAATTGTAAATAATACCTCGAGTACCATAGTCAATGGTATCATATTGAAACCCAAGGATCCCATAAATTTTGTAATAAATTATTCAACAACTGTTTTATACCAAACTGTACTTTGTCAAATCCTATCTTCAGAAAATTAATTCTCAGTCATAAATGACACTTTATGGAATGGAATATCTGAATATTTCATGATTTATGGATTTCAATGGATTGTAGGAAAAAATATATTCTTATAGTCTATTAATCATATAATAGATGTTCCCAATCTGACATTCAAATATTAGTATATATGTATCCCTGATGGATGAGAAATAAAACTCCAAAATATAGGGATGATTCTAGAGATATAAGGCTATTAAAACTATATATTTTTCATAAAATGGTGTTTTTGTTTTAAATCATTCATTGATATATTAAACAATTATAAATTCAATAGAAGATCTATGTCTATAATCATCAATAAAATATATATTTCTAAGTTAAACGCATTATACTCCTTTATATATTACCATATGAGTGGGAAAATTTAAGGCCCATATATATTTTTCCACGTTGAGAAACAAGATATTCATGGAACTGTAGAATAATGAATATCACTTCCATCAAACCTCTCAGAAGTGCATGACGTATTCCTTGAATAAATATGAAAGAAGTACATACTTAAACCATCACAAGGAAAAAACTAAAAAGATTATATATCTAGTGACTGATCTATCTTATAAAGAAATAATAGTGGATATATTGACCTATAGAGACATTACACTATAAAAAATAGGACTCCCCTGATCATAAGTACACTTTTTTCCTGATAAATGAAATTTTGAGGGTGAATATTTTTTTAGGATGGAGAATGTTACACTAAAACAAATTAGTGTGAAACTATTTTTAATAAATACTGTGTATTTGATAGAATGACATACCTTACAAACCAATCTAAAATGAACAATATATTATTCCATTAAGGTATAATATTAAAATATTAATAAAATATGATACAAGTAGTTAAAAATTACATGAAAATTAAATTAAACATTATTTGGACAATTACAAGAAGAATAAAACCTTAAGAAGACAAAAATATTGTTTTATTTAAATACCAACTAAAATGATCCCCGGTGAATATAATACTATCAAGTATAACAATGGAAAAATAAAACACAATAAAAATATGGTAGATATGTAATATTTATACATAGGAAGATTTATTTTATTAATATATGTGAGGTAACTTAGAAACATGTGAAAATATTTTGTGACTATTATATGGTCATTGAGAATATATAGTAATTAAGAATATATTCATCCATTGGGTATATAAAATTCTCAGTTATAAGAATAATTAATGATAAAATATGTATTAATATAAGGTCAGAGGAAAAAAATATTTTAAACTAAATTAAAGAAAGAATAAGATGTAATTTTTATAATGTAGTCATAGATACGGGGAATATAAATAAAGATAATCACACTATGTAGTTTAATTAAAATGGAATATGTTTTTCAATCAAGTATAATATGTATTTTTTATGGGGATTTTTTTAGAGATTTGAAAGGAGGTAGAGACACTAGGTATTTCCCTATTCTTATACTAAGTTGAACATTAGTATGTATGTCTTCGTTGAAGTCATCTATTATAGAAGTACACTCTCTTCGAAATCCTGGTGAGATCAATGTTAGATACATCACCAACCATGAAAACCCGCACTCCTTATTTCACCCATATGGACTATTTCAAGTTCTTGTAGTGTGTTCTTAGTCGAAGTTTGGATTTCATCATCATGTAATCATTAATGTATTAAAAAGTCAATTTATAAAATATATATGTATTTTTATTATTTTGTGTGTTTTTTGAATGTTCATATTTTTTATTAAATCTCTCCCATTTAAAGAATTATTTTAATTATATATATAAAAATAAAATTTTATGCATCATTTCATTATAAAATTGTAATAAATAAGAATAAATTTATTTAATGTTCAAAAATATTTTTCTTAAAAAAATCTTTTTATGCATTATGATTTTTTGAATTGTTTTTTTAACAATTATAGAAATTAAATTTTATAAAATCTATTTCATATATAGGATTAAAATGAAAAAAAAATTGTTACATGTACGCTTCATGTCTTATGAAAAAGAAAAAATTTCCAATGTAAAAAATGAGTTTCCACAGTGTAATGGGAAATGAGGTAAAATCAATGATCCCTGATTCAGACTAGACATTGAACTAAAAAAGGGATATTGTTAAAAATTAGGCAGATGAAATCAGTTAAACAAGATTTATTATATTACATATTATTAAAATAATAATAATATTTAATAATTTTTTTAATTAATTATAATATTTTATTAATATATCATTATTCTGTTGAATTGATATAAAAAGAAACATTACATAATGTAATGAATTTTCCGACAACATTTAATTATAAATAATGTTATTTAAATCATATATAATAAAAATTTAACACTTATATAAAAACATCTCAAATTATTAAATTTATATATTTGAAGAAATAAGTTCCATGTGGGATAATATACATAAAATAATCCATGTTTAAAAAATACACAAATTTTTTCTTGTGTAGCCCACTCCCACTATAAAAAAAAGTAAAATGTTTTTTATATGTAAATAAATGTAATACTTCTAGAATAGGTAAATGAAATAGTTCATTTTTTTAAATGGATAAACTAAAAATTTGTAGAACTTTTCAGAAAAAATTAAATTCCTTCTCATTTTTTTCATTTTTAAATCATCTCTATCATCATGTTCAGACCAGATTGGCCTCTAACCACCTCTCAAACAAAAAAATGACCCATGTTAAGTGTACCATTATATTATTAACAAAATTTTTTGAGATATTCAAAATTTAGCTCTCTCTTATATTAACATATATGTGATGTATGATTTAAAATATAAATCTTTATCATTATAGAGCCTTATTCTCTATGAAAGTCCATAAATTATTATTCCCAATGGAATTAAAATTATGTTATATCCAATATTCATCATTTTAAAAGTAAAAATATTTTTCTTGTCTCATATTCAAAGTCTTGTCTCGTTAAAAGTCCATTTCAAATTTTTAAATGAAATCACCTTTGAAGTTTCTCACTGTAACATTATTTAACAAAAAAATCACCCTATAACTCATTTAGGTATTCCAAAGTATCTAAAAGATTCTTTAAGAGTTTGTTGAGTGTAATTCCACCATATAATTATATTGGTAAATTACATATAAATCATTTCAAAAACATTGAATACAAACCTATCTCAATTATTAATAACCGTATGAAAATATAAACTACCATCATACATAAACTATAGATAGTAAATAGAACATTAATATATTTGAATCCCAATGGCTATGAACCAAATACAAAATTTGGTGGAATATAAATCTGATGTTCCTTTAATGATTCTGGAACGCATTCACCCACTTCTTTTACTATACATGGTTAAAAATCACATGAATCAATAACATCATTCACAGTGGAACCATTCACAGAGGAAATTAATCAACTTCAAATGAAAATATCTACAAATATAAGTAAAATACTCACAATCAAGATCCAAAAATATAATATTCACCAATATATCAGGCACAAATTGTATAATATATGAATATACCATCTATTATAATACTTTGTAATGTTCTGATCTAAAGGACACTCAATTGGATTCCAAAATTAGGACTCTACAATGCCTCAAGCATTCCTCATTATATTCCAATTGATTCATACTATTATCTAGGTCTCATGAGGTTAATTTTGCGAGATTATTTCTTTTATCAATTTTCAATGTAACATTAATAAAATTCCCTTATGTATGGTTATAATTCATGGAATGGTATTCCCATTGAGTCACTTTTCCTCTTGATATTTTACATCATAAAACCCATTCACTTTTCTTGATATAATATATTATCATGATTCCATATCATGTTGTCATTTTAAAATTCAATAATTCCTATTACATTATTTCTTCTCGAGGGTCACTATTTTAAAATAGAAAATCTTGTAAAAGTGAAACTTAAATAATATAAAAGGAAATATTATATTTTTAATTAATGTTATGGTCATCATTCGGTAAATTGATGAGTCTAAGACACACAAAAAAAAATTGGAAATAAATTTATAGTAATGGTAAAATTTAGGGACTGCTTACATTAGACTTATAGGATTCTACCCATCTGTCATCATCTGGACATTCTACCTAAAATATAGTAAATACGTGATGTAGAAAAAAACATAAAATAGGGAATAATGCACATAAATATCTGTAGAATTCTTGAGTGTGATAGAAAATAAGAATATAAGGAAGATGACTCTTAGCCTCACCTCAAACTCACCAACGCATCTGATGATAAGCCAAATTCCCAAGAATACAAGGTGATCTATAAAAAAGAATGAGTGGAAGATCTAATAATTAGTTGGATTCTACATAGTAAAAATGATGGGTGAAAATTATGTGCGGATATCAATTAAAAATGCATCTAAATAACTAAAATCCCCTATAAAAATACCCTTCAACTAACTGGATAGCCTCTAGGCTTCCACCGACATTCTAGTAAGCTGCATCCCCTATTGGGGCTTCTGGTTTGTCTAACTGGTAGATGGTGGACCTACACCGTTAATCTAGTCATATTAAAGTACCATAATAAAATCCAAGATCCATTCCTTGATCCCTTGGTCTATTCACTTGAGCACCCTAAACAACATAAACACCACTAACTCTAAAAAGTGTATTCCTTGATATGTTTCAACAAGACTCATCCAAAAAACATAAAACAAAATGACACCACAAAAGGGTGGGTTTCTCAAAAATAGTGTAACATGACACGATAATTATTACATAAAAGACTATATGTTTAATATATTGAGTTATTTTTAATGAAATACTATCTTTGATATCATACATGATACGCCACATTGAGCTTAAATAAGCAATTAATTATTATTGTTTATATATTACCATTAAAACATTGTCATTTAAATAGAATGAATTAATAGTATTAATAAAATTATGAAAATATGGTTTACAAATGTATATATATGGAGTTTTTTTCCAAATTAATTATAAATTGATTTAAAACCCTTTTAAAAAATATTTAAATGTTTTCTGTAAAAACTATTTACATGTGAACAAGTGTATATTATAACAATAAATTAATGAATCAAAATTTGGATTATTTTAATGATATATATATATATATATATTAATTTTTAAAATTCAACTTATATGTTTTCAATACATGATATAGGTATAAATTTAATTTTACTGATAAACAGTGTATTTTTCTAAAATGAATGTTTTACCCCCTTTGGATGGAATCCTATTTTAAACATTGTCTAGAATCTTTTATAAATTCTATTTGACAGAATATAATTATTAATTCCAATCACAATATTATAATTTATAGTCATTTAATTATTTATTTCTTCCTAATAAGATTTTTTTTGATGAAAATTTCAAAAATAAATACAACATTTTAATCGAAAAAGTTGTTTTTATTAAATTTATATACTATGTTAAATTATATATTTTGGGTTTTTAAAGAATAATAAAATTATGTTCTTATCATTTAATTCAAATTAGATAATTTTTTTCAATTCAACATTGAAATTAGATATAACATGTTTTTGAATTTTTTATTGTTTACTGTTTAAAAACATGTTTTCACCATCAGTCACAAGGGTTATTTTTTATATAATTTCTACCAATTACTTATTTTGAATTTCAAAAAATGGATTCAATATTGGATTCATTAGGACCAAATTATGTTAATAGGACCCTTTATTTTTTGGAAAATATTAATAGTGACATTAGTAATTATTTTTTTACCATGGTTAATGGTGAAATAGGAAATTAAGTGTAAAACTAATATAATGAATTATTAGAATATTACTCTAAACCTAGTCCAAATTTTTTTAGTTGAGTTATTTTCTACCAAAAACGTCCTTGGAACTATGTTTTGAGCACTTAGAGCCAGTTTTATTGCATTAAGACATTTATAATATTTTACACAAATAAAAGTTAATTTTTTCACACATTTGTTTTTAACAAATAAAATATTGTTAAATAGGTTTATATGAGAGAAATAATAAAATATAAATTTCCATGAGAATTATAAATTTTTAACTACATCCTATAAATTTATTTATAATTTTTAGAAATTACATATTTTAATTAAATGGTGACACAATGATGATGCAGTAATTGCTTCATTAATTGATGAATCAAATAAATTATATTGACAATAATAAAATAAATATAATTTGATATAATTTGTTGCATTAAATAAGTTTCAAAATTACTTTGACATGTTATAGATGATTTAAGAGATTGTTTTGAATATATAACATTTTTATGGTATTTTTAAAAAGTCAAATAATGAATAGTATCAAAATTGACATTAATTATATTTTAATATAAATAATAATTTATTATATGATATAAAATTTAAAAAATAAACATCAAAGAAATAGTTTTTATAGGACGTCAAAGGTTATAAATTACATGTTTAGTGGAATTTTTTTGTCATATTGTAATTATATTAACAGTAAAATTGTAAATAAAATGAAAAAATGGTAAAAGTAAAAAGCTTAAAATAAGGGTTAAAACATGAAGATAAGGATAAAAAATATTCTACATTGATGTAATTTTATTTGTAAAAAATTAAATAGGCACATTCTAATCTTATATTCTACATTTATCAATTTTGATCCATTTTTAATTGAAAATAAATTTATATTAATTTAATTCATTGAAGAATTAGATGAGTGCACCTTCCCTCTCTTATTATAGGGAAATAATTCATATCATTTAGTCACATTCCAAATTCAACTCGGATTGGCCAATATCATCCAATATAAATTAGTATAATCCCTTCACATATTCTGGGGCTCTTATTTTGGACAGAACACTCACATTTTAGGTGTTAAGGTGTTAATCAATGGGGGTCGTCTGAAGAAGAGGTATCATTTTTAATAAAGTGTTACTATTTTATTCATTATTCCAATTAAATAAAATATTTTTATCATTATGAAATAATAAATATATTAACATGAAAATATTAATGTGTGATTATGTTAATATCATCACCTAAATCCAACACCACTTCCATCAAATTAGAAATGAATTAATCATTTGGGTGTAACTATGAACTATCACAACCAGGAATTGAAATAATTTTTTTCCATTACTATCCTTCAAGACTAGTTATAATGATGGAATTAATATTTTTATTTCATATTAATGACATATTTTCATTATAAGAAATTAAAATAGCAATTATGTTCTTAAATTCCTTGCACATAAAAATGAAAATATTGTTTGTGCATATGTGTGAACTATCACCACCATAAAGTGGTTTGATTCATTTTTAATCACCCAATCACATGAATAATATATATATATATTTAAATTATTAATATAATACTAATGATTTTATTATCATCATTTAATGATAAAATGATACATAGATATTTTCATAATGATCAATGAAAAATGAAAATGTCACCCATGCATATGTATTGTCTACCAACGTCATGATTATAACATTGTTCATATTTCATAACCATTTATAAATGGTTTGATTTAAAGATATAATTGATTTTGAAAAGTGATTATTATGGCAGGAATACTATTCTTCAAATTATTTAATAATGACTACTTTGACTATTTACAATTTACCAATGCCATTTTGGACTCATGAATCAAATATCGAAAAACTACCTGACATGAAAATTTATAATTAAGTAATCTTTAAAAAATGATATTAGGTGATATTAATGTAATAATTAACATGAAAAAAGGTTCTCGATAAATTAAATAATTAAAATATGTTGATTATTCAGGATGAAAAATGGCATACTGGACGAATCAGAATCCATGTAAGGAAATATTTAACAAAAACATCATTTTTAATGTTTTAATGATTAAATCTTATAAATCATTCATTTTCATTTCCATTTATTCAGAATTGGTTTTATGAATTTATTTGTTTAGAAATGATTGTTTTCAAATAGTAATTTTTATTTTATTTCAAATCTTTAAAAGTGGTATAGGACATATTCATTTATAAATCAATTTTTAAATCTTCTCTATGGTTATTGAAAATGGATTGGATATTCAATAACTAGAAATGTTTTCTTTTTATATGAAAATAGAATTATATAAGTGACTTTATGAAAATTGAAATATTATATCTGTAATAATTATCTAATAGTATTTTAGCATTCTACAGGTGGTTACGTGATAAACCAAGGATTGGTGGTTCCTTGATAAACCAATGACAGGTGGTTGTATTATAACCTCCAATGAATTGGGTTTGGAAGTCGGACGTATGGATATTCCATTTAAAATAGTGACATCTATGGAAGTCAACCATATAGTTATTACATTTTAGTATTATTATAGCTCAAGTTACGTTCTAATATATTATATTCTTTCTTATATTTTTTCTTGAAAGTCGATTTATTTTTAAAAGGTATGTTAAAGATAGTTTACAAATGATCATATACTTTTTACACGGTAAATATATATTTATTGGATATTTTTTATTGGTTTTCATATGAATTATTTTTTTCTCTATTTTATGTTTCTTACTAAGTTTTTTTTCTCATCTAATGTTTAAAAAATCAATGTTTTATGTAAGAGTTTTAGCAAGTTTGAGATCCAAGGCTGTAATGTATGAGTTTAAATTGTAATATGTTTTACTAATTATTTAAAACTCTAAACATAAAAGATCATCAAATGTGTATTGTAGTTAAAAATACACTAGAATATGTAATTTTTAACATTGAGCCCTTATTGTTGGTTTCAAATGAGGGTCTACGCAAATTTCTATATTGTGATGTCTTATTAATAGATATGGATATACTCATGGGTTAATAATTTTATGGTTGATTGTAATTTTATTTCCTTAGAATCCCCTTTTAAGGCTTTATGTTAGGAAATTTTAATGTGGCTAACAGTATTTTTAGAGACCATTATTTTTTAGGTAATTATGGGCTATTATATTTTGGGATGCAATATGAAATTTATGAGATAACCAATAAGGTTTAAAAAAATATATTTATTTTTTATGATTTTTTCATATTTTTATAATTTTATAAGAATTATATAGTTTTAGAAAAAAGATAGCATACATGATGGGTGACAACCAGTCATGTCTAGAAAGGATGTGGGAATTGAACCCACTACTGAAGGGTGACAAGGGTGTATCACCTAAAAATGTGTTACCTGAAGTCCTAGGTAAGTATTCTTTTTTCCATTATTTAAAAAATTTATGGAACAAAAATAAGGTGATTATGTGAAAAATATATTCATCACATTGGAAAAATGATTTTGGGGTTTAAATGATGAATGGTATTTTAAAATGCATTCATAATTTTGGGAACCCTATATGATCATGGTGAATAAAATACTATTGGATTTTATTTTATAAACTAATGGTCGAATAATTATTTTAAAAAATCAATTATTTTTTATGAGAAAATGGTGATTTAGGTTATTTATTAAAATGTTTAGCATATCATGATGTTTTAGTGAGAAATTAATTTGTGGTACGAGACTTCAAGAGTAACTAATGTAATTTAGAGATAATTCTTAAAATTTATCTTGGGAGACTATGTGAACAAATAATTATGATTTTTTTTGGTTTTAATGTTACTTATAAAAATTTTGGTTAAATTTATGGATAGTTATTTTTTAATGTTTATTTTGATGTTCTAGATTTACTACTGAATTTTGGATATTAATATTGTTTTTAAGCTTATAAAGGATTATTATTTTTGGGAAATTTTCTTAAACTATCCTTAAAATTTTGGTTTTTGTAAATTTTTTATGATAGAATAAGTATATATTTAATATTTTTTGGATTATTTGATTCACTAAATGATGATTATAGTGCATCGGTCAAGAATAATTCATATTAAATACACATCATTTGTAGAAATAGATGATTCTGTTGTAGAATTTGATTAATTGATTAAACACTTCTTGTAAATTCAGTATATTTCCATACATTTTTAGTATATGTATTAAATAAACTCTTCAACTCTATAAAAATTATATTAAAATAAAAACAATATCTATTTTCTTTTGTTACTATAAAAGCAGTGACATGTTAACCCATCACATATTTATAGTTTTTTCATTATTGATATTCTCATGTCTATGTTCTCTATCACTCCACATTATAATATGATAGTATTTTTTAATTCATATCCATTTATTAATACATTCAAACCCATAATGTGTTATCTATGGTGACCTTCGTACTTGTCATTCTTTATTTTATTGTGGACATTTCATTAATCCTTTTTTTGATGTGGGATTTCAAAAAAGATATTTTGAAAATTCCATGTTTTTTATCCTGAGATCAAATTGTGAGGATGAATTTTTTTAAAATGGGGATAAATTTAAATGTTATATTTTAAAAAGAATAATTACTATGTTAAATAGTATACATGATACGCCACATTATGCTTAAATGAGGAATTAAAAATTATTATTTTAATTTTATTGTTATAACAAAGTTGATATAATGGGGGAAATAATAGGATTAACTGAATTATAAAAATATCATTTACAAAATTATATATATAATTATTTGACCAACTAATTAAAAATTAATGTAACCCCCCTTTTAAAATATAAGGAAATGTTTTTCTAAAAAACGATATAAATGTGAACAAGTGTGTTTTCGGTAGAAAAATTAATAAATCATGCTGGTTGGATTATATTAATTAAGAATATATATAATATTTAATTTAATGTTTAAAATTCAATACATAAATTTCTACACATTATATAAAAACAAATTCAATTTTATAGATAAAATAATTATGTTTCTAAATATATAATTTTACTGCCTTTTGATGGCGCACCATTTTTAAATCTAATATTTAAAAATTTATAAATTATATTTTTAAATATAATATTCTTTATTTGAAATTATAGTATGAAAATTATGTTTCATTTAATTTTCTAATTTATTCTGATAACATTAATTTTTTTAATTAAAAGTGCAAAAAATTAGTTATATTTAAAAACTTCTTTTTTATAAATTTATTTATGTTGTAACATTATAAATTTTAATGGTTTTAAATTATTATTAAATGATATTGTTATCATTTAATCCAATATATTTCTTTGAAATGATTTTCACCCTAAAATTTTATAGTCAATCATTTTGATGTATTGAATGTTTTTACTTTAAAAACTCATTTTCTTGATCTGTCATCGAGATTTCTTTTTAATTAATTTCATCCAATTATGTGTTTTTAATTTGAAAAAATGGATTATTTAGTTTTAACCATACATTTCATATTACATAATTAGGTTCCATTAATTTTTAGAGAATATTAATAGTAACTTTAGTAATTATTTTTATTATCACCGTTAAGGGTAATTTGTGAAATTAAGGGTAAAATTAATATTATAAAATATTAGAAAATTACCAAAAAATAAGTCAAAATTTTATTAGATGAGTTAATTTTCAACAAAATTATGTTTGGAATGATTTATTAAATTCTTGGGGAAACTTTGATGACTTTATGAAATTAATAGTACTTTATTCAAAGAAAAGTCAATTTTATCACACTCAAGTTTTTATAAGTAAAATATTTTAAATTTGAGGTTATATTAATGATATGTTCTACTATAAAAATTAATTTGAATTAAAAAAATACCTACATTGTCTTCATATATTTATAATTTTTAGGAAACGATTGATAAAATTAAATAATGGCACAAAGTGTATACAATAAGTGCTTCATTAATAGACGTATCAAATAAAAGATTTTAGAAGTATTAAAATAAAAATAATTTTATATAATTTATGTCATCCATGAATTTTGATGAATAATTTTCAATGTTATAGAAAATTTAATATAATATTTTTTAAGATATCATTTTTTATGATATTTTTATGAAGTAAAACAATGAAAAGTGTCAAAATTGACATTAATGACTTTTTAAAATAAATAATATTTTATTTAATGATATAAATTAAAAATATATATATAATTTTTTCAAATTGTTTTTGATAGGTCATAAATTTTCAAAAATAATTTTATTTTTGTACGTTTTTCATGTTACGTTAATTATATTATATCTCAAAGAGTAAATTACAGGATAACACGGTAAGAGAAGAAATGGTAAAATAAGGGTTAAAATAAAAAATTAAGGACTAAAAAATTTATCAATACCTTCATAATGTTCATTAAATTAGTGGATTTTGACCAATAATCAACCTATATTCTGAATAAATAAATATATATCCATATAAAATTGAAAATTAATTTATATTAATTTAAATCATTGAATAATTCCTAGAGTGTCCTTGACCTCTCATTCAAAAGGGCAGTAATTCATATCATTTCCTCACGCTCAAAAAAAATTCGCTCAGATATTATATACCCAAATATCTTCTTACAATCCTTACCCACAATCTATACCTCATAGTTTTGGCATAAAACTCAACTTAGAGTTGTTAAGTTGTTAATCAAAAGAGATCTTCCAAAGAAGAGGTATCGTTTTTAATTACGTGTTTCTATATTATTTCAACTTCCACATCCATAAAATAGTTTTTTACAATGATAAAATAATAAATCCACTATGAAAAGTAAACATATATTTTATTATGTTAATATCATCACCTAAATCCATCTCCACTTCCATCAAATGGGATAATAATTAATTATTTGTGCGTATGTGAGAACTATCACCTCCACGAATCGATATAATTAACTTCACATTACTATCACTGAAGATAGGTTATATTGTTGGGATTAGTGTTTATATATTATATTCATGAAATATTTATCATTATTTTTAAATAATATATCAAAAAAAGTATTACCTTAAATGAACATAAAATGGACAACGTTGTTAGTGTGTAAATGTGAACTACCACCTCTACAAAGCGATGTGATTCATTTACAATCACCACATCACATGAGAATTAGACATATGAGTGTATTTAAATTATTAGAATTATAATAATAATAATTTGATCATTATTTAATGACAATACAATACATACCTTATTTAAATACTAATCTCAGAAAAATGGAAACATTACTCTTGTGTACATAAGACCAACAATCTCCATATTTATAACGTGGTTCATTATTCATAAATATAGAAAAATATTTTATTTAATTATATAATTTATTAATAAATATGATTATTATTAAATTAATATTATTATATAGATTATTTTCTGATTACCACTTTGACTATTTACATCCTACCAATGTCATTTTTGACTCATATTCTGATTCTCAACAAAACATTTAACATTATATTTCATAATTATATAATTCTTACAACATTGTATTAAGTGATATAAAAGTAATAATAAACATTATGAATGTCGTCAAAAAAGTAAATAATTAAAATAAATTTATTGTTTTAGAATAAAAAGGACATTAATGAATAATTAATCTCAAAGTAAGGGACTTTTTAACTAAAATAACTTTTTAAATGTTTTGAAGATTAATTCTTCTATATCTTTCTCAGTCATGCCCATACATTCAAAATTGTTTTTATGAATGTATTTAATTTAAAAATAATGTTTCGGAAAATTAATTTGGAGTTTCATTCTAAGGTTTCAATGTGGTATGCGACACTTTGATTTAAAAATATCATTTATAATGTTTTAATTGGTTTTTAAAAATGGACTGGTTATTCAATAACAATTGATGATTTATTATTGGTGAAGATGAAATTTTATGAGTCACTTAATGAAAATTTCACAATTTTATATGTTAATATTAAATAATAGTACTTGGGAATTTTATGTGTTGTTATGAGATAAACCAATATTGGGTGGTTTTCTGATAATCCAGTGATAGATGGTTACATTATAACCTACCATGCTTTGGGTTTGGAAGTCATTCGTATGGATATTCAATTTATTATAGTGACATGTATGGATGTAAACAATATAGTTATTTTATTTTAGTATACTTATTTTCAAATTTACCTACTTATATATTTTATTATTTCTTATGTGTTTTCATGAAAATCATTTGATTCTCAAAAGATAAAATAATGATATTTTTGAAATGATGATTAATTTTTTCCAAGGTAAAAAGATATGTTTTTAAAGAATTATTTAATGGGGTTTCAATAGACTAATGGATTTCCTGTTTTTTATTTTCATACTATTATTTTTCCTCATCCCATGTTTTATAATAGTTTTCAAAGGGTATAAGACAGAGTTGGAACAAAGGATGAGATCAAGGGAAAATTGTGAAGATATATCATGAAAACTAAACACATTTTATTTTAAAAGGGATTCCATTGGTTGAAAATAGATAATGTATTGAAGTGTCAACATGTAATGTATGTCAAGAAAAAAATACTCAAATGTATATTCTAATTCAAAAACACTATATTATGTAAGGTTTACAGTCATATACTTGAAATATGTTCTTACCCATGTCAATAAGGTGAATTTTTTTTGGGAGCATACCATATTATAAATACATAGTTTTTCATGTTTCTCATGTAGTAGTTTTAGGTTGGATTTCTTCATAGTATTTTTTCTAGGGTACGTGTGAGTGAGGAAAAAGAACAATGAAATAGCATGTGCCACCTTCTAGATATATTCATTAGTTTGATAGGTCAACCCTATGGGTAATAAAAGATGGTGTGCTTAGAAGGAATCCCAGAAATTATAGGACACCCAGGGAGTCATATGATTACATTCATGGATCATTTAAGGTTGGTAAAGATAAATAGTATCATATCCAATACTCAGAAAGTAGTGTAGTGCCACTTTCTGGGTTTGGGTTGTGGGGTCTTCACTGAAGTCGTCTCTATTGAAAGGGTTTGTGAGTATAAAAACCATGGAAAAGTGATACTTAAAAGACTCAATGTTACTACTGATGTCAAAATGGTGTAATTTTCATTTCTAGAGCCTACCTAATTTGAACTCCATAGTCAAGTATATCTGTCCTGTGGTAGTGTCTGGATTGGTAACCATTTTTAAAAAATCCTAGTGTGTGTGTGAGTGAGGAAAAGTACCCCAAAAAAATATGTGCTTCCCAATGGAGATATTAATCAAATTATTAAGTGATCCTGATGGGTAATATCTATGGTGTGCTTAGAATAAAACTCTGAAATTATCGGAGGCCCATTGGTTTAAATGACTATGTTTGTGGATCGAAATGTTTGGGTCATGAAAATGTTCCCTTTTCTAAGATGAAAGATTAGTTAATATATCTTTACAATGGTTTAATGATCCTAACAAGAAAATTAAAAGGAAAAAAATAACCTTAACCGTATATTTATGATTTTTTGATTAACATAAATGGGATAAATAGTTTTTAAATTTTAATATTCAATCTGGATATCTTTAGTAATGGTTAAAAGTAGGATATACCTAAGAACTCTATCCAAAACATGTATATACACTATTAACATATATTGATATTTTTAGACAAATAAATACCAATTATATCTCTATTTATTTAATTTCTATAGTTTTTATAGATTACCATTATAAATTGAAGGATTACATTATCATTGATATTATCATATATTCCAATGTTAAAGGGGGAATATAAATTGATTTTGTGTACTATTCTAAAGACCTTAAGAAAGTATAATTTATATTCCATGTTTAGGAATAAAGAATTTTAGCAAAAAAATATATTCCATCTAGGCTCATGTTATAACTATAGATGTATATTTTATATAATCCTCAATGATATAGATTATTTAAGAATTGATTATAATAATATCCATAAAAAAATTTGATTTTTATTTCATTGGATGGATATGACTGATTATTTTCAACAATATCACGTGACTATCAAGTACACAAACCATGATAGCTCATAAGGGAGTTATGATTCTATAAAAATAAAATCGTGAAGATTGTTTTAAGGATTTTATGGGGGTTTGGTCACATCACATATACTCACACTACCCAATAGTGTATAGAAGTTTGTGATATTTTGTTACTTTTTTAAGAAGGGTCTGGGTTTTCTTATTTGAAATGAGATTTTGATAGGTTATGTATCACGTCAATTAAAACCCCATGAGAAAATTACCCTATGTATGATCATGGGTTATATAGAGAAATTTTTTCATTAAACATTTAATTTAATTATCTATATAGAGAGAATTATATTTTTATCATAGGTGTACAAATTAAATATTCTCACAAAAGGATAAAAATATTCTCAAATTTAGATGATTGGAAATGATTAATGACTGTGAATACTCAATAAATTATAATCCCCAGAAGAAAAACAAGAGATTAAATTATATATTTAGAATTGATGATGTTATCTAATCCATGATGAGGATTGTGAAAAGACCCAATAATTATATATATTAAAAGGATGTACATGAAAATCAAAATGGAAGGGATAAAATCCTATATTTTCCAATTGATTACTCAACCATAAATATATTGGGAGACCATGTAAGAATCAATGCATAATATAGATCCATTTTATAAGGTAATAAATATCTCATATTTAAACCAATAAAATATGTAGGTTTATGATTAGAATAAAAAATATATTTTATATTCATGAATAAATGGATAAATGGTCTTTTAGATCATTCAAATAGATTGTCATTTCTTATTCACCCAATAAGCATAATTATTTATTGATATATCAAGGATTATTTCACGTGACATAACATGAAGGGGTATACTATGTATTATACATAACAATTCTAAATCAATAACTAACTTATGGTTAGTCATATGAAATTTATGTGTATGATGAAACAATTACACATACAAATATATAAATAGAAAAATTCCCAAAAGGATCTCTAATTAGGTTGTCACATGAAATATAAATGAAATAATTCCATTTAGAATTTGGTTGATCAAATTAAAAAAAATTGGAACATTTAATTATTATTTGAGAAAATTTACCATGCAATTAAATTCAGTTACTTTTTTATTATAAGGGAACAAAACATCCAAAATAATAAAACATGAAAAAATAGAAGCCAAGAAGTCTAAGGGGCCCTAAATTGGTGAAGGTCGAGGGAATACCCTGTAATAAAGTTGACCCCATTTGGTTTCAAAGAGAAGATATCATAGGAAAAATATAAGATCATAGCCAAGGACATACAATAACACCAGGTAATCCACCAATTTGTTAGCTTCACACCAAAAATGAAATACATTTATGTTGTTGTTGATCATGCCTTTGCACTTTCTGATTATATAGATGATCAACCATAGAGGGGGGAAATCATTCCGATCATCATGGATAATCATTGAATATTTTTCCATTTCAGATAAGATAAGACCATATTGGTGGCAAAGGTTGATACCCATGAGGAGCTCTTTAGCTTCGGCCTGAAGAGAGAAACCTTATCCCATGTTGGAGGAAAAAGCCAAGATGATCGAACCCCTGGAGTCTCAAACAACCCCACCCCCACTCAAGACTCCCATCCTGCAAGAACCATCGGTGTTGAGTTTAATGACCCTATATGGAGGATTACATTGCACATAAATATGGTGAATGATTTAATAATGGTATGAGTGAAAATTTAAAATCATGTAAAAATGTAATATGACTGTTATATGGTCGTTATGCATATATAGTTAGTGGGAATATCTATTTTCATTGGGAATATATAGTAATTTGATTAAATATTAGTTAATGAGATGAATTTTAATAATATAAGTTTAGTAGAAAAAAAATATTTCAAACTCAATTAATGTAATTATAATATATAATTTTTATAATATAGTTTTTGATATATAGAATATAAATTGACATAATCACAATTTGAAACATTTTTATATAGGGAAACATTATGGCATCAAGTAGTAAAATTATTCTTTATGAGGCTCACTGTTTAAATCATGGAAATTATTTAGAATAAAAATGGGTTTCCATAGATTAGTACTGAGTTGAAGATTAACGTATGTGCCTTGAGAAAAAACATATATGGGAGAAGTTCAACCTCTTTGAAATCACAATGAGATACATTTTAGTTGGATCATAATACACGACTACCATCATACCTTATCTCACCCATTTTTATTATTTTAAGGCCTTGATGTGTCCTCTAAGTAGATGTTAGAATGTTATAAATAATTAAAAAATAATATAACTAAATTGTATTTTATAAAAAATATGTATTATAATTATTCTATGTAATTTTTATGTTTATTATTTTTATTTATTAGATCAAATTTATAGAATGGTTTTAATTTAATGTTTTTTATATATAATAAAATAAATTTAAATTATGTTTGGTCCACAAGGCTGAATACCCTGAGAGGGGGGGTGAATTAGGGTAAGATTAATTTAAAAATAAACGCCCGTTCTGATCTTGTTTCGCTGTTAAGAAAAACACTCTTCTCCCTCTCTTTCATGTTGCACAAAGTAAACAGAAAGTAAAGCATGCACAGGACACACCAATTTTACTTGGTTCACCGCAAAGGGCTACGTCCAAGGAGCATACGCTGACAAGTTTCCGGTCGTACCAATTCCACTAAACTTCACTAGCTGTGGATTACAATGTTTGGGCTAGATCACTTCTATGCCCAGGCTCACTGCCTTTACAAAGTTTAGGGTCAGCTCACTGCTTTCCCAAGGGTCACTCCCTATTTCTCTCTCTCTCTGGCTCACTGTCGGTGGAGAGGATCACCTTATTCCTCTTCCTAAGCTCACTGCTCTGTGAAGGGATTCACTCACAGTTTATAGACCTATAGGTCTCTTCATTTGCATGAAATAATGCATCTTCAACTATTGATAGATGCTCTGTTGAATTCCAAATTTCATCCACTGATAAATATCACTTTGCCTCTAACAACTGGGCAACTACCTTTGGAAACTACCTTCGCAAAGCACCCTACTTCGCGAAGCTCCCAATTTCGCGAAGCTCAAACAAGCCTTCGCGAAGCTCCTGCCTTTTTGCGAAGCTCTCTCGTGAAGCTCTCTCGCGAAGAACTCCTGCGAAGCTCAACTAATTGAAAAGAAACTTCTCTCATGAAGCTCACTGGGCCAGCGTGGAGCACACAAATTTCGTGGAGCTACAACAGCCACCGTGAAGCTCCTCTTTCATGAAGCACACTGGCTCCGTGAACTACCTTCGCAAAATGAGATCAAATGATCTTCTCTGAAAATTCTCTCTACTTCTCTAGAGGGGGTCGGCCTCTATTTATAGGAGATTCCACCGACCCTCGGCCCTTCTACACGAAGTCAACGCCACGTCATCTCAAATCGCGAAGCTCCAAAGTTTCCGCCGGAAATCTGTCCAAATCGCGAAGCACCACGGCAATTTTCCATTCGCAGAGCTTGACGTAGTCGCGAAGAATCACCGTCAACATAACTTCACGCCTTCGCCGTGAAGCTCCCTCGCAAAGCCCTTCACCACCGCGATGCACTTCAGTCTCTACCGTCCGCGAAGCTTGACGTATTCGTGAAGACTCACCACCTCCATTCTTCTGGTCTTCGCGATTTCCAAACCATGAATCCTATCTTTGCGAAATTCATGCCTTTTCCATATTAAATTATGATATTCATGGAAATCCTATTTTTGCGATACCAATTGGTGAATTCTTAAGTTGATACCAATTGTTGATAGCTGGACGCCGTCTCACACCATTCCAACACCACATTTCTGCTTTTATCATGATCCTAAACTGTCGTGATTTGTATTCTTTGATCGATCACTTCTAGCATCGTCAGATTTGTAAATCTCCCCCTTTCTCATTGATCCCCCTATCTGGCTGCTCCACTGGTCAGCTTCTTCCCATATCATTCATGATTGATCAAATCACCACACTGTCTCCCCCTTGAACAAACACTATTTTCTCCCCCTTTTTCAACGAACCCAAAGGCCACTCCTTTGATGTCTGTAACAGAGTAGAGAACACATCAGTACATTAGGAAAAAACACATCATACCTCGGGGAGAGGGGGGGTCCCACATCCACACTATTTCAAGTGCGGGGAATCGACTGAACTCCCAGAGCCAGTCGATGCCTCTCAAAAGCTTCCTTGGGTAAGGCCTTTGTCAGAATGTCTGCAACCTGTAGCTCGGTAGGCACATACTCCAACTTCATGATTCCCTGCTCAACCTTCTCCTTGATAAAATGATACTTAATCTCAATGTGGTTTTTCCTTGAATGATGGATGTGATTTTTGCTAATATTTATAGAACTTGAGTTGTCGCACTGGATTCCGATCGGAGACTTCACTTCAACTCCCATATCTTCAAGCTGCTGCTTCATCCACAATAACCGTGTGCATGCTTGAGTGGCCGAAATATACTCAGCTTCTGCGGTGCTCAATGAAATGAAATCTTGATTCTTGCTTAGCCAAGAAATACACAATCCCCCAAGATAGAAAGCACCACCTGACGTTGATTTCCTATCATCCGTTGAACCGGCCCAGTCTGCATCAGTATAGCCTAATAACTCTGTCTGGGATTTATCAGTATATGTCAAGCTGAAATCCACTGTGCCCTGGATATACCGAAGTATTCTTTTCACTACAAGCATGTGGATTTCCTTGGGATTGCTCTGATATCTCACTGCTTGGCATGTGGAAAAAAAAATATCAGGCCTTGTTGCAGTCAAGTACAACAAACTTCCAATAATTTTCCTGTATTCTGTGATATTAACTGCCTTTCCATCTTCATCTTTCGATAGTTTCATTCGGGTGGAAACCGGAGTCTTCATATCCTTGGAATTTTCCATTCCAAACCTTCTCAGGACCTCCTTGGAATATTTAGATTGAGAAATTAATGTTCCATTCCTTCATTGTGTCACTTGTAGACCAAGGAAAACGTTATCTCTCCAATCATTAACATTTCAAACTCATTTTTCATGAATTCGGAAAACTGTCTGCACTGAGCTACATCTAATCCGCCAAATATTATGGCATCGACATAAACCAACACCGTTATGCTTTTATTACTGTCATTAATGAAATAGATATTGTAATCAACTCCTCCACGCTGAAAACCATGATTCTTCAAGTACTGATCAAGCCTTGAGTACCGTGCGCTTGGTGCTTGTTTCAGCCCATACAATGCCTTCTCCAGCCTGCAAACTTTGTTCTCATCCTCATGAATGAGAAAACCATCTGGTTGCTCAATATACACCTCCTCTTCCAGGACCCCATTCAAGAATGCGGATTTGACATCCATCTAGAACAATTTGAACTTTCGTTGCACTTCTATGGCCAAAAATAATCTGATTGTCTCCAGCCTTGCAACTGGTGCAAATGTCTCATCGACATCTATTCCCTCGATGTCACGACCCGCCCTCGGGGTCCGTGCCGTGACTACCCCAAGCCCGCCTTCCATAGGCCAGGAGCTGGCGACTAGCACCAAGGCATAAATCCTAGTAAAAAGGGAAGGCATTGCCTTTGAAAGTAAAACAAACACCACAGAGTAAGCAAGCGGAAAGTAAACACTAACAAAAGCAGAGTACTACTGAAAGTGCGGAAAAGTAAATGGGCCAGTATACAAACCCAAACTGAAAGTAAAGTACAACTCGAAAGGGAAAAACTGCAACTGAAAAGTAAAAGCCGCTACTCCGAGCTGTCCACTGGAAATCCCACCTGAAGGGTGGGTACAGATAGCTCCTCTGCTCCACGGGTCCCGCCGTCCGCTCCGTGCACGTCCCGCCCAGTGGTCCACCTCCGGGTACCGTCCCGCTCTGCAAGCCTCAGCTAAGGTCAACGCTGTCCGTCGTCTGCAACCAACACAACGTAGTGCGGGCAAAGCCCGTGCAGGGGTGAGTATAAGCTACTCAGTAGGGACCCCGAGACCCCTGAAGGTCTCTCAAATCCACAAAGGATAAACCACGAAGAAAAGTACAATCACGAAGTAACAACCGACACTGCTTAGGTATATGCCCATACATATACCTAAGTCATCAATTAAAATACGCTCCAACCTCTGAGCCCAAGTACAACTCAGTCCACGCAGGAAAGTATACGTATTCCACATTGGAAAGTAAAACATAACCCACACAGGATTGCACAACACAATCCACACAGGAAAGCAACAGGATTCAGCTCACACAGGTATACTTCTTCAGAGGACGATAAAGATGATCACTGATCCATCTAAGTCGTCGGACCCACGAAGGATCGATAGGTAACTAACCCCCGCAGAAGACCCACACAGGATCGGGCTCACACAGAACCTGTAGGCGCTGGCTCACACAGAACCGCTGAGCGCAAGGACCCACACAGGATCGGGCTCACACAGAACCTGTAGCACTGATCTACGTAGGATCGCTGAGTGCTGTAGTCGTCGTCGTCGAATCCACACAGGATCTCTGTACTGTCGTCGTCGAATCCACACAGGATCTCTGTACTGTCGTCGTCGCAGTCACAGTAGCAGTCGTAGCAGTAGTAGCAGTCGCAGCCAGCACTAGGGTTCCCGCACAAAGCAAGCTTGTTCGGAGGGTCCGCTCCACGAGCCGAGAGGCTGATACATCAACTGTCACGAAGACCAGAGTTGATGTATCCAAAAGTTCCGTATCGTCAACAGGAACTCAACGCAACAGACGGCGCGTCGATCGGACGCCCGGTCTGAGAGTTATTGGTATTTTCGTCTCCGGGGCCCGGTTGGTTTTTAAGGCAAAACCAACCCGACCGTACTCCACCTGCGTCCAAACCTCGGGCGGAGTATGCCAAAAGATCCGTCTCACTAAGAGCAACACAACGCGACTGACGGCGCGTCAATCGGACGTCCGTAGCTCAAGATATGAGCGTTTCCGCTCCGAATGCCCGGTTGGTTTTGTGAACGAACCAACCCGGCCGAACTCAAAGTAAACCGAAACCTTGAGTGCGATATACCGAAACGACTGCCTCGATCCAAGGATCGCGTTGCCGCTGACGGTTCGTCGATCGGAGGTCCGAGACTCAAGTTATGAGCCAAAAACCAAATCTGGTTCGAAACAGGGGGGGTCCGGGTCCGGGCCGACCCGGCCCGACCCCCCCCCCCCCCCCCGGGGTGGCGCGGCGGCGGCGGCGCGGCGGCGCGGCGGCGCGGCGGCGGGCGCTGGCGCCGCACGAGGGTGGCACGCGGGGGGCTCAGCCCCCGCTTCTTCAAGGATGGCGCGACTATATGCCACGCCCAAAAAAAATAAAAAAACGCCCCCCACACGTGGGGGGCTTGCTGGAAACGAACCGGGGGGCCGGCTGCCCCCCCCTCTCATCAAAGAACCGCCCCCCTCATTATGGGGGGGGGGTTTTGTTGAACCGGCCGGGGGATTTATTCCCCCTGTTTTATGTCATCCGGCCGGCCAGCTGGCCGGCCGGTTTTTACCAACGGGACCGGAAATTCCGGTCCCGCCTTCGACTTCCGACGCCGGCGGCCCGGCCGCTGGTCTTCGCATCCCGCTGCGGCCCGGATCCGGCCGCGGTGTTCGTCGTCCGGCGCGGTGCGACGGCACCGCACCCCTTTCGCCGTGCCATGACTCTTTTCAACGCGGCGCGACGGCGTCGCGTTCTTGAAGATTTTTCCTCGACGTAGCGCGACGGCGCCGCGTAAAATATTTGCACGATCATCCGCGTGGTGCGACGGCACCACGCCACTTGCTTCCACCCGCATGAATAAACATGAACGATGGAGGGGGGTTCGGCCGTGTTCATGCGGTCCGGCCCCCCTCACGTTAAAATAAATAACTCAACTTAAACATTCAAGCCTCAAGTTAGACATGCGAGATCCACGTTCAAGAAATGGAATAAATAAATAATGAATCAACAACCCCTACCTCGGGTTTAAGATTCGAAGAATCGTCTACGTCCCGCGGAAGACGACGTCGCGGAGGTCGGGCGTCGCGGTCGTCGTTCGTCAAATCCGTTGACGAAGAGATATGCCCGAAGAGACACGACGTTGGCGGATCTTCGTTTGCCGACGAAGAAGGTCCGAGGAGGAAGAAGAGGTCCGAAGATACCGGGTCGCCGAGTCGATGATCCTTGACGAAGTGTTGTCGTTCTTCGTTGAGGATGAAGACGTTCTTCGCCGGAGAAGATGAAGTTCTTCAAGAGACTTAGAGCTCTCTCATCCAAACCTCAACACAACCAATCTAACCCCCAAAAAATAAAATAAGCTATTCTTATTTTATTAAGTCATTCTATGAGTTCAAAATTCAAAAACTTAATTCCATTAATTGGATTAGTGTGTTGGCATGATTAAAGTGAGGAGGGGGAAAGTCACCCAATTAATGGGAAGTTTAAAGGATAAGATGAGTTACACATCTTAAGTGGGGGGGGGGGGGGTTTAGAGGAGTTAGGGAAGGTGAGGGGTTGGGCTCGTGTGGGCCCCACCCCACCTTTATTCTCTCAAGGGTAGTTAACAACAAGTAGGTCCCACCCAACTTCCACACATAGGTTAACAACTTAGAATATGAAATAAAATTGTAACACAATTTTATTACTTCACATTTAACATCCCTTTTTTTTAACAAATCCTCCTCAGCAAACGCACCTTCGGGAAAAGTCCTCTTAAGCAATTACCGGTGCTGCGGTTTCATCGGTGCCCTCAGATTTCAATTCCGAGCACCGGATCAAAAGTTAGGAATTCCCGCTCGTTCGTTCACTGAACGTACCCGAGCCAAACTTCGGAAATTAATTCCGGGCACTCCGGGCCTCGGAATCAGGTTCCGTCTGAAACCGCGCTCTTGTAAAATTCTAAATAAAATTAAGAAAAACTTTCCCTTGAATTTCACGGGTCTTTACATTACTCCCACCTCAGGGCTTTACGTCCCCGTAAAGATACAACAAAAACTAGGGAAACAAATGAGGGTACTGAGCACGCATCTGAGCCTCCCGCTCCCATGTGCTCTCCTGGAGATTCCCGTGCTGCCATCTGATGCGCACAAGAAGAATCGATCGCCCACGCAGGACCCACTCTTGTCGATCCTCTATCTCCACCGGGATCTCCATAAAAGTCGCCCCATCGTCAACGTCAAGCTCCCCATGGTCAATGATGTGCGTCGGGTCGTGCACGTATCTCCTCAGCTGGGATACGTGGAAGACGTCGTGCACCCGGTGCAACTGAGGTGGTAGAGCCAGGCGATAAGCCACCTCACCAATCCTGTTGAGAATCTGGAAAGGTCCGATGAAGCGCGGAGATAACTTTCCGCCTCGGCCAAATCTCCAAATACCACGTCGAGGTGAGACCCGCAAGAAGACGTGGTCGCCATCCTCGAACTCTAGTGGCCTCCGCCTCCTGTCAGCATATGACTTCTGTCGGCTCTGAGCTGTCCTCATCCGCTCCTGGATGACCTGGACCTTCTCTGTCGTGGCCTGGACCATCTCCGGTCCCACCAGTGCTGACTCCCCAGGGTCTGTCCAGCACAAAGGAGATCTACATGGTCGGCCGTACAATGCCTCGTACGGTGCCATCCCGATGGTGGAGTGGTAGCTGTTGTTGTAAGCGAACTCCACCAAGGGTAGGTGTTCCTCCCAGCTACGACCAAAGTCGAGGACACATGCGCAGAGCATGTCCTCGAGTGTCTGAATGGTCCTCTCCGTCTGACCATCCGTCTGAGGGTGAAAAGCTGTGCTAAGACGTAGCTGCGTCCCGAACGCTTCCTGCAACCCCTTCCAAAGCCGGGAAGTAAAGCGGGCATCTCGATCGGAGACGATAGATGATGGCACGCCGTGGAGCCGCACAATCTCCTGAACGTAGAGACGTCCCAAGCTCTCCACCGAGCCCTGCTCTCTGATGGGTAAGAAGTGTGCCGACTTGGTAAGTCGGTCAACAATCACCCAGATGGAGTCGTGACCTCTGGAAGTGCGTGGAAGTCCAGTCACGAAGTCCATAGATATGTCGTCCCACTTCCACTCCGGAACCTCCAAGGGCTGTACCAAGCCTGCTGGTACCTGATGCTCTGCCTTCACCTGCTGACAGGTGAGGCATCGAGAAACGAACTCTGCTACTGCCTTCTTCATGCCCGGCCACCAATGCTGTCGTCTGAGGTCCTGGTACATCTTCGCCACTCCAGGATGTACCGCCAAAGGAGAAGTGTGAAACTCTCTCAGCACTTCCTCTCGCAATGCGACTGGTACCATGGTACGTCCTCTGAAAAGGATGTCGTGCTCTGCTCCAAGGGAGAAACCATCAGGTGTCTGTCCCGAGGATATCTGTGCACGCCGTGTCTCACAGTCAGCGTCCCCATGCTGTGCCTCCCTGACTCGCTGCAGTAGTGGTGGGGTGACTGTGAGAGACTGAAGAAAGGCTGCTCCATCTCTATCCACGAAGGATATCTGCAAAGAGGCTAGCTGCTCCGTCGCCTCCTCAAGTAGCTGAATGCCCGTCCTCCTGCTGAGGGCATCGGCTACTACGTTCCCCTTCCCAGGAGTATAGAATATCTCAAAGTCATAGTCCTGGAGAAACTCGAGCCATCGTCGCTGTCTCAGGTTCAGGTCCTTCTGCGAGAAGATATACCTGAGACTCTGATGATCGGAAAAGACTGTAAAGCGCTCGCCCATCAGATAGTGTCGCCATGTCTTCAGAGCGAAGACCACTGCTGCTAACTCCAGGTCATGGGTAGCGTAGTTCTGCTCATGCGGCCTCAACTGTCGTGATCCATAGGCGATCACTGCCCGCTCCTGCATCAGAACACATCCGAGTCCGGTCCCTGATGCATCGCAGTAGACTACGTACCCTACTCCCTCCTCAGGCAACCTCAAGATAGGTGCGCTAGTCAATCTCTGTCTCAGCTCCTAGAAGCTCTGCTGACATCTGTCTGACCATACGAAGGGTTTCCCCTTCTTCGTCAAAGCTGTGAGTGATGCTGCAACTCTAGAGAAGTTCGGCACAAATCTCCGATAGTATCCAGCTAGTCCCAAGAAACTCCGAACCTCAGTCACGTTCCTGGGTGGCTCCCATGCTAACACAGCCTCAATCTTCGCGGGATCCACTGCAACTCCCGCCTCAGAGATAACGTGTCCCAAAAAGTGGACCTCACGTATCCAGAACTGGCACTTCGAGAGCTTACCATAAAGCTGGTGCTCTCGGAGTGTGTCAAGAACAACTCGCAAGTGTTAGGCGTGCTCCTCCTCTGTCGTAGAATAAATCAGAATGTCGTCGATGAAGACTACGACAAACCGATCGAGGTATGGCTGAAAGATCCTGTTCATGAGAGCCATGAACACTGCTGGAGCATTGGTTACACCGAAAGGCATAACCAAGAACTCATAGTGGCCATACCGACATCTGAAGGCCGTCTTCTGCACATCCTCGTCTCTGACTCTGAGCTGATGATAGCCTGACCTGAGGTCTATCTTCGAGAACCACCGTGCTCCCTTGAGCTGATCAAAGAGGTCATCAATCCTCGGTAGCGGATACTTGTTCCTCACTGTCACCTGGTTCAGGCGACGATAGTCAACACAAAGTCGCAAGCTCCCGTCCGCCTTCTTGGCGAACAATATCGGGGAAACCCAAGGTGAAACACTGGGTCGGATGAATCCCTTGCCCTGCAAGTCCTCCAACTGTACCCGTAGCTCTCGAAGCTCGGCGGGGGCCATCCGGTATGCTGGATTGGATATCGGGGCTGTCCCGGGGTATAAGTCAATATAAAAGTCTACCTCTCTGCGAGGAGGTAGCCCTGGAACGTCGTCGGAAAAAACGTCCGCAAACTGATCCACCACTGCAGGAAAACCAGGACTCCGCACATCAACTGCTCCAAGGATAAGGCTAGCCAACTGATGAGTGATGGGCTGTCCTCTCCTCCGCGGAAGTCCATCCTGTGCTGCTAAGGCTCCCTTCTCGCCGGTGAAGGTGAACCTGTTCCCGTCGGTGCGTACACATCGCACCTTGCGCCTAAAACAGTCAATCTGTGCATGGACCGTAGACAGCCAATCCATGCCCAAGATGACGTCGTAAGGCCTCGACGCTGCTACAAGAAGATCCCAGCCGAAGCTCTCGCCTCCTAGAGTAAGCTCACACTGCCGGCACCAGTGTGTAATCGTCGAGTCTGCTCCCGTAGGAGTCTCTAGCCGTAAGGATCGAGCCAACGGCTCTGTCGGAATCTCCGAGCTCCGAACAAGGGCAGCGGCTATGAAAGAATGACTCGCTCCTGTGTCTATAAGAACTGCAGCAAGGGTGGAATAGACACAGATAGTACCTCGAATCATCTCGGGTGCGCCGTGGTCGTAGGCCTCTGCTGCCTGGAGCTGTGCCTGTCGCTGCCCGCCAGCTCCCTGTGGTCGGGGTGGACCTCCTGGTGGTGGTGGTGGTAGAGCCTCAAAGCGTCGGCCACCACCAGCTGCTCATCCAGCTCCTCTGCCTCGTCCGCCTCCTCCCTACGGACCGCCACGGTCGACCCTCTGCCTCTGCCTCGGTGGTCCATCAACAGTCTGCTGCTCCTCGAAACGACGGGTCGGGCAGTCACGAGCCATGTGGCCCTGCCCGCCGCACGAGGAACACAACGCGACGGACGGCGCGTCAATCGGACGTCCGTAGCTCAAGATATGAGCGTTTCCGCTCCGAAAGCCCGGTTGGTTTCGTGAACGAACCATCCCGGCCGAACTCAATGTAAACCGAAACCTTGAGTGCGATATACCGAAACGACCGTCTCGATCCAAGGATCGCGTTGCCGCTGAAGGTTCGTCGATCAGAGGTCCGAGGCTCAAGTTATGAGCCAAAAACCAAATCTGGTTCGAAACAGGGGGGGTCTGGGTCCGGGCCGACCCGGCCCGACCCCCCCCCCCCCCCCCCGGGGTGGCGCGGCGGCGGGCCGCGGCGGCTGGCGCTGGCGCCGCACGAGGGTGGCACGCGGGGGGCTCAGCCCCCGCTTCTTCAAGGATGGCGCGGCTATATGCCGCGCACAAAAAAAATAAAAAAACGCCCCCCACACGTGGGGGGCTTGCTGGAAACGAACCGGGGGGCCGGCTGCCCCCCCCATCTCATCAAAGAACCGCCCCCCTCATTATGAGGGGGGTTTTGTTGAACCGGCCGGGGGATTTATTCCCCCGGTTTTATGTCATCCGGCCGGCCAGCTGGCCGGCCAGTTTTTACCAACGGGACCGGAAATTCCGGTCCCGCCTTCGACTTCCGACGCCGGCGGCCCGGCCGCCGGTCTTCGCATCCCGCCGCGGCCCGGATCCGGCCATGGTGTTCGTCGTCCGGCGCGGTGCGACGGCACCGCGCCCCTTTCGCCGTGCCATGACTCTTTTCAACGCGGCGCGACGGCGTCGCGTTCTTGAAGATTTTTCCTCGACGTAGCGCGACGGCGCCGCGTAAAATATTTTCACGATCATCCGCGTGGTGCGACGACACCACGCCACTTGCTTCCACCCGCATGAATAAACATGAACGATGGAGGGGGGTTCGGCCGTGTTCATGCGGTCCGGCCCCCCTCACGTTAAAATAAATAACTCAACTTAAACATTCAAGCCTCAAGTTAGACATGCGAGATCCACGTTCAAGAAATGGAATAAATAAATAATGAATCAACAACCCCTACCTCGGGTTTAAGATTCGAAGAATTGTCTACGTCCCGCGGAAGACGGCGTCGCGGAGGTCGGGCGTCGCGGTCGTCGTTCGTCAAATCCGTTGACGAAGAGATATGCCCGAAGAGACACGACGTTGGCGGATCTTCGTTTGCCGACGAAGAAGGTCCGAGGAGGAAGAAGAGGTCCGAAGATACCGGGTCGCCGAGTCGATGATCCTTGACGAAGTGTTGTCGTTCTTCGTTGAGGATGAAGACGTTCTTCGCCGGAGAAGATGAAGTTCTTCAAGAGACTTAGAGCTCTCTCCTCCAAACCTCAACACAACCAATCTAACCCCCAAAAAATAAAATAAGCTATTCTTATTTTATTAAGTCATTCTATGAGTTCAAAATTCAAAAACTTAATTCCATTAATTGGATTAGTGTGTTGGCATGATTAAAGTGAGGAGAGGGAAAGTCACCCAATTAATGGGAAGTTTAAAGGTTAAGATGAGTTACACATCTTAAGTGGGGGGGTTTAGAGGAGTTAGGGAAGGTGAGGGGTTGGGCTCGTGTGGGCCCCACCCCACCTTTATTCTCTCAAGGGTAGTTAACAACAAGTAGGTCCCACCCAACTTCCACACATAGGTTAACAACTTAGAATATGAAATAAAATTGTAACACAATTTTATTACTTCACATTTAACTTCCCTTTTTTTTAACAACTCCTCCTCAGCAAACGCACCTTCGGGAAAAGTCCTCTTAAGCAATTACTGGTGCTGCGGTTTCATCGGTGCCCTCAGATTTCAATTCCGAGCACCGGATCAAAAGTTAGGAATTCCCGCTCGTTCGTTCACTGAACGTACCCGAGCCAAACTTCGGAAATTAATTCCGGGCACTCCGGGCCTCGGAATCAGGTGCCGTCTGAAACCGCGCTCTTGTAAAATTCTAAAGAAAATTAAGAAAAAATTTCCCTTGAATTTTACGGGTCTTTACACTCGATCTGGGAGTACCCCTTGCACACTAGTCGTTCTCTGTTCCGAATCATTGTGCCATCTTCATTCATCTTGTTGCGATAGACCCATTTAGTCCCGATGACATTCTTGTCTGCTGGCCTTGAAACAATCTCCCATGTCTGGTTCTTCTCAATATGATCATGCTCTTCGTTCATAGCCTAAACCCAATTTTCATATTTAGCTGCATCAGAAAAACATTTCGGCTCCACTTGAGATAAAAACGATGTTTTCTGTGATGATTTCATTCTTTGAGTCTGAACTGGAGCTATTTGATCACCAATGTTATTCTGCCTATCAATTTCAGCTCGACTCTTTGGCTTCCTCGCAGACACAGACATGACACTTTCTTCTTCTTCATCAGTATCTTCTTCTAAATCAGCATCTGCCACTTCTGCTCCCCCTGGGTTGCTTACCTCATCATCACTTTCATCCAGGAACTGTTCCCTGGATCGTTGAGTATTCTGTTCATTTTCAACTATAGTGACATAATTTCTCTCAATGATTTTTCCCAGCCTTTTGTTGAAACATTTATATGCTTTGCTTTTCCCTGAGTAGCCAAGGAATATACCCTCATCTCCTCGTGCCTCAAACTTCTTGTGATTTTCTTTGTTGAGAATGAAACACATACTTCCAATGATTCGAAAGTATATCAGCGTTGGCTTCTTTCCGTACCACAGTTCATACGGAGTCTTCCCTTGCTTCGGACACAACAGAGACCTATTCGAAACATAGACCGATGTCAAAACTGCTTCCTTCCAAAATTTCTCTGGAAGGTCTTTATCAATAAGCATTGTTCTCGCCATGTTGTTGATGATCCGATTTATCCTTTCAACCACTCCATTATATTGGGGAGTTCGTACCGATGAAACTTGATGCCTTATCTCATGTTTCTCGAGATAGTTTTCAACTTGACTGTTTGTGAACTCTGTACCATTATTATTACGAAACTTCAGAATTTTCTACCCAAGCATCTTTTCTGATTCCCTCCTATTCTGCTTTATGAAACTGAACACCTCTGTCTTATGGGTAATGATGAATACCCAGGCAATTCTGCTATAGTCATCATTGAAAAGGACATTGTACCTTTTCCCATTTATAGCTCATGGTGAGATAGGTCCACATACACCAGCATGAACCAGTTCGAGCACTTTAGCTGATTTATGTTCCTTTGGCATGTATGTCTTTCTGATTATCTTCCCTTTTTGGCAAGCATCACACGTATGAGTGAAATCATGTGATATCTTGGGAAGGTCTCTAGCAGCATCACACTTTATGAGATTCTCCATAGATGGTTGGAATAGATGACCAAGTTGCTTATGCCACAACTGGTTTTCTTCCTCTCTGGATAAATGACGTGTATCTTCTTCCCCACCTACAAGGTAGAGATTTCCCTTTGACTTTTTTCTCTGTAGAACAGTTGCTCCATCTTTTCCTTTCAAAACACACATCTTCTCAGTAAATCGGATAGAGTGCCCAGAGTCACATAGTTGACTGACACTGAGTAAGTTATGATTGATACCCTCTACTACCAAGACATCAGCACGTCTCATCTCTTTGCCCCCAATCATGGCTTTCCCTGAGCCAACAATCTTCAGGCCTTCATCATTTCCAAATTTGACAAATCCTTCTTTGTCATATTTGATCCCTGTAACAAGATCCTTATTACCTGTCATATGGTATGTGCAACCACTTTCAAGGATCCAAACACCAGATCGATCTGATTCATTAAGGGAAATCTATGCCACCACGGCCTTCTCATTTTTATTCTTTTTGGTCCATACTTTTTCTTTCACACTCGTCATGGAATGGTACTTCTGTTCTTTCTCAGAGTATGATGGACCAGCCTCATCTTGCAAAGTCGCAAATCTATTCTGCGTTTTTAACTCACCTGTCGGTTTATTGACCTGCTGCTTGCGAATGTTTTGATTCTACTTTGGAAAATTTCTCTGAATGGTCCATGTACAATACCTAGCCATGTGCCCAAATCCTCCGTACCAAAAACAGTGTCCTTCAAAACATGTTCTGGAAAACCGTTCTCTGTTTGGCTGCCATCTCTGTTCTTGTTCCCTTCTATATCTATTGGCTATGGAACACACATACTGTGAATGTCCCATTTTCCCACAGCAATAACACCTGATATAGGATACATTCCTTCGTGATATATCAGCACTACGATTTTCCCTTTGAGATCTATGAATATTTTGATTTTGTTTTGTGCACAAATCAACCTTCTATTTCGAGACGGGTGCTTGCGGTCTAACATTAACTGCCACCGATTTTTGTTTCTTATCCAGCCCTGAATCAACCATAGCATTTGAGCTTTCTTTCTGCTTCACTCCTGCTGAACTACGAGCCTCCTCTTTCATCATCTCTATCTTCTAAATGGCATGCTTTTCTGATATCACATTGGGGGTCAAGAGTTTTTCCTGATCCTTCATTTTTCGTCACAGACTGACCACTTCATCTTCAATCTCTTTGATACGTATGACCTGCTCCTTTCCTGTGTTAGTCAAACAATCAATTTCCTTCTTTTTTTCCTCAATTCTATGCTTATGCTCAACAATATTTTTTGAGCTCTCTGGTGTTGAGGATTTTAGTCTTTCAATTTCTTCTAACAGTCCTGACTTTTCTTCATCCTGTTGTTGCATATAGAGTTTGGCATCCCGAACCACTTTATTGGCTTTCTTCATTTTGGATCTCCAAACATCTATCTCTTCAAGAGCTGCTTCCAATTTGGCTTCCATATCAACTCTTCCTTCAACTTCTTCTTCCTCTTCTCCAGCGCCAGTTTCTTCCTTTTCCTGAGAACTACCAACGACTGCTACCATAAAATTTTGTCTGTGATCTTTACAATTTTCAAACTCCTCAACCTCTTCATCCTCAGACTCATCTGAACTGTCTATTTCTTGTGAAAGAAGATTCTTCCTCTTGAATAAATCTCTCTTGAACTACTTCTTCCCTTTCACATAGGCTGAAGATTCCTTCTTGGGAATTTCAACTTCATCATCATCATCATCATCATTATCTTGAAATTTCTTGGGGCATCTTTCCACAAGATGACCAACCTCTCCACATCGAAAGCATTCTAGTGTAAGTTTACCTTTAAACATTCCTCTTCCTCTTTGCAGATTTGAAGAAAGGAATGACATCACATCATCTGTCTCTTCTTCTTCATTAGAATCTTCAATGGTGAGTTTCTTCATGGCCTTGAATGCCACCTCTTTGGATTTCCCCTTTTCCACAGTCTCGTTATCATCGTTTCTCATTTCATATGCAACAATAGTACTGTACAGGTTATCCAATGTCAGCTCTTTTGGGTCTTTATCTTCCAAAACAGAAACTTTCGGATTGAACCAAGGTGGAAGTTTTCTCAATATGCGCTTCACAATTTTTATATCATCTATAATTTCTCCAACACCCCGCATGTCTTCTACCACAGCATTTACCCTGTCAAATAATGCATCAACAGACTCATTCGGGTTCATTCTCAGATCTTCGTACTTGTTCCACAACACTTGCAGCTTTGCCTCTCTGACTTTTGTGTCCCCTTCATAAATATTCAAAAGCTTTTCCCACATGGCATGTGCCTTTTTGCATGACATCACCTTTGTATATATGGTATTGGAAAGGGATCCCCCTAAGGCATTGTTTTCTTTGGAATCAGCATCCAACTCTTTATGCTCTGCTTCTGATAATGCACCACTAGTAATATCAGCTGTGATACCGTGCATAGCTGCTGAAAAAACATCAATTCCCAAAGATCGGATATAGTGTTGAATTCGATTTTTCCATATCTGAAAATTACATCTGTCAAAGATTGGAATCCCTCTATGATTAGTGACCTCCATTTGAGAGATGAAAAAATGTCAACCTTCCCTTTGATACCAATTGTTAGGTCCACAAGGCTGAATACCCTGAGAGGGGGGTGAATCAGGGTATGACTAGTTTAAAAATAAATGACCGTTCTGATCTTGTTTTGCTGTTAAGAAAAACACTCTTCTCTATCTCTTTCTTGTTGCACAAAGTAGACAGAAAGTAAAGCATGCATAGGACACACCAATTTTACTTGTTTCACTGCAAAGGGCTACGTCCAAGGAGAATATGCCGACAAGTTGTCGGTCATACCAATTCCACTAAACTTCACTAGATGTTGATTACAATGTTCGGGCTAGATCACTTCTATGCCCAGGCTCACTGCCATTACAAAGTTTAGGGTCAGCTCACTGCTTTCCCAAGGGTCACTCCCTGTTTCTCTCTCTCTGGCTCACTGTCGGTGGAGAGGATCACATTCTTCCTCTTCCTAAGCTCACTACTCTTTGAAGGGATTCACTCACAGTGTATAGACCTGTAGGTCTCTTCATTTTTATGAAATAATGCATCTTCAACTGTTGATAGATGCTCTGTTGAATTCCAACATTCATCCACTGATGAATAACACATTGCCTCTGACCACTGGGAAACTACCTTTGGAAACTACCTTCGCAAAGCACCCTACTTCGCGAAGCTCCCAATTTCGCGAAGCTCAAACAAGACTTCGTGAAGCTCCTGCCTTTTCGCAAAGCTCTCTCTCAAAGAACTCTTGCGAAGCTCAACTCGTAGCAAAGCAACTTCTCTCGCAAAGCTCACTGGGCCAGCACGAAGCACACAACTTTCGCGGAGCAACAATAGCCACCGCGAAGCTCCTATTTCGTGAAGCACATTGGCTCCGCGAACTACCTTCGCAAAACGAGAGCAAATGATCTTCTTTGAAAATTCTCTCTACTTCTCTCGAGGGGGTCAGCCTCTATTTATAGGCTATTCCAGTGACCCTCGGCCCTTCCGCGCGAAGTCAACGCCACGTCAACTCAAATCACGAAGCTCCAAAGTTTCCGCAGGAAATCTGTCCAAATCGCGAAGCACCACGACAATTTTCCATTCACGGAGCTTGACGTAGTCACGAAGAATCACCGTCAACATACCTTCGCGCCTTCGCCGTGAAGCTCCCTCGCAAATCCCTTCACCGCCGCGATTCACTTCAGTCTCTGCCGTTCGCGAAGCTTGACGTAATCGCGAAGACTCACCGCCTCCATTCTTCTGGTCTTCGCGATTTCCAAACCATGAATCCTATCTTCGCGAAATTCATGCCTTTGCCATATTAAATTATGATCTTCATGGAAATCCTATTTTTGCGATGCTCACCAACCTCCAAATTTTGGACCCCCAAAATTTGGCAAACACTGGGAAACGGTGCCACCTTGTACTGCTCTTTTGTACCGCCTCCAGATCGTCCAATCCTTTTTCATCGTTCTTTGTCAACAAGGATTGTCAAAAAATTCTTGGAAACTCGACAATTCTCCATGGAAACCTGCTTTTTCAACAAACACAATCATCCCAAAAATACTACAATGTTACCTTGAGGGATTTTTTTCCCAACAAATTCATATATGGATTATTAATTGGATGAAAGTAATTATAAATGTATATAAAATTTAAAAAATATATTTGTCTCAAATAATATTATTTTATTCTTTATTTTCATTTATTTTAATATGGGTTTTTACCAATTTTAGAAATCAAATTGGATAAATTAGATTTTTTTTCTTGGATAAAAATATCCAAATTAGGTAACAAGTGAATTTTAATTATTTGGTAAAATAATAAGTTTCCAAGGTTATAACTGAGAATCGCTATAAAAGGGAGAATAGTTAAAAGAAATCATACAATAGTCAGAGTACACATTGAACTAAAATGGGGAGCAGTTTCTGGTCCGTTCAACGAATTGGTTAAAAATATTTTATTGTTTTATATACTTATAACATAAGAGTATTATTCATCAAATTTTATAAATAATTATTATATATTTTTTATATATTTATTTTAACAAACAATAATTAAAGAAAAAATTCCATATTTTGATGAATTTTCGAACATCACTCATTTATAAATATAGTTCATTATAATTTCAATAATTTAAACATTATATATCTATATAAAAATAGCCTAATTAATTAAATATTTAAATTTTAAGAAAACCGTTTCATATGTGATTATTTACAAACAAAAAATAAATAAAAAAATCACATCTTAATGAAGGCTGCTTCAGTACCTTAGATAAAAAAATAAAATATTTTCAATAAATAAAAAAATGCTCGCCTCCTGGGATAGTGAAATTTTCCAGCCCCATTTTATAAAGGGAATCTCCAATAAGGGTTTTAAATTTTCTAAAAAAGTATTTATTTTTCCATTTTTGATAATTTTTTATTCAAATCATCATAATTGTATACTTTAGATCATATTGGAATGAAACCACTGAACAAACCATAAATTGTACATAGTTTGGATATACCATTATTATAAGAAACTATAATTTATATATATGATAAATTTTGTTATCTGATATGTATACTCATATGTGTGGTATGATATATAGTTTAAATCATAAATATGACATCATAATTTTGTCACATCAATATAAAACATTGTATACAAAGTGAAAATGTACTCCATAGAATTGAAAATAGTGTAATGGGGGGGAATGAAAAGTAGTAAATAATAAATCGAGAACATTCTATTCACGTAAGTCATGATTTCAAACATGAAAAAACTAAAAAAATAAATTTAAGTATTATTAATATATTAACATCTAAAAAATAATATAGAAAAATGATTAAATGAACAATGAAGGAATTTAAATGCATTGTTTTAAGTGGAGTGATTGTATGACCATTGGAACTATATATGGCTATTGGGATAATTACTGGCCAATATATTGATTACTAAATTAAGGATAATTGTAAAATTTTAACAAATTAGTTTTTACAATGATTAGAAATATGTAAATATAAATATCGTAACAATAGAAAAAATCAAAAAATATAAGATAGAATATTATTTTTAAATTTTAATATTAATTTTTTAACTTATTAAATTAAATATTCATTATTATATTTAAATTTAATTATCAAAATTTTAAAAAAATTATTTCCGTAAGAAATATAATAAATAATTTTCAAACATTTAATAGTAATGAATGATAATAAACCATGTATAATTACTCAAATAAAACAAAATATTTTTTATCACAAATAAATCATTTTTCCATGTATTGTATTATTTAATTTAATAATTATTTTTATATTATTTAGATTTTTTATTTTTAAATTGGAATTTATTTTTTAAATATTCATATATAAATTATCAAAAGTTGAATGTCTAGGATTTTTCTGAAAAGTTATTTTTTTTTTGAAAAGTAAAAAATACAATTTTTTCAAATATTGCATGATATATGACATCTCCAAGATAAATAATTATATATCATTAAATTTAAGTACTTTTTCATGGATAAAAATGTATTTCAGGATAAAAATATTTCACATAAGAAATTAAGATGAATTTATGAACCTGTATTCTAAATTTTGAATCCTTGTTTATATTTTATTCTAAAAAAACTATTTTTGATTATTTTCCTTTAATTATGTGCTTCAAGAAATCCAATAAATTATGTATTGGTTTTAATTTCAATTAATCATTTTCCTTATTGACAAAAATTTATAAAGATCAATGGTATTAACTATATTTATAACCTTTTTCCTATATTATAAAATATTTACTAATTTATTCTAAATACTCTTCCACCATGGCTATAAAAAACCTATCACCCCACTTAATCCTCAGATAAAAAAATTGTTAATTAAAAAATATACCAAAACATTTATCTAGACTCCCATTTATATCCCCATAATCCATTTTTGTTACTAAATTTATCTCTTATAATGTATTTAGGATTAATCTATGTGAGGCGAAATAAGATTCCAATTAAAGGTTTCAAAACAAATTTTTTTATTTCAATTCATACCTTAACCGTAATATAACTTGAATTAGTTAATAAAATTGGATTTAAAATAAAATAATTAACATAACTTATTTATTTTATAATAATGTAAGATTAATTATCTCACTTATTCCTTTTGAATCCCTCTTGAAAACATTTGAAATGATGTAGTTTTATACTATCTATGTGAATGATGACATTTTATTTTTCAATTATTCCCTTCATGAGTATTTTAAATAAAATATTTCATAATTTTATTGTGATAAAATATGAATGATAATAATGACATTCAATGTAAACAAACGTAGTAATTTTTGACCGTCATAATCAATCTTACTAGTAGTGATTCCTAATATGTACACAACCAATGCATCTATTCAACTGCATCACTTCTAGAATGTCATAAACGATATTACAAGGATTCATTTTTATTATGAAACCAAGTGATAGTGACAGTAATCCATTATCACTACATAAAAGTGTTTTTGGAACAAAAAAATGAATAATAATCAAACAGTCATGCATGGAAAAAAATAAATTTAATTAATTAATAAAACATCAAAAAAATGTTTTATAAGAGAAAAAATAATTAGAAAAAGGGTTATAATGAAATTAATTAACGATTCAATCTTTTATTTTTATAATTTTAGTGGATTAACTAATGAATGAGCCTATCACAAGGCCTAATTAAATAATAATTTTTATATTTCCTAGTATAACATATAGTTGGACAAGGTCATTTCTGAAGGAGATTTGGACAGTCAGTCACAATCATATTTCACTTTTAGTTATATTTTTATTACGGTTTTTTTTGGTTTAAGTGTGTTTTATGATGTGGAATTTCAAAATGAAATAAAAAAATTGGAATGAAACCAAAACACCTATCAGTGAGAGTAAAAATTGTCAATGGTTTGAAATGGGTTCTTTTATTATTCTCTAATATGTTTTCAAAATCAATTAAAAAATATAATTAGTAACACATTATTTTTATGTCCTATTTATTTATGTTTTATGACTTAACACCCATACAAAACCCTTGCAACTCATATATATCCTAAAAGATCTTATACCAAACATATTATCTTTTAATGAACTAGAATTCCACTAACCATTAAGAAATTCCACAGATACCATTGGCTATTAATAAATTCCAAGAAATTTACTAAATCAGATGGATTATTTGACTTTATATACACAACAACCTATGATATATGTCTCTAATAAATCCTACATATTATGTATAAACCAACACCTAACAAAACCCAAATACAAAATATCAATTAAAAATATTAAATGTTTCAATACAAAATAATTAATAGAAATTTGAGTGCAAGACTAAAACTCAATGGATGTAAAAAATTGATAATGTGGCATGATCCCATAGTCTATAGGACTAAAAACTCAATATTTCCCAATACGTCTATAAGAAACATAAAAAATTCACTCCTCTATAAGGTAATGTGGTATCCACATCCCTACATCATATCAATTGAAGCTTGAAAATCCACCGATATGCATATGTAGGGGTTAGTGTACAACATAGTGGAAAATAAACAAAAACCTTCTTATATATTCCATTATATAAAAATATGTTAAGTTACATATTTTAAATAAACATAGATGACTATTGGAAAAATATAATATCATACCAAAGAAACCCATATAAATTACTCATGAGAAAACCAATCCTATAATAGAATCAATAATTTCCACTGGATCACCACTCTATAAATTACTCCTTAATCCATGTTCACACACACCTAATGTAATTAATATAACCCAATTCAACTCTCATCAAAAAAGGCCTTATTAAAAACACCAAATCAAGTGTAGAAACATATTACCAGTAACCCAAGTAAAATTGTAGGGGAAGAAACAAATGTTTATACTTAAATAGAATGGTAAAACAAGTCCAAACTAACAGGATGCCATCCATATGCTTCATGAACACACTACCCATTCCATATTCCAACTAATTTTCCCATATAAATAGAATTGGAATAAAAGTTTTCACAAAAAAGGACCCAATCCATTTATTATGAATTCGCACAAATAGATTCCAATTTCCAGTTTTTACACATCAATACCCCATTATTTTAACAAAAAAAATCTTATTTGTTTTCTAAAAATATTTATAGTGATACCTATAAACATTATTGACTAAAACAGAGAGCACCATGATAATTATGAGTGGGGGGAATCCCCATTACATCATCATGTTTTTCAATAAAAACCACCAATATGAATCACCATAAGGAATATATCCATAAAAAATTCTTTAGGAACTTCTTGTTCGTAATTTAAAATGAGGGTAGAAAGAGAGACCGTTTCAAAATCAAATAACCAGGTGAAAATCACAATAATTATCCCTTAGATTATCTTACATGATTTCTTTATATGGAATTTAACATTGTGTTATAAATTAACAATAATGTTGGTAATTTCAAAAATGATTTTGACCACCACCATTCCTTGAAAAATTTAATGCTGAAAGTATATGTAATGCCCAATAGTCCACCATGAAAACTCACTATACCTTGTCATTACAAAATTTCTTGTCGAAGACCATTGAATGGGGTACCCCAACTGATTGTTTCCAACTTACTAATGTCAGAATGGCCTACAAGTGTCACTAGAACACCAAAGTAGCCCCATCACCATTTCACACTCCCCATTATACTAGGGGGGACATCTTTATCTCCCAAGCCCAATAAAATGAGTATTTATTTGAAATTTTTTCCATTATTCCAATAGAATAGAAAACTAATATCCATAAAATAACATGTAATTCACTTATATAATATATTTCTTCCCCTCTTATCATAGGTGTACTTCTTGAATCACCACTCCCATTAACATAGTGGTTTTTATTTTATGTTAATGCCCGGTCACATTACTGACATACCACCACTATAGTTTCAATGAGAATATGGATACATCCTACACCGCAATCAATACCATACCATGGTGTTGCCCATAAAGACCCAACACTACCCACTCTAACCTGTAACCCATCATCTGTTTCCCAAAACAAACTCAAACTACCACATGACTATAAAACTAAAATTTAAACTGAAATATCTCCTATACAAGGGGTGATACATTCCACCCCCACCCAACTAGGATTTTCCTCAGAAATATAGAGGTCAGTAGTGTATAAATAAAAATAATTAATTGGTCCTATATAACATTATTACATTCTAAAAACACTGCATAAATCCACCATGTTGTTTTTACACACATACCAATGGTATTAATCAACCTCGTATGATATTTTCTTCCTTATACCAGGATCAAAACCATGCTGTTGACTTAATTTAACATCTAACACAAGATAAAATATTATTGGAAAACATACATAAGAAATCCAGTAATATACATTAATATATGGGATATTTGGAACTATCACGCATTGAAAAATCATTAGGTTTTTTCTTTGGGAAAATAAATCTGACCAAAGTCCCCAACAATGCCAAAGTGTCGAACAAGACAAAGTGTTAAACACACTTGTATAACCATATGACTATTCCCTAGTTACAGAAAATCCTAAAAGACATATGATACCTCACAATTATTAATAATGGAATACTTCAATGATACTAATCAAATATTAAACTATTCAATACCATTTTCATGTTTCTTAATATTAGATAATCTCTTCAATAATATCGTTTTTAATATTATTTCTATGGAAACATAAGTTCTAAACCACCACCCAGAAAGTGTTTTTTAACACATAAGACTATATAATTATTCAAATAGAGAAATATAAATCATTTAGGGAGACTCAAGCCATGTGAAAGAATTACTAAATGTATATCATTCTTCTAATAACTACTAAATTTAAAAATAGGATCTCTAAGAATCTCTTCCTAGATTTATGATCATTCAAACCACCTCTCATATAGAAGACAGTAAACTACACTCAAGTTCAATTAGTATTTTAAGGTAATATTCAATAACCACATACTCATAAATGAAATCTATTTTCCATTCAATGGAGATGGGAACTAAAACACTTTGAGTGTTTAAAACACACCAAAATACTCCACTACAACTTCTTTATTGTATATATCCCATGAATTGGAATGAAACATGTCTAATCGGTGAGTTTTTCTAATACCACATAGATGACATCATCATTCTAAAGACATGTTTATTTCAAAGACCATAATAATTCAATCTAACTCTAGTAGTGACATAAGTAACAATCACAACATGCCCACTAGTTATTTTCTAGTGTCCACTCTCATCCCTATATCTAAATGGAAAATCCATTTCAAATTTTCCTATAATAAGGAGGGAAAAATATTGGATCTTAAAACACCAAAAATAAATATTATCTTCTACCCTCCCTTCAATGGATCCCCACCATTATGTTTTACACCAATGGTAAGACTATCATAATTCTCCCATTGAACATCCTATGACATGTTTAGTCAAATAAATAAGGATAGTTATCCAAAAAATAACCTTGAAAACATCATATTTTGTACAACCCAAGTTCATGTTTGTTATTTATCCCATATATAATAAATAGTGAAATGCTACACACACCCATCACCTGATGACTATCTATTTAAGAGATCCACTACCATATTGATCATGAAATATTAAAACTAGGTAGATAATTCCATGTTGAGACTAGACATGATAAGAAATGAACAAGGATTATGAAATATACCACTAAGAACATTGGCTGTGATTTCTCAAGGTTTTTATAAATAATACCATCTAACTATTATTGGAAAATAGCTATTACATTATTAAATCTAGTGACATGAACTACACTCACTCATACCATAGAGAAATTAAAAAAATGTTTCCCATTTAGAAACTAATCCCATAAAAACCAAAAATAAAAAATTATTTCCACACATGTATGATTCCAAATAAAATGAAGGGAAAAATGTTTCCTAATTTGTTCGACATGACCTATAATTCTAATAGTCTATCTTGTCATTGATAATATATAGTAGTAAAATATACCTAATAAGACTCTATTTTTACTAGATTCACATTTCATTTTCACTAAAATATGAATAGCCCCATCTAAATATATGAGTGTTTCTCACTAATAATTGTAATTAATAAGACAATTAATTTTTTAACTCTTCAATATTCTTGTTCATACCTAAGATATCCATTTCTGAGGAAATGAATTCTCAATAATAATGAACCATGTTGATGGTAATACATTATGGTGACCAACGTAAATTCACATGATTTTATATTACCCATGAATTTACAAGATCCTCATCTAATAAGATAACACTTACACATGAAATCACAATTTACCCCTACATTTATCATGGCTTCCATAAAATAAAAATCATTTATCCTTACCAGCATAGAAGAATAATTAGTAGATATGAAAGAGAAACAAAAAAACTAAATCAAGCATAACAGGCTTTATAAATACACCCAAACTGAATTCCAAAATGAGGATTCTATGACACATCTTTACTAAGAATAGTAACTCACTATTTCTAATTCTAGTATACTACCGTACGGTTTCCACATATCAATTTAATGTGTTATAAAAATCCCGAAATCAAATTCATAAATATCAAGTTCTTGAAGTAATAAAAATGGTTTTAATAAAAAAAATTATAAACCACATAAAAATCTTATTAAAATTAGAACCCTAGTAAAATATTTTCAAAAATGAATTTTAAAAAATACTTTTAAAAAGAGGGAAAAAAAATAAAACCATTATAAAATAATACATTATAATGGAATTATTCAACTTGAAAACATATTTATCAAGAAATATTTTTTTAACCGGTATATTGTTTAGAAAAACACAAAATCATGTAATTAATAATAGTAATAGTTGAAAAATGTAATAATCATTCAATATACATGAAAAGGATAAAGAATTCATTAACTACTCCTAATAAATTAAACATTTTCAAACTAAAAATTACTATTATATGTTACAAATATCTTAATTATTTAAAATTATTTCCAAACAAGAAGAATAAACTATGTTAAACACATAATTTAATAACCTATTTCATGTCATTATATTCCTTAGTAAAACATTTAAAAAAAAACATTCTATTACCTATCATGAACAACCAAAAAACAAAAAATTATCACAAGTATCATTAAATTAGCATAGATTTCAACATTATATTAAGGGAAATGATATATTAATTACAATATATAAAATTTTTTTAAATATTACCACTGGATACACATCTTTAGCGTACAAAACATATGATTTGTGTTTTAATAATTATGTTAAACATTCTTAGTTAATTATGTGCATCCCTTAGACAAAAACCACATTTTTTAGTTTAAATTCATCGAAAAAAAATAATAATAACACAATTCCCTATAAATCACTTAATCTAATAAAATAAAATATGTGTCATAATTTGAATTTATGGGGATTATATAAAATCATGAAATTTTATGAAAGCATTAATTGAGTTTCTAAAATAATTTCTTGTGTAATTTTAAATGGTATTCTACAATGGAGACATGATAAGACCTATTAAACAAGTAACACAATAATTATGGAATAATGAATTTTTGTATCAATACCAAAATTCGTAACATCATTCTAAAATAGATTGCATTCAAATTTCCATTATTCAAATTAGCTTATTTATATCAAATTCTATTTTTAATTAAATTTATGCAAATAGTTTAGATTCCATTAATCTATATAACCCAATGAATACAAATACATAACTCTATGAAATCAAAAAATGACAAAAAACACCATGCCAAATCATATTTAACATATTCTGAAAAAATATTTCATACAAAATCTCCATTTCATCAACATGTAATACCAACCATTTATTAAAAAAAATCATTTTGTTTCAATTTCTCTATATATAACCAATAAAACACCAGATGGATTCTTGGATTCAACTAGGATGTCTCCTTACTACCACAAGATATATATCTCTCATTATCTAAACCCAGAAAATGTGATGATAATAAACCTAGACTTTCTTAATAATAACTTTTATACCAGAACCAACCTAGTAACAAGATGTATATTATAGAGAGTTTATCTATTCCATTAGTTGATCTATAATTAACATTCCAACAAATCATATCTCACTGTATATTATCCCAACTGATGGACCATACCTAACAGATATCATTTGTAATACCATGGCCCCAAACTGTTTACATAGGTGGTACTAGAATACTAATAACCAAAGTTTAATCCCCCAAAAACCCTCTAATATCAAATAATGTCAAAAACATTACTAACTCATGGGGATGATCTTACCTTACATATAAGAGAACCTATAGGGGACTCCATAAAGAAAATATATCTATGATTCATGAACCAGCAGCAGTATAAAATCCACAATATAATATCAATTAACAATAATCAGAGTCTTATTAGACAAAAATGTATATGAATAAGGGTAAAAGAGAAAGGGTCATTGAAGGAAAATGTGGAAACATGGAAGAGTGTTTTGATCTATAAGAATTCTACGTCCAAGATCTGAACTCCATCATTAAGGACTATAGAAAAAACACACTCCATAACAATAGTAATAGGTCTCCCCATACTTGAATCATGTTAATTGACACATATATACACATCAAGATTCATATTCATGGGGTGAACATACGACCCAGCTGAAATCCCACCAAATACATCCAAGAAAATCCACTAAAATAAAAACTAGTTATCTAATATTTTTAAAATATATTTGAAAAAAAGATTAAAAAATGAAGCCAAATAAACCAGTGTAAATAAACCACACACACACAAATCACCTTTCATATAATCCATAATTTTCATATGCTGACCACACCACAACTGGTGAACCCAGTCTATATTCACACACACCTAATGAAATTCACCAACCCAATTAAAAACCCATCAAATCCAACCTTTGTGAATATAATAACTCACAAGTGTAAAATCATTCCCCTAAAACCAAATCATGACATGGCTATAGAAACCAATGTTCTCACCTAAACAGCACTAGTGTCCTATAATAAATCAATAAGAATCTAATGATATAAAAAATGAATGCACAACACTCATGCCTAATGTAAAAAAATGTTTCCAACTAAATAGAACTTATAACTATAATTATACCGATATGTCCTTAATAAATTTGGTATGAATGCACACAAACTCATTCTCATTCCCAATCTTAAAGAATGAATTGTAATTCTTGAAACCATTCTGTAGTAGGTGAATAATATATTCAAAACTATCATACAATGATCACTATAAAGAGACATTGTTCATAACAGTATTTAAAGGTGTAATTTAAAAATATCATAATTTAATTTTATCCATATAAAATTAATTTCTAAATTTTCCAAAAATATAATATCATAAGTTGATTTTTTATATTTTTCAGTAGAATGGGTTTTATGTGTGAAAATGTTAAAACAATTTTCCCTAAAAATATAAATATTATTATTTAAGTTGTACATAATATTTTTAATTAGTATGGAAATATTACCTACCTTTTCTGATTATATTTTTAGTATTTTAAAATAAATTTCCTTGGATAGATATTAATTAAAAAGGAAAATGAAAAATATTTATTTTTGTGGAATTAATTTTTTAAGAGATATATAATATTTATATAAATAAATTAGATTAATATATATTAACATTAGAAAATTCAATGATTTTTAAACACATAAAAATGTATATACACACTAGTATAATTAATAATTAATTTTAAATAAAAATAAAAATAATGATTATATTAAAAATAAATTTTTATAAAAAAGTCTTTCGAAAATATTATTTTTTAATTTAATATTGAGTTTTCTATTATTTTTAAATTTAAATATGTTAAATGTATCCTAAATTTTGATTTCACTTGTTGAAATTTTATAAGAAGGGTCCTCATAGGTTTTTAATAATAAAAAAAATTAACATGATTTCTTTTTAATCAAGATTAATATGGGTAAAATGGTAATATGTGGTATCTCAAATTTTTAATAATTAAAATGTCACATACATATTTTAAAATTTATTATTATGCATAAAATTAATATCCTCAAGTATCTCTTATAAAGGGGTCCTCTAACCACCCCATAAATATGACTCTAAATAATAATTTTACTTTTTAAAATCTACCCTATGTCATACCCCTTAAAATCCAATTTTTATCTCATCATATTTTGGTCAGAAGATATTTTCGCAATGTAACATCCCGGTTTCAAAAGCCACCCAGAGTTGCACCGTACCCATTTAGTCACATGGGCTCAAGCACATTTCCATGAATTCCAAAGGCTGCCAACTTGTAGTGAGGGCCTTGGGTGTGATGGTGCAGAAACTATGCCCTCATTGGCAGAGTACACAATAGAAGTAAACAACACACAATCGCTGAAGCAGTTAATATCAAACAACAGTAAACAATAGAAGACTGATAAAGAAAAAAATGGAGCATAAATATATATAAATTATGCATGATATCTATGAAAGTATCCAAACAAGTCACAATGCGGAATACAGTACTAAACCAAAGTACAAAATAAAAATAGATGAGAATCTCCTCAACATTGGAAGCCTCGGCTTGGTCCCATGCTCACCATCTCCAATGCAATCGTGTACTTTATGTCGAGGGGCGCTTGCCCTTTTCTATACCTACAGAAATATAATCTGTTTGGGCCCAAAAGCATAGCCCAAATAAGGTGTGAGACAAAATACCAGTAGGCAACCACCTGATGATTTGTCCATAAAAGTCAGTGAGTATATGGTATGTAAAAGTACAGATAACAATAAACAGTGAATCCCTAAGCAGTAAACAATCCATAGTTTAAGCATTCAAAACACCACACAACATGCAACATAAAAACAGATAACACAACAGGTAACCCTCTAGGAAGTACCCACAACCTATCCCCTATTGTCCTACCTATCAAGTACAAGAAACCCTCTGGGCAGAACACACAATCTCACCCCTCTGGTTCAGCTAACATATATACTCTCTAAGGAAGCACTCACTGTCAATTCCCCTTATTGTCTCGTATCGTACTAAAGGCTCTCTGGGAAAGCACTGAATGTCAATTTCCCATGTGGCCCACGTTGAGGAACTACATACACTATGGGTAAGTACTCAAAGTCAATTCCCCATGTGGTCTCGTATCATATAATTATAAAGACCCTCTGGAGAAGCCCTCATTGTCAATTCTCCCTATGGTCAATACACCAGGTACTCACAGACCTGTGTAATTCATGCATGTGTTGCAGTGCGTAATAGCCCAAGTAAACCTCAAGAACTACTTGGCTAGAATTCTACCGCACAACATCATAACAGAAGAATAGGCATGCCATCCTCTAATACTAAGCATGGATAGTAAATAGCAGTCTAACAGGAAAACAAGACCAAAAGGTTAAAATAGGAAAAACATGCTTGGGAAATACATCCAAAGCACAAAAATTCATCCTATTTAGAATCAATAATCATCTACTCAAGCATTCCAGTAATGTAGTGAAGCAATAGGGATAAAACGGTAAATGCGCAATACCCAGTTCTTGGGTATTCTGCGAATTTGCACACAAAACTCAAAGAAATCTTACAGAAAGGCACAAACCACCTAACTTGGGTTTAGGAGATCAAAATAGTTGATCCTCAAATCATGAATCTCCTTAGAACGCCGTAGATCTACGAAAAATTCTAAAACGTTTAACCCATGATAACCTGTAAAAGAAGGGAAATAATGAAATGTGGTTCCAGTAGAAGAGATAACTCACTGATGTGATTTCAATGCAATCAACCATGCTCAATTCGGAGGATGGATGGAGGCTCAGGGGTTCATTGAAGATCCACATCTATATGGGTTCTCTAGGACGAATATGACCTAAAAGAAGTTGATTATGGTGATTATAAGTGTCCCTGATGCATTTAATAAAAACAAGAATGTACATGGTGTGTACTTTTGAAGTACACAGTTTGTACTCTCCTATTCCATACTCTTCTTTAAGCGGCCTCCATGTCACTCCCACATGGCCATGTGTGTGGCTACTACACGGTCAGCACACGACCTGTAGTTGTAAGGAAGTACACGGTGGGTACTCATAAAGTACACAGTGTGTATATAGAAAATTTCCAGAATTTCCTATTTTTCTCAAAAACAAGCAAAAGAGGAAAAACATACCTGAGAAGAAGATCCGGGTTCTTACTAACTTCCCCCGGAATGAAATTTGTCCCCAAATTTCTATATCATGGCATAGAAGAATAAAACCCAAACAGTTCCTGCCACTATGCTCGTACATCGACCTCCCTCTCCCAAGTCTCATCCTATACCCGCTCGTGCTACCACAACACTTGTACCAAGGGAACAGACAGGCCATGAAGAACCTTTGTACTACGTTCCACAATCTGGATAGGATTCTCCGCAAATGACGCATCCACTTCAAGCTCAACCTCCTCAGGTTGAAAGACATGAGACAGGTCTGAAAAGTAACGTCAAAGATGAGAAAAGTAGATGAAATCATGCATAACTCAGTATCTCTGAGGTAACTACAATCAATAGGCAACTGTACCCACTCTCTCCAAAACCTCAAATGTCCTGACATACCTTGTTGAAAGCTTACACTATCTCTTAATCCTTTCATGTCCCAACCTCACTGTGACACGCAGAAAAACCTGATCCCTAACCTCGAACTCCATAGGTTGTCTCAGCTAATCATCCTAAGACTTCTGTCTAGACTGTGTAATATCCATCATCTTCAGAATCAACTCTATCTACATTGTGGTCTCCTAAACAAGACAAGGCCCCAACAAAGCTGCCTCTCCTGCCGTCATCAAATATAAAGGTGATCAGCATGGCCTACCGTACAAAGCATCATAAGGTTCCATCTAAATAGTTTCCTGAAAACTATTGTTGTAGGTAAAATACCCAAGATGTATATGCTTCTCCCAAGAACCTCCAAAATCCAGAATGCTTGCTTGAAGAATATTCTCAAGCACCTGAATTGTATGCTCAGACTGGCCATCAGCCTGTCGATGGAAAGTTGTACTCAAAAGTACCTGTGTACCCAAAGACTACTGAAGGCCCTACTAGTCCAGAGAAGTAAAATGTGCATCCGTGTCTGAAACAATGGATTATGGAACTCCATGAAGAGATAGAATATCTCAGATTTACAACTGTCCCAGCTCATCAACAATGATGGTCTACTTGATCGGAAAGAATTGTGATACCTTTGTGAGTCTGTCAATGACAACCCAAACTACATAATTCCCGCGAGGTGACCTCGGCAACCCTGTCACAAAATCCATCAGAAGGTCGTTCCACTTCCACTCAAGAATGGGTAACTACTGTAAAATCCCTACTAGTTGCTGATGCTCCCCCTTCACATGCTAACTAGTAGAACACATCATGATGAGACCAGCAACATCCCTCTTCATACATGGCCACCAATACTGATGGTGTAGATCATGATACTTCCTGGTGACACCAGGATGAACTTCGCAAAAGGAGGAATGAAAGTCCCACATCATCTCCTCCTGTTTTTCTTCTGGCACCCATATGTGCCCCTCGAAACACAAGATCTCATACTTGACTATGGGCCATCCAGGAATAGGGTCCTCTCTTGACATGCATTCCTACAGGACTAGGCCTTCATAATCTAATAGCAGCCTCATTCGTACTTGATCAATAAGTGTAGAGGTAACAGCTACATAAGATATAAAAGTCTACCCCTGTCTATCGTGAACTTCCAAATTATTCTCAGAGAATATAGCCATAAGCATCCACTCACTCCTGGCCTCCCAAACTACTTGTTACTGAGTCATCCTACTCAATGCATCAGCCACTGCGTTCCCTTTCCCTAGCATGTTTGAAAGCTCAATGTCAAATGACTGTAGGTACTCAACCCACATTTTTTGTCTCCAATTCAGATCACGCTGAGTGAAGATGTACTTGAGACTCGTGTGGTCAGTGAAAACCACAATGTGATCTCCCTAAAGATATTTTATCCAGCAGCGTAGGTCAAGAACAACAAATACCATCTACAGATTTTGCATCAGGTAATTCCCCTCAGGTGGTCTAAACTGCTGAGACCCATACACAGCGACTCTGTCTCCCTGCGTAAGAACAAATCCACCCTAATACCAGATGCATCGTAGTAAACAGTATTGTTCATTCCCGACACTGGAAAGTCTAGTATCGGTGCTAAATTCAACCTCCCATTAAACTCCTAAAAGGAAAAATCACAAGAATCTGACCCTAAGAATGTCACGCCATTCTTAGTCAGACCTGTCAGCGGTGCTTCTAAGCATGAAATGTCCTGTATGAAACATCTGTAGTATCCAGACAGCCCTAGAAAACTATGCGCCTCAAAGACGTTCTTTGCCTTCTCCCAAGAAACTACCACTCTGACTTTCTCTAGGTCTACTGATACTCATGACTCTGAGATAACATGACCCAATATGTAAATCTGGTCCATCCAAAAGAGATTAGAATATAATTGATCATCCCTCAGTGTACTCAAAATGATCTCAAGATGTGTTTCATGGTCGTATCGAGTGTGAGAGTACACCAAGATATCATCCATGAAGACCACCATGAAGCAATCTAAGTGTAGATGGAACACTTGGTTCATCAGTTCCATGAGAACTGCAGGCACGTTCGTGAGACCGAACGGCATAACCAAATAATCATATAGACCATACATGCTTCTAAAGGCTGTAAGAGGTATATCTGAGGGTCTAACGTGCAACTGATGATAACTGGACCACAAGTCAAACTTCGAGAACACCGGGGCTCCTCGAAGTTGATCAAAGAGATCATAAATCCTAGTCAATGGATATTGGTTCTAGACCATAAACTGGTTCAACATTTAATAATCCACACAAAGCCTTAGGGTACCATTTTCCTTCTTCTCAAATTGGACCGGTGAACCCCAAGGAGAATTACTGGGTTGGATGAAACCCTTGGCCTGCAACTCCTCCAACTATTTCTTGAGCTCCTACAACTCTAGTGTAGCCATCCTATAAAGAGGCATGGACACCGGTGCCTCTCCTGGCACAAGCTCAATAGAAAAGTCTACCTCACACTCTGGAGGCACACCTAAAAAGTCCTCTAGAATGACATCTCTGAAATGATCCACCACTCATGGAAAGTATATATGTGAAGTCCCCTGGTCATCCAGATAAAGACTACCAATCTAGGTTTTCACTACTCCTAACCCATGATGCTATGGACCCGCTCTGCTAGCTTGGACATCCCAATCACCCTTAGTAAGAAAAGATCCACCCACTGGTGATATAAAACTCACCCTGCGGTGAAAACAGTCGATGACTGCATGGAAGGGAACTAGCCAGTCCATTCCAAGAATGACATCATAGAATGTCATCTCTATAACATGATGATACCAAAGGAAGTGACACCCAACAACCTAAAGAGGTCACTCCTTAAAATGATGTACACTAGATGTTGTTGTCTCCAATGGAGTGTCTCATGTCAAAACATCGGCAGAAGAAAAGATGCAGAGCCCAAGGCTCTCCACAACGGTGAAAGATATAAAGCTATCCGTAGAACTGGTATCTAAAAGAGATGAAGATAAAACCAAGGTGATTAGTCACTCAATGTGGATAATATTAATTATTAATATCTTTATATTCATTGTTCCAAAGTCCATAAACATAATTTTTAGTTCATTACATAAATAGAACTTCATTTCTCATCTTAAATGCAATTTATGTTTAAAATGAAAATTTGGGCCCAATCATTCATTTGTTTGTGGACAACATTATATTAATTTTCTGGATTTTAAATTTTGAGATATGATTGAACACTTTGTGTGTAACATTTTATCATTTAGGTCCGATGGATAATTCCCAAGGGACGATGGAGAATTTTGCACCCGAAAGAATAAATTTTCTGGAGAAAGCATAATGGGCCTAAGGCCCGTCAAACAAATGTGGGGCCCACAAACCATGCCCATTGAAGCTAAAACATATACAGTAGAAAGATAAAAATATGTGGATCATTTTATTATAATGTGGTCGGAGCTAATTCTTAGTTTTTCATGATGATAAAGGGATCTGAATTTGAGATTTAAATGGTGGACCCAACATTAATGCACATAAAGATGTCCCACCATTTTGACCATAACATCCAAACGGATGAGCCATATTTCCTGAAAATTCTACAGACGATAAAGGACACATGGATGAGGATATTTGTATTCTACGACCTCTGATGAGTCGACATCCTTAAATTCCAAATGCACACGTAAAAATGGTGGACGAATTAGGATGAAATTTCCAGGTCAACTTCGAAACGTCAAAATCCCTTAATTTTCTTACCTTCCTTTTGACTCTCTAAATTAATGGGGATGGAATTTATTGTGGTGGGGTGTCTCTAAGGCTGCTAATATGCCTATATAAGGAGCTTTTGGTGAAGGAATTATCATCTAACATATTTCATTGAATCCATGTTTTTCTTTCATCCATTTTATTTCTTTAAATTTTAATTTCCTTCATTAAATTTGTAATCGCATATTTAAGTTTTCCCATGTAATTTTTTCTTTCACGTTTATTATTTTTAAAAAATTTCTTCTTCTTCTTCACTTTTTATTTTCCTTTTCTGCACACGTTGATACCATTGAATCAAGTTGTGAAATTATTCACACCAGCACTTGTGGTTTCAATCACACAACGGTGGAGTGTTCGTTCTTTTAATAATTTTCTTCTTCTTCAATTCTGCCCCCATAAGTCTACATCCCACTTCCATCAGTAGAATAGAATCAATGGAGGGATTACCAATTAAGGGTTGATCCAAGGGAGTATCAAGGTCAGGGATTGAATGTTATTTATTATACATAATATTTAAATCTATTCGTTATTTTAGGATATCCATTTGATGAGTTACATTCTTTCTCATGTTTGCCAACATTAACGATGACACATTTTGAGTGATAGTATGATCTATTTCCTATGAGTGATCATAAAAGTTATCCTCAAAGTGAATTGGTGATTGGCCTTGGAATTGTGTAGGGATTAAATTGGTGAATGATTTGGAAGAATTATCTCATTATTTGGATATGTCTTGAATTAATGACTTGAAATTTTCTAAGAAAATAAATTCATCCCATCCACCCAAAGAAAAACCCTATGATCAACCCACCATGAATAATTGTTTAGTTGAAATCATTTTTATTGTAAGTTTTTTAAATTATATCTTTATTTCTCAAATTAAAATCTACCTCAATGTTGGCCACTTCATAGACAATCCATCAAAAAATCATAGTGTCTCAAGGTTTCTTCTTCGGTACCTGTGGATTCGATCCCTACTTGTACTTCAATTACCACTTTTACCAGTAGGGTAAATTTGGGCGCAACCACAAGGCCACTAGGATCGTAGCTCGAACTGTAGAGGGGATGGGATCCTGCTCCTAATGGTCTCCTCCACTAAAAAAGCCTGGACAGCTTCACGGCCTTGTGACTCTACCTGACTACTCTGAGCTGATCCACAATGTTGTCGTTGGTGTCCTGGTGATTGACCACCATGGTTGCGACCTCCACCTCATCTTGTATAGTCAGAAGAACTCTACTTCCCATACTGGTGAGAAACTGGTGGAGCTTCTCCTATACAAGGAGTCATAGATGAACCTATGTCAACAGATTCTCGTGAAATGATCTGACAGAAACGTTGATGGTGTCCCAACTTGCCTCTAGATCGGCACTCCACTAGGTCTCTCTGGCATTGCAGCCTCATATTCCTTCTTCCCCCGCACTGGTAGCACACCACCAGGATACCAGAAAATGCATTCTACCTACTCGGATCTCCTCGTGTAGTCTCCCTAGGACGCTTATGGCTATCAGCTGGCGGAGCACTAACTCTAAATGTCGAGCCACCCTGGCTCACAACTCCAGAATCCCTCAGATTCTACTCCGTGATCAGTGCTTAGTTGATGATAGAAGTGATGGAAGTCAACCTAATCATATTCACCTAAGAGTGGATATCCAGTCTGAGTCCATCCTCAAACTTCCTTGCCAGGAATAACCCATCTCCTTTAAGGAAGGGTGTGAAACACTGAAGCTCGGTGAAACAAGGGGAATAATCCATAATAGAAAGAGTACCCTGCTCCAGACTCATAAAATCTTGGGCTTGGTTGTCCCTCAGGGTCTCCTGATAGAAGTAGTCATATAAGATGCATTGAAACTCCTCCTAAGACATAACCTGCTGATGACCCACATGTGGGATCACATCCCACCATCTCTCGGTGGAATACTGTAGCATATAGGTAGTGAGATTGACTCTCCTCTATGGAGGTGTCTACAAATTCTCAATGAACGTCAGCATGGCTTCTATCCATGACTCTGGATCCTAGGGTCATCCATCCCCTGAGAATGTGGAAGAATGTTGTTGTGGGAAGACCCACGTCAGATCAGCCATCGATGGGGAAGAAGGCAGCACTCCCTGAAAGGTCTGAATCATCTTCATGAAGCCTTCCCCGAACTGTGCATTATCACTGGTAATAGGTATAACTTCTAGTGCCAAGACTGGCACAATAAGAGGATCTACAGGAAGTCCTCGATCTACAATATCTGGAGTCTGATCACTGCCCTGTAAATGGCGGGCAGTTGGAGGACGTCTCGGTGGCATTAATATGAAAGGTCAAACACACACCTTAGATCAGAATCATCGAGGACTAAAAACAAAGAGTGTAATATGAGAACAAGAGGAATAAAACATTCACATTTTAAAAAACAAGACTACACGGCGTTTGTAGTACCTACACGGCGTGTTCGTTTAATTCATTCACATGGGTGTGTACTTTTGCCTATGCTGGTTGTGTAACACCCCAAATACACGGCATGTTCCCAAAACTCATGGCATGTAATTGAATCCTCTTCCCCTGGTCGGGACCTTTTACAAGGTTAAGGCACACGACTCTCATAAGACAAGACTACACGGTGTGTTCAGGGTAGACAAGGAGTGTAATGGACTAGATTCACCTCGCCAGTGTTGTTAGTGACATGGTTAGACACACGACTCAAACTACACAACGTGTTCCTGATAGACACGGCGTGTACGTGAATGGATAACACCGAACTGTGTTGTTCGTGACACGGCCGGGTACCTGGGTCAGACTACATGGCGTGTTCAAGGCAGACATGGCATGTACGTGAAAGGGTAACACCAACCCATGTTGTTTGTGACACGACCGGGTACCTGGGTTAGACTACAATGTGTGCTTAGATGGAACACGATGTGTATTTGAAACGACTCATCCAACCTGTGTTGTTAGTGACACGGGTGGGCACAGGGTCGACACAACATGACGTGTATAGATGATACACGACGTGCTCACTCCAGACTTTTCCACATCCTGTGTCTCTGCCCACACAGCCTATGACACAGTAAGAGACTACATAGTTTGTACATAAAGTACATGGCCTGTACTTAAGAAAAAAAGGTTCTTCCTGAATAGAAGAACACATGGCATGTACTTAACATTACACAGCGGGTATTATGGGTTTTTCCGGACAGTAAGCCTCAAAAACCAATCTTTAACCCAGAAAACACTGAAACAAGCATTGAATGTGCCATATTCTGATCCATGAGGGCCCATACACCCCACAGATCAAATTTTGGAATCTTAAACATGTCATAAACAACAATAAAAGTGCAATGATCCACCAAATTATGGTTCATGAGCACCCATAACACCTCAAGAACCAATGTTTGGCGTTCATTCAATAAAACCATACACACAATTCCCTATCATATAGAAGGTATTTCAATCAAGGCATCTATTACAACAACATGCATATTCTACTCAACAGCATTCACAAAAATATGCAATCGCTAATTCATCCTAAATTTCATGGAAAGAATGCATGGAATGTGATTTATGACAAGTGGATATATGATGCATGGGATGACACACCCTCATCTCATCAGGTTGAGACAGAAATATAACCTCAATAACATCAACGGTAACCGCACAAAACTTGTGAATCACCCAATGGTGAAAATAAAATCAACCATAAAATTGAAAAACTCGAAAAATGGAAATAACGAGGTAGATTGGCTTTTCCCTGTACACGGGTTAGCTACTCACGAGCATAGATTAACCGGGTACCTATTCCTTCCTATCCCTGGCTAAAGGCTCCATACAGTAGGTATAGAGAAAAGAATCCCTCATATTATCCCCGTTTAACGTCCTGGTTTTGAAAGCCACCCAGAGGCTCCCCGTAACTGGTTGGTCACATGGACTCAAGCACATTTCCCCGAATGCCAAAGGCTGTCGACTAGCAGCAAGGGCCTTGTGTGTGCTAGTGTGGAAACTATTCCCTCATTGGAAGATTACATAGTAGAGATAAACAAAACAAAATAGCAGAAGCATTAAATATCTAACAACAGTAAACAGTGGAATACATATAAAGAAACAACTAAAGCATGAATATATATAAATGATGCATGATACATATATGTCTACGAAATCCAAACATGTCACTATGCTGAATAAAGTACAAAACCAAAATACAATAGAAAAATAGATGAGCAACTCCTAAGCATTGCAAGCCTCGGCTTGGTACCATGCTCTCTAGCTCCAATGTAATCAACTAACTGAAGTCGAAGGGCATGTTCCCTTGTCTATACCTGTAGCAATATAATCTGTTTGAACCCAAAAGCGTGGCCCAAACAGGGTGTGAGACTAAATCCTAGTAGGAACCCACCCATAGATCTATGCCTAATAGTCAGTGAGTATATGGCTGGTAAAAGTACAGAAATCAATAAAAAAGGAAGCACTAAGAAGTAAAAAAATCCACAGTTTAAGTATTCAAAACACCCCACAGCATGAAACAAAAAAATAGATAACACAACAGGTAACCCTCTAGGAAGTACCCACAGCCTATCCCCTCTGGTCCTACCTATCAAATATAGGCAACCCTCTGGGCAACAGACATAGTATCAACCCTATGGTTCACATAAATTATAGACTCTCTGAGAAAGAACTCACTGCCAATTCCCCCTATAGTTTCATATCATACTAAAGGCACTCTGGGGAAGCAATCAACGTCCATTCCCCCTTTGGCCTGTGTTGAGGAACTACAAACACACTGGGAAATCACTCAACGTCAATTCCCCTTATGGTCTCACATTGTATTTTTATAAAGACACTCTGGATAAGCCATAAACATAAATTATCCCTATGGTCTATACACTAGGTTCTCATGGACCTGTGTAATTCAATCAAGTGTAGCAGCACGTAACGGCCCAAGTAAACCTCAGGAACTAATTAACTACCATTCTATAGAACATAAACATAACAAAAGAACTGGCACACCGTCCTATAATAGTAGGAATGGATAGTAAATAGCAACCTAATAGGAAAACAAGACCCAAAGGTCAAAACAAGAAAAACATGCATGGTAAATACTTCCAAAGCAAAAAAATTCACCCTATTCACAATCAATAATCATTAAATTAGGAATACCATCATAGAAAATAAGAAATAGTGCTAAAACTATTACTTCGCAATACCCTGTTCATGGGTATTGGGAAAATTTTCACATAAAACTCAATGACTTTAGAAAGGCACAAACCACCGACCTCAAGTTTAGGAGATCAAAATACTTGAACCTCAATGATTGAATCCTCGTAGAAAACCATAGATCAATGAAAATGTCTAAAACGTTCAATCCACGATAACTTGGAAAAGAAGATAAATCACTAAATGAGGTTCCATTAGAAGGGAGAACTCACTGATCTGATTCCAACACAATCAACGGTGTTTGATTAAGAGGGTGGACATAGGCTTGGTTGTTTGTCGAAGATCCGTAGCCGTACCGGTTCTCTCAGATGAAGACGGAATAAAAGAAGTCGATTCTGGCGATTAGGCATGACCCCGGTGCGTTTAATGAATAAAAATAAAGTACACGGTGTGTACTATTGAAGTACATGGCGTGTACTCACCTTTTCTGTACTCTGCTTTAAGCGGCATCCAAGTCACTCGCACACGGCCATGTGTGTGGCTACTATATGGCCAACACACAGCCTGCTGCAGAAAGGAAGTACAAGGTGTGTACCCCTAAAGTACACGGCGTGTACATAGAAAATGTCCATAATTTCCTCTTTTTCTCAAAAACGACCCGAAAAGGAAAAACATACTTGAAAAGAAGATCTGGGTTCTTACACCCAAGGCCTTCAATTCCATGTAATCCCCCAAGAATTACCCAATGATATGAATGTAAGTTCAACATTTTCACTAACACATTTTCCTTTTTATGTTTCCAATGCAGATTTATTTTTCTTAATATTTCATGATAAATTCACCATTTATAGTATACTAAATGGTTTATAAATTTTTAACAAAAGCTGAACACCTTGTCCCTTTTCCATAAGAAAAATGCAACAGTGAATTGTGAATTGTGTAGACTACCCCCTCCATAATGCAATGGGTTTCATTTTACATCACATCCATACAAGGATGTCTTTGAGTATTTTATTTCTTAATAAATTTTTTTTTCTAATACCATTATAGTTTGGGTATAAAAATTTTAAAAACCTAGTAATGATATGAATAACATATGATTATCATTTATTTAATTGTTTATAATTAGCATACTAAGGGGATTATATGTTATTAGAATAATGTAATATTATTATATATAAAATTGTTTTTATAATTCCTTCAAATTATTGTACATCACAATAATAAACTCTAAAAAATATCTTCTTACTTCTGTAAAAATGATATTACAGCAAAACAACCGCATAATGATTCATTAAATCAATGCATGTTCGTATTTTGGTCGATTTAACCACCTAAATGAACAATAACATGAATTTAATTTATAAAAAAATATGGAAACATAATCTCTAGAGCAACATGATATAAATTTTTAACTATTCACTTTAATAATCTAGAGATGTTATATTAATATTTAATTCATTAATTTAAAAAACAATCATCAATAGTCAAAAATCACTAAAACATATTTGTTATCGATTTTATATTCAAGTATAACAATTGAAACACTCATTAGAGGAATTTAAAAAATTATATAAAATTACATACAGTCAGTAATTATAACTTTAATTATCTAGTAATGATTAACATCCTAACAAGAATGAATACCTGCACTCCTATTATGAAACTAGTACAAATGATGAAAACTAAAAACACTAGAAAGGGAAAATAACAATAATTCATGGGGTGAATGAATATTTATGAATTTTATAAATGAAAATAGATATTATAAAATATCTTAGTTATGTAATTACGATATATATGTTTTCTACATTAGAAGTTAAAGCATGTTTGTGAAAGTTGGTCAAATATGTATGTGTATCCCTTCTCAAATTCAAATCTTTGAAATGGTTTTTTTTATTTTCCACATAATTTAATTTATATAGTCTATATATATTAACTATGGTATTTTTTATAAATAAATTAAAATATTAATGGAACTTAATGATTAATTTTAATCCTATTCTTTCAATAGGTTATAATTAAATTATTATCCATGCCATAAGTGGGTATTTCGGTCTCAATTTTCATTCTTTGTGAATAATGTTATATTTAAAAACTATTTCATTTTGTGTGATGTATAAATTTAAAATGAAGAGATTTTAACATTATACAAATGAAATTTATGGTATTTACAAGTATATTTTATTATTACTCCCATATAATATTTTGATCTGTACTCTATGAAAATTGTTCTAAACCCAACATAGTGAATGTTACTTTTCCAATATATTTCATTGATAGTATCCCTTTATTAGAATTTAATGATATCCTTCTAATTATATGTTAATGAAGGGATGTTTTTATCCATCCAAGTGGTTCCTTGGGGAATGGAAATAAATTTCTTGATGGATTTAATGGATAATGTTTTTAACATAACCAATTCATTAGTGAGACCTGTAATTATTTATCCCCATGATGAATCTATATGTCTCATGACAAAAAATATATTGTTTTTTTGTTCCATACCTCTTCCCATAATAAGAAAGTGACTTTACACAAGGCCAGGAAATCAAGTTTTGGTGTTGAGTATAATGCATTTCATTAGTATGATATCAATTAATATAGTTATCAATATTTTATTTATTTTCATGGATATATCATTCCAACAATTTTTTTATAATTTCATTAATATGTTTATTTATTATTTTCATGTCACTTATTCCATTTTTATGTTATGAAATTTTAATTGTATGCTACTCCTAACTGTGCATCTGAGATCACCATTATCTTTTCCCTTTATATAGGAAACCTAAAAGATATCTATGTGTAATTTTCAAGGATATGAAGGATGTGTTAACAATTTTCTCACAATGTATTAGGTTGTTAAATATGTTTTTAAATGTAATTCTTGTATATATCTAGTCCTTATAGAAAATTATTCTATTAGATCCATTGAAAACTATTGTATTATATTCCAATAATTTAATACAACTATAGACACTAGATTTATAGAGTCTAGGATTTTATATTTGATATTAGATTATGTTTTGTAGAAAACATTTGGATTATATTTAGAATACCCATGTGGGATAGTGCATATACTACAAAACATTCATCATTTCTAGGTAAATCACTAGAAAATATCATTAGGATTTTATTTTAAAATTCAATATCATGAGATAATTTTGTTAATTCCATTGAGAAAATATGAAGAAGAAATAAATGAATAATAACCACATCGGCACCCTTAGTTAATATAGGGGTATTTCCCCAAAACAGATTAATGAAGTTATAATTTTGACTATTTAGATCACAAACTTATTTTTGAAGTTGACATAGGTTATTAAAAAATATTTCTCACATAGAGCTAGAAAACACAACAATATTAAGTGAAAATACTAATATATTGGTAGCTAAACAATGGATCAATTCCCTATAAAAAGTCTTTATCACATTGTGAAGTAGTGAAAAGAAAAAATTCATCATGAAGGTCTATCATCTAAAGGGATTAGAGACCTGTATTGTTATGAAATTCAAAACACTAAATATGAATATGTGATAATGTACATGGAATGAAGAAATTTTAAGGAGTTATTCTATTAGAAGTAAATTCCTCATGAGAAAATAGATAAAAAGGAAATTAAATTATTCAATATTATACAAAAGGAGGAGAAACATGTTACTGGGTATGTGGATAATATTAAAATTTTAGATAGACATGATGTTAAATACTTAAATAGACTTGATATAAATATTGATCAGTCATTTGAGGATATAATCTGAATACTTTTAAGGGTTTTGGTCTCTTATACCTTTTAATTATATGAGGATATAGATTCAAGTTCAATTAATATATAAATTAAGTCACACAAGACATATATATTCAAGAGAAATTATGAGAAGAATAGACTGGTTAAGCATCCAGGGAATAATAATATGATAATAGTGAAAAAGGGAAGGATGATATTTCCCTCATATGAAAACTACGGGAATAAGAACCATGGGGAATATAGGAAGGGGGAATGAGTTTTTTATAAGTTTGGAGAAAATTTCATCAATATCATGAATTATAGGGTAATGTGGAAGCTATTAATGTTCTATTATTTGGCAATATAAATAGGGGACAATATTTGAGAATATTCTCCAAAAATAAATGGTATTTAATTCTGAAAAAGAAAAATGTGAAACTACATGAATATGTAATCACCACAGTAGAAGTAAAATTTCATAATGAAGTTGAATAAGATACTTTTATCATTTATTAAAGTTATACAATGTTTTATATGTTTTCATATCATCAAACTCTTTTATATCTTCCATGCTATCCAAATACATTTAATATTTCCCTCTAAACAAAATAAGGGAGTTATAAATTAAGAAACAAAGTGGAAATATTATTGAAATAAATATTCTATAGGTAGTTAAAATTGTGATTTATAAGAATACAATTTTTCAAAATTTTGTTATTATACTTATGTTTTAATTATGTTTCATATATGGTTGGATTTACATTTCATGTATAATGAAAAATTTTATTTCCTAGTGATTGATATTGTAATCCCTGAAGGTGAATAGGAATATCATTGCATTATATGGGAAAATTGTTAATAAAAATCATACTAGGATCCCACCTGGTATCTATACATAATGAAGTTTTTAAAATAGTGGAAGATTATGTGGGATCCATGGAGAAGGAATATATCGTAAAAATAGATGAAGTTCCCATGGTACAAAAAATTATTGATGTTATTAATAAATAATTTCATGGTTTTCCACCTAATTGGGATGTTGAGTTAATCGTGGAACTCATTCCTGATTTAATATTGACATCTAAAACATCATATAGAATGGAACCAGTGGAGTAGGTTCAATTAAAGAAATAATATTAACAGTTTTTTGTTAACGGATTTATACCCCTTTAGTTTCATCATTGAGATTCATGATTTTATTTCTGATCAAGAAAGATAGTTCTATGATATTATGCATTGATTATAGGGAGTTAAACCCAACGAATATAAATTATCATTATCTTTTACCATGACTTGAGGACATATTTGATCAACTTCATGTAGCTCAATAATTTTCCTAGATTGATCTTCACACTAGTTAACATTAACTAATAGTGACTATGTATTTTATAAATAATAAGTCATTTAGAACAAATCATGAACATTATTTGTTTATTTTAATTATTTTATGATTGAATAATGATCCTTATATATTTATAGATCTAAGGAATAGAGTGTTTGAAGAGTGTCTTTATAAAATTTAATTGCAATTCAATGATGATATTGGGATATACAATATGAACTGAAAATAGTATGATATGGATCTACAAATAAATATGTATACCCTCATGAAAAAAATTATGGTAGACATTTTAAGGGTTGGTTTTTGTTCAATGAAGTTTCTTTTCTTATACATATTGTATCCAAGGCTATAATATTTGTTGATCCTTCAAATAAATTTTTTACAAAATATTTTCTTCACCAATAAATATAATTTAGATCCATAGATTCTTATGAGCTTTTTATTACTATCAACAGTTTCTTTAAAATTTTTCCCAATTGCCCAGCTGGTCTGGCATGTTAATACATAAATTGGTTAAATTCCGATGATTCATTGAATTTGAGAAAGATTTTAAAGAGATGAATATGAGACTATATATTTTAGTAGTGTGAACATTATCATTATATAAAGATGTATTTTTAATACATAGTGACTTGTAGAATAAATTAATTATTTCTGTACATATATTGAATGATAAGATCATTTCATATGCATCATAAAAAGTAAAAATCGATGAATATAACTATCCAACTATTGACCATGATCTAGAAGATATAATATTTATTATGAATATATGGAGGCGCTACTTCTATTATGAAATTTTTCTTCTATAAAGAGATAATAAAGGTTTAAGGTATATTTTCTCAAAGAGTGAAACGTGAGGAGAAGAAGATGTTTGGAACTAATCATTTAGTATGTTTTCATGATAAACTACTAACCTGGTAATTCAAACAAAGTAGTTGATGCCTTTAGTAAGAGGGACCCCATAGTTCTGAACATGATGAGTACTAACAAGGACCTTATATACATATATCATGTAATTATGGATATGGTGATTTCTACAAAGCGATATGCATCATTACATTTTCACAAAATTTATAGAACATTATTTTTAAAAAATATAGAGAATTCCCAATAGTATGACTTGATCATTTAATTTAATATTTAATATTTAATCTATGGTAAAATAAAAAATATATTTCTTGAAAATAATTATGGTTGTATTTTAGGATAATATGTATTCCCTACATATAACAATTTAAAAGAGAACATCTAGATTAAACACATAGATAAGGCATCTATATACCCCTTTGGAGCATAGTGTTGAATATAGAATTTAGAAAACATTTCTATTAATATGGTTTGAAGTGAAAAATTGATTAATACATGTCAAAATTATTATTATTTTATCTAGTAAAGGGTGAAAAACAATATCTTATTGGATTAATGAATCCTCTATATATACCAATATGGAAGAGGGATAGTATTATTATAGAAAATTTCACTAGACACGTAATGCCTCTAAGGAAGAGAAATTTTATATTTGTCATTATTGATAATATTACTAATTCCAATCATTTACTAGTAATTAGAGAAAATATACACCATAAGAACATTTCTCAACTCTATTTTAATGAAATCATAAGGATTTATATGGAACCTCTACTGATTGTATCTGATTGTGACTTCATCAATATCCAAATTCTGGTAGAGTATGCAAATAAATCTTGACCCGATGATACACTTATATACTATCTATCAACCCCAAACTAACGGAAAATATTAAAGGACTTCTTGAGGATTTAAAGTCGTTCTAAAATCATATTATATTGACCTTATATGTATGTAGTATTACAATCAACATCTTGTGTAATATCCAAACTATTATAGATTCCATTCGAGCATCCATATGGTACCATACGAGGCATTTAATAGTAAGAGGTTCCATAGTATAACCTATCTGGAAGAAGATAGAGAAAGAAATAAAGTCATCCCAAAGCTTCTAGATGAGACAGCTATTAAAGTGTGAGCTATTCATGTTCATTGTAATTAATTCTTGAGAAGACAATTGGCTTATACCAATAATTGATTGAATGACGTGGAATCTCATGTTCGGTATATTATATTCATAGAACTAACACCATGTAATGGAGTTGTAGTATTTGAAAAAAGTTTATGTTAAGATCTAGGTATATTGGGGTTTTGAAATACTAGAAACAATTGGTGTTATAGCTTACCAATTGACAATTCTACATTAAATATATAAAATGTGTTCTCTCTTTAATGATTCATTTATGAATAAATTTCATATATATATAATCCATGTATTCACATATTAGGGGATATATTTGGATCCAAAATTGTCTTATAATGGGGAGAATATTAATATAATTTCCACTCGAGTGAAGGTATTGTTGTTTCAGACAACTTGATTAGTGAAAGTACTTTAGATAAATCACAAATTAGAAGAGGAATCATGGGTTACTAAAGAAGCTACAGGGAATGAGTATCCACAGTTGTTAAATATTTTATATATACCCTAATTTCAAAGGTGAAATTATTTTATTATAGATTAATGTAATACCATAGACCTTACTGCAGCAAGTAAACACCATATCCTGAACTATAATACAATGTGCACCCTAAAGATAATTTATACTTGAGTATTTTTTTAATTTTTAATTTTGATTTTTAGAGTATAATTTTAATAAAAAGAATAATATTATTGAATTCTTTATAAATATATTATCTAAATATACGTTTTAGAGATTTTTTTTAAAAAATGGGTTTTTTGTAGGACAATGTTTGGATTAATTTTCCATACAAATATTATTTCTATTTAAAAAAATAAACATTTAATTTAGAATATGAGGATCCCAAATATATTAAATTTACATTATTTTTTTATTTATTGAAAATAAATTTCATAGGATACATATTGTTTACACCCTTAAAATTAAAGGTGCCACATTAAAAGGATTAATTTTTTATGCATCTTATAATTTTTATAAAAGTAAAACATACTAATATGCTTTAATATATGACTATAATACCATTTTAAAACACATAAAAATATATAAACAATCACTAATTAAATTATTTTTATGAAATAAAAACAAATAACACTTAATATATAAAATGATATTTTTCTAGAAAAGAATATTTTTTAATATATTATGTTTTAATTTAAAAGTAATTTTTTTTGTTTATAAATTTAACTTGGTTACGATTGATCCCAAATTTAGATTTATACCATAAAAATTTTCAATGAATGTTCTTCATATTTTTTAGTAATAAAATAATTAAAATTTTTAGTTTTAATGATAATTAATAAGGGTGAACATGTAAACGTGATATATTATATTTTTTAAGATTTAAAGGTCGCATCCACCTTGTAGATAGACATTCTAGTCAAGAAAATAAAAAAAACCTGAATCTAATATTGTTTCTCCAAATAATTATTCTAAATCAACAATCCAACATAACACACATGTGATTCAATACCTACCACTTACCAAATATTAGTTTCCATGAAAAATACACACTTTTTTCCTCTAAAAGGGTCCTCTCATCACCCCTATAAAACAATGATAAAAAATTATATTCATCTAAATACATTTTCTTATTTCCTTAATTTATAATCCCATTTCAATCCCATATGATTTAGGTCAAAGTAGATTACTCCAAGCACTGCTTTTCCATGGAATCATATAAGATAAACTCCAAGTTCACAATAAAAGATCTACCTTTTCACTAACAGATTTTCATTTTTTTCCTTTCCATTTCAAATTAATTTTCTCAAATTATACTAATAATTAATTATTTTCATCTTAATGAATGTTTTTTCATTTTAAAAATAAACACTAACCACCTTTTCACTTTCATTTAGAACAAAAAACTGTCATTCATTCAATTTTTAGACATTCACCTCAATAAGACAACGTGTTTCAATTTCATTAACTATGTTATAATGGTTGATAAGAAGATTTTATTAAATTATTAACATCCTTTTTATGGTATCACTATCATAACACCATTATATTTTAGAATATATCTCTATATGTATAAATTTTATTTGATAGATAGCTTGTTTTTCATGTAATATCGAGTTTAAATGATCTTTGATATACTTTTAAAAATATTTAAATATGACCTTCATTAACTGGAAATTAAATAGGTGGTCAGAATATAAATAATTTTTAAAAAAATTAGATATTTTTTAAAAATAAATAAATTTTATTTGTAAATAAGTCCTCTATTTTAATTATGTATTTTCATTCTCACAGAATAGATTTCTCTTAAAAAAGGTTTTTATTTATTTTAGACAATAATATAATTATTTTCAATAAATTTATGAAATAGTATTTTAAAAAATGAAAATAATTCATTATATCACTATTTTAAAATTAACTTAGGGTCAAATATTTGGATTTTTTAGAAAATATTAATTTTTCAGTAACTAATGAAAAGTATTTCTTTTTTGTAAAACAATCATTTACTTTTAATAAATTATTTAACATAAAAGTAAAATTATTATTTGAATTTTATTTATATATATTTAATATAATTTATTAGATTTAAATAATCTTTATATCGGATTTCCGTATAATTTTATTTTTTGGATTATGATTGTGTTTTTTCCAAAAAATGATGCTTTTTAATGTATAATGTTTCTCCGTATTCATTATCTAAAATAATCCCTAATTTGTAATTATTGAAATTAATTTGATGAATAATATATCTATATTTTTTTAATTCATATACTGATGATTATTAGTCATATAGTTAATATAAAATTAACTTTTTCTTTGAAAATGATTTTTTTCAGAAAATTTTTTTTATTATACCTCGTAGGATTAATTATAAGTTAAATTATAACAATCATATGATTATTAATTTTTTAAAATGGATTCCATATTTTGAGTAATAATAAAAATTAATATTATATAATAATATCAACATGATTATTTTCAAATTGAATAGTAAAAACACCAATAATATGTTACCATGGTTAAGGGTAAAATGTGTTCACTGTTAATTAAACTAATGAGATCGGGATTACAATGACATAAAAAATATAATTTTATATTATGACCATATTTATACACTATATCATAAAAATTAAATAAATTTTACATTTTTAATCCATTTGGACAACATTATGTCCTTATTTAATAATTTAAGTAAAGAAAAAAAACCATATTTCACTCCCTTTTAAAAATATTTTATGTGACTATGTAGGGATAAAAAATAATTATGTGCGGTTGTAAATATTATTTTTAAGGATAAATAATTTTTTATTAGGGTAATTTATTTCAAATTTTTAAAAATAAAATTATTAAATTAAATTCTTCTATTTTTTGACAAGGTATTTATTTAATTGTAATGAAAAAAATAAATGATTTTTAAAATATTAAAATAGATATATTTTTTCTGAATTATTATGATACCCAAATATTCTAAATACTTATGAAATATTTAGGGACTCTGAAAATAATATATTCAATTTAAATATATTCCATATGGTCTTAAATTTAAATTTAATGAATAGTTACAAAATTTAAATTAATGATAATGTTAAATATTTTGTTTATTGGATGATTTAAAATTTATAAAAATATAATATTTCTCCATGTTAGTGTAATATGGTTTAAAATATAATACATGTTCCATTTATGAGTTATATTACCATTTATGAAGACAGTTATAACCCATTAAGATTGAAATATTTTTTACATTGGTTAAGGTTATAACGGGGTTTTTGTGTTACAAAGGCTTGTGTTAAATTTATTTTTCAACATATATATTTATTTATGATAAATTATATTTAATATTTATAATAATTAATTCTAAATTATATTATAAGGATGAATTATTTTTAATATTAAAGGAAAAATTTCCTATATAATAAAAAAATAGTTATCATGGTGAAAAATAAAATGGTCAATGTGAGTAACCATAGAGGTTTGAGGAATAACATGTATCAAATATGTCCCTTTTTTGTGTTCGAGGTGTATTTTGACCTTATATTTCCTCCAGTAAATTATTTTTCAATTTCTAAGACAAATGGAAAGATCATGAATTCCCATTTTTGAATAGTTTTGGGTATTTATAAAAATGTCACACCACCTATATTTTAAAAGAGAACCTCTTCCCCTCACATCTTCATGCATGTTAATAAATATTTCTCCATAAAACACTATAAACATATACAAAACATTTTAATCAATCTTCTATATTTCATATTCATTCCAAATGAACTACACTAGGGTCTTTATCTAGACATGCAATAGAGTATTTTCTAAGAAATGTTAATTTTCTTCGTTGTACAGTTTTTTTCTTCATCTCTCACTATCTTCCTTAATATCTTAAAAATTCAAATATAAAAAATATAAAATAAAAAGTTATATGTTTTTTAGTTTATGTAATAATCTATATCCATATCCTTAGCAATAAAATAGGAAGTGAAACATTCGATGGTATGTATATTGGATTACTTCCATGCCAACTATTGTAATTACTTTTCAATCACCATCACTCAAGGCTGAATATAATTATGGATTTGATTTATATTAATTATTTTTATTAAATAATGAAAACACTATAATTATAATATCAAATATAACTTTTAGACTAAAAATTTATTGTAAAATGATAATGTCTCTCAAGAAAACGTGCATACTACCGCCACCACGATGCGATGTGATTCATTTTTCATATTTTTTGGACATGGATAGTAATAATGATTTATTTTATGAACATATATGATTAATAGGTTGTAATAATTAGTTTTAAAGGTTAATTATTAATTACATATCATTCCTTTCATCCTTTGAATAAGATGTAAATAGTGTTCATGCATACGTACAACCTACCTTCTCCATGAATATTGGATATAGTTTTTTATCTGTCATTTATGGATGAAACTAAATATGAAAATTAATAATTAATATGATATTTATATAATAATGAACATTATTTATATTCTATAACCATATTCAATGTTTATGGACTGAATCTATCATAAAAAACATACATGAAAATGAAGCAGTTATCAACTGATAGAGTGATATTAGTAAATAATTGTTGATAAACAAGTGTTAAAAGGTTACAAGAAAATAACATATAGTTTGTTATTTATGTTTATATTTTAATAATATATGTCTAATGTATCTGTATTTATTATATATAAGGTTTCAATTATTATTATGGAAGTTAGTCCTGATGTAAGTAATTTTCATCCCACTTTTATTACATTATGTTACATATTTTATTCACAACTTAATTATTTTATATATTTTATATAAATCCCAAAAATTTTACATATGTATATTATTATTAAAAGTATTTTTATTCAAAAATATTTCTATTTTAATTCACTCAGGAGTCTTGTGATTCAAGATTTATGTATGTGGTAATGGTTTTAAGTTGAAAACTAATTATTTATCAAGATTTTTTAAGTTTATGATTAAAGTGATGAAATGTTATGATCAATCTCTCAAGAAACTCATGAAAATTATTCAAAAATTATTCTTTAATGAAAATAAAGGTTTTCCTTTCATTCTCCTATCTTTATGTTCTGATGATTATAAAAGAAAATATTTTATGAAAAACTAAATTTATTACTCTCTTTAGTTAAAACCATTTTCCGTCCACATCTTTTTTTATAAAATAATGTTTTCAATGATGTTATTAATATTTTGATATGATTTGTAAAATTCATTTTTTTCTCATCTGAAATGTTTTTCATTTTTTTAAAAGGGAATCTTCATGTTGTTTTCCAAATGATACACTTTTAAATTTTAACGAAAAATGTGAAAGGAATAGTTGCTTTAACATACATGACATGGATGCAATTTTCTACATCCATGACCAATCAATGATTTCAAAAATAATTTATATGTTTAAAAATTTAAATTAAATTAAAATATTTTATTTAATATTCTGTATATTTTTATATTTTGAAATATTTTTTTCAATGTGGGAAGCAATTATTCCTCATGAATATTTTAAGGGTTAATTTATGCTATTTTGGATAATTAATGAAAATAAACATGAATTGTTTTACAATATATGGGGGATATTTGCTGATGATACCATCCATAACCATTCTATTGATTTGTTATGATAATAATTATATCAATTTAGGGAATCCATTTATTACATATTTATTATGTTACGATGAAATTTTTATAAAAATATTTTCCATTTCATTAGTTGTGTTATAATGAATTATTTTATTGAAGCCAACAAGCCAGTACCCAAGTGGTACAGGCTCCTTCTTGGCATGAAAAAGACCCAGGATCAAATCTGGGTAGGGACTTCTTTCTAGCTACTATATCAACATTGTAGTAGGGCACTGTAGCAGTACTGTAGGAGCGGTGGAATTGTAGTGGCAGCGACACTATAGAGGAGGAGGCACTGTATCCGGAAATGTAAAGGTGGTGGTACTGTAGCAGGTACTGTAGTAGTCCAAATACTATAGCAGTACTATTCACTGAAGGTCCCTTTGGGAAAAAATGGGCATTTAGGTCTAGTATTTCAGCCACTTGGTCTTCGTCCTTCGGGCTATGTTATGGGTCTCCCTCTAGCCAGTCGAAAGAGGTATTTTCTTTAAATAAAAAAATGAGGCTTCGGCCCCAACCTTAAAAAAAATTATTTTATGAAACACATATGTATGATTTCCATTTTTGGATTAGTGAGACTAGAATTATATATCAATTTAATTCATTTGGAAATCATTAATGATATATTCTCTAAAATGGATCATGGAATTTTATTCCAAGATTGAAAAAAAGAGGGTGCAAATGAGGTTAATGCAAGCCAGAAAACAAAGTGTGTACACAAGATTTTTTCCAAAAACCAAAAGAAGGTATACAACAGCTTATTCCAATCCTGAAGAAGGTACACTGGTGATTTTCCCAAGCCTAACACATTAAAAATTTCATGGTGGGTATCCTAGAAAAAAGATATCATGATATTGTGTATATTCCAAAAATATATGACTTATGACAATTTCATTCACTCTTGGGTATTTTTCATTGATTCCTTTATGATTTATTTCATATGAACTACCTAGATTTACAACATGACTATTGTATTTTTTATATATGACATATTGGGTATTCTATTCAAATGTAATTCTTATTTTCTCATTCCCTTCTTGTAATGTTATGTTGGTATCTATCAACTTTACACTAACTGTGTATCTAATCTCACCCTCTCACGTCCCTGGGGTTCTTTTGGTGATGGTTCTTCATTTTTTTAATTCTAATCCTATATTTATTGTTGTAATAATATTTTCATAATTAATTTATGGATGATATTGATCAAGTTCATGAAATAGTGGGGCTTTTTTGGGTGATGTGGTGATGGAGACAGTGGTTAGCAGTGGTGTGATAGTTATCTTTCTCTGAAATCGATGTTATGTGGTTATCTATGGTGTCAGAAATGGGATGTTGTGTATTGATGGTGTGTTTTAGTGATTTGGGTTTTATTATATGGAAATATGGCTAGTGGATTATCTCTATTGAGGTACTATGTTTTAGTTTCAGGTAGCATGTCTCAAGGTGTCATGTGATTCATGATCTTACAACACGAGGAGGTTTTATAGTGCTTGAATCGATGTGCATTTTACCTGTTTTAAATTCAAGATTGAATTAGAATTTTTTGAGGGAATATTTTTGTTTTGGCCTCAAGGTTTTGTATTTTTAATTATCTCGTGGAAGATGTTTTTGAATTTGGAAATCATTGGTTACCACTAATCCTTAACGTGGCCTTTAAAAAATATTGACAAACAGATTTGAATTTTAAAATGTTTGATAACTTTTCATCTTATGAATAACATAGTGGGAAGAGATTTAGTTCACATACAAACAAATTCTATTACATGTACAACTTTATAATGATAATATACCTCTATAATTTAGGAATGGATTATTATATTATGAATTCAGTTTTTATCTAGTAAAATTATATATATATATATATATGAAATGTGTGGGTCATTATTGTACATATAAAATAATGGTTTAGTTAAAAATTGGAAGAAATGATTAGAAAACATTAGTTAGAACCCTATGGATAAGTAAAATAATAGGAAAAGTCCCTTAATTTTAGAAATGGTTAGGACGAGTGATTTGCATGAAATTTCATCCCTATGTATACTCTTCATGTAGATGTGGATATAGAATAGTTTTACATATGGATATTGACTCTAAAAATGTATATTTTTTAATTGAATTGATTTTAACATAGTCCATTATATTGGACATTACTACACACTTGATATGAAACTCCTAGGATTTATGTTTTGGAAATTTATAGACTCTTCAAAAACCAGCATGAAGGATTTTTATATTTGATGACCATGAATAACTGTGGTTAAATCGAATGTTTTAAAGATTAATAATCAGTTTCATTGATTTAGAAACTATATAAATTATTTTTCATAATTTTTTGTTTTTCTATTATGATTATTTTTTCTTATAATATTATATTTGGTTTTTATCAATGGATAGAACTAGAATAAATCATTTTAAGAATTGACGTACTAAAAAACATGGTAATTATTGGAAACAAAATTGGATTATGATTATAGAGGAAAATATTGGAAATATCAAAACTGATATATTATAAAATATGATTAAAAAATAATAATTATTAAGTTTCATAACATGTAAAATAAGGGAAACATTCAATTTTAATGATGTTTAGTTGCGAATGATCATAAAAAACAGGGATTAGTTTCATCCTTATCTTGAATGTAAAAATAAATTAATAGAAGAATATATCGAAATAAGGGGAATATGTTTTCAATATGTTAATAAATTAAATAGGGAAATGAATTTATAAGGAAATTATTTTTATATATGTGGGGAACCTGGAAAATATATGAGTTATTACCTTAAACTAATAGTTAGCCTCAAGACCAAAGAAAATACATTTTTATTATAACTATTGAAGTGAAATGATTGATTTTTTTTACGTATTCAAATTCAAGAATTATTCTTAATAAGTTCTCTTAGTTCTGGTATTCTGGTAACAATAATTATGAACATATACAAAAAATTTTAATTTTGGTCGCTCATACGTCTTCATATACGATTGTAATAATATTTCTGAAAACAATTATGTGTTTCTAAGTTCAAGGTTGTTCAAACAGTAAATGTTTTAAAAACCACTTTGGAGGTGTAATGTGATTGTATTTAAATGTGATTAATGATATTTTGGGATCATTTTTATTGAGATAAGTTATATTTAATGCATCTGTTAGAAATAAAATACTATTTAAGAATAGTTATCTTTTCATAAGTTTAATGGTATTTATAACATTTATAATTTATATATAATATTTGATGATTAGGGTTAAATTAATGAATATTACTCATATTTATATGTATTTTTTAGAAATAATATTATAAAGGTATTAGTAAAAAGGAAAACATGTCCCATTTGACAATTTGGTATGGCTTAAACCCTTAACTGAAGCGTGATAATGGTGAAATGCCTACCACTAGCCTAATCAATGTCTTGGTTAATATTAAATTTTCTAAAATTATGTGATACATAATTATTAAGTTGTTTTTTTAAATATATGTTTTATCAAAGTCAAAATAATGGGATTGAAATTTAATTTGGTTATTAATGGTATTTCTGATGAAGTTTGAAGTGCATTGTGTTGCATTTGTTGTCAATGAGGCATGTTGTTGTCTTAGAATTAATGGATGTCATGAATTGTCAAGATGTGAATGACAAAGGTTGTGATGGTGTTGGTGGTGAAGGAGAATGGCCATGGTACTAAGATGCATGTCACTTAGGAGATTCACTAAGTGGTATTGGAAATTGTGGTTGAAACATTCTCCATGAACATCTGACGATTGTGGAGCTGATCTTTAAGTTCATAGAACTTGTATCCTGATGATACAAAGTCACAACATTGTTTGAAGACCATGCATTGTATTGACAATGCATGAGGAGGTGAAGAAGATCCATCCACAATCTCTAAGTGGATGAAGTGAGCTAAAGAAGCCCATGCACTATCACTTAGTGCATGTGAACATGAAGATGATCCAATTGATCTCTGATTAGATCAATGAAGCACTTTGAATAATTTAAGTGATTCAGGAGCTTGGTTGAAGATGAAGAACCTTTGGAATTCCATTCCTAAGTGATGAATATTTGTTTAGAAGAATTGGAGGAATTCTTAAGAAGAATAATAGAGATGGGAAGAAGAATGGCTTGGAGTGGCACTTGGCATGTTACACTTGGTCACTTTTTTTAACAAAGGACTTAGTGTTTTTTGTTGCAAAAAAAATAGGCCACCAAGGAGGCCAGCCGAGGGTAATCACCCAAGGCACATGTGGGACTCAAGGTCACCACGCCCATGGGGAACCCTCAAGGCCAGGGCAGCAACCTTGAGGCAGCGGGCGCACCCAAGGACACCGCATGGGCGCCTGGGGCACGCCCGGAGGAGCGCAGAGGGGCCGTGTATAAGCCCCGAGGCCACGCGGTGGTGAAGCCCGCGCACCCGTGTGTGCATAGTGGGCGCTAGGAGCGCGCCCGCAGGAGCATGAGTGGGCGCAGAGCGCGCCCGCAGGGAGAACTCGGTGCGGGGCAGCACCGAGAGGGGAGGAGATTCAACTGGCCGCTCATGGGAGCGCCAGGGTGATAAACCGCGGAAAATCCGCGGAAGGCTTCGATGTGGGACGCGCAAAAAACCCCGGGAGCAAATCTCCGCCGTCCGAGCAATCGCGCGCTCGATCCGAGCCGCTCATCTAATCCCGCGTGAGATCTTCAGATCCAGGCCACCCGATGTATCTCCATCGCCTGATCCGACGGCCGTGACTTGTCTTCCACCTCGAGCTCGAGCCGAAGCCTCCCCGCGAGCCGCCGTCGAACCAGGAGCAACCCGAGCACTGAAGTCGAGCTCCCGGCTGTCTCTCTCGAAGCCGAAGGCACCCTTGTGCTCGTCTGGACATACCGAATCCATCCATGCAATAAAGAGAGCATGCATGCAATGTTTGGAGGATTTTGAGTTCGGCCGAGGCAAGCAAAGCTGCCGAGGCCACGTGGTTGGTGTTTTTGCATGGGATGAGCCTAAACCGAAGGCTGTGCATGCGTTATGAGTCGCATGCACGTAGAGGAACAAAAAATAAAGGGAGCCCGCGTGAAATCAAGAATAAAAAATAAAGATTTGGAAAGATTTTAAAGAACCGAAAATCTCGGTGATTCAAGATATCCCACGCGGATGTTTAGAAGCGTTTTTCTGCCTATAAAAGGAGCACCCGAGGCATGTAGATGCTTTGCTGATGTTTTTGTTGAAGACCTGTTGATCCGTGAGAGCCCTCTGCCTCGCGAAGACGAAGCCCCGCGCACACTTGCGCAGTGAAGTCCCATGCGCGCTAATCTTTGCGCAGCAGGAAGTACTCAGGGCCGCCGCTTCCTTGCGCGCCCGAGGTTGTCACCCTCTCTGTTCGCGAATTTGCGCGACAGGAGGAAGAGCCCGCGGTGTTGCACCTGCGCGCCCGCGGCTGGTTGCACTTGTGCGCCCCTTGGCCAGTGCAACTTGCGCGCCTTGTGCTCCAAGCACTTGCGCGATGCTTTGCATCCAAGGCTTTGCACGGCTGCCCCTTGCACCTTGACACCTTGTGGGACAGTGTGTGTGCAAGTGGGTGAAGTGAAGACCACCACATCCCTAGTGTGTGTGTTCCAAGTGAGGAGAAGGCCCTACGGGCAGTAGCTTGTGCAAAGAGGGAGAACCCGAGGCCCTAGTGCTTTGTGTGCAAAGTGAACAAGGAAAGGCCGTGGCCCTAGCATATGCATAAGGAGAAGGACATATTTGTGTGTGTGTGCACAAAAGAAATAACAAGTCCGAGACACATTGTGTGTGCTAAGTGAAGAGGAAGAGCACACTTGGCCGTGTGTGTGCAAGGAGAGGAGGAAGACCGAGGCCATACCTTGGTTGTGCCAAATTGAAGAACACACTTTGTGTGTGAATTTGAAGAAGAGTTCGTAGCCCTTGTGTGTACAAAATGAAGAACCAAGTGTGTGCATAAGTGAAGTGCATACTTTGAAGAAGATTAAAAGAACAAGGAAGTGTGTGTGCCTAGTAAGTGAAGTAGGCCAAGCCTTGTGTTTGCTAATTGATCAAAGGAAGAGTGTGTGAGCAAACAAGAACAAGAAGGCCAAACCTAGTGTGTGCACTAAGAAGTGTGTATACACATAGAAGAAGAAAAGGGAGGACTCACACTAGAGTATAACACACTTCTAAGTGTGTAACCAAATTGAATAAAGTGTGTGAAGTTCAAGGAGTTGGTGTGTTCTTAAAGTGTTACATCCTTTAAGGGTTTATTGCACCAAGAGGAGAAAGAGAAGAGTGCATGCATGCATGCATGCACGTGCACACGTGAACAAAGATAAATCAGGCTGTGTGCATCTGAGTTGTTGAGACTGGACCAGACTGAAGTTAAAGATATCGGTTGTCTGAGTATTCAGTAGTTGAAGAGAGAGGCCAGGTCATCCTGAGAAGAAGGAGATAAATCCTGAGCAAGACGAGAAGACCTGTTCACCACAAGTGATCAGAAGAAGAGCAAGGCCAGCAGCCTTTATCCCAGGCTGCTGAGGATACTTGAAGAAGCTTAAAGAGAAGAAGAGCTACTCGTGTGACTCGAGGAGCCAGGAGAAGACCCTGTGGGACTCAGGGAGAAGAAGTCTTCAGTGGGATTCTGGAGCAGGCCAGTGGGACTCTGGTAACACTGTGTGAAGCAGTATAAAGACCCTCCTGTGGGACTCAGGAGAGATACGGTGGGAAGCTGTATCGACCATTGTAATTCTAACAAGTTATAATGGGAGAATCCATGCTGGGAGAGCATGGCAAGGATGTAGGCCTTTGGGGACGAACCTTGTAAATCCTTGTGTCCTGTGCCTTTTCATTATTGCATTATCCGGGAAAGGTTGAGAGATACAAGAAGAGTGGATCGAGGCTTTAACCAGCCATAGAGGTTTAATTGATAAGGAATCAATTAGTAAAAAGTTTTAAGGGATCACTGATTCACCCCCTCCCCCTCTCAGTGATTCACACTGATCTGGGCACTTCAATTGGTATCAGAGGGAGGTTCCCTCTAAAAGATCCAAGAGAGTCTATATGGAGTGCAGATTTGAGGAAATGAAAGAACAGCCTCAAATGGAGATATCTGCCAAGACTCTGAAAAACAGAATGAAGAAACAGGCAAAGAATATGAGGAAGAAGTTTGGTGCAATCAGAGAAACTCCTTCTATGGAAAGGAATGTGAAAGTCACATCAGATGACAATTCCTTTTATCACTCTTCTGATGAAGCCTGCTCTAGCTGTGATGAAGATGGAAGAAACAATGATCTTCTAAATGCAATCAAATATCTTCAGAAGAGAGTCCCCAAGGAAGTGGCAATGTGTATAGCTACAGGCCTCCTTGATCTTCAAGAAGAAAAATTACAGCTAGAAGATGAAGCCAATTCTCTGGAAGTCCAATTGGCTAAAAGGGTTGGCATAACCAACACTCTCAGAAAGCTGGTAAATGCCAAAGATGAAACAGTATCTCTTTGCAATGAAAGATATCAAGACACTGCTGAAGAATTGCAAAGAAGCCTTTCTGAGAAAGAATTATTTATGATAATAGTCAAAGATGTTGTCCATGCACTGGAAAAGAGGCATAATGTGTCAATGAATGTCAGAGATGCTCAACTAGAAGACAAAGTCAAAAGGGTGAAGGAGCTTGACAACTCATTGCTTGAAATGAAGCAGGTGCATGAAGACCAGATAAAACAGCTGGAAGAGAAATGGGAAGGAAGGCTAAGAACAATTGAGGATGAGAAGAACTCCCTCAACATGAAATTCTTAGAACTGGAGGTGATATTGAAAAATCTGCAATCACCTAAAGCTGAATCCTCCCAGTCAGCTGATAGAAGAAATGTTGCTACACAAGTGTGCATTGAGCAGGATGATTCTAAGAGAAAGACATCCTCTAATTATAGTGCAACATCTTCTAAAATGAAGGTACCATCCATCCCATCCTGTATTGATGCTTCTAATTGTGTTTCCACAAAAAGTGCAGGATGGAAGAATAATTCCAAACAAATATGGATGAAGAAAGTAAAGAAGGAGAGCTCTCCTGAAGCAGCACAACAAGTCAAGAAAAGTACCCAACAATTAGAAGGACTCAAGAGGTCAAGATTTGTGGGTCAATGCTGGTGTTGTAATAAGTATGAGCATTGTGCAAAGGATTGTTGGTACAATCCAATGAATGTCAAAGCACAAAGGAAGCCCATGCCAAGGGGGAGCAAGCCAGAGGAAAAGAAGCAGCATCCACAGGTCCAGAGACATCTGTTTACTGCAAATAGATTTGGATTACTTGACAACATCTGGGATGGTTGCAAAAGTGGTCAAAGAGTTGATACATATCAATCTCCGAATGTATCCGAAGCTGGAATGAAGAGAAGATCACTGATCCTGGCTCAAAAAGATTCCTTGGGAAGAAAGCAGAAGAAAGTGGAAGATGCTCCCAAGAAGTGCTTGAGAAATAAATAGAAGTCCTTGGAGTCTGAATCCAAGAAGGGTGATGCATCCAGAAGGACCACCAAGAAGACATTCTTCTACTGTGGCAAGAAAGGACATATCATGGACCTTTGTAAAGAAGCCATGAAACTAAATAGAAGCAGACTGAACTCCAAAAGACAATCAATCCAGAAGAAGAAGGGATTGATTGAAAACAAGTTGCCTAAGAAAGGTAGCTTGACAGCATCTAAGGAACCATGTGGAATATCCAGAACTGAGGCCACACATCCAAGTGACTTACTAGTCATATGGCCAAATCAGTTGCAACTTGCCAAAGATCTGCAAAGAGCTGAAGATGAAGTTCTGGCAATTGCTAAGGCAAAAGGGAAGAAAAATATTTCACATGAAGATGTATTGAGATCCACACCAGCACCAACAACATTGAAGATCAAATGTGCAAGTGTGAAGACTGGTGAAAATGAGACATCTTGGTTGAGAGAATCTTCTCAACCTTGTTGTTCACATTGATGAACCAAGGAGGTTCCATCTTATTCCCTTATACTCTTGGTATATACATGTGCTAACATTGCAGGGAATTGAAGAAGATGATCATTCTCATATGGAGGATGGTTTGGAATGAATGGAGTGCACCCCTTGAGGGGGAGAAAATCTGAAGAAGATGATGTTCTGAGATTAATATCATCTTAATAAAATGGATGAATGGGGGAGCTTTATCTTTGCACTGAACTTTATAATGTGTTTTGTGAAGTATGTGCAGGATTCAGCAATTCATTGAATATCTGAAAAAATTCAACCCCTAAGCATGATCTCACATGTTTACAGTGAAAGTGGACAGCACTGAGATCCTTGGTTACATCACTCTTGTTTTCTACACCGGGTTAGACCAAGTAGACTTAGAGTTGATTTACTAAAGTTTCTTTGCTAAAGAAGAACATGTGACATCATCCCTCTCCTAGTGTTTTTCAAGAAGATGATTTTATAAGGGAGGAAGAGATTTGTGAAAGTGAACCACACCATACCTTTGCATTTGATTGCCAATAAGGGGGAGAAAATATTGGCACACATATTGACCCATTCATATGTGCTGAAGGAGTGTATTGACAACAAATACAAAGGGGGAGATTGAAGTGCATTGTGTTGCATTTGTTGTCAATGAAGCATGTTGTTGTCTTAGAATGAATGGATGTCATGAATTGTCAAGATGTGAATGACAAAGGTTGTGATGGTGTTGGTGGTGAAGGAGAATGGCCATGGTACTAAGATGCATGTCACTTATGAGATTCACTAAGTGGTATTGGAAATTGTGGTTGAAACATTCTCCATGAACATCTGACGATTGTGGAGCTGATCTTTAAGTTCATAGAACTTGTATCCTGATGATACAAAGTCACAACATTGTTTTAAGACCATGCATTGTATTGAAAATGCATGAGGAGGTGAAGAAGATCCATCCACAATCTCTAAGTGGATGAAGTGAGCTAAAGAAGCCCATGCACTATCACTTAGTGCATGTGAACATGAAGATGATCCAATTGATCTCTGATTAGATCAATGAAGCACTTTGAATAATTTAAGTGATTCAGGAGCTTGGTTGAAGATGAAGAACCTTTGGAATTCCATTCCTAAGTGATGAATATTTGTTTAGAAGAATTGGAGGAATTCTTAAGAAGAAGAATAGAGATGGGAAGAAGAATGGTTTGGAGTGGCACTTGGCATGTTACACTTGGTCACTTTATTTAACAAAGGACTTAGTGTTTTTTGTTGCAAAAAAAATAGGCCACCAAGGAGGCCAGCCGAGGGTCATCACCCAAGGCACATGTGGGACTCAAGGTCACCACGCCCATGGGGAACCCTCAAGGCCAGGGCAGCAACCTTGAGGCAGCGGGCGCACCCAAGGACACCGCATGGGCGCCTGGGGCACGCCCGGAGGAGCGCAGAGGGGCCGTGTATAAGCCCCGAGGGCACGCGGTGGTGAAGCCCGCGCACCCGTGTGTGCATAGTGGGCGCTAGGAGCGCGCCCGCAGGAGCATGAGTGGGCGCAGAGCGCGCCCGCAGGGAGAACTCGGTGCGGGGCGGCACCGAGAGGGGAGGAGATTCAATTGGCCGCTCATGGGAGCGCCAGGGTGATAAACCGCGGAAAATCCGCGGAAGGCTTCGATGTGGGACGCGCAAAATACCCCGGGAGCAAATCTACGTCGTCCGAGCAATCGCGCGCTCGATCCGAGCCGCTCATCTAATCTCGCGTGAGATCTTCAGATCCAGGCCGCCCGATGTATCTCCATCGCCTGATCCGACGGCCGTGACTTTTCTTCCACCTCGAGCTCGAGCCGAAGCCTCCCCGCGAGTCGCCGTCGAACCAGGAGCAACCCGAGCACTGAAGTCGAGCTCCCGGATGTCTCTCTCGAAGCCGAAGGCACCCTCGTGCTCGTCTGGACATACCGAATCCATCCATGCAATAAAGAGAGCATGCATGCAATGTTTGGAGGATTTTGAGTTCGGCCGAGGCAAGCAAAGCTGCCGAGGCCACGTGGTTGGTGTTTTTGCATGGGATGAGCCTAAACCGAAGGCTGTGCATGCGTTATGAGTCGCATGCACGTAGAGGAACAAAAAATAAAGGGAGCCCGCGTGAAATCAAGAATAAAAAATAAAGACTTGGAAAGATTTTAAAGAACCAAAAATCTCGGTGATTCAAGATATCCCACGCGGATGTTTAGAAGCGTTTCTCTGCCTATAAAAGGAGCACCCGAGGCATGTAGATGCTTTGCTGATGTTTTTGTTGAAGACCTGTTGATCCGTGAGAGCTCTCTGCCTCGCGAAGACGAAGCCCCGCGCACACTTGCGCGGTGAAGTCCCCTGCGCGCTAATCTTTGCGCAGCAGGAAGTACTCAGGGCCGCCGCTTCCTTGGGCGCCCGAGGTTGTCACCCTCTCTGTTCGCGAATTTGCGCGACAGGAGGAAGAGCCCGCGGTGTTGCACCTGCGCGCCCACGGCTGGTTGAACTTGTGCGCCCCTTGGCCAGTGCAACTTGCGCGCCTTGTGCTCCAAGCACTTTGCGCGATGCTTTGCATCCAAGGCTATGCACGGCTGCCCCTTGCACCTTGACACCTTGTGGGACAGTGTGTGTGAAAGTGGGTGAAGTGAAGACCACCACATCCCTAGTGTGTGTGTGCCAAGTGAGGAGAAGGCCCTACGGGCAGTAGCTTGTGCAAAGAGGGAGAACCCGAGGCCCTAGTGCTTTGTGTGCAAAGTGAACAAGGAAAGGCCGTTTCCCTAGCATATGCATAAGGAGAAGGACATATTTGTGTGTGTGTGCACAAAAGAAATAACAAGGCCAAGACACATTGTGTGTGCTAAGTGAAGAGGAAGAGCACACTTGGCCGTGTGTGTGCAAGGAGAGGAGGAAGACCGAGGCCATACCTTGGTTGTGCCAAATTGAAGAACACACTTTGTGTGTGCATTTGAAGAAGAGGCCGTAGCCCTTGTGTGTACAAAATGAAGAACCAAGTGTGTGCATAAGTGAAGTGCATACTTTGAAGAAGATTAAAAGAACAAGGAAGTGTGTGTGCCTAGTAAGTGAAGTAGGCCAAGCCTTGTGTTTTCTAATTGATCAAAGGAAGAGTGTGTGAGCAAACAAGAACAAGAAGGCCGAACCTAGTGTGTGCACTAAGAAGTGTGTATACACATAGAAGAAGAAAAGGGAGGACTCACACTAGAGTATAACACACTTCTAAGTGTGTAACCAAATTGAATAAAGTGTGTGAAGTTCAAGGAGTTGGTGTGTGCTTAAAGTGTTACATCCTTTAAGGGTTTATTTCACCAAGAGGAGAAAGAGAAGTGTGCATGCATGCATGCATGAACGTGCACACGTGAACAAAGATAAATCAGGCTGTGTGCATCTGAGTTGTTGAGATTGGACCAGACTGAAGTTAAAGATATCAGTTGTCTGAGTATTCAGTAGTTGAAGAGAGAGGCCAGGTCATCCTGAGAAGAAGGAGATAAATCCTGAGCAAGACGAGAAGACCTGTTCACCACAAGTGATCAGAAGAAGAGCAAGGCCAGCAGCCTTTATCCCAGGCTGCTGAGGATACTTGAAAAAGCTTAAAGAGAAGAAGAGCTACTCGTGTGACTCGAGGAGCCAGGAGAAGACCCTGTGGGACTCAGGGAGAAGAAGTCTTCAGTGGGATTCTGGAGCAGGCCAGTGGGACTCTGCTAACACTGTGTGAAGCAGTATAAAGACCCTCCTGTGGGACTCAGGAGAGATATGGTGGGAAGCTGTATCGACCATTGTAATTCTAACAAGTTATAATGGGAGAATCCATGATGGGAGAGCATGGAAAGGATGTAGGCCTTTGGTGCCGAACCTTGTAAATCCTTGTGTCCTGTGCCTTTTCATTACTGCATTATCCGGGAAAGGTTGAGAGATACAAGAAGAGTGGATCGAGGCTTTAACCAGCCATAGAGGTTTAATTGATAAGGAATCAATTAGTAAAAAGTTTTAAGGGATCACTGATTCACCCCCTCCCCCTCTCAGTGATTCACACTGATCTGGGCACTTCAATTGGTATCAGAGGGAGGTTCCCTCTAAAAGATCAAAGAGAGTCTATATGGAGTGCAGATTTGAGGAAATGAAAGAACAGCCTCAAATGGAGATATCTGCCAAGACTCTGAAAAACAGAATGAAGAAACAGGCAAAGAATATGAGGAAGAAGGTTGGTGCAATCAGAGAAACTCCTTCTATGGAAAGGAATGTGAAAGTCACATCAGATGACAATTCCTTTTATCACTCTTCTGATGAAGCCTGCTCTAGCTGTGATGAAGATGGAAGAAACAATGATCTTCTCAATGCAATCAAATATCTTCAGAAGAGAGTCCCCAAGGATGTGGCAATGTGTATAGCTACAAGACTCCTTGATCTTCAAGAAGAAAAATTACAGCTAGAAGATGAAGCCAATTCTCTGGAAGTCCAATTGGCTAAAAGGGTTGGCATAACCAACACTCTCAGAAAGCTGGTAAATGCCAAAGATGAAACAGTATCTCTTTGCAATGAAAGATATGAAGACACTGCTGAAGAATTGCAAAGAAGCCTTTCTGAGAAAGAATTCTTTATGATAATAGTCAAAGATGTTGTCCATGCACTGGAAAAGAGGCATAATGTGTCAATGAATGTCAGAGATTCTCAACTAGAAGACAAAGTCAAAAGGGTGAAGGAGCTTGACAACTCATTGCTTGAAATGAAGCAGGTGCATGAAGACCAGATAAAACAGCTGGAAGAGAAATGGGAAGGAAGGCTAAGAACAATTGAGGATGAGAAGAACTCCCTCAACATGAAATTCTTAGAACTGGAGGTGATATTGAAAAATCTGCAATCACCTAAAGCTGAATCCTCCCAGTCAGCTGATAGAAGAAATGTTGCTACACAAGTGTGCATTGAGCAGGATGATTCTAAGAGAAAGACATCCTCTAATTATAGTGCAACATCTTCTAAAATGAAGGTACCATCCATCCCATCCTGTATTGATGCTTCTAATTGTGTTTCCACAAAAAGTGCAGGATGGAAGAATAATTCCAAACAAATATGGATGAAGACAGTAAAGAAGCAGAGCTCTCCTGAAGCAGCACAACAACTCAAGAAAAGTACCCAACAATCAGAAGGACTCAAGAGGTCAAGATTTGTGGGTCAATGCTGGTGTTGTAATAAGTATGGGCATTGTGCAAAGGATTTTTGGTACAATCCAATGAATGTCAAAGCACAAAGGAAGCCCATGCCAAGGGAGAGCAAGCCAGAGGAAAAGAAGCAGCATCCACAGGTCCAGAGACATCTGTTTACTGCAAATAGATTTGGATTACTTGACAACATCTGGGATGGTTGCAAAAGTGGTCAAAGAGTTGATAAATATCAATCTCCGAATGTATCCGAAGCTGGAATGAAGAGAAGATCACTGAACGTGGCTCAAAAAGATTCCTTGGGAAGAAAGCAGAAGAAAGTGGAAGATGCTCCCAAGAAGTGCTTGAGAAATAAAGAGAAGTCCTTGGAGTCTGAATCCAAGAAGGGTGATGCATCCAGAAGACCACCAAGAAGACATGCTTCTACTGTGGCAAGAAAGGACATATCATGGACCTTTGTAAAGAATCCATGAAACTAAATAGAAGCAGACTGAACTCCAAAAGACAATCAATCCAGAAGAAGAAGGGATTGATTGAAAACAAGTTGCCTAAGAAAGGTAGCTTGACAGCATCTAAGGAACCATGTGGAATATCCAGAACTGAGGCCACACTTCCAAGTGACTTACTAGTCATATGGCCAAATCAGTTGCAACTTGCCAAAGATCTGCAAAGAGCTGAAGATGAAGTTCTGGCAATTGCTAAGGCAAAAGGGAAGAAAAATATTTCACATGAAGATGTATTGAGATCCACACCAGCACCAACAACATTGAAGATCAAATATGCAAGTGTGAAGACTGGTGAAAATGAGACATCTTGGTTGAGAGAATCTTCTCAACCTTGTTGTTCACATTGATGAACCAAGGAGGTTCCATCTTATTCCCTTATACTCTTGGTATATACATGTGCTAACATTGCAGGGAATTGAAGATGATGATCATTCTAATATGGAGGATGGTTTGGAATGAATGGAGTGCACCCCTTGAGGGGGAGCAAATCTGAAGAAGATGATGTTCTGAGATTAATATCATCTTAAGAAAATGGATGAATGGGGGAGCTTTATCTTTGCACTGAACTTTATAATGTGTTTTGTGAAGTATGTGCAGGATTCAGCAATTCATTGAATATCTGAAAAAATTCAACCCCTAAGCATGATCTCACATGTTTACAGTGAAAGTGGACAGCACTGAGATCCTTGGTTACATCACTCTTGTTTTCTACACTGGGTTAGCCCAAGTAGACTTAGAGTTGATTTACTAAAGGTTCTTTGCTAAAGAAGAACATGTGACATCATCCCTCTCCTAGTGTTTTTCAAGAAGATGCTTTTATAAGGGAGGAAGAGATTTGTGAAAGTGAACCACACCACACCTTTGCATTTGATTGCCAATAAGGGGGAGAAAATATTGGCACACATATTGACCCATTCATATGTGCTGAAGGAGTGTATTGACAACAAATACAAAGGGGGAGATTGAAGTGCATTGTGTTGCATTTGTTGTCAATGAGGCATGTTGTTGTCTTAGAATGAATGGATGTCATGAATTGTCAAGATGTGAATGACAAAGGTTGTGATGGTGTTGGTGGTGAAGGAGAATGGCCATGGTACTAAGATGCATGTCACTTAGGAGATTCACTAAGTGGTATTGGAAATTGTGGTTGAAACATTCTCCATGAACATCTGACGATTGTGGAGCTGATCTTTAAGTTCATAGAACTTGTATCCTGATGATACAAAGTCACAACATTGTTTGAAGACCATGCATTGTATTGACAATGCATGAGGAGGTGAAGAAGATCCATCCACAATATCTAAGTGGATGAAGTGAGCTAAAGAAGCCCATGCACTATCACTTAGTGCATGTGAACATGAAGATGATCCAATTGATCTCTGATTAGATCAATGAAGCACCTTGAATAATTTAAGTGATTCAGGAGCTCGGTTGAAGATGAAGAACCTTTGGAATTCCATTCCTAAGTGATGAATATTTGTTTAGAAGAATTGGAGGAATTATTAAGAAGAAGAATAGAGATGGGAAGAAGAATGGCTTGGAGTGGCACTTGGCATGTTACACTTGGTCACTTTGTTTAACAAAGGACTTAGTGTTTTTTGTTGAAAAAAAATAGGCCACCAAGGAGGCCAGCCGAGGGTCATCACCCAAGGCACATGTGGGACTCAAGGTCACCACGCCCATGGGGAACCCTCAAGGCTAGGGTAGCAACCTTGAGGCAGCGGGCGCACCCAAGGACACCGCATGGGCTCCTGGGGCACGCCCGGAGGAGCGCAGAGGGGCCGTGTATAAGCCCCGAGGGCACGCGGTGGTGAAGCCCGCGCACCCGTGTGTGCATAGGGGGCGCTAGGAGCGCGCCCGCAGGAGCATGAGTGGGCGCAGAGCGCGCCCGCAGGGAGAACTCGGTGCGGGGCGGCACCGAGAGGGGAGGAGATTCAACTGGCCGCTCATGGGAGCGCCAGGGTGATAAACCGCGGAAAATCCGCGGAAGGCTTCGATGTGGGACGCGCAAAATACCCCGGGAGAAAATCTCCGCCGTCCAAGCAATCGCGCGCTCGATCCGAGCCGCTCATCTAATCCCGCGTGAGATCTTCAGATCCAGGCCGCCCGATGTATCTCCATCGCCTGATCCGACGGCCGTGACTTGTCTTCCACCTCGAGCTCAAGCCGAAGCCTCCCCGCGAGCCGCCGTCGAACCAGGAGCAACCCGAGCACTGAAGTCGAGCTCCCGGCTGTCTCTCTCGAAGCCGAAGGCACCCTCGTGCTCGTCTGGACATACCGAATCCATCCATGCAATAAAGAGAGCATGCATGAAATGTTTGGAGGATTTTGAGTTCGGCCGAGGCAAGCAAAGCTGCCGAGGCCACGTGGTTGGTGTTTTTGCATGGGATGATCCTAAACCGAAGGCTGTGCATGCGTTATGAGTCGCATGCACGTAGAGGAACAAAAAATAAAGGGAGCCCGCGTGAAATCAAGAATAAAAAATAAAGATTTGGAAAGATTTTAAAGAACCGAAAATCTCGGTGATTCAAGATATCCCACGCGGATGTTTAGAAGCGTTTCTCTGCCTATAAAAGGAGAACCCGAGGCATGTAGATGCTTTGCTGATGTTTTTGTTGAAGACCTGTTGATCCGTGAGAGCCCTCTGCCTCGCGAAGACGAAGCCCCGCGCACACTTGCGCGGTGAAGTCCCCTGCGCGCTAATCTTTGCGCAGCAGGAAGTACTCAGGGCCGCCGCTTCCTTGCGCGCCCGAGGTTGTCACCCTCTCTGTTCGCGAATTTGCGCGACATGAGGAAGAGCCCGCGGTGTTGCACCTGCGCGCCCGCGGCTGGTTGCACTTGTGCGCCCCTTGGCCAGTGCAACTTGCGCGCCTTGTGCTCCAAGCACTTGCGTGATGCTTTGAATCCAAGGCTATGCACGGCTGCCCCTTGCACCTTGACACCTTGTGGAACAGTGTGTGTGAAAGTGGGTGAAGTGAAGACCACCACATCCCTAGTGTGTGTGTGCCAAGTGAGGAGAAGGCCCTACGGGCAGTAGCTTGTGCAAAGAGGGAGAACCCGAGGCCCTAGTGCTTTGTGTGCAAAGTGAACAAGGAAAGGCCGTTTCCCTAGCATATTCATAAGGAGAAGGACATATTTGTGTGTGTGTGCACAAAAGAAATAACAAGGCCGAGACACATTGTGTGTGCTAAGTGAAGAGGAAGAGCACACTTGGCCGTGTGTGTGCAAGGAGAGGAGGAAGACCGAGGCCATACCTTGGTTGTGCCAAATTGAAGAACACACTTTGTGTGTGCATTTGAAGAAGAGGCCGTAGCCCTTGTGTGTACAAAATGAAGAACCAAGTGTGTGCATAAGTGAAGTGCATACTTTGAAGAAGATTAAAAGAACAAGGAAGTGTGTGTGCCTAGTAAGTGAAGTAGGCCAAGCCTTGTGTTTGCTAATTGATCAAAGGAAGAGTGTGTGAGCAAACATGAACAAGAAGGCCGAACCTAGTGTGTGCACTAAGAAGTGTGTATACACATAGAAGAAGAAAAGGGAGGACTCACACTAGAGTATAACACACTTCTAAGTGTGTAACCAAATTGAATAAAGTGTGTGAATTTCAAGGAGTTGGTGTGTGCTTAAAGTGTTACATCCTTTAAGGGTTTATTGCACCAAGAGGAGAAAGAGAAGAGTGCATGCATGCATGCATGCACGTGCACACGTGAACAAAGATAAATCAGGCTGTGTGCATCTGAGTTGTTGAGACTGGACCAGACTGAAGTTAAAGATATCAATTGTCTGAGTATTCAGTAGTTGAAGAGAGAGGCCAGGTCATCCTGAGAAGAAGGAGATAAATCCTGAGCAAGACGAGAAGACCTGTTCACCACAAGTGATCAGAAGAAGAGCAAGGCCAGCAGCCTTTATCCCAGGCTGCTGAGGATACTTGAAGAAGCTTAAAGAGAAGAAGAGCTACTCGTGTGACTCGAGGAGCCAGGAGAAGACCCTGTGGGACTCAGGGAGAAGAAGTCTTCAGTGGGATTCTGGAGCAGGCCAGTGGGACTCTGGTAACACTGTGTGAAGCAGTATAAAGACCCTCCTGTGGGACTCAGGAGAGATACGGTGGGAAGCTGTATCGACCATTGTAATTCTAACAAGTTATAATGGGAGAATCCATGCTGGGAGAGCATGGCAAGGATGTAGGCCTTTGGTGCCGAACCTTGTAAATCCTTGTGTCCTGTGCCTTTTCATTACTGCATTATCCGGGAAAGGTTGAGAGATACAAGAAGAGTGGATCGAGGCTTTAACCAGCCATTGAGGTTTAATTGATAAGGAATCAATTAGTAAAAAGTTTTAAGGGATCACTGATTCACCCCCTCCCCCTCTCAGTGATTCACACTGATCTGGGCACTTCAAAGTTCGCTATTTTGAGAACCTTATATAATTGGGGAAAATAGAACATTATTGGATTTTATTTTAGGAATAAAGGATGAATTATTATTTTTAAGTAGGAATTATTTTACATTATCATTATAGTGATTCTGGTTATTTATGTAAATTATTTGAGTATCATCATGAATATATGATTTTGCATTATTCATTTTTTATGAGACATTATGATTATTTGATGTCATTTATAGAGAAATGATAAATTTATCTCAGAAAATATAAAATCAAATCATTCTAATCTATTTGATTAAATCCAAATAAGGTATATTTCATGGAATTTTAAGGTTAGTTATTTTTCAAATGATTTATCATGCGCTTTTAGTGTTTCTATTGCGTCTTTGGTTATTAATGATGTATTTATTCATCTGGTTGATTATTCATTTTTATACTTTTCTCATTCAATAAATTTTGGTTTTTTTAATGCTTAAAGATGGTAGGAAGATAATCTAATACATTTTTAGATTATTTAATCCATTAGAATCTAATTTTATGGCCTCAAGAATAAAAAATTCATTATATTAAATAATTCTTGGATTAACAAATAATGTTGAGATTTATCTATGCATAGAAAAGGGATGCAATTATACTTATGAAATAAAAATATTTCATGAAAGTATATTTTAATATTTTCTCTATCTAAGAGTAATATAATCCTTAAAATTTATCGAAAGGATATTTAATTTAAAACATTCTCTTATTATATTAATTTCCAATGAATCTATTGTACTTTTTTTAAATATTTGGTTTATGGTTTTATGTTCATTAAATTTTTCAACATCATTCACTTTCTTATTGAAAATGATCTCTATAACTCTTCATAATTATACTCGTATTAAAATTTTATTCCATGTCCATATTATCACTTCACACAAATTTTTTCCTACTTGGAAACCAAGTAATGATTTATTTTATATGAGCTTTACATTTCTTTCTCCTCTTTTTGGGAGGAAGTTTTATAAACTCTTTTACGATGTGGGTTTACTATTAATGAGTTTTCTGATTACAAACCCTTGATTTCCAAGATAAAATTGAAATAATCAGAATTCCGTTTATTTAGCAGGGTTGAATGTGACACCAAATTATTTTAGAATATATATCTCTTTAGATACATTTTATTTAATAGATATCATGTGTTATATGCAACACCGAGTTCAAACAAGACTATTAGATCCTATTAGACTAAAATTCATGTATAAATAGTAATAATAATTTTTCTAAAATTATGTATAAATATTTAATTACAATTCAATATGTTCAAAAAAAGTGCACAAATTTTTGTAAAGTACATAAATTCTTCAAAAAATAATTTTTTCATCAAATACGTTTTTATTATTTTTTGTGAGAAAATAATATAATTAATTTATTCTAATTATATAATTATTTTACAAAATGGAAATAGTTATGTTAAACCCCCATATAAAAACTAAAATCATGTGAAATTTTAATATTTTTCAAAAAAATATTAATTTCTTAATAAATAGTGAAAAACATCGGTATTTATAAAATTGTAATTTATTTTTAAATTTTTATTTAAATTAAAATTATCATTATTTTTTTAATTTTATTTAAAAATTACATAAGTATAATTTAATTACATTTAATAAAATTAATTACAGTTGAATTATATATATATCCAATTTTTTATTTGTTTATTTTTTGGCTTAAAAAAGAATTTTCTAAAAACTGTTTTGGAGTGCATATTATGCTCAGTATTAATTTATTAAAATAACCCATAATGAGAAGTAAAATAAAATAAATTTATATATTATATATTTATATTTATTATTTTAATTTATAATAATTATTATTATTCGTAACATATTTAATGAAAACTCAAATTTTTCAGGAAAATGCATTTTTAAAATAAGAACTTTTTCACCAGGCTTGCAAGTTTAATATTAAATTAAATTTTCCAATGAATTGAATGTGAAAAAATGGATTACTTATTTGAAATAATTATAAATAATATTTTGTAATAGTTTTAACTTAATGTTTTGTCAAATTAATATAAAAAACAGTAATTTTTTTTACCACATTAAGGATAAAACATGTTCATAGGGGTTAAGCTAAAGAGAAAATTGTTATAATGACATAAAAATTGTCTATTTCTTTGGACATATTTATACTATTTATAATAAAATTTATATAAATTTACCATTTTCAATTTGTATGGACATGATTGTTACCTTCATAATAATTAAAATAATGAAAAAGAAGTAATATGACTCTCATAATTAAAAAAATTATGTGTTCACATAGGGATAAAAAATATTAATGTTCAATTATAAAAATTTATTTTATTGATAAATAATATTCCATTATCATGGTAATTAATTTCAAATTTTTATTAATGAAATATTTTCTTTATTGGGTTACACCGCACCGACAAAGTAATTATTTAACAAGAAGTAAATTAAATAAATGATTTTTATAATATTATTTGTAATATAATTTTAAGTAACAATTTTTTTCAAAAATTATATTAATAATATGAAATATTTTTTAAAAAATAATATATTCCAATTCCATGTTTTTCCTGATTTCTTAAAGTCAAATTATATGAATCATTACAAAATTTATAATAATGATATCATTTCATAAAAAAAATTAACTAATTTATAATTCATTAATATATTGTATTTTATAAAATTTAATGGAATATTTTTTAAATTTTATTCCATATTCTATTTATTTTTAATTTTTACTTTAATGATAACAATATAAACCGTTAATATTGAAATAGTTGTTACTGCTGTTATGGTTAAAATTGGGGTATTCACATTACATGCACATATGTTAAAAATAATTTTACACACATATAGGATTTTTATTTAATATATTTGAATTATTATTTATAATAATTATGTCCAAATAATCTAATGAGACTCATTTATTTTTATTCCTCTAGTATAAATTACCAAGTTAAATAAAAAACAAGTTATCGTGGAGAAAAATAAAATTGTAAAAGAGAGTATCCTTTAATGTTATGGGAAAAAATATTGAAAAAAAGTTACCAGGTAATTTTGGTGGGGAGGATCGACCTTATATTTCTTCAACTATATTATTTTTTGATTTTTAAGGTAAATATAATTGAGAGTGACTTCCCATTATTGAATAGTTTTCGGAATTCTCAAATTTGTTACACCTCAATTATAAAAGGGAACCTCCTACCATTACTTCATCACGAAACATAATATTATTTGAACAAAAAAACACAAAAACAATCTCCCCAAAAATCATTATACCCATTCTTGATATTATTTTCATCCCAAAATACAACACCGTGGATTTATAATAGGATATCCAGGAGCATTAATCAAATCGAAGGTAATTATCTTCATTAAGCTCTTTTTTTTGACTTCTTCTATTACCACATAAATTTATGATTCTATAATTAAAATATTTTTAATAAAAGTTTTTAAAATATAATCATATGTTATTAAATTTACATAGTATCCTATATGAGTATCCTCTTTGATAAAACGGCAAATTAACTCCTTGTTTTTGTCTATAGCGGACTACCACCTCGTGAACTGATGTATAATTTTCTAAAAACACTTCTCCGTGAATGATTTGATAATATATTTTATTTATAAAAAAGATATTTATAACATAATTATACTCCAATAATTTTAATTTCATATATAACATATTACTGTATAATATGTTGTTGAATGATAATGAAACTCGTGTCTACGTACAGACTACCCCTTCTACAAAGCAATGTGGATCATTTTTAATTTTATTTGTACATGGATGGTATTAAGGATAGATTTTATGAAAATATTTTAATTATATAATCTAAAATGATTCAATATAGGTGAATTATTATTTTATCTTTCCTTCATTCCAACCATTGAAAAAAGTAAACAACTTTCATTCATACATATGACCTACTATCTCAATGAATAGTGTCATTCATATAATATCTATAACCATTATGGGTGACTATAAAACTAAAAATGAATAATTTATATGATATTAATTCCATGATTTACATAATATAGATTATGGAATCATACTAAATGTGAATGTAATGATGCTACTGACCAAAAAGACACCTGAAAAAGGATGTTGTTATCACATAGATAATGGATTTAAATGAGGAATTTTTAATAACTAGGTGGTAATGGTTATAAGAAAATAATAAATGGTTCGATATATATGTTATAGTTATTTAATTTACTTATAAGAAATTAAATATTTATTATACATTATTTTGGAACTTTTATGAAGGATATTGGACCTGAGGTAAAGAATTATCATCTCAGTTTTATTTCCATGAGACGCATTTTATAATCACAAATTATTATTTTATATGATGTATATCCTTCTCATGAATGTCATTATTATTATTATTATAAATATGTTTATTTACGTATCCATCTAAGGTTATTTATTTCATGAGACAAATGATTCCAAAGTTACTAAAGTAGTAATTTTTAATGTTAAAAAACATTCTTTATAAGGATTGATTATGATTATGAAAAAAATTATGTAATATTACTATCTACCTCTAAAAAAATCTTTAATTTTATTCCCCTTTATTTATTTACTAAAATTTTAAATTTTCCTTTCATTTACTCTCTTTATTTACTCAATAGTATTAAATAAGTTTTTTTAAACCAACATTATTTCACTCTTCGACCAAAAATCATTTTTCTTCCACATCAATGTTATCTAAAAAATCAAGAATGTTTTTAATATTCATTTATTTTTTTATGTAAATTTTACCCACGTTTTACTTTTAAACAATTTTTATAAAATAAATATTCTTGTCATTTTCTGAATGAGGTACTTTTGACATTTTATCAAATATGTGGAAGGAATCTTTGTTTTAACATACACTAAATGAATGAGATTTTCTTCCATCTAGAGAACTCAATGATTTTAAACACCCTTTGTTAGTTTCCAATGTTCTTTAAAAAATAATTTATTTTCTTTAATGTTTGGTAAATTGTTATATTTTAATGTAATTATTTAAAAATGCAATTATATTTTCCTGTAGATTGTTGTAATGATATTATAATGGAATTTCCATTAATTAACTTCTGCATCCTTGAATGTTTCAAATGATTTACTGGGGATATGATATATATATTCCATCTTTATCCTTTATTTGGATGGTTAATGACTATGATGCCAAATTTTTGTGAAACCTGTTTCATTTCAAATGGTTATTTTATGATGAAATGTTTATGAATCCCATTTCATTTTCATGAGTTCTAATATAATGAATAATTTAATGGAACCTATATGTATTATTTTCATTTTTTGATAGCTCATCCTATATATAAATATTCCTCAAATTTATTAGAAAAAGATTTATTTTCAATAAGATCAAAGTGTAGAGTGGTTTTTATCCCAAGCCTAATAAAAAGTGGGTACGCGGGAGGATATCCCAATCCCAAAAAAGAGGGTACATAAGAGGTGACCACAAGCCAAGAATAGGGTACATGGTTGTTTATCCCATGCCTGAAGTAGGTAAATTGGTTTTTATCTTAATCCAAAAAATTTATGCATGTATTGGTGGGTATCAATGACATATGATTTTCGATGCATATGTGTATTCCATAAATCTATTTGTAATGGAAATATTATTCTCCTGTGGCTTTTATTCTCTGATTTCCATTTGATCCATCTCCTATAAACTACCATGATTTTTAGAAAGAATCAATTTTACAATATACTATATTTAGGGTGTGTTTTTCAAATTTTGATCCCATTATATAATTCTCTTATTCACATTTTATATTAATATCTCCATTGATTAACCATAATATAAAATTTGATATCACTATTTATTAGATTTCCAATCCCTAAGAAATGAATAAGGGTATTTGGGGTCACATAGACCATGGAGTAGCCCAGTTCACACAGAACAGGCCCCAGAAGAGAATCAGAGCAATAGGAGTAGCAGCCACCAAATGCAGAGCTAACCGGATTGGAAGAATGTGAGGGTATGGAAGCCGCCATCGGGACCCGGAATCATGCATCTTTGTCTGGGGAAATTCTAGCCGATCACCAATGCAAGGTGGGGAGCAAGGTAATCAATGATGCAAAAATCTGGGGAGGGGCAGTTCAAGTGGGCTGGGCCTACGGGTCATGTATTGGGCATGGTATGCCTCTGGGCCTTCAGGTCATGTATTGCGGGTTTTATGGGCCTTGTGCCTTGGGCCTATGGGTCATGTACGTGTTACCCATTAAAGGGTGATTATCCATAATAAAATAAAAAATAAGGCATTCGGGCCATTTGGATCATCATTAATTTCATCTGTTAAAACAATAATACAAATAGGAAAATATTTTATTTTAATTGTGTAATATTTTCACATACATTAAATATTTTTATAATTCCATTAAATTCATGTATCTCTCACTAAAAATATAAATAATATCAATATCCATCTAGTATAATCATATTAATATAAAAACAACAAATAACCATCATTAAACCACAAAATATTCATATTTGGGTCGGTTTAACCACCTACTAGAATGATACTATTAATTTATAACATGAATGAATACTGGAAAATAATTACTAGTATAACATGATATAAATGTTTCAATAATTATTATTAAGGTTTTATATGTTGAAATGTCAATATTTAATCATTTTTTAAGAATAAAAACACTAATCAGCAAAACAAATGTATAAAAATATGATTTTTATCAATTTCATCACCATGGATAGATGTTAAAACAATCATGAAATTAATTTCAAATGCACCAAATAGTTATAAATCATCCCTTATATTAATATTAATGATATAATAATGATTTAGTAGTTATGAATATTTAATATAGACATTGGTATTATTAAAGTATAACAAACGATCAAAACTGTAAACACTTGATAAGAAATTTCTGAAAGATTCATAAAGAGAATATCTTTTTTGGAATATTATAGAAAAATATGGTTGTGAGTAAAATTTTTAATTATGTTATGAATATATCAAATTTTCGAATACATGAGGATAAAGTATATTTTCAAAATTTAATACAATAGTTAAGGGTCTTCCATCCCAAATTCCTCACTTCGATATATGAATTATATTATGCACAAAACACCTGTTATTTGGTGTATATATATTGGATATTTGAAATTTTATATCATGAAATTCATTTATACTTTTTATTTAATGATCAATATTAAGATGTCTCTTTCAAAATTTTCTTATGGAATTTTCACTCAAGCTATAAGTGGTTATTTTTGTCTCATTTTTTATTCTTTTCTAGTCATGCTATATTCCCCACTTATTTTATTTTAAGGGGAACGTTAATTTAAATAGAATAAATTTTACCATGTTACTCAAGGATTTTAACATATTTACAATTTTATATTTATATCTCTCTCATATATTATTTTATTTAAAAACATTACCCACTTCGTTGTAATAATAAATTTTTTCCCTATTGGAAAAACCATCCAAAGTTTTAATAAACAAAAAGTATGTGTTGTTTAACAAATAATAAATCCCCATCTTAATATTTGAATGCATATGAATCTATATAATATATTTTACTATGGGTAATCACCATAAAATGATAGGTTCATTATTGAATCAGTCTCATTATAATGTGTGATGAAGGGGCCTAAGACTGCACACCTATATAGAAACTCCCATATGATATTTTGGAGTATTCACTCAATTTTTATAAATGATGATGAATTATTTTCATACCATTTCCTTAGCCTCATACAAATTAAAACCATTTAACCCAATTACTATATTGCCGGGAAAACATGTTTAATTTAAATTACACTCACTAATATATTTATTTGATAAGGATTCTTAATATAAAATTGATGAAACCCACAAGGATTATATGTTTACTAGTAAATCTTCTCCTAGACATCCACATTATTCTATTGATTGCATAATTATATGATTCTCATATTTCTAAATATAAGGATATCCATTTTTTAATCATCCAATAGATTCTTAGTGAATAGTATATAAGGTCTTTATAACCCTAATTGTTAATTCATTTGACATAAGTCAATAATGGGTGTGACCTAGAATTATATATCACTTTTATTCATTTAAAGGTCTCATGAGGCAAAAAATATTGGATTTAGGTGTATACATCTTCCAATAATTTGATAGTGTCTTAGAACAAGGACTTTAAAGTATGTTTCTATGCCCAGTATTATCTATAACATTATTATGAGATTATTGATAATTTTTTCCATGTTTTATTTATTATCAAGTATGTATCATACCCTCAATTTCAGAAGATTATGGATCATAATGGATTATTAATTAATATCATATAACTTATTCTATGTTTATGTTATGAATTATTCTATAGTATGTTACTCATTACCGAGCATATGAGATCACACTTATGTTTTTTTCCTTTCCTCTATAATCCTAGAAGAGATCTAGGTGTTATTTATAAGGATATTATGGAAGGAAAAATCATGTTTTGAAAATGTGTTCATGTTGTGTCTTTTGTTTTCGAATATAATGATCATATATGTATAGTCTTCCAAGAATACTAAATAGTTGGATTCTTCAAAAAAAATTGTACTTTGTACCTATATTTAAAAATAACTGTTGTATCTAGGATTATTGATTCTAGGAGGTTAATTAAAAAAACATTGTTTCAATCCAAAACATAGCTTATGTATTTTTAATATATGTTTTTGTGGTTTCCTGTATTTATTATTATCCACACTAGATAAAAACATGCTAATAATTTAAAAACATTATATTAATATAATTCTTATTTACATAATCACTAAAAATTTAGAATGAAATCCTTTGAATTCTAGAATAAAGTAGACTGATAGAGAATCCAACTTCCTTCCTCATGTTATTCTAGTGTAATCTAAGAATATGAATCAAACAAAGATTGGAAATCACCCAAAATCATCTCTAAGAACCTCAAGATTAATATTACTAATTATTCTAGGAAGAATTGTGGAATTTTAAATAAATATATTATTCAAAAATAACGTTAATACGCTCATAAAATATTTCAACTGATTTCCTTATGTATAGTGAACCCCCCCCCCCCAACATGGTGTCAATTTTAGACAATCTAAAAATGAGTTTGAATACCACAAACCATACTCCATAGCAAGTATAATGGTGTTTTCAACACCTAATACGATCCCACAAACACTCACCATGAAATAAATAAATATCATTTTCAATTTCATCCTACCATGTCAAAGACCATAGCATTGAGGTCTTTGGCTCATAATTTCCTACTTGTTGATGTGAGATTTTATTTTTCAAAAAAAAATAATATTAGAATATACACAGTTCCATGTCATACAACCTATTTTACATAGGGATACATTACCAACTGTCATGTCTATCAAATAACATATCGTCTAAAGCATGGTGTTCCTCATGTTAAGGGAAATAAACACTGGTGTCTCAAAATAACCACACAAGCCTGAAATGTTGTTTTTATCCTCACAATTACTCAAAGGCATACATCCCTGATCACCACGTTAACAAAAATAGCTAGTTAAATGGTGTGATAACATCCTATAACAATGTCGGTACACCTTACTAGTACTGACAACATTAATGGGTGCTTAAACTACACCACGATCAATATCACATCATAGTGTCTTCTATAGATCCCCAACACCACTCCTCCAAACCCAGAACCCATGTAGGTCTTTCTAAAAAAATTAATTTTAAACCAAGTGTTTTTTAGTTTTTATTGGATTGGTGAATATGTTCGTAAACATTATGTTGGAGTGTTTTAGATATTTTAATTTCTTTTTAACATATAAATTATTAACGGTAGGATTTTTCATTATATATCAAGATTTATGTTGATTTTATATGGATAAAAATTATTATATTGTTAGAGAGTGAAATTTTTTTATAATAAATAATAATAAATAATGATAACTAAAGTGACTATATGAAGTACGAATTCACTGTCAATGAACAGAATACATAATGAAATGCGAACTAACTGCATAATGAATTATGAACTGGACACCTGAAGGAATTATAATTGTCCAGATTATGAAATGAAAACTAACCAATTTATGAATTTTTTTCAGACTACATAAAAAAAATATAAAAACCACATGATAAAATTCCTACAAATCACATGATGGAATGATAACTAACCATTTGAAGAAATGATTACATTCTACATGAAGGAGTGTGGAAAACATAATGATAGAATTTTAACCTACTGAATGAAATAATATTAATTGAACACATAAATTAATTTGAACCCACTAAATTATGGTTTTATAATCTATCTCATGGTAGGTAGAATGAAGTGGTTCTACACATAAGTTTGATCAATTTTTTATCTACATTAATGAAGAAAAAGTAGTGAAGGATTTGATATGTCTCAAAGATCAATAAGAAGACAATAGAATATAATTTAGACTTTATATTATGAATAAAAATGATGATAACAATATAATATATCCATATCATAAAATGTGTTGCAACTATGTTGATATTCATATATTAAACACCACAGTGAGATTGGGATTCAAACAAAAACCTTGAAAAAAAATTATGTCGAGTAAACAAAATGAAATTGAATTTGATTTTGTGAAGAATATTGAGTTTTTCTATATTTTTGAATTAGTGAATGAATTCCATGTAAATACAGGAGTGTATGACTTTGGATATGAGTATGAATTCCTAAAAATTATTCAAGTCATGTAGAATTGGTTATTTCTATATGTACGGTGGAATTTATGAGGAAGGATTCCATGATTGTAATTTCCATGATCACATGCATGTATTCAGTCATGACATAGTGATTTACCATTGTAGATGATTTCATGGGATTTAATGTGGAATAATTTAATACTTAAAGGATAAGGAGTAGTCTATCACAGCTCTATTTGTTTAGATATAGTAAAATTCATTTATTGAAGATGTTTCTTATAGAAACCATTATGAATTCAATATTTGAAATTTTGGTAACTTTAATTCTAATGGGTTTATATGGTTTTATAAATATTTGAATAAATATGTAAGAAAAGGGGTAATTTATAATGAATTATATACCTTTATAGTTTGGGTATCCTATGGAAATGTACATATGGTTTATTGTTAAAGATAGTTTTTAGACTATGATTGATACATAGAAATAGGAAAGTATATTTTCATTCTAATTTTGGTTTATAAATCTATTGAAGAATAATAACTGACTTATAGAATACCATGTGTTTATAATCCAATCCTAATTTTGGTTTATTGTTAAATCATTTTGGTTAAATTCTTTTCTGGTGTATCTGGAAGTCCAGGAACATGGCGTAACATGATGTGTTCTTTTCCTCTAGTAGATTAATTACGATTAGGACAACGAATCTTCTTCTTAACATGGTTGGGCTCATCAACAATTATTGGGAACCCCCTCAATTGCTTATGTTCAAGGGAGCTCCCCCCTATCCCAGCCGAGTGCCAACTGAATCTGCAGCCAATGGGTAAGATGGAATCCCCCACTTAGGGTCCTTATGCTCAACACTGATGGGTTGTGCAGCATGGGGATGATCCACGGAGGTGGGACCATTCGTGACTCCCATGGTTCAGTTATATTGGTGTTTTCCTCATGGATGGGGCATGGTTCTTCTCTATAGGATGAGGAAAAGGCCATGCATCTAGGTTGAACCTTGTGCCTTCAGAAGAACATTCTATTGGTAGAGGATGAAACCGACTCAAAGATTCTCCATGATTCAATTAATGGCTATTTCACCCCCATTATTCAATTACCTACATCATTTGAAAGTGTAGAATATCCCTCAACAATACCATGAATGTGATTCACTCTTTGTGTGAGGTTAATAAAGTTGCTGACTATCTTGCATCTCTTGATTTCCTTGGCCCTAACCCTATTTGCATTCACAATGTGCACACTTTGAAACCATAGGGGGTGGATTTGGTTAGAGGGGATTCCTTTGGCCTTCATTTTGTTCAGCCTCCATTGCTGAGTTGATGTGGTTAGTGGTTTTTTTGTTATCTTTAATTTATAATATTAAAATTATAATGTTGGATAGATGGGAGGTGTTTATATCATGTTTGTTTTAAATAATGGTAAATTTTTTCTATTAAACTATATAGCCTCAGATTTTTCATATTTCATGTCGATGACTAGCTACTCTTACTGGGTAGTGAACTATTTATTACCTAATGATTTAAGGGGATGGTTTTTTTGTTTTTTTTAAAAAAAAATCATTTCTCTCTAACTAATTTAAATATTTGAATTTAAATAAGATAAAATTAGTGGTCAAAAAGTTCCAAACTCGTCCTTGTAATTGGTATCTTGAGAGGATACTTCCAAGACTACAGAAAGTGGTAGTTTTTAAGATGATAAATATTTAAATAGATTCTTAAAAATAATTTAATAGTAAAGAGATCCATTTCTCTTATTATAATAACTATGTTATATAGATGACTATAATTACACCCTATCTATTATCCATGTAAAATTTTCTTTTTGAAGTTGTAATATATATTTTTATTCCTCTTACATAATGTTATCTCTAAACATATATACCCAAGAAGAAATAATAGAATGATAGATGATTTGGAAATTTAATTTATTCCTCTCTCTACCTCAAAAATAGTGTATTCATGAGGGTTAATGGTATCTGAATGAATAAAGAAATCAGGGATGGGTTAATGAATATTTATAATGGGAATAAAATTTTTTTGAAATATAAATTAATTTTTTTTTATTGAAATACAATGATATCAAAATTTTATATGATGAATCCATCGGGGAGTTACTCAAAAGGGATGATGATATTTAAAGAACCATAAGAATATTGGGAGAAATATTTAAAGATTCTACTGAAGTGGAGAAAATAATTTGAACAACACTTGGTAAATTTATTTTCAAATTATTTTCATTAAAATAAAGGAACTCTGAAATGATCTATATTGATGATTTAAATATTATTTTCATTATATATGATATGATATGATATTATTATATCAAAATTAATGGAAATGATGATCATGAAATATCCAATAAATCCATTAATAAATAAAACTCATATAATGTTATTAATTGAGAATGAAGTCAGTGATTCTGATTCAGAAGATGTTGATAGTACAATGGGTCTTGAATTACTGTATTTATATTCAAAAAAATGAGAAAAGATGCATTGATAAGTATAAATAATATATAAAATTTAATTTCTCTAACTAAAAATCCATTTGACATTTTATAGTTAAAATTATAAGAGTAATAGAAGATATATATTATGATTAAGAATATGGAATTCCATGAAGACTAGAAAATAAGTATTATTGAAAAGTAAATTTCCTATTAAATTATATTGAATAAGAAGTTCTATAATTATAAAAATAAAACATTTTGGCTAAAATATGAGGAATATGATCAAAATTAATAAAAACTGGAAGCTGAAAATTTTAGTGATGAAGGTGTTAAGATATTTCTTATTATGAAGTTAGATGATGATATTTTTAATAGGGATGAAAGTAGTAACTCAAATGAAAAAGAAGAATATGAGGAGGAATATCATAAGGAAATTATAAAAATATATATATATAATTAATAAAATGTCTCCTTAAAATTATTGATCTATATAAAGAAAACAAGAATTTATCAATAGATGGTCAACATGTTAGAAATCAAGAAATAATTCATGAAGAATAAAAAACAAGATGGAAAAAATAGATCAAAAAATAAAAAACAATTATGATGAATATAAAATAATCAACATCAATATTGAAAAAGAAATGATTAGTGACATTGATAATTAAATTGAACATATGAAATATAAAATAATCAAATATGAATAAAGAAAAAATCAACATAAAAAATTTATTCTCGATGTAGGTGAAATATAAAGGATTTGAATCACTAAAATATCTTCACGTAACAACCATAGAATTAAATTAAAATTTTAAATATGATGGTAATTTTTATGTGAATAAGAACTTTGTCGATGATATCATGTATGTAGCTAAAATAATTGAATTAGAATATCCTGAATTTTTAGAGATATCAAAATAATATTAATAAACTATTACAAATACAGACTTTGAAAAGGCTGAGAAGAAATATAAAATAAATAATAATATTCCATGAATCATTAAAAGAATTTATAACCAAAAGGACAAAATATTTATGGTCATAAAGATTTTATAATATATATATATTGTTCTAGACTGCATATCGGTTTGAAAAAAATATGTTATTTTAATTCATATTTCTAATGTTTTGGAAGCATTGTAAATATAGGGAATATTTTTTGGTTCAATAATTAAAACTAAAAGAGATCCATGAAGTATTTTATGTAGATATTGAGGGTGATTCAATAAACAAAAAGAAAACAATCAAAAAATAAATATGAAAAATATAATTTGATGTTTGAGATTATATTTCAAGTTCATGAAACTCTCTATGATAGGTGTGATTATTCAAGACACCTTAAATATGTTAATCTCTTAATGTGTCCACAAAAACAATTTTTTTGGAATAAATAGGAAATCATAATGATAAAGAGAAGAGGGAAAGCATAAGGATCTTGTAGTTGAAATTTCACTCATGGCTACAAAGGGATAACAACATTGGATTTTTCTAATTTGGGTGTACGTTATACATAACAATATTATTTAGGATATTTAATAATGTGAAACAATAGTTGGGAAAAAAGGTGAATTTTGGAAATTATGAGTCTCATGAAATAAAATCCATTGGAACTTCTATCGTTGGAAATTAAAAGTTAAAATCTGTAAGTGTCATATTTGATGAACGAATAAAAAAATATGTTAACAACTCACATTTTTTTTGTAGGAAATGAATTTTTATTTAGAATGGATGGATTTATTTGTAAAAGGACTCGAGATGATGAGGTAGTGACAAGAGGAATGTGAGTCAAGGGAAACATTTTCTATTTTATAGATGTATAGAATTCATATTATATTATTACAAAGATTCAAAATAAATTATGGAATATATTTCTTGGAAAAATGTTCCAAAGAAACACGAATAAGATAACATGTAGATGGAGTTCTTATGATGTACCTAATATGATTATAATCCCATATTTCTTTTACCTATGCATGAAAGATGAATTTTAAATTATAAAAAAATAAGTTTGAGATAAAAAATGTCATCCATTATAGTTTATTCATTATAAAATATATGGTCCCATAAGAAAGAAATCAAAAAATATTGATAGGTACTTTATTTTTTATCAATTTATTATTTCAATCATATTCCATATGATATTTTTTAGGAAATAAATTAGAGGATCTCAGTTTGTTCAATATTTTTAGGAGATGTTCTGATAAGGAATGTGTATACTCTATAAATAATATATTAACTAATAATGTTTTTGAATAGACAATTGGAAATTTTTATCTTAATATTGATAATCATATTATTGATAATGAGTTTAGTTATTAAGGTTATGGGTATAGTCAAAGCATAATATGGGGAATTCACATTGATTTTTTATATGATCGATGATTTATCTGAAATTTACATGATGAGATATGTTGTGAATCCTAAAATATTATTTATAATTATTTAATTAAATTAAATAATTAACTTTTGAGGAATTGTTTCTTCAATGATAGATATGATCACATCTCTACATCATAGCATCATTTTATTATTGAAATAAAGAATATATTCCCACCATCAATGATCGGCATAGATTCCATATCTACTGATCATCATCATAGGAATATATGGGTGGTAGGAAGTTCATTCCATAAACATAAATTGTTATCATTTAATCACACCCAATAATTTTCACATGAATGGTTTCTTTTTGATATCTCTAGAATTGAGAGTATTGGATGGGGAGGATCTCTCTTTGTTTTTAAGAGTGTTCATATAGAGATATATCTCTAGGGATTCGAGAGGATTTTTTATGGATCTAATTATAAAAACCAGATTAATTTTATCTCTTAAGAAAATAATATAATTGGGTTTGTATATCATCGGTGTTAGAAAATAATAATTCCACAGGAAAAATTATTATTTCTTTAATCCCAACAGAACACCATGTCTATATTAATATTATTATTACTATTTTTTCATAGCATATTATAAACTCATAAATTAAATTATATATTATTTTCTCAAAAAATATTAAATATATATTATTTTTCACAAGTCCATTAAACATGGTATGTCATTCATCCATAATATTTATCAGGCCTTGAATAAAAAATATTAATTTCATAAATAATTATCAATGCATTATTAAATAATAAATATATATATTATATTTACTAAATAGAAAATAAATATTTATTAAATATTATTCTCTTATAATATTCCCTCGAATAACAAGTTATGGAATATTTTTTTAATAACAAAACATGTATAATTGTTAGAATGCATGTGGGAATAATATTTACTCCTCTTATTAAATACTAAATAAATTTTATATTTAACTGATGTAAAAGATACACATAGTGTGTTACCCTCTAAGCATCTTTCTTAGTTTAATTAGGTGATATATCCAAATGTACAAGGAAAGAATCTATAAAAACACCAGGTAACCTAGTGTGATATAATTTAATACCCAAATAACAAAAAACCATATATGGAGGCTTAATGTGTAATATAATTTCTTTACCACAATATATTAAATCAAGAAAGTTGATGGATGGGGCAATCAACCAATGTGTCTGATGTCTCATTCTTTGAATTTTGAAAAATTGAACTTTCCTACGAAGCACCATGCTGTGAATTATCTATGCTATATCATTTCCAAAAAAGGTCGAGAGATATCATCTTCCATTAAGGGTTGGTGGGTGAAAATCTTTTCTGATATTATTCATTAAGGAAATATTAAACATGATGAACCAAATATATGCTACCTTTACCTGAATATAAGTGGTCATAGATTTCATAAATACATCATTTTATGAAAATTATAACACTCGTTAATAATATTCTTACTATCTAAGGTTAAATAAACATTTACACAAAATGTAACATCCTATAACACATATAAATTTCCATTTCCTACTAGTCAGTCTCATTCTTATAACATCCTAAAGTGGATATTAGAAATGGAATACACCATAAAGACTTGTAGAATTGGTGAAAATGACAAATTTGAACACTTCTATCTCCCATATCCTCAGTTGTGAAAAAAATCCTAAATACGAATCCATAGAATTATGATATATTATAAAACTATCATCTATATAACCCCTGATGACTAGCTCCTCACATCATCTATGGATCGGTAAAATACCCTTATTTCATCTCAGATACATAAGTATAGACATTATATTAGACCAATGATGTTCTCGAAGATCATTTTGAGATCTACCCACCAAGATCAATGTGTAGGAAACATCAATTTCAGTACAAAACATGGAAAACATGATTGATCTTATTACGGAAACATATTGGATCTTACACAATCTATATCTCTCCAATTCTATCTGATGAAATGTTTTATTAGAAAGATATATACCATGTAATCCTAGAACCAATTACATATTGGGTTGTTCCATAATGACTCCATTTAATATCTAGTCAATTTATGTACATTGAATGATTCCAAGAATCCTCTTGGAGCTATGCCAAATTATCTGCATCCCTATAATATAGGTTTCATCACGTGAGTCTTTTATGTAGAAATACTTTTTTATCCAGTTCAAATCTAATAGTAAGACTGATATGTCATTTCCAATAACAAATATTTCATCATCATATACTACTAATACAACAACCTCATTCCCATGAAACCTCACATAAGCACATGGAAAATATTCATTCTTAATGAAACAAAATTATTTTATGTCATCATAGAATAAAATGTTCCATGAATTGGGTAATTTCATCAATCCCTAAATGCATCCCTGAAACATGAAAATATTATTTTCATCACCAAGATCCACAAACCACTCTGGTTGTGTCATATAGACATATTCATGAAGTTTCCCATTGAGTAATGAAATTTTAACATCTATCTACAAAATTTCCTAGTCATGATTACATCAAGTATAGTTCTAGTGGATTTAAAAATGGAAACTACTGAAAATGTTTCATCATAGTCAATTACAATATGATTTTTAAACAATCTATCCACTACACTATCTATATAGATATTTAATTTACCTTCCATGTCTAGATTTCTATTGAATGCCAAATTTCAGCCTATGATCTTTACACAAACTAGTGGATCGATCAAAACAAAAACATGTTTCTAAAACATAAATCCATTAATAAATTCATGGATTCGTGTTATCTTCATCTTATGTGATCTCTACTACCTCTTTTTTAAGATATAGGATCATCATTTTCATGTAATAAGGATTCAACATCTCATATAACTATAAAATCATATATCTCTCATTATCTTAACTCTCTCATGATCCTATATAGTACTTGTGTTTTTGGAACTACTACATCCATGAGGTCGTGTTTAATTTTCTCTTATACCAACTCTTTTGTATCTTGGGCATCAACTTTATAAATTTAAATCTTACTCCCATTATCCTTTTTGAGGACTTTCCCCCTCTCATTAAAAATAGATATCCTGGAAATAGTAACATTCTTGTTTAAGGGGTTCTATATGTAGTATTACATTGTATCCTTAATATACCATATAAAGATAACCTTTTTTCCTAAGGGTGAAACTTTATTTCATGAGAAATACAATAAAAACTCCTTGAAACCCCATACACATGTACGTGATAGAATGGGATCCTTTCCACTATATAACTTGAAATAAATTATGTTTCATTCTTTATTTGGAACATAGTTTAGTCTGTATAATTTGAAATTCATATCCCTAAAATAGTAATGGATTATCTACATGACTCATCATCAACCATACCTTTCCTAAAAATGTATTTTTTCCCATTTAGAAAAACTATTCCATTATGGTGAGTATGTTGATGTGAATTGATAAATAATACCAAACATCAATAAAAATTTGACACAATCTTGGTTAAGATATTCACTACCTTGGTCAGATCAAAGATTATTTATCTCCATTCTGTGTTGATTATCTACTTCACGCTTGAATTCATATAATGTAAAAATGAAATCATACTCATACCTCATCCTGTACAAATATCTAAATCTACACAAGTCATCAGTAGAAGTTAAGAGATAAGAATTACCACCTCTAGATTATACTCAAAATAGTATGTACACATCAGGGAGTACCAATATTATAATCTCTGTAGCCCTTTAACCATATCAACTAAATGGTGGCTTGTTTATCTTTCTTTGTAAAAAATCATGCCATATTTCATGTTTTTTATCTCAAAAGAGTCTAAATAGACCTCTTAACATGGCTTTTTCAAACACTTATTTCTCACAAGAACAACATAGTGATGGAACAGTTAGGAGTTTTGGGAGTCCTATAAACATGGTTCATTTTATGTTTCTAATACATTGTTTTTATAATAAAATACATAAAGACTATCATTTAAATGTGTTTTATGATTAAATATGTTGTCTTTAAAAAATAAATAATTTTTACTTTAAAATTTTAAAATAAAACCTTATTTATCTAGGAATGAAACTAAAGTTATTTTATTCCTAATAGTTGGTACATAATAAGTATATCTTAAATCCAATATCATTCGTATTGGGAATGAAAATGTAGAAATCATTAATATCTATAGTAGCTATCTGTGGACCATCGACAACTCACAAATAAGTCTCTCCTCTAGAAATCCATTTGAATCTACTTGGTCACTACATTCAGACAATGATGTGATCACCATAAGATATATATAAAACCCATTGAATATATATGGAAATATTTCAAAAGACTACTCTTTTTTTTAAGGTTGGGGTTGAAGCCTCATTTTATTATTAAAGCAAATCAAAGACCACTTTTAACTGGGTAGAGGTAGACCAATTACATAGCCCAAAGGCCCAGTGCGCTTTTATCCCCTTACATAGCCCACAGGCCCAACCACTGTATCTTAATATTTTTTATGTATGGTTATTGGTAGCATTAATATTGATTTAATTATTCACCCCCTTCTCTTTTTTCCCATTTAATATTTTCCATTAGTATTATCGGATTTTCACTCATCGATTCCTAATCCACTAGAGGAATCATAGTTAGAACATCTGATAGAATCTTCCCATTATTTGTCATGTTATAATTTACATTAAAAATATGCAAGGACTTGTGTAGTGAGGAAATTATAATATGTTTGAAAAACTCAACGGCTAATTTAATCCCTAAAATTTATTTGTCATCAATGGAGGCAATTATCTTGTCTATATGAGGAACAACAATCACAAATTCTTCAATTTTAACTGTAAACATAGATTTAGAGATCTTGTATTCTATTATTTAACTATCACATGATAGAGATCTTGATGGTGATAAAAAAATTATATATGCATAATTTTCCACAAGTTTCATGAGAATGTCATTGCTCATTGATGTTATAATAAAACACTGAACATTTCTAACATTGTTAAAAATTTTCTCATAGAGAGAATACTCATTCATTCTATACTCTTTTCATAGAACCTTAGGAATAAGTTCATCCATCACATAAAATTTTATTTCATGACATGGGATAATGTTTAAGCTCAATTTCCCCTATTATAAATTTTTTCAAGTGATAATTTTATCAATATTAGGTTTGGATTGAAGTGATATGATTTAATTAATGTTTATTTTCATTTCATTAATTTAAGATGAGAATAATTTTTCAAATGTACCTGAAAAATTTTAGACTAATAAATAAATGTTTTATATATTAATCTCCCACTATTTTATCATACTCAATATACCTAAATATTGGCCTCAAAATATTATTTTTCTTGGACATTATAGTGGAAAGTATCATTATTCTCTTACTTGTTACCCTAACTTTGACCGTTCAAGAAATTTGAAGGGTTTATGGTTGACATTCCAATTATAATCTGCATTAAATTGTAGTTACATGATTTTTTAGTGGATCCCCAAATAATGAGATCCATAAAATGAATTTTCTCAAACATTTCATCTTAGTTACACTAATTTCTACTTTGGTAGTCAACCCCCAATCTAAATTAAGTAAAGTCAACAAAAATTTCAAGTTTGAATTCCCTGATAATTGAAATCACCCAAACCCTGTCCAATAAAGAAATTTTATATATGATTTTATCATTACATATGTAGTGAATGCATATAACAAATTAATATATATAAATGGTGTATTTTATCATTGTGTGTAAATTACAATTTACTATATTTGTTATATTTATTTTATTTTAAGTTTATTTTATTAATTGTTTAACCATATCTTAGAGAATATTTATGAAATTTATATTTTATATTAGATCTATATTACATGGTTATTAATTAATTAATTAATATGATCGTAACAAAAAACACTAATGTAATAACCAGGAAACTTGATGAAAATAAAATAAAATGAAACCAATCATTTACAAAAGTCTCATCTATCCTCGTGATCATCCACAAACATTTAATGAATTATCCATTCAATGAAATTTACATTTAAGTAAAATAACACTATTTTAGATAAATCGTGCCTCAATAAATTAATTATCTTATTTATTTTATCTTTTAATCTATCTTAATTCTCATCCATGTTTTCTTGAGATTCTCATCCATTTTAATTTTTAAAAAATTAAATAAATTTATTTAAAAAATTCTATATACAAAAATGTTTCTCATAAGCAACACGGTGAGTACCTATTCGAACTACCTATATTTTTTATCCTCCTATACTACTTACATATTTTTCAAATTATATGGATAGATTATCAAGTATTTTCAAATGTGTAATATCTACTTAATGACCACACATAACACATGTTATTTATGTTGCATATACCATTTTTATGTGTGTAGAGTGATAACTATATTAAAATATACACAAGACATGTATTTATAAATATTATGAAGAAAATGAATCATAAAATTAATATATATATATATATATATATTTATTTATATAACCCAAAACATGATTTTTACTAACAACTTATTGAAAACACAGAACACATGTTTATTTTGTTTGAGAAGTATTATATATTAGTTTATAATTATATGTAATTTTATACACATATATATTGTGTACATTCCCTGTATATGTTGTATATTATTTTCACCATATATCCACTTCCCACTCTATGATACATAAAGTGTAACCATGATAGGGAAAATATTGGAGTACAGGTCTTGTACATGGGTTGCACAACATGTGATTTCTGATTTACATGGTCTCTAGTCTTGTTGGTCATGTAAGAAGATACATGGCATGTTTGTCTATAAATCCCTAAATGTCATGTACAAAATTTTCACAGAGTGTACTCTGACTAAATGTTTACTAGTCTAGACTAGTGAACATTTAGTTTTTAATTAAATGAACTAGTGTAAAAAATGTAAACGTCAAGAATTAATTCGGAGTTAATTTTGGGGAATTAAATGTATATAGAAGGCATATACGTCTATGTTACATGGTGTATACTACTGTGTCTTCTAGATAGAATCCTTTACACCACCATATCAGTTCTTCAAAATATATTTCATTCATAAAATTAATCAATTTGACTTTATTTGGGAGAAAATAAAATGGATAGCGAAGATCTTAAAATTCGTATTTACGAATGATTAAACAAGAATTGAAAAAAAATGAATAAATCAATCAATAATATTGGAATAATTATAAAGAATTATTATTCCCCTATAACACCACAATAAACTTTTTGGTATATCAAAAGCACTGGATGGGGAATTCCCAACCCATCTTTTGTCAAGATCGATGATAAATTTGAGATTTATAAGATGATAAATTTCACGATCAGTAGAATGTTATGAAAGAATATAGATGATATAAAAACACCAGATCCAATGTGTAGGATCATCAAATATTATTTTTAATTTATTTATTTAATTAAATAATTGTGTTTTGAGGAATTATATGTTCATTAATGGATCTAAAAATTTCTCTACACCATCATGTCACTATGATATATGAAGCCAGAATGGATTCCCTCTAGTATTTATACACACATCATCTATGAACCTCTCAACCTTACTATAGGAATCTCTGGGTGATGTAAGGGAAGATCCTAATACTTGAATCATTCTCCTTTGATCATCAGTATAATAACTTCAAGTAATAGTTATCATCATTCTATCTATACTTGAAAGTGGTGGTGGATGAGGATTTCTCTTTTTTTATGAGAAAATTCATAGAGAGGAATATCTCTTGGGCTTCTAGAGGATTCTCATTGCATCCCACTATTCATATCCAAATGAATTTCCTCTCATAAAAAATAATATCCCTGGATTTATATAACACTTGTGATAAAAAATTTATGATTGAACATGTACCCTTATTATTTATTTACCCTATGAAAACCCATGTAATGAATAACAATATTATTATTATTTCATCAAATGTTCTATACATGTGAATTAAATTAAATATTCATTATTCAATAAATATTCATTATATATTATTTTTCATTGGACCATTACAAAAGGGATTCTATTACTCAAAAATATTTATCAAGACTAGAATAATTACTATTTATTTAGAAAATAAATATTGATGAATTATTATACTATAAAACATATAAAATATTATATTCACTAAATTGGAAAAATATCGTTAAATATTATACTCACATAATATTCTTTTAAATTAATAGAGAAAAAATATATGTGATCAAGAAAACATGAATAATTATTAAACCAGGTGTGGGAATAATATTTATTCAACTTTTCAAATTATAAATAATAATATTTTTAACTGATGTGATTGATACAATTAGTGTGTGACCCTCTTGGAATTTTTATCATCGGCATTAACTGATGTATCCTAAAGTCAAATGATAGATTCTAGTAATATACCAAGGTTCCCATAATGAAATTATTAAATATTCCAATGAAATAACACCACATACAGATGCATATTTTTTAATATAATATATTTATCCAGATAACCCCAATCAAGAAGGTAACATTCTACTATCATCAACCTATGTGCTCAATGTCTCATTCTGTGAAATTTATGAAATCATAATTTCTAACAGAACATAATGTACATGGATTTATTTAGCATATATCATGTCCATAAAAGGACAAAAGATATAATCCTTCATTAAATAATTGAATGGAAAAATATTTTCTGACATTATTAATTAATAAAATCTTACTCATGACACAACATACATATCCTTCCTCACTAAAAATATATGTCACCACATTTTTCATCAATACATAAATTTATATGACTTATAATAAACATTAAAAATAAAAAAAAATATAAGAATCAATACACACATCTGTATCTAGAAAATCCAATGAAACATATAAATATGGTTTCCCTATGGGTTTGTATCGTTATCATAATATCCTCCTGTGGATGTGACCAAGGGTTTACACTCTAATAAGGTTCTTCAATGTCCTTGTATTCTTCATCCTTGATAGCATATAAAATTTTTGTCCCTTAAATAATTTCATCTAGATACAGAACATATATTTGAGGATAATGGCATGGACCATATGTGTTCTCATCATAGAAAGGAACTTTTATGACCATTGAGTGAGACTACTAAGTCAATATAACAAATAAGAAAATTTATGTTGTCATAAAGAGTTTATTAATATTAAAAAAATAATATATGTTATCATAAATTACATAGAAGTTGGTTATATGGACCCAAATCCAATGATTTCTCCATACACACCACAATAATATGTTGTATATAAAAGATAGAATGGAATCTTGGTCAAGATGGATCAAACCATATTAATTGAACATTATACTTTCTACTCATTGGAGGGAAGTCATCAGAACAACATTCCACATTAAAACCCATTGATTCTATAAACTAAACTCATGCTTGAATATATATATATATATATATAATGTATTATAAAAATACCCCAAGATTCATAATACCATCGTTATTTTGTAGAAATTGTATTAACAATATAAATCCCTAGCCTTAAATGTTACATAATCTTGAGATAAGTGAACATTTCACAATGAGGATATTTTCATTTTTCGAGATTTGGATAATTATGTCATTACAAATACATAAAAACATAAATATTACATGTAGAAACTTCTTCTCACTATCCATTTTTTCATAAAACAAAATCTCTTTAAAAAGGAACATGGTATCATTTCATTTTTTAACAGCATAACTTTTTCATTGATCCCATTCAAGACACTATTCCTCTATAATTTTTGGGAAAAACATTTGAAAATATGGGGTGACCATAAAAAGATCATTTAGTGATACACAAAAAATGAAAACATTAAAATTAGGGAAAAAATAAAAAACATGAATAAATTATCAAAATGTAATACTTTTTACTTTTAAGAAGTAGTAGAAATACTTCACTGGATATAAGCTAATTTCATACTCTTTTTGTAACCAAATGATTACCATAAACCTATAGAATGAAACATATAACATATAATGCTAACTTGGGACATAAACATACTAAAATAGAATAATCATACGATATACATCCACACATATCACTAAATGGAATAGCCATACAATAGACATCAATACCCAATGTATTGGAGGTTATAACGTAACCACGTGTCCTTGGTTAATCACGGAACCACCACTAATTTAGTTTATGATGTAACAAACTATCTAGGATTATCACTTAACCACCTGTTAAATGTCCATATACAATTTAATAATCAAAAAAATGAAAAAATAACATTTCCACTCTACAACAACAAGTGATCATTTTAATATATTGAAATATTAAAACCATTTCCAAAACCATTTCAAACTTTTAATAAATATAATTTTGATTCAAAGTGTCCCATACCACCTTGAAACATTTGAAATAAATAATCATTTTAAAATATTCACATCCATATAAATAAATTCTTAAAAACCATTTTGAAAACATTGACATGAAATATAAGGGTTTAGTTGAGTAAACAGTCAAAAAATTTAAAACGATGTTTTATTTACACAGTCACTTGACACATGAGAAAAAAATGAATAAAAATAATTAAGCAATAACATTAAACAAAATTTTATATATCATGAAATTGTACTAATTCATGATATAATGTTTAAAAATGGTTTTATATACACATTATAGAATAATAAGGGTTAATAACATCAAGATATACCTCAATGAAAGGAGATTGAGATGAAATCCATTACAAGGATTGTATCATTATATTAAGGATTACTTAATGAAATAATTATGTGTGAAAAATATAAGTACGCCCAATATTAGTGGATATTCAGTGTAATTGTTTTCATCATTCACAAATATTCATCGAAAAAAACAAATTATATGGATATTTAACTCAATGAATGGAGGTGGAGATAAGATTTAACTTATAATGTTCGTCTAAATGACCTAATAATTTATCAAATGGGAAATTATCTATAGAAATAGTATATACACAAATATTTAAGTGTAAATTAAAACATAAATAAATAAATAGTGATTCAACACATAATCTCTGAATAATATAATAAATGATGTTTTTGTAAAACCCATTAAGTGTAAATTGGGTTTAGAAATTCCCATACAAAGATAATTTTGTTTATAAAATAGATATATTAAGCATATTGACTATAAATCACAAAAAGTAAGTATAAATACAAAATAATATATCAAAAATAATTTTTCACATAATCATAGTACGACAAAATCAAGAAGTATAAGATCAACCAAAAGAATAGAAATTGGGTTAAGAAGTTCCCTTACATCCAATCTAACATGTCTCATTTGTTCTTTATATTCAAAAATAATAAAATTTGGATAATTTAAACTTTCTATAGAACATTTTTCATTCTTATTATTCATTTTATATTATTTATTATCATGTTATAAAAATTAAATAATTATTTAGGTTCATATCAGACGTTTTGTCGATATTTGGTACGTGAGTTAAAAAATGAACTTGTTTTGACAAAAATTGTCCATATTGAGAAAAGACCATCATCTCCATAATTTTATTAATTATTTAGATATCATATATATAATTTTTATATGTATTTATAAAATCCATAATATTTTTTTGATATCAAATGAAAATCACTGTTCATGGAGTCGGTAGGCCGTATGTAAGCATTAATGCTACTTTCATTTCTTTGTCATATCAAAGGAATGAAAAAGAAATGATTCATAGGTATGATATAATTATAGAATAATATATATGTTATATTTGTTACATATTTTCAATAACAACATCCTTTATATGTTCTATGTATGTCATGAACATTTCATATCACTTTGAGGGGGTGGTAGTTCACTGTACACAAAAACATTATGTTCATATCCATTAGATGGAGGTTTGTGTAAGTGTAGATAGAATTTTTCTCATAAAAACATCATAGTATATTAATTATACTATTTTTTATATAATTATAGAATAATAATAGAATAGGGAGTGGATAATAAAAATAAATTAGTGGATCCTAGGAGAAGATATTACCTCTAAATTGGGTAACTTCTTTTGATTTGAGTCAAAAGGAATTCTGGAATTTCTGTCTGCCCAAGGTAAGGATTATAAAATAAAGGGAGGTTTTTTGGAAGCTTATATGAGAAGAACATGGATGATACAAGGGACTTGAGAGGTGGGAATATGTGGGTAGACATGGTGTCCTTTTATAAGAGGGTATAGGGGCAATTAAGGAAAATCTTGAAATATTATTTTATTATAGATTTATTTTCGAATTAAAATGGCACCAAAGAGATATATTTAAAGGGTAGGATAAAGAGGGGTATAAATCCTCAAAATAAAAAGTTTTATAAATGTTTACGTAACTAAATTAACCGTATCATGAATTTTTAACCATTAGTTAAAAACATTAACTCTTACCATCTCTTCTTTTATTTTCATAATATATGGTTACTATAGATACTATAAAATGTCAATCGAACCAAAAGTGGATAACAAATAAATTTTTAACATAATATAATTCATTTGGAAAAATATTATTTTTTTAGGGCTATTATATAATTTAATAAAATAGTATTTCTTTTAAAAAATCAATTTTTTAAATTTTGAAACTATTTAATAATTTATTTTTGTTAATGTCAATACAATATTATTCCTTCGTACAAAAGGAATTAAATCGAATATAATGTTAAATATTCATCCTTGTGTTTGGAATAAAAATATTTAAATTAAATATATGTTAATATATATAGTGTCATTTATTTTAATCTTTCATTAATAAGTTAATCATTTCATCATCGTTTTATGATAAATGAATTTATTTATTTAATGTCTAAAATTTATAAATAAAATACCCTGAAGAGGTAAATAATTTTATATTTATAATTAATATTTATAGTTGAATAGATCATTTATATAAAATAAATTATAATTATTTTAGTTAGAAGATAAATGTTTATGTTATACTTCCTTTTTCTTTAAATTATAAATTATAAAAGGTTACTATCACACCCAAGTGGATCTATAGGGTCCTAAAATCTACCCAAGGATTACCATGGTCTCCCATATCTCATAAAATAGGATTAGGACACATTTTAGGGTAGTTTTATATTATTATAGTATTATTTTTTACCCTTATTTACCAGATTTACCTTTTAACCATGGTAAAAAATCATTACTGAAGTTACCATTCATAATGTCCAAATATAAAAGGTACCTATTTACATAATTTGGTCCTTATTTTTCTACATTTTGAATCAAATATTATAAATTCAAAAAACATAATTGGTAGGATAAAATTTAAAATTAATTCATCTTGTCAAAACCAAAAAGTATGGTTTTAAGAAAACAAAACTATCAAAAGACTAACATGTGGTTATGTAAAATTTCAATGTGAACTCACTTCCAATGACAGTCATTTGACTAAATTATGACAAAATAATCCAATTAAAAATTTATCCTAATTAAAATTTCAATATAACTATATAAATTAATAAGATGAAAATTCAGTTTTGAAATAAAATACAGCATTTTTTCACTATGTATAGAAATATGGATTTTATTAGAAAAAATACCAATAATTTCAAATGAACTAAATTTTTGTGTCCCTATTCTAAATAATAAGTTTAAATACTCAAATATAACATATGAAAGTGAAAAAACGTATTTTTAAATTGGATTCTCTATCAAAAGGTGGAAGAACGACCTTTTAAAATTATTAGAGTATTTAATGATTAAAATTAGATTCATTCTCATTTTATGCCACTAAATTCATTAGATAAATTTAAAATGATCTAAAAATTATATAAAATCATAATATATTTAATTCTATTAATTCCCTCCATTACAACCGCTAGGGGTTAACTACCATTTAAAATAACATTTTTATTTTTGTATTGTTTTTTAGTATAACTATGTGTTGTGTGTAATGTATGATTTCAGAGAAACTCACTGTTGTTTTTCGGGTATGTTATCATACATAGTTCCCCATCTAAAATGAATGTAATATGAAATTATAAAATATTAATAGATATGAAAATTTATTTTCCATAAATACCTAGGTTGTTACATCATTCCCCCATTTTAAAAATTTCACCCTCATAATTTTAAAACATTTCTCAGAAACATCATTTAAAATCCCACATAGGAAAAATATTCAACAAAACAATAACTTTATAAGAAATAAAGAGAATTAAAAATCTCACCTGGGATAACACAAACTAGGATTCCATGCTGGAATACATGGAAATGGTAGAAAAACTAACCATATATTTCTGATGGACAGTGATAGAAAACATGATCTGGAAAACGTTAACAACCAGAAAACCATAAACATTTTCTGGAATAAATGGTATTTGATTTCCCAGTTGTAAAATTAAACATAATTTTTTTTTGATTTAATATCCTTTTCAAAAATGTGAGGAATTTATTTTTGATCTTCACTATGAATATAAGGAAATATACTTACTTGTCATGTAAATTTTCATCCTTTAATAAATATCTACCACAAACTCATCCTTCTCCAAACAATGAGTATTCAAGATGACTTGGTCACACATGAAGTGCTATAATTAACTTCTATAAAATCACACTATCCACAAACGATGAACTATATATTTATCTTGTCATTATACATTAACCAAAACAAAAAATGGTTAGTACAAAATAAAATAATCCCCAAATATAATAATTCATTATAAAAATAAATACTAATCTTAATCTCCAAAAATCAACAAACAAAACAAAAATTTCAATATATACCATTCAATAAAAATTTTCTTCAAAATTCATTAAAATAATCCCAACCAAGATTGAAACCCAAAAATTATAAGGATTTGATTCTAACAACCCGATATTTTATGATAAGTATTATTTTTAATTTATTTGATGTCAGGTGTTTTATGGTACAACAATATTATCTTGTGGTGTACGCCACACCGTATTAGCTTGCAGTATACGCAACACTATTCTTAGATTATGTTACACACAATTTCAAGTTTGTTTGATAATAGTCATTCTACGCAACATTGAGTGTATATATATATATATTCAAAGTATAAATGAAAATTTATTGGATTCTGTTATAACAAAACAAAAAAGGAGTCTTTCACAACACGCAACCCTGACATGGCTTGCATTACTCGCAATCACGACCTTCATCGATAGCGTGTGTTGTACGCAATACCAGGTTTCACTAAATGGAGATATATTGTTATGAACTAGCCTTTATGAATAGTATTAACTAAATTTTGAATTTTATAACATTATTATTCGTCTTACACATTTTCTAGAATATGGTATGAGAACAAAATAATATTTTTGGGTAAAATAAGTATTTTTCATAAAATGTAGTTTTGCCGCCATTTGATGGCGCACCCACTTTAAATCTAGTTTTTGACATGTTTATAAGTTAAATTTGAAAAAATAAAATTCTTCCTTGGATCGAGGATAAAAAAATTTAATTTGGATAATGTTTTGATATTTTTCTGATAACTTTCATATTTTAATGAATAGTAAAAACACGCTATATTTTAATTAAAAATAACTTTTTTCATCGTGATAATTAATATGGATAAATTATAAAATTGAATGGTTTTAAAGTATAAATAGAATATATATTTACCATTCAATATAATTTATGTCATTAGCATTGATTTTACCTTGAATTCGTAAGTTAAATCAATTTAGTCTTTTGCAATGTTTTAAACAAAAACCCGTTTTCTTTCGACAACGTGATTAATTTTAATTTAATTTCTGCAACTTCGGTGAATTTAATTTGGAAAAATGGATTCCATATTTGGAATCATTGGGTCCAAATTATGTTAATAAGCTACTTTTTTTGGGCATTATGAATAGTAACTACGGTATATTTTATTTACCATAGTTAAAGGTAAATCGAGTAATTAAGGGGAAATACAAGATTATAAAATTACCCTAACACCTGCCAAAATTCTATTGGATGGCTAAGAGTCGACCCATATCACCTAAGCGTTTGATTATATTCATTTTATGGACTTTTTACAATAAAAATAATTTAATAATTATTAAAACCAAAGAAAGTGACAACATGTCACTCTTTCAAATCTTACAAGTATATTAATTTTAATTTAGTGATAAACTTCATGAAACATCAAACATTAATAGTCTCTAGAAATATAATAAAATTATCTACATGATATGAATTTATTTATAATTTTTACACAATAGTGATGTAGAAATTGTTTATCTAGTGAAAAATCAAGAATATAGTTTTTATTAAACTAATAGTGACCATAAAAGTCACCAAAACCTGACCAAAACTTATTGGTCATGTAAATTTAAACCATAATCATCCAACGGTCAAATAGTTGACCATTTGGAGCCTTATTAAAGAAAATATGACACTTATATTATTTTATTCTAAATGATGCCAAAGTTGTCACCTTCATAATTTAATAAATATAACTATTTAAATATTGTGATTTTAAGATTATAAATTCGAGTAAAAGTATTATTGTGAAAGGTAATAGAGTTTTCTTCATCATAGGATTTTATTTTTAATTTTTATGAAACAAATAAGTATATTAAATAATTATACAAAAATGTAGTAGTAATTTCTTTATTAAGAGATAAACCAAATAAATGGATTTAAAAATAATAAAATAAATATTATATAAACTATTTAATGTGATCCAATAATTTTATAGATACATATTACCTTTTATGAATCTATTAAAGATTTTAGTTCGAACATATATTCTGTATATATTTTATTTAAATTCAAATAAATGAATAGTCTCAAAATTGACCCTATTGTTATTTTATAAAAATAACATATTATAAAATTGTTTAAAAATCACAAAAATATTTAAAAATTATAAATTTAAATTTATATGGTCGAAAATGTTAAAAATTATCCAATTATAGAAAATTCACAACAAATAAGTAATTATTTGTTATAATTTAAAATTTAGAGTGCTATTACACAAATAAATATAAATTGATTAAATAAGGATAAATCAAGTTGATAATGTTTAAAATAAATTCATAACATGTCAAAATTTTATTGGTTGATGCGATTACAACTTTATCTCATCTATTCTTAAGATATGAGTCATTTTGGAAGTTTTTAAGTGGGTTTGGGAATTAATATAAACAAATATTTCTTATATTTCCAAAGGTGCCCCTCTCCTCCATTATAAAAGGGCACCTCCTCCCTCTCCTCCTCACACCAATTTGAGCCTTAAGGCTCGGCTAACCCCTACCCATTTCACTTACCCACTTCCTTAGAAACCTACTACAGGTACTAGTCTTCTCAAAAGACCAACTCTAGTTCCCTAAGACAAATTTTAAAGGAGGAACTTCGAGAAAGAGGTAATACCTTCTACTGTTTTCTTCAAGTTCCATTCTTCTTCTACTCCTTCTTATTTAGTTGTTTCATTATGAAGTAATTACATCAGTATCCCACATATACTGATTAATTATTATAAATATGAAACAACCCTATTTCACCTTCTATCCATCCTACGGAAAACAAAATCACCGTGCGTGCGTACGTACGGAATACTGTCTCCACGTCGTGGTGTAATCTGTTTTTCCACCAACACCTTACATGGATGGGTATAATGGTGTAAAGAATAACTATATATTGTTATTATAACATCATAATAATTCTGATATATTATACCATCCACTCCAATTCTATTAAATAATTATGAGAACAATATCATCGCTCGTGCGTACGTACGGACTACCGTCTCCACGACGCGATGAGATTCATTCTCCATGCTAACCATACATGAATGATCATAAATTTTATATAATGAATAATAATGAAATATATGAAATAATAATTCTACTGTATTTATGTGTAAATATATGTATTCCATCTATTTAGTTTCATTCAATTCAATAAGGAAACGAAAACAGCGTTCATGCGTACGTATGGCCTACCGTCTCAATGAACGGTGTATTTCATTCCTTTTATCAATCTATAATATATATGTATATGATGTATATATATTATATATAAATCATGTTTTACATTATAGAATTATTTAAATCGGGATATATGTAATAATATCATGAACTACAAGTCGAATCACATACGATAAATGAAATGATTTTACCCAAAACGCTGCTTTAACATGGAATTTACAAAAGAACGGGTAATATAAAGTCCTAAGTGAAACATATATGATATCATAACAATTAATATGAATATATAATAATTCAATGACATTATTTAAATCATTATACACGAGGTTCGGATCCATACGAAGCATATCAGACCTATGGTAAAGGATAACTTTTCCAATCTCGTTTTTATCCGTGATTGTTTATTCATAAGTATTTACTGGGGTTATATTTATCATCCATGTCCTTGTTTTCTAAAAATGTTTTAATGTATTTTTAATGTCATTTTTACCAATTTTTGACTTTTACTACATGGTATGTATGAAATCATTCTTTTATGAGGTACTTTTTGACTTTTCCGATAAAAGTACGAGAATAATGTTTTGTTAAAATTACGGCACGAACGGATTTTTACGGTTTTGTAAAGCTTTATTTTCATGAAGCCTCCTCCAAAATATTTCATGACTATTTTCAACAAAATTCGTTTCTTTTAAAATTGCATGACATTTTGTGAGAAGAGAATGATTTTGAAGAAGAAAAGATATTTTCCTCAAGAATTCATTTCAAGTGTTTTATCAAAACCATTTTTCATCTATGATGAAATTATGTCATATGTGTATGTTTCAAGTATCATGTCTCTATGATTTACATGGTTTCACTTTTCTTATTATTAAATGATATCCATTTCTTTTATATGGATTATGTGATGATGGGATGATGTTTATGAAACCCATTTTATTTATTGGTTAATTTTGAATGATGTATGTTTATTTTGTGGCACAAGTAAGAATGATTTAATTATGAGATGGGTGGGACCTATATCTCCCTCAAATGAATTCGGTAAAGAATTATATCTCATGAGATAGACATGGCTGGAACGGTAAGATAATCCGGTTCAGTGTTACATGACTAAAACGAGGAGTGAACTCGATTCAGAAGGGGACTTTGTCCACTAAGATGGTCTTTGAAGAAATGCCTTGGCTACTATGGAAATAATAACATGAGCTAAATGGTTTCCACAATTACATGTTTTATTCCCATATTATTTTTTCATGGTTGATTTTCCATTATGATATATGCCTTATGTACTTCCACGATTTATGTCTTTGCTCAAGATTTTGATGATTAAATTTCATGTTCATGTTTTTCCATTAAAATGTTTATGGATTGTTTTATGTTTTCTATGTTTTCCCTTACTAAACATTTGAGCTCACCCTTTTTATGATTTATTTTCCCCAGGAAATAAAGAAAGGATTTAGGTAAGGAAACAAAACGGGGAAGATCGTTATGGGAGTTGTTGAAGATCTTTCAACATG